>CM043322.1:28236066-29436066 GCA_023736055.1 Quercus glauca
AGGTTAATCTATTTGTTGTTTTAAGGGGTTTAAAAACCTATCACTTTGTATCCGTCACTTTTATCACTTTAGTTTCTTTACAATTTGATGCAAAGGTAGTAAGATGACCGTCTAAAGTGGACTCGTTTATTTTTACAAACTCGTCTATTTTATGAAGTCCACAACTTCATGACGTCGTTTATTCTATGGATTCATCCATTATATTTGCTTTTTCTTTTGACAAGGTCATCAACCTTTATGGACGTCGGGCTTGTGTGACCGTCAATTTTGATGACGCTTAATGATGCTTTCATGAGGTCGTCATCTTTAGTGACGTTTTCATGAGGCCGTCAGTTTTAATAATGTTTAAGTAGACGGTATTTTTATGAGACCGTCGGCTCCAATGGCTTACTTAAGCAAATGGTAATTTTTATGAAGCTGTCAGCTTTAAGGACCTCGTATGTTTTATTAGATAATGGGTTTGTCCACTTTATGGACTTTTTAGTTTGTCCCTTCTAGGGATTTTAGCAACGTTTTATCCTCTTGGGACAAAGTCGTCCACTTTATGGACATAACATTGTCGTCCACTATATGTACAATAAAAAGTTTGTCCAATCTATGGACTTCATAATTTTTCATCTTCTTGAGATGAAGTCGTTCATTTGACGAACTGTATGTGGGGGCCGTCTGCTTTGCCGACTTGTCTATTTTGTAGCCTCGTTCATTCTATGGGTTTAATATTGCTTCACCTTTTTTGGGGGTGAAGTTGTCCATTTCATGGACTGAATAACGAAGTTGTCTACTTTGTGGATTTTTCTGTAGATAACACTAAGCCATATCTAAATAAACTCCTCTTATTATAATAAACCATGCACTCGTAGAAAAAATAGTTCTTAAAAAGATGAAGACCTGCCTTTTGGGCTTTTAAAAGAATTATTGTAGCAAAAATTAAGGAAAATAGAAAAATTGAGGAGTATGTCTAAAAATTAACTAAGATAAACTAGAGATAAGGGGTTGCAATTCTTCATGCCATCCTCTCTACTAGTAATACTTCCGTAGGTGCTCAGCATTCCATGGATGGGGTAGCTTTCGTCCGTCCAGCATCTCCAGATGGTAGGTGCCCTTTCTCTGCCATGAAGTGATTCGGTAAGGTCCTTCCCAATTAGGGCCAAGTTTCCCTTGGGTAGGGTCTCTAATGGTGCCCATGACCTTTCTCAAAACAAGATCCCCAACTTGGAAGTCTCTATGTCGAACTCAGGAGTTGTAGTACTTAGCCATGCGGTCCTGGTACTGCGCGAGCCTCTGTTCTGCTGTTGTCCTTACTTCGTCTACTAGATCAAGCTGTAGACATATGGACTCGTCGTTCTTGCTCTCGTCATGGTTGTGCACCCTGTAACTTGTTAGTCCGACCTCGGCTGGGATGATCGCTTTGCTCCTATATGTTAGCCGAAATGGCGTCTCTCCCGTGGGCGTCCTTGCCATTGTCCTGTATGCCTATAGTATGCTTGGCAGTTCTTCAGGCCATATACCTTTTGCCCCCTCAAACCGAATCTTGATAATCTTGAGCAAGGATTGGTTCGTGACTTCAACCTCTCCGTTAGCTTGGGGTGTGCGGGGGAGGAGTATTGATTTCTTATCCCCAACTGCGAGCAAAAGTCCCAGAAGGAGTCGTTGTCAAATTGTTTCCCGTTGTCTGAGACTAAGACTCTAGGGATGCCGAACCTATACACGATGCATTTCCAAATGAAATTTTGCACATTCTTCTCCTTAATGGTGGCCAAAGCTTCAGCTTCCACCCATTTTGTAAAGTAGTCAATTCCTACTACCAGAAACTTCAACTTTTGCATTGCTGTAGGGAATGGTCCCATGATGTCTAATCGCTATTGAGCAAACGACCATGGGGTCGTCATCAGGGTCAACTCTTCAGTTGGTTGTTTAATGATATTGCTAAACCTTTGGCACTCATCGCAGGTTTTGACACAAGCTTCGGTGTCCTTCTGCATGGTGGGCCAATAGTACCCTGCTCGCACTAGCTTGTGCACTAATGATCTTGACCCTAAATGGTTTCCACAGATCCCCTCGTGTACCTCTCTCATGACGTAATCCGCCTTTTCAATACCTAAGCACCTCAGATATGGACGGAAGGAGCCACTTTTGTATAAGACATCTTGTATCAAGATGAATCGTGCTGCCCGAACCTTCAGCTTTCTTGCGGCCTCCTTCTCGTCTGGTAAGACGCCATCTTTCAAGTATGAAGCTATTGGTGTGGTCTAGTTACTTTCCGAACTTATTTCCTACACGTTGTCGGAATCTATTAGTGGAGAAAGTTGAACAAAAGAAAGTACATTATCAAAGGTGATCATATTTTCTACTGAAGCAGTTTTCAAGGCGGTTGGCTTGCTCATTCTCTCCTTTGGGAATCTGGATGATTTTAACCTTTAGGTCGTCTACTCTTCTCCTTACTTGATCCAGATACCTCTTCATTCTTTCGCCCTTGCACTTATAGTCCCCGTTTACTTAATTAGCGACAACTTGAGAGTTGCAGTGAATGACTACGCTTGCAGCTCTCGCTGCTTTGGTGAGATCGAGTCCTACTACTAATGCTTCGTATTCCGCTTCATTGTTGGTGGTGGAGAAGTCGAGTCGGACCATACATTCAACCGTGTTTCCTTAGGGTGATAGTAATATGATGCCAACCCCCTCTGCCTGCCTATTGGATGATCCATCTACATGTATGCTCCATTGAGGAGATTCTTCTGCCCCCTTGTCCTTGCCAGTAGTGAACTCTGCTATGAAATCCATGATGATTTGTCCTTTGATGGTGGTTCGTGGGCAGTACTGGATGTCGAACTCGCCCAACTCTATGGCCCATAGTGCTAATCTGCTAGCAGCTTCAGGGTTGCTCATTGCCCGCCGCAAGGGCTTGTCGGTCAGGACGATCACTGTGTGGGCTTGAAAGTACGATTTGAGTTTGCGGGCTGCCGTAACCAGTGCGAAGGCGAGTTTTTCCATGGGTGGGTATCTTTCTTTGGCACCGCGGAGTGCCCTGCTGGCATAATACACAGGCTTTTGCACTCTTTCTTCTTCTTTGACTAAGGCGGCACTGACGGCGGCAGGGGAGACGGCTAGGTAAAGGTAAAGCTCTTCACCTAGTTGCGAAGGGCTTAGTAGCAGCAAGGAAGAGAGAAAAGCTTTTAACTCCTCAAATGCTTGTTGACACTTGACAGTCCATTCAAAGGATTTCTTTAGCATGCGAAAGAAGGGTAAGCACTTGTCCGTTGCCCTTGATACAAATCTGTTTAGCGCTACTATTTTAATGTTGAGGTTTTGTACTTCCTTCACATTTTTTGGGGGTGCCATCTCCATTATAGCCTAGATCTTGTCCGTGTTGGCTTCGATGCCCCTCTGCGACACCATGAATCCTAGGAATTTTCCTGCCGTCACTTCGTAGGCGCACTTTCCTAGATTAAGCTTCATGTTGTAAAAGCGAAGGGTGTCGAATGTTTCCTTAAGGTCTTCCAAGTGATTTTCCTCCCCTTGGCTTTTGACCAGCATATCGTCAATGTAGACTTGGACATTTCTCCCAATTTGTTGCGCGAATATCTTGTTCATAAGCCTCTGATATGTTGCACTCGCATTTTTTAGGCCAAATGTCATCACTTTATAACAGAAGAGGCCTTGGCTAGTCACGAACGAAGTTTTCTCCTGATCAGCTTCGTGCATTTAGATTTGGTTGTAACCAGAGAAAGCGTCCATAAAACTTAACAGCTGGTGTTAAGCCGTAGATTCTACTAGAGTGTCGACTTGAGGGAGAAGGTAGCTATCCTTAGGGCATGCTTTGTTCAAATCCATAAAGTCCACGCACATCCTCCATTTTTCGTTGGTTTTCTTCACCATCACCACGTTTTCTAGCCAATCTGGATAGTATACTTCCCTGATGAAACTTGCCTCTTGCAGCTTGCTGACCTTTTCAGCTATTGCTCGGTCTCGCTCTTGGGCGAATACTCGCTTCTTTTGTTGGACGAGTGGAAAAGATGGCGACACATTTAGCCTGTGTACCATGACTGACAGGTCGATTCCTGGCATGTTTTCGTGGCTCCAGGCAAACACGTCTTGATTCTCCTTGAGAAAGGTCACGAGCGCTAAGCGAACCGCTGGACTGGCGAGAGTACCGACCTTTGTTGTTCTGTCCGTCCTGGAGCTATCAAGGGATATCTCCTCGAGTTTCTCTACGGGTTCCGTCCCCGTCCGTTGCTCTTCTATGCTCATAGTCTGTAAATGGTCATCCATCTCCAGCATTGCAATATAGCATTCACGTACAGCTACCTGGTCCCCCCGTAATTCCCCTGCTCTGTACTCAGTGGGGAATTTGATCATCAGATGATAGGTTGAAGTTACAGCCTTTCATGAGTTAAGGGTAGGCCGTCTATAATGGCGTTATAGGCAGAAAAGCAATCGACAACAAGGAATGTAACATTCCTGGTGACTTGCTGAGAATAATCTCCGATCGTGACGGGCAATGTGACCACGCCTAGGGGGTATGCTTTTGTTCCTCCAAACTCGACGAGTGGAGTGTTGGTTGGAACTAGCCGCTCCTTACCGATCCACATCTGTTAGAATGCCGGGTAATAGAGAATGTCTGCGGAGCTTCCATTGTTGACCAAGACCCGATGTGTGTTGTAATCTCCTACCTGGATGCTGACGACGAGTGCGTCATCGTGTGGATAGTGAAAACGCCGGGCATCTACTTTTAAGAAACCAATAATGGGGTTGTCGACCCATGGCATCTTCGGGATGACACCCGTGAGCTGAACATTTTGAACCATTCTGAGGTAAGTCTTTCGAGCTTTTTTGGATGAGTCGGTGGTTGCCATGCCCCCAACGATCATCCTTACGTCTCTTAAGGATTGTTGGGGACGCTCTCTATCCCGCCGGGGAACCTGCTCTTGGGGAGGCAGATTTGCTCTTTCTCTGCTAACGAACTTTTGTAACTTCCCTTGCCTGATGAAGGCTTTGATCTGCTATTTCAAATCGTAGCCATCGGCTGTGTCATGGCCGTGGTTGCGATGGAAACGACAATATTTGTCTCTAGATCATTTGTTGGGATCTCCCTTCAGCTTTTCGGGGAAGGTCAAGGCCCCTTCGTCCTTGATTTGCATCAGGACCTGGTCGATTGGGGTAGCCAACGGGGTAAAGCTCGTGAATCTCTCCGTAGGAGGCTTAGAGCACATATCATCCCTTCGATCTCCAGTTCTTGCCATCTTCCGTCCTCTGTCCTATCGTGTATCTTCCTACCTCTCTCTCTTCTTCGACTTTTCTTCACGGGCCAGCAATGCATCTTCGGCATTCATGTACTTTGTGGCCCTGTAAAGTACGTCCGACATGGTTTTAAGGTCGTTTTTGTATAAAGAAAATAGGAACTTCCCTTTCTGCAACCCGTTTGTGAAGGCTGCTACAAGTATTTTATCGTTAGCTTCATCGATTGAGAGTGCCTCCTTGTTAAACCGGGCTATGTAAGATCTCAGTGTCTCATCCTCTCGCTACTTGATGCTCGTCAAACAAGCAGTAGACTTCTTATATCTATGGCCCCCGATAAAGTGTGAAGTGAATTAGGCACTTAGCTCTTTGAAAGTACTGATGGAGTTAGGCATCAGCCGGCTGAACCAGACTCTCGCAGATCCCTTCAGCATTGTAGGGAAGGCCCTACACATGATCTCGTCCGCTACTCCTTGAAGGTGCATCAAGGTCTTATAAGTCTCCAGGTGATCAAGAGGGTCTTGGCTCCGTCACAGCTTTCTATCTAGGGCATGCGAAACTTCTACGGTAGATGGAAGGAGTTGATGGATGTGGTGAAAGGTGAATTGGTTTGATGGACCAAGTCATCGAGGTCGCTAGACACCCGTTCCTTAAGGGCGTTCATCATGAGGTCCATCCGTTCCTTCATCAGCTGCATCTCTGTGACCATGTAAAGGGGAGCCGCATCTTAGCCGAAGGGACAGCTGGTATCCTGTCGTTCCTGTCTGCTTGAGGTGTGACTGCCCTCTGGTCCCTCTTGGTTCCTTCTTTTAGCGCTGGTTCCTTCTTGATCTTCTCCTTGGTTATTTGGTGCTGCATTTTTCTGGCGTAGCTGCTCTTCTAAGTCATTTTGTTTAGTGAGGTGTTCCACGGCAGTGGAGAGAGTTTGGACCTATCTTTCGAGGGCGGTCGTGGGTGGTTCTTCTTCTTGGATGTCGTTGGTGGTCGCCATTGAGCGAGTGAGCACCATGCAACTTTTTCTGTTCGGGAGACGATGTTATGGCTTGCAAATCGTTGTTTCCCATAGACGGCGCCAATTGATGATGCCGAATAAAATCACCAATAAACTACGCGGTCCTCGTATACTTAAAATGATCCCTGCACAATACAAAGAGAAAACCTCAAGAGGATACCGGTGTAGTACCGACCAAATACCTTTCCAAGGTTAAGTGAGTAAACCTTTTTCTACAACTCTAGAGCGCCAGAGTTGGGTGAATTATGCGTACCTTGGTTTGTGAGCGTATTGGGGCTTTTATAGTAGTAGAGGGTTGACATCTCTTCCTTGGATTAGAAGTCTTTTCCTTATAGGAATCCCTAAAAGCGTATATTGCGGAATCCTTTCCTTGTAGGAGACTAATACTGAGCGTGGGGTACAAGACATTTCCTTACACTTTCGTGCGTGGTGATCAAGTAAAGATCATTTTTGAATCGTCAACTCTAATGTTGTCAGCTTTTTATCCTCCCTTCAATGACCTCGTCAACTTTAAAGCTATAGACCTCCAGTAGCCTTGGTCACCAGCAAAGCTGATGGGTTGCTTGGACCTTCGTTTTATGCCTCCTCCTTTGGTGGGTATTTATTTATAATTTTACCCCTATCATCTTGAAACACACAGTTCTCTATTTCTCTCTTTTGAGAATTCTGTAACAATGTCTGAGTCCATACGGATCTTGTTGAAGTCAAGTTGCTCAGGCTTTTACAGCATCTTGATATTGTTGAAATTAAGTGCATCATGTTGCCACCATCAAAGAGGGAGTTCAAAGACATGCATTTATGTTGTCTTTGAGCTAATGGCGTCTGATCTTCACCAAGAGATTAAAGCTAATGATGACTTGACCCATGAACATCATCAATTTTTTATTTATCATATGCTGCGTGCATTGAAATATATGCATACAGGTAATTTTCTTAATATCTTATCTTTCTTTCTTTTTTTTTTTTTTTTTTTTGTGTGCTTTTCTTTAGTTTTAGTCTTTGTTTAGCTCCTGTGAAATTTGTGGGACAAAGTATTTAGCATCATAGGTAATACTTAGCCTCTGATTCAAATTTGAGAAGGTCTTCAATGTCAACTTTGATTATTTTTACCATCAAGTTGAGATTTTAATTGGTTTATCAAGCATGGGTTAGTTGGGAAACCTGGTCCTCATATGCAATTGGTAGATGATTACTAAGAGAGACAATCACTTATTATAAATAGAGGTTGAGGTGTTTAACAAGGTTTTGGGCATGTGGAAAGCATGGCTTAATGAGTAGCAACATAAGAGAAGTCGATGGAGGGGAGGAGACCGGAGAGTTTTTGGACCTTTTTTTGTGTGAGTATTTCGTAGTGTATTATTTTGGGTATTGGGTGTTTTGTTATCCAAGTAGGAAATAGAAAACCTAGGTATAAATAGTTGATTTGTTATTTGTTGTTGCATACTTCTGAATTGTTTCTGTAGTTTGTAAGTGGATGGAAGGAATTAGGGTTATTTGGAGTGTGGTTTTTGGTGGATAAGGCTAGAAAAATATATAGGGGTAAGGTTTAGAATATATAGCAATGTATAGATCCTATAAAGTTAGATATGCTATGCATTTTTCTGCAAGGCAATATATGAACTTAACTGAAATTTTACGTGATTAATAATGTTTTTTTTTTTTTTTTTTTTTTTAATTTATGGATTGTGGCAACATGGTTGAGACTTCTATGCAAAATACGGATGGAGTAAATACAAAAAAAGGAAAAAAAAAAAAAAAAAGAAAAAAGCTAGAGGTAATAGATGCTTGAAATTATTTAACATTTGTTAATTATCTCGTGTGTCGCATGGGTTAGCGACTAGTTATTATTAGTTTTAAAGCATATGCAAGGCACGCATAAACTCAAAAACCATAACCTGGATATTTGTATTGTTTAAAGCTTTTGCAGTACATTTTTATAAAAAGTAAAATATATATATTTGTAGTTCGTGTTTACAGAATTACAAAAATAAATTATTTGAGCAATACGTTTTGGTTATAAATATTGTGTGTGTTTTATTTTTCCTAGAAAATTTTAATTTAATCAGAAAATGGGTCACTGTTGCCTTGCCGGCTATGCAATATCCAGCATCCATTTCCTCTTTTGTATCTTTTGATGTTCCACCGCCTGTGGAGGAAAGTTTCCTAACTTTTGATAAAGTTGACATGTTTTGTAACAAACTTGTTAATTTTTAGTTATATATATATATATATATATATATATATATATATCTTCTGTTTAATAAAAAACAATTTTTGAAGAAAATTAAGTTGTGAAGAAGGGGAAAGAAAAGTGAATAACAAAATAAAATAATTTAAAAATATATATCTATTTCTTTTTCTAACGAGGTCAATCATTGTAGCTTTGATATGTACTTTTTTTTTTTTTTAAGAAGAAGCTTTGATATATACTTAGTTGTTTTAAAATAATTCTCAAATAAATAAATTATTTATTTATTATTATTATTATTATTATTATTATTATTATTATTATTATTTGTTGGAAGTGAGAAGATTTGAATCTTGGACATTTTCGTGAAAAATACTAGGAGGTGCTAGAAGGGTTGTGTGGATTGGAATGTTTGAGTGTGTTGTGCAGGTCTGTATTGATTCCCATAAGGGTATTTATAAGGTGGATATTCAATTTACAAATACGTTCAATAAATCTTATTTGTAACTTAACTAGTCTTTTTGGATTATAAACAAATGTGACTAGAATTATATAAAGCCACCACTATATAATAGTAAAGGTTTTTTTTTTCTCTCTAATCATTTATCAAATTAACTTTCTTTTAATATATGTAACTAAAACTTGTTAGGACATATGTGTTCACATGTTAGGAACATATGTCATATTTTATGTAAATTGGCTAATCCTTTGACAAAACGCACTCTACTTGTAATTGGGTAGTTCTAGGTGTTTTTAATACTTCAAGAAATAATGTTTCAAGATCAAGTGTTGAAGTCATCAAGTCTGTCCAAGAAAAAGCAAGTTGAAGTGCAGAATTTTTAAAGCTCGACACCTGCTCGACACCTACCTCGACACCTGGCTATCTGTCGAGATCTTCAGCTAATTCTTATCGCAATCTCAATAGCTTCTCGATAGCTGGTCGATCGATCGAGAAAGTTTCTGTCCCCTCGACACCTTCTTGACACCTCCTCGATAGCTGTATCTGTTGAGATTCATTAAACCTCGACACCTTCTCGACACCTCCTCGATAGCTGCTATCTGTCGAGGTTACGGGAAATCGGAATTTTCAGCTTTTTGATTTTTGGGCCAAGCTTTTGTATTTGAGTAGGGTTTCTTTTCCCATAACCCTAGACCTATATAAGGCTTATTTTGGAGGCCGTATCACAAGAGAATAAGAGAATACAAAGAGAACATATGAAAAAGATTATTCTCTCTGAGAAAGAAGCTACTGCGTCTTTTGCGCCTTAGGGTTTTGTAACCAAGTGCTTCTTGATCTTCATTCTTGATGAAGTGAAGAACTTTGCAACCAACATCTTCTTCTAGTTGGTGATTGAAGTCGCGTACTGGGATCCGCGCAATTGGTTAGTCACGTATTGGGATTCGTGCATCAAAGGGTGGCGTTCATGTATTGAAGAGTTCAGAGGTTTTGAAGCGGTAGAAGGTTTCTGCTGTGAGTTCATCTACAGGGATTGTAGAGTCTAGGGACAAAGGTTTTGTACTAGATCTGAAACTTCTCTTTACTATAGTGGATTGCTTTTTGGGAAGGTTTCCCCCCAGGTTTTTTACTGTGAAACTGGTTGGTTTCATTGGTTTTCCTGGGTCATCATATCTTGTCTTGTTTATTTTTTCCGCTGCATATTATTTTGACATGATATTGATGTTTGTGTGTTTTAACAAGTTGTATTCATAATAAATTTAATTAACAACTTGGATTTAAAACTTGTTAATTCTATCAACCGGGGTCTAAATTTCCCATCAAAACTCAATGTAAAGAATATTCCATATTAATGTTGTTGGGAAATTTAGACCCCGGTTGATAGAATTAACAAGTTTTAAATCCAAGTTGTTAATTAGATTTATTATCAATAAAACATGTTAAAACAAATAAACATCAATATCATGTCAAAATAATATGCAGCGGAAAAATAAATAAGACAAGATATGATGACCCAGGAAAACCAATGAAACCAACCAGTTTCACAATAAAAAACCTGGGGGGAAACCTTTCTGAAAAGCAATCCACTATAGTAAAGAGAAGTTTCAGATCTAGTACAAAACCTTTGTCCCTAGACTTTACAATCCCCGTAGATGAACTCATGGTAGAAACCTTCTACCGCTTCAGATTCTCTAAACTCTTCAATATATGAACGCCAACTTTTTGTTGCACAAATCTCAGTACGTGACTAACCAATTGCGCGGATCCCAGCATGCGACTTCAATCACCAACTAGAAGAAGATGTTGGTTGCAAAGTTCTTCACTTCATCAAGAATGAAGATCAAGAAGCACTTGGTTACAAAACCCTAAGGCGCAAAGACGCAGTAACTTCTTTCAGAGAGAATAATCTTTTGCATATGTTCTCCTTGAATTCTCTTATTCTCTTATGTGACGGCCTCTAAAATAAGTCTTATATAGGTCTAGGGTTGTGAGAAAAGAAACCCTACACAAATACATAAGCCTGGCCCAAAAATCAAAAAGCTGAATTTCCGTAACCTCGACAGATAGCAGCTATCGAGGAGGTGTCAAGCAGGTGTCGAGGTTTAATGAATCTCAACAGATACAGCTATCGAGGAGGTGTCGAGAAGGTGTCGAGGGGACAGAAACTTTCTCGATCGATCGACTAGCTATCGAGATTGTGATAAGAATCAGCTGAAGAGCTTGACAGATAGCCAGGTGTCGAGGAGGTGTCGAGAAGCTATCGAGCTATCTATCCGCAGGTGTCGAGTTATCTGTCCAGCTTTATTAAACACCTTTTCTTCACTTGTTTCTTGGTTCAATCTTCATGGCTTTAATACTAGACTTGAACAACATGTTTCTTCAAGTATTAAACATAACTTAGATCTACCCAAATACAAGTAAAGTGTGTTTTGTCAAAAGATTAGCCAACTATATAAAATATGTCCTTAACAATTGATACCAAAACTTCTCTTTACTATAGTGGATTGCTTTTCGGGAAGGTTTCCCCCCAAGTTTTTTACTGTGAAACTGGTTGGTTTCATTGGTATTCTTGGGTCATCATATCTTGTCTTATTTATTTTTCCACTGCCTATTATTTTGACATGATATTGATGTTTATTTGTTTTAACAAGTTTTATTGATAATAAATCTAATTAAAAACTTGGATTTAAAACTTGTTAATTCTATCAACCGGGGTCGAAATTTCCCAACAAGTGGTGTCAGAGCGAGTTCACTCTGATTGAATTAATTTCCTTAGTGTGATCCATTGACCCCTGTTGTCATGGATAGAGGACAATCTTTATATATACCTCCTTTATTTGATGGCACTAATTATGCGTACTGGAAGGTTTGTATGAAAGTGTTTTTGTAGGCTTTAGGTGAATAGGTATGGCAAGCTGTTGAAGTTGGCTGGACTAAGCCAAAGGAAGCGCTTGTGGATTGGGATGATGCAACAATCATTGCGGCAAATTTCAACAGTAGGGCTTTGAATGCTTTGTTTTGTGGGGTGATCAATGAGGAATTTAAGAAGATATCATCCACTGAAGTTGCCAAGGAAGCATTGACCATTCTTGAGACCACCTATGAAGGTACCAAGGCAGTAAAGACTGTGAAGCTTCAACAACTCACTAACAGTTTTAAAGAAATAAGGATGAAGGAGGATGAGACCTTTGATGAGTTTTATGCCAAACTCAAGGATATTGTGAATTCCACTTTCAATCTTGGAGAATCTATTGCGGAATCCAAAATTGTTAGGAAAATCCTTAGGTCCTTACCTAAAAGATTCCATGCCAAGATCACTGCCATTGAAGAAGCAAAGGACATTGATCAAATTCCTTTGACTGAGCTTGTAGGGAATCTTCAAACCTATGAGATGGGATTAGGCTCAATGGGAAAAGGGGGAAAGAGTAAAAACCTAGCTCTTAAGGGTATAGAGGAAGAGATTGAGGACTCTGAAGATGAAGATGAAAGTGAAGATGAGGATGAAGATCTAACCTTCATAACTGATGAGATTATCAAGCTTCTTCAGTTTAGGAAAAATGATAAGGGCAAACCTCCTAGGAAATCTAAATCCTCTAGGAAGGGCAAGAATGAGAAACCTCCTATCAAATGCCATGAGTGCAAAGGTTTTGGTCATATGAGGATAGAGTGTCCAAACTACCTCATGAAGGAAAAGACCGAGAAGCCAAAAGAGAAAGTGTTGATTGCTACTTGGAGTGATACTGAGGATGACTCTTCTGATGAGTTTGTGGATGAATGTCGTCACGTTATGGCCTTTGCTGCTTCAACCGATAAGGTGATTATGGAGAATGCTAGTGACAGTGAGGATTCCTCTGATGATGAAGTACCCAAGAAGATGACCCTTCAGGAAGCCTATGATAAGCTATGCACTGAATTCATAAAATCTGAAAAGACTTCCCATCTTTGTAGAAAAGAGCTTAATGAGGTAAAAACTGAAAAGGCTAATCTGTTAGTCAAACTAGATGAGACTACAAGGTTAGTTGAGACTCTTGTTATGGAGAACACCTCATTAGAAGAGAAGGTCAAGAATCTTGAGGTTGAGCTTAGTCAAGCTAGAACTCAAATAGAGAGGATGTCTAGTGCAAAGCTTGATGAGGTATTAAGTGCTCAAAAGTCTAGTTCTGACAAGACTGGCTTAGGATATGCTGTCTCCTCCGGCCCCTCCTCTTCCAAGGCTTCTGGATCAAGGACTGTCTTTGTGCCACAATCTAATAAAGGTAATAAAGGTATGAAATCCAAAACTGATCTGCCGAATTCTAAATCCTTTGTTAAACCTCATGTTTGTCACCATTGTGATGTTGCTGGACACATTCGTCCTAATTGCTTTAAGTTGTATCCTCATAAGCAATTGTCCAAACGGTCACAGGTTTCCTCTCAAGGACCTACACCTTTGTTTGGAGAGTTATTAAAAGCTTTGAGCTTTTTAACTCAATTTCAGGAGAATTCTAATTCTTCTATTTCTTTTAGTAGACATACTAGGACACGTGCCTTTTCATCTTCACGGCTAAAGACTCGTGCTGTGTGGGTGAGAAAGAAGCCTAAGACTTAATTGTCTTTTCTGTTTGTCCTTTGCTTTAATTCTTTCTATCTAAAGTAGGACTTTCTTTGCTTGATTTCTTATTTGCTTTTGGAATCATGCTTTCATGTATCTGCATCTTTCTATCATGCCTTCATGCATATGCATCTTTCTTTCTGCTTTCATGTTGTTTGTTTGTTTTTGTTTGGTTGTTTAGTTTTTATTTTGTTTTGTTTTCAAAATAAAAAGAGAAAAATCAGAAAAATACAAAAACAGTGTGTGTTTTGTGTACTTTGGTACTTGTGTACCTTGGATGGCCAATGAAACAAAATTTTCTAAACTTTGTATCTCTTGTAGCTTAGATGAGCATCTTTATGCGCAACTAAGCAAGTGAGCTTTGTGGCTCTTGTTTGTGATGAGTAAGATTAGGTTATCTCTTTAAACTTAATACTCACATCACTCTTTTTGACGGGTAGAACTAGAAAATCCTAAGAGAAAGGTATAAATAACCATCTTACCACTGTTGCCCGCCAATCATTAATGACATCTGTATGCTTCGGCATAGCAAAAGTGTGATGTCAATGACATTTGTGTGCTTAGGCATAGCAAAATTGAAATGTCAACTATCAATGGGTATTTCTTTTATTTCTCATAAGCCCATGTATGATATATTTAAAAAGAAAATATGCAAAGAAATAAAAAGCAAAAAGATTAAAAATGCTTTAAAAATGGTTGCAAGCGTGTATTCTAGGAGATGTGTGAGTTATAGGATGTACCTCGAAGGTGATAATCCCTATCAAACAGTTATGATTTTGTGTAAGTTAAAGTTATTTTCTCATATCTCAAATCGTCATAACATGTATACACATATGCAATCTTGCGATATTTTTCACACACAACACACAATATTCTTTGCTACTTTTGATACATGTGCAGGTACAATGTGATTTGGCCATCACTAAGGTTTTACATGTGCTAATGTATGCTCACTAAACTGTCTTGACTTGTTTTTGAAATATAAAATTGGTTAGACTTGTTTAGTATGTGTGTGTGTTTTGCATCTTTCTTTTGTCATCCATAGCATCTTGTTTCATTACATTCATGCATTTATATGGATTTCTTTGTACCCCCTTGATCATCTTTGATCAACTTTATGTTTCTCGGGTGAAGCATTCTAGTTTCTTGTACCCTTTGTCAATCATGACAAAAAGGGGGAGAAATTGTGGAGACTTTGTGGTTTCTTTCTTTAAGATTTTACAAGTTAGGGGGAGAAATACATGCCTCTGTAAGGGGGAGTTGTGTTTCATCTTGTTAGGGGGAGTGTTTACTTCCTTCTTCTTGTATCTTGGGTCTTGGGTCTTGTGACCATTGTTTACATACATTAACCCTATCTTCTTTATATGTTGATGTATGTTTCTTTCACCTATCTCTACAAGTGTTGTTTCTTTTCTATCTTTATACACATGTTTCTTTATTTGTATGCAATCTATTATTTCTGTTTCACACAAGATGCCTTGATAATTTTTGTTTAAGTGTTTCAAAAATACAGGTTGTCAAAGTCTACTTGCCATGAACTCTCTTCTTGCAAAGTTTTTTAAGAGTTTGTGTTAGGATAGATTTTACTGTATGTAACAAGTGAGTATGAGTTGAGTGATTTATGACTTCTCTCATATGTTCATTTGTTTGTTGTGGTTTTGTCACGGATTACTAAAGGGGGAGATTGTTAAGGACATATTTTATGTAGTTGGCTAATCCTTTGACAAAACGCACTTTACTTGTATTTGGGTAGATCTAAGTTGTATTTAATACTTGAAGAAACATGTTGTTCAAGTCTAGTATTAAAGCCATGAAGATTGAACCAAGAAACAAGTGAAGAAAAGGTGTTCAATAAAGATGGACAGATAGCTCAACACCTGCGGATAGATAGCTCGATAGCTTCTCGACACCTCCTCGACACCTGGCTATCTGTTAAGCTCTTCAGCTGATTCTTATCGCAATCTCGATAGCTTCTCGATAGCTGGTTGATCGATCAAGAAAGTTTCTGTCCCCTCGACACCTCCTCGATAACTGTATCTGT
The DNA here is from genome assembly GCA_023736055.1 of Quercus glauca. Taxonomy (NCBI): domain Eukaryota; kingdom Viridiplantae; phylum Streptophyta; class Magnoliopsida; order Fagales; family Fagaceae; genus Quercus; species Quercus glauca. Next base: position 28,251,591 of record CM043322.1, read on the forward strand.
TGAGATTCATTAAACCTCGACACCTCCTCGATAGCTGCTATCTGTCGAGGTTATGAAAATTCAGCTTTTTGATTTTTGGGCCAGGCTTATGTATTTGTGTAGGGTTTCTTTTCTCACAACCCTAGACCTATATAAGGCTTATTTTAGAGGCCGTCACATAAGAGAATAAGAGAATTCAAGGAGAACATATGTAAAAGATTATTCTCTCTGAAAGAAGCTACTGCGTCTTTGCGCCTTAGGGTTTTGTAACCAAGTGCTTCTTGATCTTCATTCTTGATGAAGTGAAGAACTTTGCAGCCAACATCTTCTTCTAGTTGGTGATTGAAGTCGTGTACTGGGATCCGCGCAATTGGTTAGTCACGTACTGGGATTCGTGCAACAAAAAGGTGGCGTTCATATATTGAAGAGTTCAGAGGTTCTGAAGTGATAGAAGGTTTCTACCGTGAGTTCATCTACGGGGATTGTAGAGTCTAGGGACAAAGGTTTTATACTAGATCTAAAACTTCTCTTTACTATAGTGGATTGCTTTTCGGGAAGATTTCTCCCCAGGTATTTTACTGTGAAACTGGTTGGTTTCATTGGTTTTCTTGGGTCATCATATCTTGTCTTATTTATTTTTCCGCTGCATATTATTTTGACATGATATTGATGTTTATTTGTTTTAACAAGTTTTATTGATAATAAATCTAATTAACAACTTGGATTTAAAACTTGTTAATTCTATCAACCGGAGTCTAAATTTCCCAACAAATGTTAAAAAAATGGTCATTGTAGGTATAAGGGCTCAAAATTATATATTGGGCCTTGGGCCTTGGCTGAGGACGTTGGTTGGTCCAAGGATGAATAAACAGTTGTGAAGGTGTTAAGCTCCGAGTCCCATGAGTAAGTTGCAAACGGAAAGGTTGGGGAAAGTGGTCCGAGGAGTATCTCCTCGAATAAACAAAGAACAGATCAAATGTATATCCTATCGTTCAAAGTGACCTTCTAGAAAATTCCACTGATAGGGTTGTGCATTACGAACATACAAGAGGGATGGAAGTTTAGAAATATCTAAGGAAAAGCTACTGCCACCATATTGAATGCTTTGTAGCTAACTTTTTGGCCATATTTATGTGGAGAAGACCCCTGAACAGTACTGCCTTGGCTACCCCAACTCATAGAGGGCCAGAGAGAGTGTCCGATGGGATAAGCACTCAAGTAATAGTCTGGATGATCAACAAATGGAGGGCCAAGATCAATCAAGGGGATATATATAATGTAAGAAACCCTTGAGGAAAGAGGGATCGGTAAAAAGAGAGAAAAACACTATAGCAGTCAAGAACAAAACTTGTAATCCAACTTGAGAATCAATGCAAAAGAACCAATCTCCTCGGATTTTGCCGATGATGATTTTCTTAAAATTATACTTGTCTACCTTTATTCTCTTGTCATCAAGATCTACCTTATTTGTTGACTAATTCACTAAAGCCCAGTTTTTCAACTCATTTTCTATAAATTCGTTGTTTTGGGCTTTTTGGGTCTAAGTCCATTCATCTTTTGGGCTAAAGAATCAAATCAGGTCCTTACAATTGGCACTGTCTGTGGGAAGAATTTTGGTGTTTCAATGAGTTAAACATTCAACTATAGTAGGTTCAAGTCTAAACCAGGCAAAATCCATGGAGTCTCAACGACAAGATCACTTTCGTGATCTTGAACAAAGAAGGTACCAGGAGGGAAGTGTGCACAGTACCCATACTAGGAGTCGGTCTCGGGGTGGGAGCCACCTCTCTCATGAATGGAATGCCGAGAACATGCAAAGGGAAATTGATCATTTAAGGAGGAAGTTACGCCAGGAACAGAGAAGATGAACCCCTTCCATTTCCGACCTCTCTTTTGACGGTGAAGAGGACAATAGCTATAGGCATAAATCAAGGACTCCTCCTAGTGAGTTTTTCTCGTATGATGAGGAACACTATCATGAACGCAGAAATGGAAACTCATCTTCCAAAGGCCTAGGAAATGACGCCATGAGTAGAGCACTCAACCAAATTTCCAAGTCACCCTTCACGTGCAGAATCGAGGGAGGGAGACTCCTTCGGTGGTTTAGCCAACCCACATTCACCATGTATAATGGTTAAACAGATGCTGTGGAGCACGTGAGCCACTTTAACCAGAGAATGGCTATGCACTCCAAGAATGAGGCTTTGATGTGCAAGGTATTCTCCTCTAGTTTAGGGCTTGTGGCCATGCGGTGGTTTGATGGCCCAGGCGCAGGTTCCATTAACTCCTTCAAGGAGCTCAACCAGGCATTTGGATCCCGCTTTATTACGTGCAGTAGGGTTCCTCGACCCTTAGATTCCTTGTTGTCCCTATCCATGATAGCAGGGGAGACCTTGAAAACATATTTAGACAGATACTAGAAGATGTTCAATGAGATAGACGGTGACTTTGACGACGTGGCCATCAGGACTTTCAAGGTCAGCCTACCTACTGAGCATGGCTTAAGGAGGTCTCTAACTGGGAAACCTGTCACCATTTTATGCCAGCTTATGGATCAGATTGATAAGTATTAGAGGGTTAAGGAGGACCAACAGCAGGGCAAGGGAAAGGGCAAGGTTATCCCTCAAGAAAGGAGGGATTTCAGGTCAGACGGCTATAACAATAACAGACCCCAGAGGGATTTTACTGGGAAATCTAGGCCTATAGCTCCTCAAGTGGTTAACACTATGTTCTGAGAATCAATGCATCAAGTCTTGGAGAAGATCAAGTAAGAGCCATATTTCAAATGGCCGAACAAGATGAGTGGAGATCCCTTGAGGCGCAATCAGAGCCTTCATTGCCAATACTACCAAGATCGTGGGCATACCACTAAGGACTAACAGGCAAGGAGACCAATCAAGGTCAGGGGCTCAGGGGAATGCTTCTTCAAGGCCCTCGATAGGCATAATCAATGTCATCTTTGCTGCATTTAGGAGAACTAGTTCTCATCATTCTAGGGTGATTTCTGTGGCTTGGTTGCAAGCCGAGGATTCTAATTCTAAGTCGAAGAGGGCTAAAGTGGAAATCCGACCGGCATTGAGTTTTTCGGACGAGGACCAGATTGGAACCATCCAATCACATGACGATGCTTTGGTGGTTACCCTCAGAATAGGAGGGTACGATGTTAAGAGGGTGATGGTGGATCAAGGTAGTGGGGCAGAAATTATGTACCCCGACTTATACAACGGGCTGGGCCTGAAGCCCGAGGATTTGATGGGAAGGTTGTCATCCCGAAAGGTTAGATTAGACTGCCCATGCAGGCAGGTTCAGAAGTGGTTGAGGTGGACTTCATTGTGGTGGTCGCCTATTCTCCTTACACGGCCATTGTGGCAAGACTCTGGCTTCATGCCCTGGGAGCTGTTTCCTTCACTCTGCATGTGAAGGTCAAATATCCGTCCGAAGACTGGATTGGGGTGCTGGTTGGAAGCCAATCTGTAGTAAGGTAGTGTCTAATCGCTGCAATAGTACACCAGCCAGGAGTGGAGTCCTCTGCCTTGGCTAAAAAGGACTTATAGCAATCTAAGACTCTAGTGTTATTTGTGGAAGGGGTAGCCGAGAAAGTAAAATGTGAAGACTTGGAGAAAATTATTGTAGACAATGATTTGGAGAAATTTTTTTCAGGTCAGAACTCAGCTCCTTCCTCAGGAGAGGGAAGAGCTAGTGGAGTTCCTCAGGAGGAATGCTGACGTGTTCACGCGGAGTGCTTATGAAACTCCTGGGGTAGATCCAAACCTCATTTGCCATCATCTAAATGTCAACCCGTCAGTCATCCTCAAAATGTAGCCACCTCGACGCTCATCTAAAGAACATTCTGGGGCTGTCAAGGAGGAGGTGAACAAGCTCAAGCAGGTTGGGGCTATTAAAAAAGTGTTTTACCCTGAATGGTTGGCTAATATAGTGGAAGTAAAGAAAAAGAATAGGAAGTGGCGAGCATGTGTAGATTTCACAGACTTGAACAAAGCCTATCCAAAAGACTCCTTCCCTATGCCTCGGATTGATCAACTAGTGGACGCAATTGTAGGCCATTCTCAGATGAACTTCTTGGATGCCTTTCAAAGGTACCATCAAATACCTTTAGCTTTGGACAATCAAGGGAGGATAGCCTTTGTTACTCCTATTGGGTATTACCATTACAAAGTGATGCCCTTTAGTTTAAAGAATGCAGGGGCTACCTATCAGAGAATGATGATCAGGATGTTTGAACCACAATTAGGCAAGAATATTGAGGTTTACATAGACGACATGGTGGTAAAAAGTAAGGTGGTATCTGAGCATGTGGGAGACCTCGGGGATATTTTTAGAATACTGAGGAAACACAATTTGCACCCTAATGCTTCCAAGTGCTCTTTTGGTGTAGGATCAGGCAAATTTCTGGGCTATACGGTCACCTACCGTGGAATTAAGGTCAATCCTGATCAGGTTAAGGCGATAAACAATCTGCAACCTCCTCAAAATCCCAAAGAAGTCCAGAAATTAATAAGGATGACCGCTGCCTTAAACTGGTTTATCTCTCGATCAGCGGATAGATGCAGACCCTTCTTCCAATTGTTGAATAAGTGGAAGGGATTTGAGTGGACCGAGGAGTGTGCCTCGACATTTCAGTAGCTTAAGAAGTACCTTTCTCGACCACCTGTCATATCTAGGCCTGAGATGGACAAGGTCCTGTTTGCTTATATTGCTGTGGCTTCTCATGCTGTGAGTTTGGTGCTGATCCGAATTAATAACAGTGTGCAGAGGCCAGTTTACTATGTGAGCAAGTCATTGCACGAGACAGAAGTTCGTTATCTACCGTTAGAGAAGGCCATTTTGGCAGTGATACATCCTACTCGTAAACTCCCCCACTACTTCCATTCCCACACAATTGTTGTTTTAACCTGAAAGCTCAAAAATGTGTTGAAAATACAAGAGCTGTTTAGACCCCCAAATTAAAGTTACGGCTCGATTGATTTTACAAAAACTTAAAGCTAAGTGCGGAATAGTGTAAATGCGAGCAAATAAACAATCAAGCTACTATAATCCATAATCATAGTAACATAGCAGTAAAATGGAATAGCAGTAAAATGGAATGTAAAAGAATAGGGAAGAAAGATGCAAACACAAGATAACACGTCGATGTGTTATCGAAGAGGAAACCGAAGAACTTGGAAAAATACCTCTTCGCCGCCCTCCAAGTGGTAATCGATCTACTAGACAATCAGTTGGGATACATAGGTTAGCAAGAGACCCTCCAAGCCTAATCTACCCGATGTACTTAAGCCTTCCAAGCTCCTACTCCAACAAGACTTCTTGGAACCGTGTTTTGTCTAGCTCTTTGGATCCCTCAACAAGCTCCATGTTGCATTTGCCATCCTTGGCATCTTCCAATGCTTCCCAATAGCACCAAAACCTCACTTGACACTCTAGAAGGGTGTGGTAAGTGTTTGGGTTATCAACCTCTTAATTGTATGGAAATAGAGAGGTAGGAGTTAAGGAAACTCCACAAGCAAACGTGTAGAAGACTGTGAGTATAACAATCTCTAACTCTCAAGGTGTTTGGCTAGGGTTTTCTTTTAGAAGCACTCCTCAACATATGTGGGTAATGTGGGTATAAATAGTGTGGGTACAGAAAGTGTGTATCAAATAGTACAAACTGGCGGAACAGAATATCTCGCGAGTGTCTCGCGGAAAGGTCTTACCCACGAGCTACTCGCAAAACGCAGCTGTCGCCATCTATTCTGACTCTTCGCATTCCAATCATGTGCAAGGCACATGGCTCACTTCGCGGGATGCTTAGTCGCAAGATACCCGCGAGAACTCCTCATTCTTCAATTACTTGAGTCTTCACACTCTCTCTCTATCACATAACCCTTACAATTAAATCCTACAATAAATACATGGTACAAAAGATTGAATGAAATTACAATAAAATTTGGTACAGAATAAAAGCCAATAAAACATATAGTTGTAAATTACAGCTTTACATAACCCAACTTCCACTTCGATCACTACTTTGGAGTGTTGACTTCACAGGGAGGATTGCCAAATGGGGTACAATCCTGGGGGCTTTTGACATCAAGTATATGCCTCAAACCTCTGTTAAAGGCCAGGTCCTTGCAGATCTGGTGGTAGAGTTTGCTGAATCCCCAAAAGAAGAAGAGGCGAAGAAGCAGGGCATGGATAGAAAATTGGTTGGCATGGTCTCCTCGCGAGAGCCTTTATCCTGGAGGGTATATGTTGACGATGTGGCAAATCAGAGGAGATCTGGAATGGGGCTAGTCTTAGTATCTCCTAAGAAGATCACTATTGAGAAATCCTTGAGACTAGGCTTCTCAGCCATGAACAATGAGGCTAACTATGAGGCTCTATTGACAGGGATGGCCGTGGTTCAAAAAATGAGCGGAAAAGCAGTGGAGATGTTCTTGGATTCGAGGCTGGTGGTAGGCTAGGTGGGAGGGGAGTTAGAAGCTAGGGATATAAGAATGCAAGAATATTTGAATCAAGTTAGGCACTTACAATTGTGATTTGAGTCTTTCAGCTTGCTGCATATCCCAGGAGTGGGAACACACACGCTGACTCTTTGGCCACTTTTCGACCTCCTCGTCACAGGGATTACCTCAGATCATCCTCGTTGAAGACTTGAGTAAGCCTATCAAAATAAAGGAGCAGGTGGTCCAGGTCCATCAAATCAGGGTGGGGCCTAACTAGTTGGCCCTATAGTGGTCTTCCTTAAAGAGGACATTTTGCCCAAGGAGAAGTCAGAAGTTGACAAGATACGGAGAAAAGCTCCTCGGTTTTGGCTGTCCGATGACCAAAAATTGTATAAGCGTTCCTTTTCCGGGCCCTACTTGCTATGCATACACCCCAAAGCATCAGAGTTACTCCTTGAAGAGTTACATGAGGGAATTTGCGGTAGCCAAATAGGAGGTAGATCTTTGTCTCATAGAGCCTTCACTCAGGGGTATTGGTGGCCGAACATGCAGAAGGAAGCGCATGAATATGCGAAGAAGTGTGATTAGTGCCAAAGATTTGCACCGAACATTCACCAGTCGGGAGGAGTCCTTAATCCCCTATCTAGCCCTTGGCTATTTGCTTAATGGGACCTGGACATTGTAGGTCATTTCCCTAAGGCAGTAAGAAATAAGAGGTATTTGCTAGTCGGCACAGATTACTTCACCAAATGGGTTGAGGCTGAACCATTGGCAAATATCAAGGACGTAGATGCCAAGAGATTTGTTTGGAAAAACATTGTCACACTGTTCAGGATCCCCCATACACTAATCTCGGACAATGGACTTCAATTTGATAGCAAGGCCTTCAGGAGGTATTGTTGTGACCTGGGGATTTTGAACATGTATTCCACCCCAGCTTACCCATGGGGGAACGGACAAGCCAAGGCTGTAAATAAGGTCATAGTAGATAGACTCAAGAAGAGGTTGGACAATGCGAAGGGAAAATGGGTGGAAGAGTTTCCTCATGTCCTTTGGACATATCGGACAACACCTCGCAGATCAACAGGAGAGACACCATTTTCAATGACTTATGGAGCCTAGGCTATTATTCCTTTAGAGACTAGATTCCCAACACTGAGAACAAGTTCTTTCACTCCGAGCAACAATGACGGATTGTTAGAGAAGGGCTTGGACTTAATTGAAGAGCAAAGAGAAAATGCCATGGTCCAATTGGCGTATTATCAACATAAGCTCAAGCAAGGATATGATGCCAATGTAAATCTTAGACCATTAGCACCTGGGGACCTAGTATTGAGAAAGGTTTTGGGTACTACAAAGAACCCGGCATAGGGAAATTTAAGACCCAACTGGGAAGGCTTGTATCGCATCACCTTAGTGGCATGAATTAGGGCATACTCTCTTGAGGATCTAGATGAACATGTTATCCCATGCCTTTGGAATGTAAATAACCTACGAATGTACAATTATTAATGAAAGTCTTTTCTGCTCTACTTTTGTTAATAACATTATGTGCCACGTGTTATTTCACTAAGTGTTAAACAGAACCTTAGTCATGCCTGGTCCCTCAGACCACATACTTTGAGTAAATTAACACTTCAGTTTATTTTCTAAGTATCAAATAGAACCTTGGTCATGCTTGGTTCCCCAGACCACATACATTGGGCAAATTGATATATCAAGTTATTTCACTAAGTGTTAAATAGAACCTTAGTCATGTCTGGTCCCTCGGACCACATACTTTGAGTAAATTAACACTTCAGTTCATTTTTTCTAAGTATCAAACAAAACCTTGGTCATGCTTGGCTCCCTAGACCACATACCTTGGGTAAATAAATATATCAAGTTATTTCACTAAGTGTTAAAAAGAACCTTAGTCATGCCTGGTCCCTTGAACCACATATTTTGGGTAAATTAACACTTCAGTTCATTTTTCTAAGTATCAAACAAAACCTTGGTCATGACTGGCTCCCTGGACCACATACCTTAGGTAAATTGATATATCAAGTTATTTCACTAAGTGTTAAACAGAACCTTAGTCATACCTGGTCTCTCGGACCACGTACTTTGGGGAAATTAATAATTAGGCTCAATTTACTAAGTGTTAAACAGAACCTCAATCATGCCTGGTCCCTGGGACCACATGCTTTAGGTAAATTAACACTTCAGTTCATTTTTCTAAGTATCAAATAGAACCTAAGTCAGGCCTGGCTCCCTGGACCACATACCTTGGGTAAATTGATATATCAAGTTATTTCACTAAGTGTTAAATAGAACCTTAGTCATGCCTGGTCTCTCGGACCACATACTTTGAGGAAATTAATACTTAGGCTCACTTCACTAAGTGTTAAATAGAACCTCAGTCATGCCCTGTCCCTCGGACCATATACTTCGGGTAAATTAATACTTCAGTTCATTTCACTAAGTGTTAAACAAAACCTTAGTCATGCTTGGTCTCTTGGACCACGTGCTTTGGGGAAATTAATACTTAGGCTCACTTCACTAAGTATTCACTAAGTGTTAATCATGTGGGGCTCCTTGGATCACTACCTTAGAAGAGTTAATATCCTTGACTATTTCACTAAGTGTTCATTTCAGATATTTTTTCTACTAAGTGTTTTACTCATCTCCATGAGGATTAGCCCTCCCTGTGAATGGCCCGTTGCTTAATGCAAACATGTGATCATTTTCTCTACTATCTATACTTGTTTAGTTTATTTGATTTAGCAGTAAAACATGATTGTTAGCTTTTGTTGAAATTTGCGTGGCAACAGTCGACTAATGTTAACAACCTCATCAATCCTAAGTTTCATCAAAGGGAAAAATAATAACGACACCAATCAGAGAATAAATATCATAAGAAAGAAAAATACAGACACATAAAGTCACTACAAGAAAATGTATTTTTAGTGACGAAAAAATTCTTCACTAAAAGTCCAATTTTTCGTCACTAAGAACCTTTAGTGATGAAATTCATTTCGTCGTTGTAGCCCCGTCGTTAAAAGTCTTGGTGACAAAAATTTTCGTCACTAAAAGTCCGATTTTGTTTAAAAAAAAAAAAAAATTTAGTGATGAAAACGTTTCGTCGCTAAATGTTTTCCTCGCTAAAAACAGTATTTAGTAACGAAAATATTTCGTTACTAAAACCATTTCAGTTTATTAAATCATATTTAGTGGCGAACAATTTCATCACTAAAACTATTTTCAGGTACATATAGTGACGAAAAAATTCAAAGGTACCTACGAGGAAAAAACACGCACAGAATGTAATTTTATACCGCGTGGGAAAGTGCAATTGATGAATGCATCAAAGGATCTAATTACCTTTCAATTGGATACATCCACCGATATTGTACCAGGCCTCCTAGAATTGCTTCTCGAGGCAAGTGAAGAGCAAGGTGGACCATAACATCAAAGAATGCTAGAGGAAAAAACCTCTCAAGCTTACATAGTATAAGAACTATACGTTCTTCTAGTTTCTCCAATTCACTCCACTTTAGGGTCCTTGAGCATAAGTCTTGGAGGAAGTTGTCTAACTCAAACAATACAATACTAATGTCTTTATTTGCAAACCCTCGCAACCCAATTGGAAGAATTCGTTGTAGTAGCACATGGCAGTCATGGATTTTCAAACCAGATAATCTACCATTTTTTGCATTCACTGACCTTGATATGTTGGCTATATAGCCATTCAGATATTTGACTGATTTCAAAAAGTCATAAAAACCATCCCTTTCATTGGGGCTTAATGAAATGAATTCCCAAGGCTTGTCATATGATCCATCAGGATGTTGTTTCAAATGCAACGTGTGCCTGAAGTTCATGTTTTACAAGTCTATTCGTGCCTTGTTAGTGTCCTTGTTTTTCCCCTCAATGCCCAACAAAGTACCATAAGTACTCTCACTAATGTTCTTCTCCACATGCATGACATCAATGTTGTGCTTAAGCTTCTTATTTTTCCAGTATGGAAGCTTGTACAAAATACTTACCTTTGACCAATTTGGCTCCCCAATGAGTTGTCTCTTCTTGTTACTTGGATGCTCTCCTAAAATTATATTTGGCATTCTATATAGTTGCTCTTGTATCTTTCCCACTTGTAACTCTAAAGATCTCTTCCGTTTCTCCGGTAAACCATTATGCAACTGACTATGTCTCCAACGATGTTCCATAGGTAAATAAGCTCGATGATTAATGAATCCAATTTTATTTACCAAACCTTCTAAATATGGTTGGTCATTGCAAGTGTAACAAGAATGATAACCCTTTGTCCTCCACCCGGACACATTACCAAATCTAGGATAGTCATGTATTGTCCACAACAAAGTTGCACACATCTGAAAATGCTTTTTATTATAAGCATCAAAAGTTTCTACGCCTTCTTCCCACAACTCCAACTCATCAACCAATGGTTTCAAGTAAATATCAATCTCATTTCTCGGTTGATGGGGACCGGGAATAAGTAAGGACAACATAAAATATGGCTCCTTCATAACCAACCAAGGCGGTAGATTATAAGGGATAAGTATGACAGGCCACATACTATAGTTGTTGTTCATATTCCCAAATGGATTAAATCCATCTGTAGCCAACCCCAACCTTACATTGCAAGGTTCGAGGGCAAAATCAGGATGTTGCAAATCAAACTCCTTCCACTCCTCATTATCCCATCGTCCACACGTTTGTCTATATACCATCTCATGTCCTTAACTCTTTGGCCTGACATGTACAATCTCCTCAGTCTCGGTGTCAACTGGAAGTAATGCAGTACCTTATGAGGAATCTTCTTACCTTGGGTACGTGTATCTTTGTACCTAGGCGCCTCACACATCGGACATTTATCAAGGTTTTCATTTTCTTTCCAAAATAGTGCACAATCATTTTTGCATGCATTTATATGCTCATATGACATGCCCAAGTCACGTAATATCTTCTTTGCTTCATAAGCTGACCTTGGAACCAAGTTACCTTTCGGTAAAACATTTGTCAGCAATTCTAGCATCATATCAAGTCCTTTATTACTCAAGTTCGTCATTACCTTTACATTCAACATCTAATTAACAAGTTCCATTCACATTTGAAAGAAACTAAAAACACTCCTAATTTGAATTTAAATCACCTTATAACACTATGCAAGCCACCTGCTTGCTCCAACACAACAACCCACCACAAAACCAATCACAAACATCACAAGTATAGAGTGCTTACAAGTACTGAAATCGAATAAAGTAATATTCATCACATCTAATTAACAAGTTCCATTCACATTTGCAAGAAGCTAAAAATACTCCCAATATGAATTTAATCACCTTATAACACCATGTAAGCCACCCGCTTACTCCAACACAAAAACCCATCACAAAACCAATCACAAGCATCACAAGTATAGAGTGTTTACAAATATTGAAATCGAATAAAGTAATATTCATCATATCTAATTAACAAGTTCCATTCACATTTGCAAGAAACTAAAAACACTCCCAATATGAATTTAAACCACCTTATAACACCATGCAAGCCACCCGCTTGCTCCAACACAACAACCCACCACAAAACCAATCACAAACATCACAAGAATAGAGTGTTTACAAGTATTGAAATCGAATAAAGTAATATTCATCACATCTAATCAACAATACTCATTCACATTTGCAAGAATTGAAAAACACTCCTAATATGTATTTAAACCACCTTATAACACCATGCAAGCCACCCGCTTGCTCCAACACAACAACCCATCACAAAACTAATCACAAACATCACAAGTATAGAGTGCTTACAAATATTGAAATCGAATAAAGTAATATTCATCATATCTAATTAACAAGTTCCATTCACATTTGCAAGAAACTAAAAACACTCCCAATATGAATTTAAACCACCTTATAATACCATGCAAGCCACCCGCTTGCTTCAACACAACAACCCATCACAAAACTAATCACAAACATCACAAGTATAGAGTGTTTACAAATATTGAAATAGAGTAAAGTAATATTCATCATATCTAATTAACAAGTTTCATTCACATTTGCAAGAAACTAAAAACACTTCCAATATGAATTTAAACCACCTTATAATACCATGCAAGCCACCCACTTGCTCCAACACAACAACCCACCACAAAACCAATCACAAACATCATAAGAATAGAGTGTTTACAAGTATTGAAATCGAATAAAGTAATATTCATCACATCTAATCAACAATACTCATTCACATTTGCAAGAATTGAAAAATACTCTCAATATGTATTTAAACCACCTTATAACACCATGCAAGCCACCCGCTTGCTCCAACACAACATACCACCACAAATCCAATTTCCAACATCACAAGTATAGAGTTTTATAAGGTTTTCAACTAAAATTTACTTACTTTGCTCAAGCTAAGCTTACAACTTTCAGAAAAAATCCAAAGTTATTGCAAACAATTTGTATTTAGCATGCAATAGAAAAGTTAAATTTATAAGTACTTCAGTCCTTATAACGAATAGCTCTTATGGAATCCTTATGACAGGGCCTGCTGGTACCATCCACCAAAGAAACTGCACTAACCCACTTTTATTAACATTCTCTCACATTTCTCGGCAACCAAATAAATTGCTAAGAGAGTGAGGAGAAGGAGATTTGAATATCATCAAATCCCACTTTATTTTGTAACTTTGTTCACCCGTAGGGACAGTAGACAATAATTGCTAAGAGAGTGAATTCAAGATGGAAAACCTCACCCTTGCCTTAGGGCATATAGCTATTTATTTTCATCATGTAATAATAACACTACGTTGTTTTATCCTCAATGTTCAAAATAACATGAATTTCTAAACTCAAAATACTGTACATTGGAAAATGTACTCAAAAAACTAAAGCTACGGTATCCACAACATGGCATTGCAACAAAATACTATAACTATTGAGTTTCTGACATAACAGTACAATTTTGCCATTACCAGACAAATTAATAACACTGCTCAACGACTGAAGCACACCTCAATTACTTAAGGGGGAAAGCAAATAAGAAAGTAAATGAAACTAATTGTGGTCAATAACTTACTTGTTCTTCACTGTAGAAGACCAAACTTTTATCATGCAATCCAATGAACCAGCGAACAAATACTTATCCAATGAACCAGTATCATAAAACACTGCCAATTTTCATGATCCCAAACTTGAAACAAAATAAACTTCATGCTTGAGCAAACACCAACACATTATTAAACAATAAACACATACAAAAAGATTCTAGACTAAGGAAACAGCCTAGTCTAGAATAATTGTTATTTTGAATGGTTTTTAATCTATAAATCTATATAATAGAAAGATTAGTAATATAGGCATATAAGAGTAGCAAAACAAAGATTAACATACCATAATATAATGCACAAAAAAAAAAAAAAAAAAGAAAAAGAAAGAAGAAGAAGAACCCATGATGATAAATTTGTAATTATGGTCAATAAGTGGTAAAGTAATAATCACCATTCACACCACAATGGACAATTCACATGGTGAATATGACAAAACTTCCAAAACATAAAAACAAAAATAGTAAAAACTTTTTTTAATACCAATACGCCAAAGTCCGTAACAAAGCTCAGCCAAATCTCTCAGCTGCAACGCTACTTCCTATACTCATTTTATTTGTTACCTGAAAAATAAAAACCCAAACATGGAAACCTATCTCACAGTTTACACACATGGAAATTAGTCCAAACCCAAAAAAACACAGTAAGCACATGAACCCAATATCTTACATATTTGCACAAGTATTATATATATTGACATATATTTCAATTGCAATAAACTGTGTCAATTCACTCAATTGTCACCTAGCATTAACCAAAAGAGAGAAAGAGGGAAAAAAAAATAAAGAAAGGTCTTTAAACAAGATATCACTCCCATAAAAAAAAAAAAATAAAGATACAAAGTACTGCATAACACAGCAATATCATCTTTAGCACAAAAAGGTCTTTAAAATATGTATCAATTACATATAAAAAAACTCAATCACAACAATGAAGTATTTTAGTCATTCTCAACAAAAATAAAAATACCCATTCTCAACAAACATGAGCCAAAGGGAATGAAAGAAAAAAAATAAAAATAAAAAACCTTACCAATTGCAGATTGTCGCGAATGGTCCGAATCAGCAGTGAAGACTTCGTCGCAAAGGGTCCAAATAGGTGACGAATGGGTTCGAATCGGAAATGAATGAGCTGAAATAACACTTCAAAACCGTTGAGAATCGGCGACGAATGGGTCGAGAATCGGCAATGAATGGGAATCGTCGAGAATCGGCGATGGTAGGAGTTGAAATAACATTTTAAAACTATTGAGAATCGTCGAGAATTGGCGACGGATGGATTGAGATCGGTAACGAATGGGAATTGTCGAGAATTAGTGATGAATGGACCGAGAATCGATGACGAATGGATCGAGAATCGGTGACGGTGGGAGCTAAAATAACACTTTAAAGTGTTGCCGATGCAGAGGACGGCGAAGCATCGCCGATGCGGAGGAAGGAAAAGCGTCACTGGAGAAAGGAAAAACGTCGCCGGTTCGAAGAAGGCAAAGCATCGCCGGTGATTTGGAGTGGCTTATCGGCGATGGTGAGTGAATGTTTGGGTTTCTCTTTTTTTGACCGAAAATTTGAGTGGGTGAGTGAATGTTTTTTGTTTTGCTGAGTGGGTGAGTGTTTTTTTTTTTTTTTTTTGGAGTATTTATAGTGGTATTTAGCGACGAAAACATTTCGTTGCTATTGCCCACTTCTAGTGACGAATTTCTGTTTCGTCACAAAAGGAGCCAGAATTTGTTACACTTTTAGCGACGAATTTTATTTTCGTCACTAAAGAAACCATATTTTGTTAAGATATTTAGCTACGAAATTCAACTTTCGTTGCTATAGCATACTTTTAGTGACGAATTGTGATTTCGTCACTAAAAACATATAAGTGCAAAACTATTATTATTTTTAGTGACGAATATTTTTCGACGCTAATTCTTCCTTATAGTGACGAAAGGATTTTCGTCACTAATACTATCCATAGCTATACCTACAGTGACGAAATATTTTGTCACTAAAAATTTCAACTTTTAGTGACGAAATATTTCGTCACTATAGCTTAATTAAACTTGTGCCAAAATTTCCCTCCACTGGTGCTCATTTTTTAGATCACAATAGCGACGAAATTTATTTTTCATCGCTAAATGTTATAATTTTTTTCACTATTAGTGACGAAATTCATATTTCGTCACTAAAGCTGTATTTGTAGCGACGAAAAATATTTCCTCACTAATTTTTGTCGCTAAAAATACATTTTATTGTAGTGAGTGAGAAGTAAAGTCTTTTCATTAAAAGAGAAGTACATTATACACAATGGTAGAATGCCACTACAAAAAAGAAAACACACAAACGAAAGTTACAAGAGAAAAAGAAAAGAAAAGATAAAATCCTGGTATTAGGTCTTCGCCTTTGGAGGAGTTGGGTCTTCCTTCTTGGTTAGCTAAGAGGCAGAAGTGTCTTTAAGCTCAGGATCAGCCTCCTTGGATTTGTCCTCAGCCTCCATTGCCTTGGCTGCAGCATCCATGGCCTTAGTAGCATCCTTGGCCTTAGCAGCATCTTTGGCCTTTGAGTGGGGCTTGGTGTCCTTACCCTTGCCTTTATCTTTGGCCACCTCCGCCCCTTGGCCTTCATCACCAACTTGGCTGGGTCCTTTGGAAGCCTCGGGGGGAGGAAGGGTGGCCTGAATTGTCAAGTGTTGCTCAAAAAGTTCTAGGGCAAGGGCAGAGGGAGAGGGGAGGGCAGCTAGGGCTTCATGGATCTCTGGGTGGTAGTAGACGTTCCCAGGCTGCCTCCACTCTGAGTCAGCAGGAACCCCTGTAAGGTTGAGGGTCTCCCCCCATGTTACCTTGCAGTAGTCCCTGCATACCTCGGCCTGCTCCTTAGCCAGCCGAATCTCGGTTTCTTCTACCCTAAGATTATCAAAGGCTTGCCACGAAGCCTCAGCAGTTTCCTCGGCTGCCCAAGCGACTGGTTTGGCCTTCTCCACTTTAGCTTTGAGGTCCATGACCAGCAGCCTCTGTGTAGCCAGCTCTATCTCAGTGAGGTAGAGTTTTTTAGGCTGGTCTTCAGCCTGGTCTTGGGTGCTCTTCAGCCTAGACTCAGCACTCTTTCTTACCTTCTCCTCAGCAGTCAACTTGACATTCAACTCCAGCAGCTCTTGCTTCAAGGCCCCCAAGGACTTCTAAGTCTCAATGCGGAAGTGGGCCCCGGCCTTAGCCTTATTATGCGCATCCCTGACCCATTCCTTGTCCACAAAAACCTGCTAGGTAAGCTGCATATAGACAACAAAGGAATCTCACGTTAAAATATAAAAAAAAAATAAATAAATATATATATATATATATATAAATGTATATATTAATATATAATATATATATAATTTGAAAAGGGGAATTTAGCATTTGACTAATAGATTTGATGGTGAACTTACCATGGCGAGATCCCTCTTTAAGGACAACAAGAGGTCTGGCTGCCTCATACGCCTTATAGCCTCCATATCTTTGGGCAGAAGGAGGAGCTTCTCCAAAGTTTCGGCGATATAAGTTGAATGCCTCCTCTAGAACTCTTAGACAGAGGCAGTGCCATCCAGCTCTAGCTGTGGAGCTCAAGTGTGCTGTTGTCGGCATACCTCGACCCCACTTAGGTCCTCCTTACTCTTCACAGAGGAGGATCGTTTGTCCTTAGTAGTCTTTTGTTGCTTGGTCCCCTTTTGAGGGACCACTTCCCCTTCCTCCAGCTCCTACTCCTACTTCTCTTTTCTTCTCTAGGTTAGGAATGGGAAGAAGGCCGAGCGCAGTTATGGGAGAAGGAAAGGAAGGGGGGAGATTGGCAGGATCCTGGGATTTTGGGACCCTTTTGGATGATGACCCCTTGTTCGGTCCAGCCATGAGGTCCCTTAGACCTTTCCTCGGATTCAGAGACATCGGATCTTCCTTCTTGGAACTGCTATTAACCTCAGTGATTATCAATTGGGGGGAGCGAACTACTAAGGCTCTGTCAAGATCACCGTCAAAATCTGGGATCTCAACGGGCTCCTCTCGCACCTCTTCTTCTTCCTCGAGTTGGAATTGATCAATTTCCCTATCGAGTGATGAGCACAAGGAAGTAGTCCCTTCCCTCGAGGCTGCTGCTTCGGGGAGAGCACGGAGGAGAGGAAATTCAACTGGAGGAAGGTCTTCCTAAGCCAAAAAACCGGGTCGTAAGATGTCTATTCGGTGTGTTAGGACATATGTGTTTCACATGTTAGGAACATATGTCACTATTTTGTGTAATTGGCTAATCCTATGACAAAACGCACTTTATTTGTAATTAGGTAGATCTAGGATGTGTTTGATACTTCAAGAAACCTTGTTTCAAGATCAAGTGTTAAAGCCATGCAAGTCTATCCAAGATTCAAGTGTGGAAAGTGCTATTTATTAAAGCTCAATAGCTAGCTCGACAATTAGCATCTATCGAGACTTAGAGCTGTCTGAATCCTGTGGCTCGACAGCAGCTCGACAGATAGGGTATTTGTCAAGGTTTATGAAACTCAGTTTTCCAGGACTGTTTTACATCCAATCCATGATTATATGTGTGGGCTTTCTTTTCTTATAACCATAGACATATATAAGGATTATTTTAAGGGTTGTAAATAGAGACACAAGTTGCACAAGTGTTGAGCAAAATTTTGTTCAAGCAAATTGTGACTGGAGGCCTAGTTTGCCCTAGTTCATTAAGAAGCTACTGTGTTTATACACCGTAGGATTTTGTGTCCAAGCAACTTTATGATCTTCATCGTCTGGATGAATTGAAGAACTTTGCAGTCAACATCTTTCTCTATTTAGTGATTGAAGTCACCTATTGGGATCCGTGCAATTGGTTAGTCACGTACTGGGAGCCGTGCATTGAAATGAGAGATTGTCACTACAGAACAAGTCTAATTGGGTATTGGGGTAAGGGTTCAACTGTAGGTTGGTATAAGGTACTGGGATTGCTTTACTTGTAACCGCTTGTTATGATAATAGTGAATTCTTGGGAGTGGTGACCTTAAAATCACCCGGTGAGGTTTTTTCCGTTGAGGTTTTTGCCGTTTAGGTTTTCTCCATTTGTAAACAAATCATTGTGTCAATTTATTTTCCGCTGCATACTTAGTTTAATTGGTGATTTGTTTGTGCTACCACGCTCATTGCATGTAATTGAATCTAATTAATTCACTTGGCTAATTAATTAGTTAATTCATCACAATGGGTCAATACGTTTTTAGCCTATCAAATAGTATCAGAGCTGGCACACTCTTATTAGGTTTAATTTTTGTGTGTGATCCATTAACTCCTGTTTGTCATGAATAGAGGACAATCTCTTATCATACCTCCATTGTTTGATGGTACTAACTATGCATATTGGAAAGTACGCATGAGAGCTTTCTTGCAGTCTCTAGATGAGAAGGTGTGGCAAGTTGTAGAGATTGGTTGGAACGAGCCAAAGGAAGCGCTGGCTGATTAGGATGAAGCTAAGATCAAGGCGGCAAATTTCAACAGCAGAGCATTGAATGCCTTGTTCAGTGTGGTCACAAATAAGGAGTTCAAGAAGATATCCCCCACTCAAACTATGAAGGAAGCATGGACCATTCTCCAGACACCCTATAAGGGAACCAAGGCTGTCAAGGATTCAAAGCTGCAGAGGCTTACTACAAGCTCTGAAGAAGTCAAGATGGAGGAGGATGAGTCGTTTATTGAATTCAATGCCAAGCTCAAGGATATAGTAAACTCGGCTTTTAATCTTGGGAAACCATTCCTGAACCCAAGATTGTGAGAAAGGTGCTCAGATCTCTGCCTAAGAGATTCCATGCCAAGATCACCGCGATTGAGAAATCAAAGGATATTGACAAAATTCCTTTGACAAAGCTAGTTGGTAATCTACAGACCTATGAGTTAGGTTGAATGAGGATTGGTAAGTTGGGTAAAGGCAAGAGCATGGTATTGAAGGCGAAGAGCAGTGACACTGATGAGTCTTCAGATAATGAAGATTCTAAAATGAAGTCCTATATTACAAGGCAATTCAAGAAGTTTATGAAGAATGCCAATGGGAAGGGCTTCGACAAGGACTGTAGGTAATCTAGTTCCTCTCAGTTCAAGAGCCAAGACCATTAGGAAGAAGGATGCTAGGGATGGCGGTCTGTACAATGTTCCCTCAGGACCAAAGTGCTTTAGGTGTCAAGGCTTTAGACATATGAAACAAGAGTGCCTCACATATCTCAAAACCATTGGAAAGAGCAAGGAACTTGCTGCTACATTGAGCGACACCGAGCTTGAGGATGATTTCGACAATGAGGATGACGAAATCCTAAATGCCTTCACTGCCACTGTTAATCCTACTGAGGGGATTGTTGAAGATGTGGATGAAGAAGAGGAATTGGTTGAATCCAAGTTTGAGAAGATGGATGAACAAGATGACATCCACATAGCTTATGCAAAGTTATACAAAGTCTCAGAAAAGCATGAGAAGTTGTATAGGTTGACTAGCAAGAAGCTTAGTAAAGTGGAGTTAGAGCGAGAAGAAATCTCTACAAAGTTTGATGAAGCAAATCAGACTATTGGAGCACTGAGGTTTGAGAATAAGTTCTTGGCTAAGAAAATCAAAAAGCTTGAGGCAGAACTGTTCCAAGTCAAAGCTCAGCTGGAAAGGACTTTAAGCACTAAGCTCGATGAAATGCTCAGTCTTCAGAAATCTACTTCCGATCGAACCAGTTTAGGGTATGATTTTTCTTTTTCTAGTATTGCTTCTACCAGTACTACTATTTTTGTTCCTCCAGCTAATAATGTTGAAACTGAGAACAATGAAGTTAAAAATGAATTAGCTAGTGAGAACATAGATAAGGATAAGTCTATCTTAGGAGCTCCCCCCTAAACTTACTAAGAATGAGACTAAAAACCTTAAGGCTAAGAAGGGAAACTCTCAAAAGTCAAAACAGAAAAAGTAGCATTTCTGTCATCACTGTGGTGCAGCTGGACATACTCGACCTAATTGCTACAAGTGGCTAGCCACTCAAAAGAGCAACAACATGATCGCGTTAGGAGATCAGAATCAACTTCCATCCTCTCTTGCTCCTCTTGGAGATCTTCTCAAAGCCCTCATATTCCTTTCGAACTTAAACAGTTTTAACTCTTCCCCCTCACTGTCGGATTAAGGATTTGCTAGACGGAAAGATTCTTCTAAGGTGTAGAAGGAAAAGGGCTCTAAGTGATTCTTTCACTTCTTCTCTCTCTCCCTTTCTTGTTTTTGTTTTGCATTACTTGTGTGTTTTGCTTTATTGTTTTGAGTCAGTCTAGTTTTATGCTTTGCTTTGCCTTTTTTAACATGTTTTTGTTTGGTTTTGTTTTCAGTTTTTGCTTTGTTTTGTTTTTCATATAAAAATAAAAAATAAAAAATATAAAAATTGAAAAATTGAAAAATATAAAAACAGTGTGTGTTTGTGTACCTTGGATGGCCATTGAAACAAAGTTTTCTAAACTTTGCATCTCTTGTAACTTAGATGAGCATCTCTATGCACAACTAAGCAAGTGAGCTTTGTGGCTCTTGTTTTTTATGAGTAAGATTAAGTAATCTCTTGTACTTAACACTCGTATCACTTTTTTTGACGGGAAGGACTAGAAAATCTTAAAGAAAGTCATAAATAACCATCTCATCACTGTTGCCCGCCAATCATGAAATGACATCTGTATGCTTTGGCATAGTAAAAGTGCAATGTCAAATGCTTAACATCATTGGGTATTTCTTTTATCTCTCTTATATGCCCACGCATGATTTGCTCAAAAAGAAAAATATGCAAAGAAAATAAAAGGCAAAAAGAATAAATATTCTTTATATGATTGCAAGCATGTATTCTAGGAGATGTGGGAGTTATAAAATGTACCTTGAAGGTGATAGTCCCAATCAAACAGTTATGATTGTGTGTGAGTTAAAGTGATTTTCTCATATCTCAAATCGTCATAGCATGTATACACTTATGAAATCTTGCGATGTTTTTCACACACAACACACAATATCCTTTGCTACTCTTGATACATATGCAGATACAATGTAATTTGGCCATCACAAGGTTTACATGTGTTAATGTATGCTCACTAAACTGTCTTAACTTGTTTTTGAAATATAACATTGGTTAGACTTGTTTAGTGCTCGATCTGTTGAGAATTACTGAGCTTGTATATAAAGGGTTAGCGCGATCCAAATCTCATTTTGCTCAATCTCTCTCGATCTCTCTAAACTCTTCAACTCCCTAAACCTCTCTTTCTCACTCCAAACCTTTTCCTCAAGCATTTTTTTTGGCCTTAATCAAGTTTCCTTCACTTGGTAAGTGTCTTAATATTTCATTTTCATGCGTTTCATATCTTTTGACCTAGAATTTGGGGTCTTTGATAAATTTTTGGGAATTTTCAAAATTGATGAGGTTTTTGCAAACTTTTTGGAATGGGTTTTGAAGATTTGATCTTAAAAACTTCATGCATTGCATCTCTTGTGCATTATAACTATATTTTCATGCATTTAGATGTGTGTTATATATGTTAAACTAATTGTGTGCTAGTAGGATTGGATTAGGCTGAGCCTATGAGGTTTTTACAATTGTGTATCACATGCTCATGCATTTTCATGCATACGTTCCTTACATTCACTATATTCTTATATTCTGAATTGTTTTGGGACTTTTCTGATTGCCTTTTTATTCCCACCTCTCTCTAGTTTAAGTTAGTGCATCATGGCACCAAAACGTAAGTCTACTCCTTCCCAGAACCTTCTTTGTTCCGGGGCATCCATTTCATCTAATCCTACTCCTTCTTCTGTTCGGTTCCGTGATGAGCAATCCCGAAAGGACTTCTCGGAGAACTTTTCTCGACGAGGTATTCATTCGAAATGCCAAGTCACTTTGTCAGACTTCTTCGACACTGACCTACCCATTGTCATCTACAGTAGGGGTTAGGAGTCACTTTGTGATGTCTCGTTCACTTGTCCATCCGTGCTGATCCAGGAGTTTTACTCCAACATGCATGAATTTGATTATTCAGTACCTCTTTTTGTTACTCGCGTTCGAGGTACGCACATAGTGGTCACACCAGATATTGTGTTCGATATGATTCGTGTCCCAAGGGTAGAGCATCCTGACTACCTCGGTTGTAAACATCTGAGGACTGTGTCTAAAGATGAGTTTATGTTTGCTTTATGTGAGCGTCCCTCTGATTGGGGCGAGCATCAGTTTACTCCATGTTCGACCTTTGCTAAACGTCCTAGATTCATGAACATGGTGATGACTTTTGTTTTACACCCTCTTTCTCACTATAACTCTATTACTGAGTCCCATGCTCGATTTTTTGCCATCTCTTTTAAAGCATCTTACTATAGATTTTTCTTCTCATTTTATTCTTTCCATTATAGATGTTTATAGGGATACGGCGACCCGTGATAAGCTCATCTTCCCTTCGGCTATCACAAGGATCTTACGCCATTTTTCTGTTCCCTTTCTTGCTTCTGACCACTTCGCCGTTGTGAGTGCCATAGAAGCCGCTATTGTTAAACGGAGCGAGGCGTAGCTATGTTCGAGGGGTTCCGGTGCAGCAGCTCCTCCCACTCCTTCTACTCCATCCACCCCCGCTCCTTCTTCTTTTGTGGGTGGTATGACTCTGAATGCAATCATGGCGCAGCTTCAGTGCATGGATGCTCGCCTTGACACTCTCATTAACGAGTTGTGTCAGGTAAACACCCATGTCGGCCGTATTACTAGACGGCAGGCTCGCCTTGGTGGCTTAGTAGAGTCTCCCTCTCCTCCTTCCGAGGCATCTGAGGAAGACTTCGACGACTCCGACGACGATGATGATGATGGAGATGGAAATTCTAGCTCACCCAGCGATGACGAGATATCTACTTGATACTCTTACCCTTTGCCACTCTTGACAAAAAGGGAAAGTAGTTTTGAATATGAGAGTAGTCATTCTCATAGGAGAAGGGTTAGTATAGGAGATTTTTGTTAGGGGGAGTGTTGATATTGGGGGATGTAGTGAGGATTTGATGTATCTTTTTCTTTTCTTTCCATTTTAGATACATTGCTCTTGTATATGGGTCTTGTGACTATTTTGACATACATTGTACTTATATTATTTATATATTTATGTATGTTTTTCACCCACCCTTACATGTGTTATTTCTTTTCTCTCTTTATGCACATATTTCTTATATCTTGTATGCAATCTATTATTTCTATTTCACACTAAGATGCCTTAATGAGTTTTGTTTAAAGTATTTCAGAAATACAGGTTGTCAAAGTCTTCTTGCCATGAACTCTCTTCTTGCAAATTTTTTCAAGAGTTTATGTTAGGATAGAATTTATTGTATGTAACAAGTAAATATGAGTTGAGTGATTTATGATTCTCTCATATGTTCATTTGTTTGTTGTGGTTTTGTCATGGATTGCCAAAAGGGGAGATTGTTAGGACATATGTGTTTCACATGTTAGGAACATATGTCACTATTTTGTGTAATTGGCTAATCCTTTGACAAAATGCACTTTACTTGTAATTGGGTAGATCTAGAATGTGTTTGATGCTTCAAGAAACCTTGTTTCAAGATCAAGTGTTAAAGTCATGCATGTCTGTCCAAGATTTAAGTGTGGAAAGTGTTGTTCATTAAAACTTCACAGCTAGCTCAACAACTAGTATCTATCGAGATTTAGAGCTGTCTGAATCCCGTGGCTTGACAGTAGCTCGATAGATAGGGTATCTGTTGAGGTTTATGAAACTCAGTTTTCCAAGATTGTTTTTCATCCAATCCGTGATTATATGTTTAGGCTTTCTTTTCTCACAACCCTAGATGTATATAAGGATTATTTTAAGGGCTGTAAATAGAGACACAAGTTGCACAAATGTTGAGCAAAGTTTTGTTCAAGCAAATTGTGACCGGAGACCTAGTTTGCCCTAGTTCATCAAGAAGCTGTTGTGTTTGTACACCGTAGGGTTTTGTGACCAAGCAACTTCATGATCTTCATCGTTTGGATGAATTGAAGAACTTTGTAGCCAACATCCTTCTCTAGTTGGTGATTAAAGTCGTGTACTGGGATTCGCGTAATTGGTTAGTCACGTACTGGGAGCCATGCATTGAAATGAGAGATTGTCACTACAGAACAAGTCCAATTGGGTATTAGGGTAAGAGTTCAACTGTAGGTTGGTATAAGGTACTGGGATTCTTTTACTTGTAACCACTTATTGTGATAATAGTAGATTCTCGGGAGTAGTGATTTTAAAATCACCCGGTGGGGTTTTTGCCATGTAGGTTTTCCCCATTCTTAAAAAAATCACCACGTCAATTTATTTTCCGCTGCATACTTAGTTTAATTGGTAATCTGTTTGTACTACCACGCTCATTTCATGTAATTGAACCTAATTAATTCACTTGGCTAATTAATTGGTTAATTCATCACAAGCGTCCAATACGTTTTTGGCCTATTGCGGTGGAGTCTAGGGTCGCTTGCTTTTATTGCTTGGCCCATGTCATGGAATGTGTTTGACAAAGGCTCGAAGTCCAGTATTAAGTGGTCGGCTCACAATAGCCTATCTTCACTCACAAAAATCTTGGATCGCAGCACCTTCTTGAGACCCGCGACGTTGACAAGACTGAGTCTGGGAGCATCGTGCCCTTTATCTGCAAAAACATTCAAAGAGCAAACCATGGTCAGATCAACGAAACCCATCGTCGAAGGAAAATGAAGTGTTAAAGGGAAAAGGTAGTAAAGCTAAAAGAGCTAAATCCCATGCCAAACCTAGGGTGTCCCACCTGGATCTCCCTCCCGAGTTAGGCAGTGAAGACTGTCGTGCCATTCCCCTAAGGCGATCAAGTAGTCATCCTTCATGCCTTTGTTGGACTTAGGAAGACACGATATCAGTCTAACAATTGTGGACCAAGACTTGAGGTAATATCCTATGTCGGCGAGTTTATGGCACTCATACATATGAACGACATCATGCCACATGAGTCTCAGGCCCATTTGCTCGTTGAGAGTGTCTACGCTATCCAAGACCCTAAATAGGTTAGGGGCGCACTGATAGGGAGTCAACCTATGGTTGATCAGATAGTCTCGGGTCACCCTACCTATGGGAAGTGTCATTCCTTCTTCTATGAAAACGATCATAGGAATGACAACCTCCCCTTCCTTTCTATCTATGACTATTTGGTCTGGAGCATAGTACCGTAGGGCTACTCCCTACGAAATGTGATACTTAGCCCTAAAACCCTCCATACCGACTAAAGAGTCTACGAGGTGCTTAAACCTACCCATTTGGTTAAACTAAAGGGAAATTGATTAAGTTTTTAAGGAAATGAAGTAAAGAATGGAAGGCCGAGGAGACCAATCGAGGAGAAAAGAACCTAGAAAGGAAGAAACTTACGAGAATAAGTACATGTATTGCTTCTGGTACTTCTTAGAAGTTTAAATTTCTTAAAGAAAAAGACTTGGAGACTTTAGCAATTTAGGAAGTCTTGAACGTTTGAGAGCTAGGAATTTCTTGAGAGCTTGAAAACTTGTAAAAATGGGGAAAAATGACTTCCCCGAGGGCCTTATATAGGAGGCGAAATTGAGTGGGAATTATCTCGTTCAAAATTCAAGGAGGAAGGCCAGCCATAGAATCTGTATCTCACCGTAGGATGCGGGGAACAAAGCGCCGCCTAGAGCAATTAATGACGCATCACGGGCTCCGAAGCGTCAAGAACAGTTATGAGGCATGCAAAACGGTGTTCTTACGTGTGCAAATCAAATAAACAAATGGGCTTAACTCTTAAAAACAAAAACCCCACTTTTCTCCTCGGATAAAAGGGAAAAACCCAAAGTTTTGAGGGGCTATTGTAGGGATAAGGGCCTAAAATTATATATTAGGCATTGGGCCTTGGCCGAGGACGTTGGTTGGTCCGAGGACAAATAAACAGTTGTGAATGTGTTAAGCTCCGAGTCCTATTAGTAAGTTGCAAACGGAAAGGTTGGGGAAGGTGGTCCGAGGAGGAGTATCTCCCCGGATAAACAAGCACAGATCAAATGTATACCCTATCGTTCAAAGTGACCTTCCAGGAAATTCCACTAATAGGGACGCGCATTACGAACATACAAGAGGGATGGAAGCTCAAAAATATCTAAGGAAAAGCTACTGCCACCCCATTGAATGCTCTACAACTAACTTTCTGGCCACATTTATGTGAAGAAGACCCCTGAACAGTACTGTCTTGGCTACCCCAACTCACAGAGAGCTAAAGCGGGTGTCCGATGGGACAAGCACTCAAGTAATAGTCTGGATGATTAACAAATAAAGGGCCAAGATCAATCAAGGGGATATATATAATGTAAGAAACCCCTGAGGAAAGGGAGATCAGAAAAAAAAAAAAAAAAAAAAAAAAAAAAAAAAAAAAAAAAAAAAAAAAAAAAAAAAAAAAACAATGTAGCAATCAAGAACAAAACTTGTAATCCAACTTGAGAATCAATACAAAAGAGCCAATCTCCTCAGACTTTGCAGAGGACAATTTTCTTAAAATTAAACTTGTCTACCTTCATTCTCTTGTCATCAAGATCTACCTTATTTGTTGACTAATTCACTAAAACCCAATTTTTCAACCCATTTTCTATAAATTCATTGTTTTGGGCTTTTTGAGCCTAAGTCGATCCATCTTTTGGGCTAAGGAATCAAATCAGGTCCTTACAGTCATTATTGATTATAGTAATTTGGATTTCTTAGTATGAGTTATTAGTTGCATATTTGATCAAGTTAGAAAGGAATTGGTCAAGCTAAACTTAAAAGGATAATATATCAATTTGGTTCTTACATTTTGTGGTCATTATCAATTTGGTCTCTATATTTTGATATCTGTCAATTTGGTCACTGTTACTTTAAACTTGTAATTAAATTTGTCCCTACCATCAACTCACTAACAAAAATTGACTACAAGTTGAAAATAATATGGATTAAATTGACTATTATCAAAATTTAGGGACTAAATTCATTGTGAATGTTGGTTTATTTAGACCCTTGTACACTCAGATTGTTTTACCTAGTTAATTAACCAAGTTATTACTTAGGTTTATTATGTAGATCTAGGTTAAACACAAACAATTATATTACTAAATGCGGAAAAGTAAAGAAGACAAGCGATATGATGACCCAGTAAAACCAATAAAAGTGTCCGTTTCAAGGTAAAAAAAAAACCTAGAGAGGATTTAGCCAAAACAATCCTCAATGCAACAAATTCACTAAATAGAATGGAAGATTGACAATAGATTTTTCCCTAAATTTAAACCTACCTCTTGTAATACTTATTCATGTGACCACACACAACTCTAAATCCACAAACTCTTCTATCTGAATTTGTTGAACACAAACACCCATGTTTGTGACTTTGAGATCTCACTCAAAGTTTTAGATCATCAACACAAACTCTCTTCTTTGTGACTTCAAGACCACCTTTAAAGGTTTAAATTTCTAGCACCTTTGATGACTAGTGATGGCAGTAACTTTTACAACACTAGATCTTGAGTTTCTTCAAAGAATATTGCCGGTGGAAGATTTTAGAGAACTTTGGGTATAGAAACCCTAGATCTACAATAGGAGGCACAAGATGCACTCTTCTTTCTCTTAAAAACCCCTTTAAAATGTGCCTTAGGGTTTCCTTTAAATACTAGGAGAATTAGATTTGAAACCCTAATCACTTAATGGGCTTAACGAGCTGTTGGGCCAAAATTAAATTTTGTAGATCCATGTCTCGATCGGTTGAACGTGTTCTCTCGATCGGTCGAGCAAGGTAGTTTCTGAAATATTCTTTCTACAACTTCCTTATTCTTGTATTCTGACTTGCAGCACATTTTGTCTAATCATACCTATAGACTTAGAAATCTTTATCTAGACAAGTTTGTGTTCATGGTTTGCCAATTGTTGTAAACTTTTAGAACCTAACAGTGACCCAAAAATGTAATGACTAAAAGAGTATTTTTGCCAATAAGAGTATGAGAAAATTTGCTTGAAAATTGTCATGTGTGTGTGTATAATTTTAAAATTTTAGAGTTAATACAAATACTTCCCCTAAGGTTTGGGTTGATACTAGGTTGTACCAAATCTTTTAAAACACTGTTTGAAAACACCCTTATTCCTATGCATCCTTCTTTATACTTGTCTATTATTTATCTGGCATTGACTAACTTAACACTCTTTTGCAAATATAATTGTCATAGACTCATAATGCAATCATTATGAGACTTGTGCAGTTAAGACAAGTTTTTATGAGACTTGTGCAGTTAAGACAAGTTGTTAGAAGAAAGTAGAGGATTTATAGGAAGGAGGAATTTTCAAACAATGGTAAGAATCGTTTTTGCTAAAAGAATAAATTGGATATTTTGAATAATAATATAATTATTTTTATAAGTTATTTAATTATTCTTATTATCAAATAATTACTTAAGTTGGTCCAATCTCAATTATGAGGATTCCTTTCTTTTAATTTTGTACAAAGGGAAGGCCACCTTGTGGAGAAAATACATGGTGTTTCCGTAACATGCATCCTCCCCTCACACGTGTGTGGTCCACCCCCATGTGAAGGCGAGGATGCATGTTATGGAAACACCATATACCACCTCCACCTTGTGAGGGCATCTATTTAATTTTGAGGGCATGCGTTACTTGGTGTGCTTCAGTGCTTCTAGCATTTGGGTAAATGTGCATTCAGCCAAAAAGTTACATTTAAACTCAATGTTGGTCTTAAATTTTAGAACGTAAAAGTAAAATTTTGAAATGATATAGTTTAATTTGAAATCACTACTAAAATATAAGGATTGTTGGTATGTGTTGAGTTTGAGTCCTATAAGGGTGTTTATTAGGTGGATATTAGATTTATAAATAAGTACAACGAGCCCTATTTGCAACTTAACTAATCCTTTTGGATTATAAACACAAATATGACTAGCACTTTTCCTATGTTAAGGCCACCACTGTATAACAGTAGAAATAAGCCAATATAATATGGAAAATAAGCCTTTATAGAATGTTCTATACATTGCGTTTTAGTTACTATATATTAAAAGGAAGTTATTTTTTTACTCTCTCCCAAAAAAAAAAAAAAAAAACTTTCTTTTAATATATAGTAACTAAAACGCAATGTATAGAACATTCCATATTAATGTTAAAAAAACAGGTCATTATTAATTATAGTAATTTGGATTGGATTTCTAAGTATGAGTTATTAGTTGCAAGAGTAACGTTGTAGGCACAAACTATTTTATAATATTTTTACAAACTACTGTTGTGGTCAACTTTTTATTGGTTCTCATTTGGACCCATCACTAATATCATTTTTTTTTTTCAAAAACAATATTACATTTTTATTTACCAATAATCACTTAGCAATTTGTAAATTTTTTTGTAAGAAAATTTGTATCTCTAGCATTTTTCTTGGTGGCAGATTCAAGCAAGTTATAAAGGAATTGGTCAAGTTAAACTTGAAAGGAAAATATATCATTTTGGTTCCTACATTTTGCAGTCATTATCAATTTGGTCCCTATTTTTTGATAATTGTCAATTAGGTCCATGTTATTTTCAACTTGCAATTAATTTGGTCCCTACCGTCAACTCACTAACAAAAATTGACTGCAAACTAAAAATTACATGGATCAAATTAATTGCTATCGAAATTTAGTGACCAAATTGATTGTAACCAAAAATTGTAAGGACCAAAATGATATTTTTGCCAATAAGATTATGAGAAAATTCACTTGAAAATTGTCTCTCTCTCTCACACACACACACACATATATATAATTTTTAAATTTTAGGGTTAATACAAATACTTCCTCTAAGGTTTGTGTTGATACTAGGTGTGGTACCAAATTTTTTTAAAACGCCGTTTGAAAAGACCCTTATTCCTATGCTTCCTTCTCCATATCTGTCTGTTATTTATCTGGCATTGACTATCTTAATACTCCCTCGTAGATATAATTGCTATAATGCAGTCATTATGAGACTTATGTAGTTAATTAAGACAGGTTGTTAGAAGAAAGTAGAGGATTTGGAGGAATGAGAAAATTTCAAACAATGTTAAAGAAATATTTTGAAAAGTATTTTAACAATAAAATTATTTTTTATAAGTTATTTAATTATATATATATATATATATATATATATTATACAAGATAGAAATTCTACTCTAACATAATCTAAGTGTATATGTGTGTGAAAGCTCTCTCTTGGAGACTTGAACCTTAACAATTGCCCTCCACACCCCACAAGCATTTACACTTGTAGAGTGACCATCACACCAAGAGTGTGCGGTGGTTAATTATATATTATTATTATCAAATAATTACTTGAGTTGGTCCAATCTCGATTATGAGGACTCCCCCTCTTTTAATTTTGTAGGTAGGGAAGCCCACCTTGTGATGGCATCTATTTAATTTTGACGGCATGTAGTACCTATTGTACTTCATTGCTTCTAGCATTTGGGTAAATAGGCATTCAGCCTAGAAGTTACATTTACACTCAAGTGGCATTTGGTACGAGGGAATTCATATTACCCCTAGCATCCAGATTCTTTAGAATGTGATGATTTGCAATTTGGATGCCTTGAAATGTAACTATTCCTATGTTTGGTTTATTCATATGAATCTTTAAAAAATTATTTATTTTTCTCATACTATCCTTAGATTTATAAACCCAATATTAATTTTTTTAACCTTCCTCTAAATAAGTAATAACAAACAAAATGTAAACTTTAAATTAAGACAAATTCATTAAAACGATAGTCTAACTTCAAAATGACATGTATATTATAAAAATAACTATTTAAATTTTTGTTCTTTATGAAAATCACAACATCATGTTTTGTTAATAAAAATAAATATTTTATGTTATTTTAGCAAATAAACAATCCCAAATAGGAGATATAAATATTTTATTTTATTTTAGCATTTATGTTGTTGTGGCAGGAAGATATAAAAATAAAGGAATAAATATTGATGATTTGCTTTATTTTTTATCTTCATTTTTTTCTTATAATTATGTTTTATCTCCGTTGGTTAAATGATAAGTGAAAAATGATAAAATTCTCAATTTATAATAAATGTAAATTTTTTAAGCTTGGGAATTTGGATACCCACCTATTTCAAATGGAATTCACATTCCTAAAAGAAGGGAGTTAAGTGAGAATCCAGATACTCTTAACATTTGATTCCCTTATGTGGTTTCCAACCAAACGTAGGAATTTTTCAACATTCTCGAGAATCTTAAAACATTACCCCGTTAAATTTTAGAATGTAATGTAAAAATTTTGAAATTATAAAGTATAATTTAAAATCACTACTAAATTATAAAGGATTAAATTGTAATTTAGCCAAACACTTTTTCAACGTGTATTTTCCATTCGAACTTATCGCTAATGCTCTAAATTTATAATATAAATATAACATTCTAGCTAATCTTTGAATGCTACAAATCTGCAACTAAACTGTTTATAGTGCAAAAGTATCGAATTAAGCTAAATAAACAATAAAAATGGAGGTAAAGGAAGGATTGGAACCAGCGAGTCCTAGGGCACAATACTTCAACAGCTCTGTGCTATCGGTGTTCATTATGGGTGTTATGGAAACAGAGGTACCAATTACAATCAACGACGCCCGCACCATGTCATTGCTTAAGGATGTGTTCCTGCCCATCAATACACGCTTCTCCTCCATCATGGTGCTCTCTCTCTCTCTCTCTCTCTCTCTCTCTCTGCCTCTCTCTTGATGTTTTTTACTTTTTTTCTAGGTATAGAAAATACCCTCCTGTGGATTTGCGCACTTATACAAATTGCAGTTTCTTGGAAAATAAATGATATGATTTTGCTTCTTTTTCCTCTTTTATGAAATACACAAACAAAAGTGACACTATGTAGTGAGAATTTGTGAACAGGTAAAGGATAGAAAAGGTGAGAAACAGTGGAAACGGATTGAGGTGAAGCTTGAAGAGCATGTTAATGTCCCCATTTTCCCTACTGACTTGTCACCCACATCATACGATGAATATCTTGAAGAATATATATCAAAGATTGCAATGGAGCAGTTTTCACAAAACAAACCACTATGGGAAATTCACATTGTTAAATATCCAACAAGCAATGCAGCTGGTACTATCATATTCAAGCTTCACAACGCGCTTGGTGATGGCTACTCTCTCATGGGTGCACTTCTTTCTTGTCTCCAAAGAGCTGATAATCCTTCTCTTCCCCTAACATTTCCTTCACGCCAACAGTCAGAGATAAAAAGCGACAGCAAAAGTGTTTATAGAAGAGTGTCTGAACATTTTTCCTTGATTTTTAACTCTCTATCTGATTTTGGATGGAGCATGTTAAAGAGTACTTTGATTGAAGATGATCGATCACCAATAAGATCTGGGGATGACGGGGTCGAGTGTCGGCCAACCATGATAGCAAGCATGATATTCTCTCTGGATCGTATCAAACACATTAAGGCCAAGCTTGGTGTGGTAAGATCAGCATCTCTTATGGTTTTTACAGTACTTTTCATATAAAAAAAAAGTACTTAATATTCCAATTATTACAATCTTTTGTTTTTTACTATTGATTTTATGTAGGAAGAGAAACATTTCAAAATGCTCCTATATTTTTTTATTAGGTGTGAATTTTGAAAATTTAAATGTTGGAATGCATGTTCTTATTATATAATCCATGATTGCAAAATTTCAAGAAAATCAAAGATCAATTGCTATTTTATCAATCAAATGTTTAAATTTCAAGTTTTT
Organism: Quercus glauca; assembly: GCA_023736055.1. Lineage (NCBI taxonomy): Eukaryota > Viridiplantae > Streptophyta > Magnoliopsida > Fagales > Fagaceae > Quercus > Quercus glauca. The sequence continues at coordinate 28,284,892 of CM043322.1, forward strand.
ATGGTATAAAATTATGCATAAAAAATAAATTTATTGATCGAATAGTAAATAACATCTTATTTGAACGAAATTTGATATACATATTAAAAACATAGATAACATGCAATCTAATGGTTAAATTTTCAAAATTCATACCCAATAAAAAGATATATAAAGAGTTCAAAGAGTTTCTCTTCAAATTAGTTCGAAGAAAAACATTTTCCTTTTACGTAAGTGTTGCAAATCATTGTTTGATATATATATATATATATATATATATATAAAGATTTTTGGGTAGAGAACACCTTGTAGACATCAATTGAGCGGTTAATATAATATATAAGGATACTACTTAACTCAAAAACTTAAGTCATGTGTTTGGACCTAATTATATTATATTAGTGACTCATTTTTTTCATTATAACTAATTTGAGACTTTATATATATATATATATATATATATATATATGGACAAAGTTTAGCTACAAAATAAGTTGTAGCCTTAGGCTACAAACTTACTTAATATCTTTTTGTTGGAGGTGAATTTTGACAAATCCACCATTGGATTACATCTTCTTCTTATATCCTCCATGCTTGCAAAATTTCAAGAAAATTAAAGATCAATAGCTATGTCATCAATAAATTTTTTAAATTGCAAGTTTTTGTAATTTAAAATTATGCACAAAATATAAGCTTATAGATTATATAGTAAATGATATCTGATTGACACAAAATTTAATATGTGTATTAAGAGCATAAAGAACATGTATTTCAACGGTTAGATTTTTAAAATATGTTGTAGTATTTATTTTATTGAGTGAGTTTGTAGTTTTAAGGTACAACCAATTTTGTAGCTAAACTTTTTCCTATATATATATATATATATATATATATATATATATATATATATTGGAATAGAACACCTTAGAAAGACTTCAATTGAAGGGTTAATATAACATATAAGGACAATACTTAGCCCAAAAAACTTAAGTTATTGAGATTGTGTATAATTATATTATATTAACAACTCATCTAACCACACCACTCACACATGAAATATTCGTGATTATAAAAATTGGAATGGATAAAGAACCAGAATGGGAACTGGTTCCTAATTCTCTGGTCTGGTCAATGGTCGAACTATGACATCATAAATAAATAATTGCAATAATTTTATACCTCATAGTATTTGCTGAAAATGTCTAAACTTTTAAAATAATTTCTATGTGATTTTTACATCTTATATTTCTTTTTCTCAATAATATAAAAATTAAAAAATATAATTAAACTTAGAAGAAAATCAACTAATAAACCGATAATTAATAAGTATAACTAAAATTCTAAAGCAATAAACACAGGTTTCAAAAGGAAAAAAAAAAAAAAAAATGAAAGACATTAAAACAACAAAGGTGGAAATCCACTTTTGGTCCTTACATATTAGACTGATTTCCATTTTGATCCTCACTTTTTTTTTCTCCTGGATGTGGTCCCCAAAACCCAAAAATCGTTCTTATTTTAGTTACCATCATCTTAGTTACAAAAATTGCTTATGTGACAAACAGAGTGCACTGTTGGTATGTTAAATACTGACATAACTAATAAAATAATAATAAAAATTTATTTGGTATTAAAAAATGTTACGTCATTATTTAAATAAATAAAAAAGCCAAGTTAGAAATTTTTTCATAAAAAATAAATAATTAAAAAAACCTACAGTCTAATTAAATAAAATAACTATTTTTTTTAAAATTTTCGTAATTTTTTCGGGAATAATATAAGAAGATCACTTATGTTCTTCTCCAAACCTAGAACATCAAAGTTACGTCTCTCTCTCTCTCACACATACATTTTCGGAGAGAGAGGTTTAAGATTCGTTTGTGTTTTGACCTTGGGGTTTGGACCATTGAAATATCATTGCTGGGGTTTCGTTCTAAGAGGATGGATTAGAGAGAAAAATGTGAGGAGAGAGAAGTCACTGCCAAGTAGTAGCTGTGAGCGGTGGAGTTCATGTCTTCTTCCCTAAAGACAGATCTGGGAACAAAAAAGCATTTTGGTTTGGTCTGTATCTCACTTGACTCAAAATGATTGAGACTCACAAACCCAACCACTAATGACAGTGGCAGTACATACCAGCACCACCACCACTGGTGGCTGTTGGCCTATCACTATCACTCTCCCTTTTTTTTTATTTTCTTTTCATTTGTCTCTTTTGTTTTGGGTATGGCTGGGACTTATTTTTTTTGGTTTATTTTTGGTTTGGTTTATTGATTGGGTTTGATTGCAAGAAGCTTATGAATTTGTGTAAATTCAGATTGCTTTCAGAATGAGTGTAATGCATATCGTGGTTCTAGAAGCGATATGACTACCTTATCCCTCTAGAGAAAAGCCCTATATGCTTAAGGCAAAACTTACGATCTCACTGTCCACCTTGCTTTCATCGAGATCCCTGACTTTAGAGAGTAGTTCTTTGAGAGATGTTTTCTTTGCTTGCTTCTTTTCATCTCCATTTTCGTTATTTTTCGCAAGGGAATTGGGCATTTCTTGTCCAGCAACTTGTATTGCCATTGATTCTCTTTCTTTTTAGTTTTAGAAGACTTTCCTCTTTTGATCTACAACCATTCTCCTCTTTTTCACGATCTTTAAGGGTAGCCTTTGCTTCCATGAAAATGACTAAGAGCTCTCCCAGTGTTTTAAACTTGAGTCAATCATCCACTAGTTTGGTATCTTGTTGAACAAATATGGTGATATTGTTCCTCTTGATCAAGAATTTCAATTTGAAGTGTTTCAATTTTTTTTAATAAGAAGAGTTGATCATTTGGACCTTTCAATTCATAGATGTGGATCTCGGACCTATGAATGGGGATATTCCCAAAACTCACAAATAAAAAAGGAAGTGAGTTAGACAAGAAAGAGAAGATCTCTAAGCCCTTTGGATTTCCTTGCCTTTACCCCCTGTAGCGGGATCAGTTCAAGCAATGGATCATTCAGTGCCTCGCTCTTTGTCAAGATGGAAAAGATGATCTTGTTGAATCCTTTTTTGCAAACTTCAAGCGAGGCTCACCGATCCATCTGGGAAATAAATCCCTTTGATGCCCTCTCTCTTTCTCCTCATTGTTAATTGACTCCCTCCTTCAATTTTAGCTTCCGCCCACCCCATTTATCCCTAAAAACCCTTCACTCCACTCATTTTAGTATTTCCAATCAGACCTTCGAATGAATGTGTGTACTGTTGAAGTGTTTGTGTTTTGAATTTTGAATTGTAAATCTGTGGGCTATAATGTGTGTTAATACTTATGCTCTGTGTTTATGTGTTCTATGTGTTTCTTCGATGGGTTTATAGACTTGATCTGCTGGAGGTTTCGGGTTTGTGTGTATTCTTGTGTTATGGAGGTTATTGTGTTTGTGATCTTGTGTTCTGAGTTTGTGTTCTTGTGATTGAATTTTCTAGGTTTGTTTTCATGTTCAAGATGAAGTCAAATTTTAGTTCCTGTTTATTTTGGGTTTTAATTATGTTTTTTATTTATTTTATTAAAATTGATAATTTTTTAATTATTATTTTATGTTGACGTGCCATTTTTTAAATGCCAAATAATTTTTTTATTATTTTATTAGCCACGTTAGTGTCTAACTTACCAATGGTGCACACCAAGCAATTTTTGTTAGTAAGATGAGGGTAAGGACTAAAATAAGAATGATTTTTGGGTTTTGGGAACCACATCCTAGAAGAAGAAAAAAGGTGGAGACCAAAATGGCAGTTAGCCCAAAATGTAGGGACTAAAAATGTATTTCCTCTAACAACAAAAGACAAGAAAAAGAATTCATAATCAAAAAGTAAAAAAATTAAGTGAAGCCCATGGTCCACCTATATACTATGGTAAACCCCCTTGCCCCGACATGTCAAGTCCTTAGTGCTTAGCTAAAAGGCACGTCCTTAACATATTTAAAGAAAAAAAAAAAAAAAAAAAACCCTAATCTTATACAAATACATTCTCCCACCCAACCCAATTGAAAAGAATGAAACAAAACATTTCATCTCTCTCTCTCTCTCTCTCTCTCTCTCTCTCTCTCTCTGTGTGAAAAACTGAAGAACTATTTCACTCATGGATAGGAACTAAAGAACTGAAGATCTGTTCTCTTTTTTTATTATCATTGGTCTCAACTATGAGTCTATGACTAATAGTAATAGATCTTTTATCAACCATTCTAAGAAAAAAGTTGTGTCCTCTTTAATGGTCCAATAGGCTAGTAGATTTGAGAAAAAAAAATATAGAATTTTTTTTTTGTTGAAAATTTGTACCATTCAAGATCCTTTTTCACCTGTCAAAAACCTTGTAACTGAATTGGTATCTCTTCATGCATAAAGTGCTTAGAAGTCTAGGGAGGAGAGGGTTCGAACTGTGGGGTTAGCAACTTATTGTAATTATCTCTTAAAAAAAAGATATGTTTTAACCCAATTCGGAAAATTGGTTCAACTATAATGATTTTCGGTTTTCTCAATGGTTACTGGTTTTATGTGCTTTTTGTTTAGTTTCCGATTTTTGGAACAACCAAGTTGGTGTCCAATTTGAACCGGCCGGTTCGGTTTCTTAAAACCATGGAAATATTACATAAAAACATCCCCTTCATGTGTGAGTCTTCTACCAAGTCACTTGTGGCATTTTGGTTATGCATAACCATCACCAATAGTGCTCTCTACTCAACCATGGGCGGAGCGAATATGGGAGTCTTTCTTGCACAACTATGAGAATCACCAACACGCACCTAGTAGAACATTTGCTCAACCATTGTTAGAATTGGCATGAGAGTCTTCCTCGTTCTACTTGGTGAGACCAACTAATGAAAACTTGCCCTAAAACCATTGGCTCTAGTACCACTTGTTGGGAAGAGAACATAAAGGGACACCATTTGACCTAAAAGCTTAGTCCAATAACTTTGGACCCAATTATGTTATATTAACTACTTATTCTTCTTATTAGTATCCAATGTGAGACTACTTTTTACCAAACTACATTATTCATATGAGAAATATTACAATATATATATATCGATATCTCCGAGAGTTTGAAATGTAGCTTATTGAAACATTTAGACTTAGTTTATATATATATATATATATAATGTGATACGATTAATTTTGTTAACTTTTATTATATTTTTCAAGTATGAAGATTCATTTGTTATGAAAATCTATTGAAAATGCCCAATCAATTATCTAAAGTATAGTAACATTGTTTTTCAATTGAATTTTATTTTCTCAAGCACAGACAAAAAATGATGTAATTACTGGAATAATCTTCCTTGGCACCCGGTTATGCATGCAAGAGATTAGCTATAAATCAAGTGAATCGCAATCCACAGCATTGGTCCTACTCAACACCAGGATGATGACTGGCTACAAGTCAATCGAGGAGATGCTTAAACCTAACTCAAAGGCACCATGGGGGAACCGATCTACCTTCTTGCATGTACCAATGCCAAAGTTTAAGGATCATAGATCTTCAAACCCACTTGAGTTTGTGTGGACAGCGAGCAAGATAATCAAGAACAAGAAAAGTTCATTAGGTTTTTATCTCACTGGTAGGCTTTTGGAGACTGTGAAGAAACTTAGAGGCCCTGAGGTACATACATGATCTTATTCATCACCAATAATTCACTATTTCTGCCTTTCATCATATGCCTTTTTCTTTATATTATTAAAAAAAAAAAAAAAAGACCCTGCTTAAGTTGATATATTTTTTTTTTGGCAACCATTTAACAATTAATACTTGTTGCTCATAACACAAGCCATTAGCCCGATTGCACGGGATAAGTTGTCAAAAAGCTTCTTTAGTCTGTTTTTACTTTTACAGTGTTTCTCCCTTTTTTTTTTTCTCTCTTTTTTTCTTTCATCCACGTTTTCTAAAAATAAAAATTTTGCCCCCCAAAAATAGATTAGTGTAACATGCTACAGATAACATCAAGACTATGTTAACCATTGAAATCAATTTTCCCATATATCACCCCACTTTTTTAAGTTTAAAACAAATTCATCTACCAAACCTAGTTTAAAATTTCTTAGGGCAATTCTACTTAAAGCCAATATCTTTTTTTTTTTTTTGAGAAGCTACTTAAAGCCAATATCGGTTCATATTTTAAACTTAAAATAATTTCACAAAAAACTATTTTTGTCTTATTTTCTCATGGAAATAAATCCCTAATATCTCTATCTCTCCACTAATATATTTTCCATCAATATCTTAACTTTGCGTAGTTTTAAACTCTAAAATTTTGTTATAAACTAAAATTTTAAATAATTAGGAGAATAGAGAAAGAGAGTTGAATTCTACATTATTTTTTAAGAGCAATAAAGGTAGTGAAGTGGTATGCAACTTTTTAAGTATATTATAATATTGTAGGAGTTTATATTGATTTGTTTTCTCAATTTATTTTGAGCAATCAAATTACATGTTTAAAAATTTTGATTTATTTCAAATTAATTATTATTAGCAATGCTTTTTTTCTTTATTATATATTTTTATTAATGTAGACTTGCAATTTTTGAATAAATTTTGTTTCTAATATTGTCTTTTTAATCTTATCCTCCTTAGATTAAAATCTTGAATCCGCCATTTTTTTACAGCCCTGCAAATTGATGTTGTGAAATAAAAGGAAATAGTTAGACAATGCAAAGAATTATGAAGATAAAATATAATATATAAACTTCTCAATTCAAACAGTCATCCACATTATTTCTTAAATGTTTAACAATTAACACTTATAAGAATTTTTCTTAAATGCTTATTCCAATACAACTGCAGGCAGCCGCTAGATTCATGCATAGGACCATGAGGAACTCCAGTATGATGATCTCGCATGTGATCGGGCCAGAGGAAAAGGTGGCTTTGGATAATCATCCGATTAAAAGTCTATACTTCCTTGGGGGTGGTTTGCCTCAGGTAAAATTAAAATTTTTATACCAACTAGTTTACCTTTTTTTAAAATTAATAAAATCCCTTTTATAATGATTTTTGTATTTTTTTTTATTATTCAAACTCTCGGAGATATCGAAGTATAATTAGTGCCACATTTTTATGTAGATCTGACAAGTTTTTGCCTTATAAAATAGAGAGTGTTAGCATGTATATTTTAATTTGGGTTTTCTCTTAAAGTCATACAAAATGGTTTTGTTTTTCGAAGTCGTCAGAGAATGATTTTTGTAACTTTCAACTTATTACAAGCTATCACATAAATTTCTTTTTGGGAGACCGTAAAACAACAGTTTGTTATCGTTTTACTGGATTAGCAATGGGAAGTTGGGCAATACATAGATAGTAATTATAATTTATGCATTTTTCTATAAAAAAAATGTTAGGATTTTAGGTTGTGGTAGTCACGATATTAATCAATTATTAGCCAAGTAATTAATTAAATTAACTATGCTTTAGAGCTGAATTGAATAACATCACACAAACATGAATCACATTAAGACACTAAGATGGTGACTAAGGAAAACCGATGAAACAAATTGCTTCACTATGAAAACCTAGGAGATCATCAATTCTCAAGGCAACAAATCCACTAGAATAGAATAGAAGTTTATACAAAAAATTTAATCCTAAATCTAATTGTACCTCATGTACTACTTACTGATGTGACCACACGTAGCTCTGAGATCCACTAACTCTTCTATTCTAATTTGTTGCACACGAATTCCCAGTTCGTGACTCTAAGATCCACTTCTAAAGATTTGTCCTAGTAACAATATTGTAAACTAGATGCAGCAACTTCAATTAATCACTTAATCTTTAGTATGCAAGTAGGTCTCTAGTTGATTCTTTAAGAGAGTTTGGAAAATTCTAGATCTATGTACAAATACACTACTCTTTCATGTGTATAAAAAAGCGTACTAGGGTTTGCTTATATAATGTACTTGAGATGCACATAATCTTAGATCAAACGACTAAGGCAAAATACTGTACATTTGATTTGCATGCAAGGGCGGAGCCAGGGGGGGTCAAGGGGGGGCAAGTCTCCAACTAAAAAATCTAATAAGATCTAGTAATTCTAGTAGTAGTATTATGTATAGACCTCTTACATGCTTTGTCCCATGATAAAACAAAAGGCAACCTCTACTTAATACACTCTACACCGAAGAAAGCAATTGAGAGATTCAACACTTTTTAAACAAAAACTAAAGTCACTTTTGTTTGAAAAAACTTTTATCTTGTACCTGAATTTTAGTATGTTTATTCATTGCGTTTTGAAATTTTATCCCATTTTTTGTTGTTCATGGAATTTCAATTGTTTGTGGCTCGTATATTTTATACACAACAATAAAGCCGCAGTCTCAATATTTTTACAACAAATTCATCACAAAGCTAAGCGACAAATTGATATTGATAGATAAAAAGATATGTCAATGGTACACTAAGATGACAAATGGTTTAAACTTTGACTTTTTGCTATGAACCCAAATTTAAACCATTTATAGAATAGAGAACAAAAAGGCTAAATTCTACATATGTTTTGAAAGAAATTAAAGTACATATACAACTTTACATGATTATAAAAGTTGTCTTTAAATCTTGCCCCCCGAAAGTGAAATCTTGGCTTCACCATTGTTTGCATGATTCTTGATCGGTCGAGATGTGCAATTCAACTAGTTAAGTCAAGTGACTTTCGACCTATTGAGCTTCAATCAAGAACCAGTACTATAACAACAATTCTCCTTTTGCATTCTTGAGTCGTTCGCTGTTTGAACCTTGATTTGTCTTGATCAAATAATTAATCTGATGCTAACTCAATAGAGAAACTAAATTCTAACTGTTCCAATTGTTCATGATTTGCCAACCTACAAAAGTGGACCTAACCAAAAAATATATATAATTTATATCTAAGGACTTTTTGATGTTTGCCTACCACTCAGCTATTCCTTACGTGATTAATATTTTTTTTCATAATTCAAAGACACCTTGCTTTCAATTAGATTTATCGTATTTTATGGTCAACTGTAACCACTTTTCTTTTCATTTTTAAATATTGATTTGCAGAACCTTCTTATAACAATAGTAAGTTACATGGGAAACTTGAGGGTTAGCGCCATAATAGAGAAAGGATTCCTAGATCCCCAAAAATTCAAGTCATGCGTGGAAAATGCCTTCGAAATAATTCTCAAAGCTGCAGATGAAATTCCTATTTAAACAAAGGTACTTGTATTTTTATTATCAAATAAATCGAAATTGATTGACAATGTTGATTTTCTATCGATGAATAAGTCAATACAATTTCCATGTGTACATTCTTATTGTTCATACCTAATGGTGTGCATGTATGATTGGTCAAAATGTTCTCTCATCTTCAATGTAAAACTTTATATAGAAAGGTTTACTATCGATCTTATTGAAATGCTAATTTCTATGAGCAGTCTTGCCTTGATACTAGCTAATTTAAAAAAAAAAAAAAAAAAAATTAAAATGCATTACTACCATTTCACATTTTAAAGTTGATATAATGAGGCATGTTTTGGTGTCTTGGCAACATCAAAAAGAAATCAATTGGTTTCTTAGCCTGATAGTAAAGAACAATCATTATAAAATAAATGTTATAGGCTAAAGTTTAGGAATCAAAAATTTCTTGTGAGGCACATATAAAGTCTAACCACAAATTTCGCCCCTAACCAGTATCGATTCCCGACACATCTACTTAAGGCCCTGGCTTGTCTTAACCAACATCATTGCCGGACCAACACGCACTAAGACCTGCATGTTCTAGTGAAGGTCGGGTACTTTGTTCCAGGTAAACCCATTAAAATCTCCATGAAGGGTCACTTGCAAGAAACAATATTGTGGAGATATAAAATAGGACTCATATTGAAAGAAAAATAAATAAGTATTAAGAATGTATAATCAATGTCCAACGACAAGATAAAGGAACGAATTAACCGACAAGATCAAGGAACAAGGCCAGCCATGGTCTTATAGTCCATGATCGATTGGACTAAGATCTCCTTGGCCAACATGCTCAAACTCATTGCTAGCTGAGTCAATACGATTGAACCTAGATCCAGTTAATCGAACCATTAACAAGAGAGAGTTGAAAGAGAATAGAGTTCAAGAGAGAAGAAGCAGAGAAATTGAAGCATTTCAATGGTCCGAGCGGTGAAGGTGGATGGTGGTAGCAACAACTTCTTGGTTGGTGAAGGTGGAGGCTAGTGATAACGAAGAAGGATATTTGGATATTTTGGGTATAAGAAAGGAGGAATCCCATTTTTTTGGTGGGTTCGACACATCATTTTTAGTAGGTGGCATTTTATTAATGACCCATTGTAGAGATTGCATATTAGCAATGGCAGGTAATATGCTCTCATTTTTGTATGTTGGTTTAAGGTAATCCTTAGATTATCAGCCTTAATCCCCCATGAGGCCATGACTCTTCCGAAGTCTAAACCAAAATATTTGAGAAGGAAATTATAAGAGGCAAAAAAAAAAAAAAAAAAAAAAAAGAAAGAAAGAAAGAAAGATAAAATGTAATAATGTATTGCTCGGTCTTTAGTTTGTGCGTGTTTTCAATATTGCAAATAATTAAAAAGAAATTTTACAAAAAATTATATGAACACTAGTGTTTATTTCATGATAAAATTGTACTTTCAAGTTGTCTCGCTTTGGACTTAAGAAAGCCATTTGGCTCAAAAAGAAATTAAGGGATAAAATTTAGAACTTATAATAACTCGAATATATTTTACTATAGACACCCCATTTTGCAATTGGGAGTAGATTCACAAGAGTTAAATTAAAGTTTCACCAAGAAAGGGAAAGAATTTCATTTGAACGGTCAGATTAGCTAGCACTTAATTTCAAATAACATCAGAGTTTATGACTATCAAAACTACATGTTGAATGCTAAAATTGGACTACCGCATTAAATAATTAAGTCATTTCATGTTTTAACGGTTAAGGTGTATTTTTAAAAATTATGGCTAAATGCATGTGATAATGATTGGTTCTTGAAGGAACTGATTTTAGGTTTTAGTTAATTAAGTGTCAAAACTCATGGGATTAAATTTTAAGACAGAAGTGTATTAAAAGCACAAAATAATTCATGTAGAACATTATGGGTTTTAGATAATCAATTAATTATCTCATAAAAATATGTTTTTAATTGAAATTAAAAATCGTAATTATCTCTGAGGGTAATATGATCATAAAATGGCTCAAAAATAGTTTAAACTCATAGTAATCCCAAAACTAATCAGAAAATTGAGTTGACTTGAAAAAAAAAAAGCAAAAATTGGGCAACTAGGTCAAAGTGCTCATCGAAAATTAGTATGGATTCTAGTGCAATACCAATAGAGTTTTAGTATGGATTTTACTAGAATTCTCAATCCTTTAAAACAAATGTGTGGGTTTCTTTTATAGACTCACACTCTCTACGGTTGATGAACATTCTTGCTAGCAAATGAAAATTGTGTGATTTTAGGGTTCTTGTTTCTAAGTGGACCTTCACACTAGCGTATTCCAGTTTTAGAGAGATGTATGCCTTATTGGTCAGGAAGCTACTAATGGGCTTTAGTCTTGTGGTTTGAACAGATATGCCTAACACATGGTGGTGATCATTTTAGTAGTGATTGGTACTTTTGTCATTGAAACTATGGACCTCGAGTATAGGTCAAAACAAAATGAAATGTTTACACATTTCATATTGATAGGCCAAGAACGTATTGACCCATTGTGATGAATTAATTGATTAATTAGCCAATTTATTAATTAATCAAATTAAATGTAAACGCGTGGTAGCACAAACAAATCACCATTTAAACTAAATATGTAGCGGAAAATAAATTGACATGGTGATTTGTTTACGAATGGGGAAAACTTATACGGCAAAAACCCCACCGGATGATTTTAAGGTCACCACTCCCGAGAATCTACTATTATCACAACAAGCGATTACAAGTAAAGGAATTCCAGTACCTTATACCAACCTACAATTAAACCCTTACCTCAATACCCAATTGGACTTGTTCTGTAGTGACAATCTCTCCTTTTGATGCATGACTCCCAGTACGTGACTAACCAATTGCGCGGATCTCAGTACTCGACTTCAATCACCAACTAAAGAAAGTTGTTGGCTGCAAAGTTCTTCAGTTCATCACACGATGAAGATCTAGAAGATGCTTGGTCACAAAACCCTATGGTGCACAAACACAGCAACTTCTTCACAAGAAAGATGAACTAGGGAAAATTCTATTTCCGGTCACAATTTGCTTGAACAAACTTTGCTTAACACTTGTGCAACTTGTGTCCACTTTGACGGCCCTTAAAATAATCCTTCTATATGTCTAGGGTTGTGAGAAAAGAAGACCCAAACACATAATCACGAATTGGAATCAAAACAGAACTAAAATTCTGTTTTTCTTAAACCTCGACAGATGGCTATCTGTCGAGCTGCTGTCGAACCACGGGGCTGGAACAGCTCTTCAAGCTCGATAAATGCTACCTGTCGAGCTTTAATGACAGGCACTTTTCAGACTTGAATCTTGGACAGACTTGTATGGCTTCAATACTTGATCTTGAAACAAAGTTTCTTGAAGTATTAAACACATCCTAGATCTACCCAAATACAAGTAAAGTGCATTTTGTCAAAGGATTAGCCAATTACATAAAATAGTGACATATGTTCCTAATAAGTGAATCACATATATCCTAACAATCTCCACTTTTGGCAATCCATGACAAAACCACAACAAACAAATGAACATATGAGTGAAGTCATAAATCACTCAACTCATATTCACTTGTTAAATACAATAAAATCTATCCTAACACAAACTCTTGAAAAATTTTGCAAGAAGAGAGTTTATGGCAAGAAGACTTTGACAACCTGTATTTCTGAAATACTTTAAACAAAACTCATCAAGGCATCTTTGTGTGAAATAGATATAATAGATTGCATACAAGTAATAAGAAGCATATGCATAAAGAGAGAACAGAAACAACACATGTAAGGATAGGTGAAAGAAATATACATCAACATATAAAGAAAATAAGTATAATGTATGTCAATAATGGTCATAAGACCCATGTACAAGAAGTAAATGTATCTAAAGTAGAGAAAAGAAAAAGATAAAAGTAATCCTCACTACATCCCTCAAAGTGCACTCTCCCCCTAACAAAAATCTACTATGCTAACCCTCCCCCAAACTATGACTACTCTCATAATGTCAAAACTACTTCCCCTTTTTGTCATGAGTGACAAAGGGTAAGAGTGTCAAGTAGACATCTCGTCATCGTTGGGTAAGCTAGCATCTCCATCATCCTCATCATCATCAGCACCGTGGGAGTCATCACTCTCATCCGCAGGGGCCATAGGAGTGGAAGGTATGGTGTGACAGCCCATCTCAGCCTGGCATCGAGCAATGCGGCCAACATGGGTGTTCACCTGACACAACTCATCACTGAGAGTATCGAGGCGAGCATCCATGCGCTGAAGCTGCGCCATGATGTCCTCGAGTGTCACTTTGCTCGTAGAAGAGGAGGGAGCGAATGTGGATGGAGCTAAAGAAGTGGGAGGAGCTGCCGTACCGGACCGCCTCAATCGAAACTGCGCCTCACTCTGTTTAACGGTAGCGTAGTTAATGGCACACATGACGAAGAAGTGGTCGGAAGAGGGAAAATGAATAGAAAAATGGCTAAAATCAGCGTGATAGCAGAAGGGAAAATGAGCTTATCACTGGTAGCCGTATCTCTATACACATCTATAATAGAAAGAATAAAATGTGAAGGAAAATCTATAGTGAGATGCTCAAGAAGGGAAAGCAAAACTCGAGCACGAGGTTCTATGATAGAGTTATAGTGAGAGAGTGGGTGTAAAACAAAAGTCATCACCATGTTTATGAATCTAGGACCTTTAGCAAAGGTCGAACATGGTGTAAATTGATGATCGTCCCAATCCGCGGGACACTCGCAGAAAGCAGAAATCATCTTGTCTTTGGACACAGTCCTCAGACGCTCATATCTAGGGTAGTCAAGATGCTCTACCCTCGGGACACGGAGCACATCGGATACCAACTCCAGTGTGACAGTAATGCGAGTACCTTAAACGCGAGTATGAAAGAGAGGTACTGAAGAATCAACTCTATGCATGTTGGAGTAAAACTCCTGGATTAGCACGGAAGGACATGTGACTAGGACGTCACACTGTGACTCCTAACCCCAACTGTGAATGACAGTGGGTAAATCAGTGTCGGAGAAGTCTAACAAAATGACTCGGCATTCTGAATGAACACCTCGTCAAGAAAAGTTCTCCCAGAAGTCCTTTCGGGCATCCTCATCACGGAATCGAATAGAAAAAGGGGTAGGATCAGAAGACGAAGATGCCCCGGAATGAAGAGGGTTCCAAGACGAAGCAGACTTATGTTTCGATGCCATTGATGCACTAGTATACAAAAATATATTGAATGTAAGGTACGTATCCATGAAAATGCATGAGCATGTGACATGCAATAGTAATATCATCATGGGCTTAGCCCAATCCAAACATACCAGCACACAAACAGATCAACATGTATGACATACAACTAAATGCATGAAAATACAGTTATAATGCACATGAAATGCAATGCATGAAGTTTTTAAGATCAAATCTTCAAAACCCACCTCAAAAATTTCACATCTCTTTGATTTTGAAAAACCCCAAATTTTGCAAAAAAACCCAAGAACTTAGGTTTCAAAGAATGAAATGCATGAAAATGAAGGATTAGAGACTTACCAAGTGAGGAAAAACTTGATTAAGCTCAAAAAATGCTTGAGGAAGAGGTTAGGAGTGAGTGAGAGAGTGTTTGGGGGATGAATAGGCATGGACAGATCGAGAAAGATTGAGGAAATGAAGTCCAAATCTCATAGAGCATATATATAGAACCTTAGTAAATCTCGACAGATAGAGGTGTCGAGAGGTATTGAGCCAGGTGTCGAGCTTAAAAAGCTTCGACAGATGTAGCTATCGAGAGGTGTCCAGAGGTGTCCACAACATAGTAAGCTCGATGGATCGAGGAGCTATTAAGGAGCCAGGAGATTTCTCGATCGATCCACCTAGCTATCGAGAGGTGTTGAGATTGTGATAAAAATCATTGAAGAGCTTTCCAGATAGGCTAGGTATCGAGAGGTGCCGAGGATGTGTCGAGATTGCTTAAAAACAGTTTTTCAAGAAGGGAAAAACACAGATATGAATGCAATCAAGAATGCAACTCAACCAATGATCCAAACAACATCTTGAACTCTCAAAATCATCTCTCAACCAAAGAAAATTTAAGTACATAGATCCCAAAAACACACACACACACACACACACACACTAAACAAGTCTAACCAATTTTATATTTCAAAAACAAGTTATGATAGTTTAGTGAGCATACATTAACACATGTAACACCTTGTGATGGCCAAATCACATTGTACCTACACATGTATCAAGAGTAGCAAAGAATATTGCGTGTTGTATATGAAAAACATCGCAAGATTGCATAAGTGTATACATGTTATGACGATTTGAGATATGAGAAAATCATTTTAGCTCACACACAATCATAACTGTTTGATGGGGACTATCACCTTCAAGGTACATCCTATAACTCCCACATCTTTTAGAATACACGCTTGCAATCATATTTAAAAGCATTTTGATCTTTTTGCTTTTTATTTTTCTTTGCATACTTTTCTTTTAAGCAAATCATGCATGGGCATATAAGAGATAGAGAAGAAATACCCAATTATGTTAAGCAATTGACATTCTAGTTTTGCTATGCCAAAGCACACAAATGTCATTCATGATTGGTGGGCAACAGTGGTGAAATGGTTATTTATGCCTTTCTCTTAGGATTTTCTAGTCCTTCCCGTCAAAAAGAGTGATACGAGTGTAAGTATAAGAGATTACTTAATCTTACTTATCACAAACAAGAGCCACAAAGCTCACTTGCTTAGTTGTGCATAAAGATGCTCATCTAAGCTACAAAAGATACAAAGTTTAGAAACTTTGTTTCAATGGCCATCCAAGGTACACAAGTACCAATGTACACAAACATACACTGTTTTTGTATTTTCTGATTTTTCAAAAAAAAATTTATTAGTATGAAAAAAACAAAATAAAACAAAACTGAAAACAAACAAAAACATGTTAAACAAAACAAAGCAATGCATAAAACTAGATGCAAATGCATGAAAGCTTGATTCCAAAATCAAATAAGAAATCAAGAAAGAAAGTCCAATCTTTAGATAGAAAGAGTTAAAGTAAAGGACAAACAAAAAGACAATTAAGTCTTAGGATCCTTTATCATCCACACAACACGAGTCTTTGGCCGTGAAGATGAAAAGGCACATGTCCTAGTATGACTACTAAAGGACATAGAGGAATTAGAATTCTCCTAAAATTGAGTTAAAAAGCTCAAAGCTATTAATAACTCACCAAGAATAGATACAGAGCCTTTAGACAAAGGATGAGACCTATTGGACACTCACTTATGAGGAAACAACTTGAAACAATTAGGACGAGTGTGACTGGAAGCACCACAATGGTGACAAACATGAGTAGTTTTCGAACTATTATGCTTCCTAGAAGGAGGTCTAACCTTAGAGATTGACAAAGACCTTAATTTAGGACAATTTGGCCGAATATGACCAACAATATGACAATGATGATAAGTGGGGATAAATTCAGAATTTTTATTCAACTTATGAGGAGTTTTAGACATAGGTTTAGAAACTTCAACGTTAACATCAGATTGTTTACCTTTTTTTATCCTAGCAATATTAGCCTTCAACTCTTCATTATTCCTTTTTAAATGAAGGAATATAAAAATATTTTTCTTTTGAGTTAGTCTCAATAACAAGTTAGGCACTAGTTAATTTTTCAACTTCAGTTTTAAATTCAACTAGTTGCTCTTCCAAACTCTTAATTTTGTCCACCTGAGATGAAATTTGATTTTTAAAATTTTCATTCAAATTATTGGCTTCATCCAATTTTGCAATCAAATCATCTTTTTCAAGTTTGACTTTTATAAATTTAGTTTTTAATTTTGTAGAACATTTAAGAGATTTCATACAAAAATTATAAAGCTTGCAATAGGCATCTTGAATATCATCATCATCATTCAACATAAGATCATGCAAATCAAAATAATCAAGAGTTTTCATGACAACAGGGGTTAATGGATTACACAGTAAAGATTAAAACCTAATCAGTTTGTGCTTACTCTGATACCACTTAATAGGCTAAAAACGTATTAACCCCTTGTGATGAATTAATTGATTAATTAGCCAAGTTTATTAATTAATCAAATTATCATGCAAACGTGTGGTAGCACAAACAAATCACTAGTTAAACTAAGTATGCAGCGGAAAATAAATTGACACGGTGATTTGTTTACGGATGGGGAAAACCTACACGGCAAAAACCTTATCGAGTGATTTTAAGTTCACCACTCTTGAGAATCCACTATTATCACAACAAGCGGTTACAAGTAAAGGAATCCCAGTACTTTATACCAACCTACAGTTGAACCCTTACCCCAATACCCAATTGGACTTATTTTGTAGTGACAATCTTTCCTTTTGATGCACGGCTCCCAGTACGTGACTAACTAATTATGCGGATCCCAGTACGCGACTTCAATCACCAACTAGAGAAAGTTGTTGGCTGCAAAGTTCTTCAGTTCATCACATGATGAAGATCCAGAAGATGCTTGGTCACAAAACCCTATGGTGCACAAACACAACAATTTCTTCACAAGAAAGATGAACCAGGGCAAATTCTATCTCCAGCCACAATTTGCTTGAACAAACTTTGCTCAACACTTGTGCAACTTGTGTCCACTTTGACAGCCCTTAAAATAATCCTTTTATATGTATAAGGTTGTGAGAAAAGAAAGCTCAAACACATAATCACGGATTAGAATCAAAATAGAACTAAAATTCTATTTTTCTTAAACCTCAACAGATGGCTATCTATCGAGCTGCTGTCGAGCCACAAGGCTGGAACAGCTCTTCAAGCTCGGTAGATGCTAGCTGTTGAGCTTTAATGATAGGCACTTTTCAGACTTGAATCTTAGATTGACTTGTATGGCTTCAGCACTTGATCTTGAAACAAAGTTTCTTGAAGTATTAAACACGTCCTAGATCTACCCAAATACAAGTAAAGTGCGTTTTGTCAAAAGATTAGCCAATTACATAAAATAGTGACATATGTTCCTAACAAGTGAATCACATATGTCCTAACACATCATTAAAGATGTTCATTTTGAGGGTTTTTTTCACTTTCCTTATAAAAGTTAAGACTCCATTTTCGTAAGTTTTTAGCCTTGGGGAATTTGAATTATCAGTTGAATCTTTAGCTTAAGATTCGTCACCCTAAAGTTGGTGATATGGAGTTTTAAATCTCAAACCACACAATAAAATAAAAAAGTTTTTCCGAGCTACTACTCTCATAATGGTGCATCAACTTCTTGTTAGAGGAGGAGAAGAAGAGAGAAAGAGAGGGCAGTAGAAAATTATTAAATATATTATGCTCTAGATGTATAATATAATCGTACTCTCTCATTTAACATAATAGTATATTCCAATAATCAAATTCATGATGGAACTCATTATTCATGTGAGAGACATTATAAAATATTATTATATTCCAATACCATGCAAATAATTCTTGATATGAAAAAAATATATATTTGATTTTTTTTTTTTTTTTTTGATAAACTAACAAAAGATTTCTCTAAAGGTGGACGTTTAGAGAAATTTTGATCTTCGTTATTTTTCCTCTCCATTTTTTTTTCCTCTTCTCTTCCTTGTTATTCCCTAGAAACAAAGATATCCTTTTATGACAAATCTTTGTGCTATCTTTTTAGAGCAATGATATAAACACAATAGTTTTTACAACAAATTTCACATCTATTGAGTTAACAAGTTATTATTGATTTTTATATGGGTTTGCCACTAATACTACTTCATTATCCACTATTAACAATTTTCCACCTCAAACAGTTGTGAAAATTTTTGTGGATTTTGGTGTGCCTTTAGACTTATTGAACTTTTTATATTAATAAAACTTGTTGAAAAAATGGGTTTTAACAAGTGTTTGGTTGGCTGTTAATGTCACGTGGTCATTTGCCCAAAAACTATCTTACACAGTCAAACTAACTAAATATGACACCGTTTGGTATTTATTTATTTATTTTTGAGAAAATGCAAGACAAGACGCGTTTGGTATTATGTTATATTATATATATATATATACACTCGAGTCGGTGCGATTTCCAGCATTGTGCACATCTCAGCGCCGCTCGCCACACCGGTCCGACGTCAGTACACTCAAGTCCAACGTCATTTGGCATGCCATAAAAGGCTTTATCTTGACAACTTTGCCGAATCAATAGTATATCCTACCAATCTATTTCGAAGGAGATTTCGAATGAGACATTCTCTTTTTCTTCGTATTCTATCTAATGTAGTAGCTCATAAACCTTACTTTATCTAAATAAAGAAATAATGCCAAAAAACTTGGTTTATCTTCCATTCAAAAGATGACCACTGCACTTAGGATGCTTGCTTATGGAGTAACAATTGATTTTATGGATGATTATGTGAGAATAGGAGAAAGTACTGCAATGAAGAGTTTGAAAAAATTTGTTGCAGTAGTGGTTGATATTTTCTCAGAGGAATACTTAAGGTCGCCAAACAATGAAGACATTGCTAGATTGTTAGCCCATGGCCAAAGCCGTGGATTTTCAGGGGTGTTGGCATGCATTGGAAATGGAAAAATTGTCCAGCTGCATGAAGAGGGATGTATTATGGTCACATTCATGAGCCAACTATTATTTTGGAAGTAGAGGCTTTATATGATCTTTGGAAATGACACTCATTTTTTGTGTTACCTGTTAAGATTAGTGCCCTTAAATCCTATTGTATGATGCTATGTATGATATTAAGTGTGACATTGTGTATGACATTATGTATGACTTAATATTATGTTTAATAAATTTGTTTTATTATTATCTGAAATAATGGTAACATGAATATTCGGACATTATCACATTGTCCATGAGATGCATAGTATGTGATTTATGTGATTTAGTCACAGAAGATATAAGTCACAAGTTCTTTATAAATTCAGAATTATAGTTCGTAGTCGGTGATGAAATTGGGCATTTCATCTGTGAAGACTACAACATATCAACTACGATGATTTGTCTTGATCATGGAAGTGGAGACTTCTGGTTGATATGTTGATATGTTTTAAGAGTTAAAACATATTGAACTGGACTGCTGTGAGATTTATTATTCTCCTAAGAACTGTCAAATGAATAATAAATCTCACGACTTATATTTGCATAAACTCTTAATCCTGAGAGAATAATAGACCTGATCATGAAGTGTAGGTTACTTTGATATATCAGAAATGAGATCTAAAGTAACAATCAAAACTTCAGTATGTTAGGCAGCCACATTTAGTGTTGATGAAACATATATTCTCAAGATGGAATTCATAGTCTCTTAACGGAGATATAAAATATTCTCTTAAGATAAGTTTAATGGGTACGGTTATTCAGAGTGTTAGGCCTAATCACTTTATTTATGAAATTGGATTTCATAAATATATGATGAATAACTTAAAATGATTAAACCGGGTATTCAAGGATTAAGATGTAGTAATCTATAAAGTGGCAGTCTACTTTTATGACTTTGTATTACTACGAATATTTTATGAAGGGGTTGCATGTATAATAAAGTCTTGGGATATAATTTATAGATAAGGCCTAGAGTGCAACTATATTTATATAATGGTATTAACTATAGTTAATGGTAACTTTGGACTTGTCAAGAGTTGACAGAAAAGCCCAAGGCCCATTGGAGTTAGTGTCTTATTGATCCTTTTTGGTCCCACTCCAAGCCACATACTTAAGCCCAATTGGAAAGACCCAAAAGGCCAGTCCGATTAGATAATCAGTTGTAAGGGGAGAAACATACAGATTTTGTACATGTGTTAAAAGGGAAGTCTGATAAATTGGAACCAAAATCAAAAGTGTGTTTGCTTGTAGGTTATCCAAAAGAAACTAGGGGTTATTTATTCTATAGTCGTAAAGATAACAAAGTTTTTGTTAGTACAAATGCTAAATTCTTGAAAAATGACTATATGAATAATTTTACTCCTAAAAGTAGAGTTGTGTTAGCTGAAATGAATGGACCTGTAAATGAACAACTAATGGATGAAACTAGGGATGATGTGGCTGTATTAGATACAGCACAAGATACTACTCATAAGATGTTTAGTACACAAGTGCCTCGTCGTAGTGGGAGAATTGTTCGGCATCCTATAAGATTCATAGGTTTGGGAGAAACTTATGAAGCTATCTCAGAAGAGGCTGAATCGGATCCCTACACTTATAAAGAGGCAATAAATGATATGGATGCACGTCAATGGGTCCAAGCTATGAAATCTGAATTAGATTCCATGTATTCCAATCAAGTTTGGGATCTTGTAGAGGCACCTAACGGCATTAAACCAGTTAGTTGCAAATGGGTTTATAAGAGAAAGAGAAGGATAAATGGAAAAGTTGAAACCTTTAAAGCAAGGCTAGTGGTGAAACGGTATACAAAAAAGAAGGTATTGATTATGATGAAACCTTTTTTCCAGTAGCAATGCTTAAATCTATCAGAATTCTCTTATCCATTGCTGCTTATTTTGATTATGAAATTTGGCAAATGGATATCAAGACTGCTTTTCTCAATGGCAATCTTGAAGAGGAAATCTATATGATGCAACCGGAAGGTTTCATAGCAAAGAACCAAGAGCATATGGTATGCAAGTTGAAAAAGTCCATTTATGGACTTAAGCAAGCATCTAGGTCATGGAACATCAGATTTGATCATGCAATCAAGTCATTCAGTTTTGAACAAAATCTTGATGAATCATGTGTGTACAAAAGACATCGAGATAAAATAGTAATGTTCCTAGTGCTTTATGTTGATGATATTCTACTCATTGGAAATGATATAGGGGTAATGTCATCAGTAAAGGTTTGGTTGTCAAGCCAATTTGGTATGAAGGACTTGGGTGAGCCTAACTTTATTCTAGGGATCAAGCTTCTGCGAGGTCGCAAGAATAAGATGTTAGGCTTATCACAAGTTGGATATATAGATAAGGTTCTAGAACGGTTTAGCATGCAAAACTCCAAGAAAGGATTGTGTTGGGTTTTAGACCCCTTAAAAACAACCAGATTGCGTAGCCTAGTTAATTAGCCAAGTTGTTACTTAGTCAAATTAAGCAATTCTAGGTTAAAACAATCAAATAATCATATTAAGCATATAAAGCAGCAGAAAAATAAATAACACATGATATGATGACCTAGGAAACCACACGGCAAAAACCTGTGGAGGATTTGACCTAGCTATCCTTAAGGTAAACCTGAATCCACTATGAAAGAATCGAAGTTCATACAAAAAGGACTTACAAGCTCCCCGCTCGACTTCATAATGCTACCTATCAGTAGAACTTACTAACACGACCACGTGCAAACTTCGAATCCACGGACTCCTTCTTTCTTGGATTCTTCAATCAGCTACAAGCTCCCCGCTTATTTTTCTTTAAGCTCCAATGGTTGCAACTGTGTTAATCATCAAAATGTTGAAATAATCTCTACCTTGAAAACCCTAAGTTTTGTGTAAAGGAAAGCTCCTCAAAGATCTCACAAGAGATTCACACAAAATAGCAATGTATGAGCAACAATACAATCTGAACAACCTCTAAAAACGTGGCTAGAGTTTTGTTTAAATACCTAGGGTAAAAACAAAAAACCCTAAACGTTTAATGAAGTAGGGCTGAGTTGGAAATTCTGCAGAAAACACAATCTGTGCGATTTTCGATTGATCGAGCTTGTCCTTCGATCGATCGAGCCAGGCCGAAAGTCACAAAGACTTCTACAGCCACTCGATTCCAACTTTATAATAATAAATCAACTTTGAGCAAACCTAAACAAGACTAAATACATTGTTTTGATCATGGTTTGCCAACATTACAAATTAGAGTTTTAAATACATAACATCCTAAGACCTTAGAACCTAACAGATTGCTTCCTTTCAGACATGGAGTTCCTCTGTCTGATGACCAAAGGCCTAAGACTCAAGAGGAAGAAGATATGATGAGACAAGTTCCTTATGCTTCTGTTGTAGGAAGTCTCATGTATGCCATGCTTTGTACTAGACCAGATATTTGCTATTCAGTTGGCATGGTCAGCCGATATTAATCAAATCTAGGACCAAAACATTGGCAAGTTGTAAAGCATATTCTCAAGTATCTATGGAGAACGACAGATTATATGCTTGTTTACCGAAGTGAGGATTTGATACCCATTGGTTATACAGATTCAGACTTTCAATCGGATCTAGATTTCAGAAAATCCATTTCAGGATGTGTTTTCACCTTGGGAGGTGGAGCCATAAGTTGGCGGAGTATTAAGCAATCTTGTATTGCAGACTCCACCATGGAAGTAGAATATGTTGTTGCTTGTGAAGCAGCAAAGGAAGCTGTATGGCTTAAGAAATTCCTTTCTGGCCTTGGTGTAATGAAAATGGAGCAAGTTCCAATCACATTGTTTTGTGACAATAGTGGAGCAGTCGCACAATCTAAAGATCTAAGGAATCACAAGAAAGGAAAGCACATTGAGAGGAAGTACCATATCATTCGAGATATTGTTGCTCATGGAGATGTGGTGGTAGTAAAGATTGAAAGTGCAAATAATCTAGCAGATCCATTTACTAAAGTCTTGCCTCAAAGGACTTTTGAGTCGCATTTGGAAGGAATGGGAGTTAGATTAGTGCACAATAGTCTTTAGGGCAAGTGGGAGATTGTTAGGATTAGTGCCCTTAAATCCAATTGTATGATGCTATGTATGATATTAAGTGTGACATTGTGTATGACATTATGTATGACTTAATATTATGTTTAATAAATTTGTTTTATTATTATCTGAAATAATGGTAACATGAATATTCGGACATTATCACACAGTCCATGAGATGCATAGTATGTGATTTATGTGATTTAGTCACAGAAAATATAAGTCATAAGTTCTTTGTAAACTCAAAATTATAGTTCGTAGTCAGTGATGAAATTGGGCATTTCATCTACGAAGACTATAACATATCAATTACGATGATTTGTCTTGATCATAGAAGTGGAGACTTCTAGTTGATATGTTTTAAGAGTTAAAACATATTGAACTGGACCGCTGTGAGATTTATTATTCTCCTAAGGACTATCAAATGAATAATAAATCTCACGACTTATATTTATATGGACTCTTAATCATGAGAGAATAATGGACCTGATCATGAAGTATAGGTTGCTTTGATATATCAGAAGTGAGATCTAAAGTAACGGTCAAAACTTCAGTATGTTGGACAGCCACATTTAGTGTTGATGGAACATATATTCTCAAGATAGAATTCATAATCTCTTAACGGAGATATAAAATATTCCCTTGAGATAAGTTTCATGGGTACGGTTATTCAGAATGTTAGGCTTAATCACTTTAGTAAGTAGTTACTAAAGTATATATTTATGAAATTGGATTTCATAAATATATGATGAATAACTTAAAATAATTAAACCGGATACTCAATGATTAAGATGTAGTAATCTATAAAGTAGCGGTCTACTTTTATGACTTTGTATTACTACGAATATTTTATGAAGGGGTTGCATATACAATAAAGTCTTGGGATATAATTTATAAATAAGGCCTAGAGTGCAACTATATTTATATAGTGGTATTAAATATAGTTAATGGTAACTTTGGACTTGTCAAGAGTTGACAGAAAAGCCCAAAGCCCATTGGAGCTAGTGTCTTATTGGTCCATTTTGGTCCCACTCCAAGCCACATACTTAAGCCCAGTTGGAAAGACCTAAAAGGCCAGTCCGATTAGATAATCAATTGTAAGGGGAGAAACATACAGATTTTGTAAGAACATGAAATGGTGTATGTGAGTATAGGACACTCTCTCATTCTTCCTTGAACAAACACCAAGAAACTGATTGAAAGACCACAAATCTTGAGCGTTAGTGGAATTGGAGTGAAGATTAAAAGTATTCCCAAGTGCTTACAATCTTTGTTTTGAAATTCACCACACCAAGGTACACTCTCTTGTTCTTAAATTCTGAAATTTACTTAGTGTATGTTATCAATTACGAATGAAATAGATCCATTAATTTTTCCGCTGCGCACACTCATATTTCCATCATTACCTTGGTCAAATAATGACATTAACGTATTGGAGTGTGAAAGCTCAAATAGTGTAAAATACTATAGCTAGTTTAGCCCCCCAATTTTAAATTATGGCTTAATTGCTTTTACTTTAACTTATCTAAGTGAGGAACAAGAGTAAATGTACGCAACAACCGAAATTACTCTCTAAGCCATAACCACAAGCAAGCAATAATAAATATAAAGCTTAAAGAGTAAGAGAAGAGAGATACAAACACAAGATAACACCGAGGCGTGTGATCGAAGAGGAAATCGAAGTACTCAGCGAAAAACCTCTCCGTGGCCCTCCAAGCCAAAATCAATCTACTAGTGAATAAAGTTGGAGTACATGAATATCAAAAAGACCCTCTAAGCCTAATCTATCCAATGTACTTGAACCCTCCAAGTTCCAACTACTAACAAGCTTCACGGAGCCATGTCTTCTCTAGTTATCTAGGCTCCGAATTGCATCCGCCAATCAATGGTTTCTTCCAATGCTTCCCATATGCACCAAAACTTCTCTCAACACTTGGATTGGGTGAGGTAAGTGTTTGGGCTAAAAACCTCTCAAGGATGTGTAAATGGAGAGGTAAGAGTAGAGGAAAACTTTAGAAAAATGGTGTAGATGATTGTGGGTTTACAATCTCTAACTCTCAAGTGTATAGTTAGGGTTTTCTATCTCAAAAGTTCCTTGAAAAGAAATCCTTACAATTTCATGGGTAATGTGGGCTTATATAGTGTTGGTAAAGGAATGAGAAAAAGCACACTTAAAAAGTTCAGGTAGTGAGTTTCACGGGTTACTCGCGACTTAGCTTGAGTTGCGAAGTGACTCGTGAAATCTAGCCTGGCATGAGACTGTTCAGATTCTAGCATGTGTTTCTCACATGGCCTTTCACAGGTTGTCACTCACGAGCCAATTGCGAATTCTCCTTCTTCATAAATCTTCACCAAACTTTCACACTCAACCCTTACATTAAATCCCACAATAAATACAAGGAAATATTTGAACAAAATTACAATAAAATTTGATACAGAATTAAAGCCAACATGTTAGGTTCTAAGGCTTTAGGAACTAAATGTATTAAAACTTCAATTTGCAATGTGTTGGTAAACCATGATCAAAACTTAGAGTCTAGAATTATGTTGCTCAAAGTGTGTTTAATTGTAAAGTTGGAATCAAGTGATTGTAGGATTTATTGGTGTAAATCTGCAAGGCTCAATCGATCTAATCTCGTGCAGATTATTTTTTCTACAGAATTTTTCAACTAAGCTCAAGCCCATATGACGTGTAGGGTTTTATGTTTTACTCCAAGTATAAAAGGAAAAACCCTAGTTACGTTTTAGAAGTCTTTGATGTGCTATGTGTTGAATCTCTTGTGAGATCTAGAGGTGTTTACCTTCATACACACTTAGGGTTATCAAGATCAAGATTCATGTCAAGAGTTTGGTGATCGTTTCAATTGCTGCTTAAAGAACTTAAAGAATAACACAAGTGGGAGAACTTGTGGCTGTAGAAGATCAAGGAAAAAAGTAGTCTGTGGACTCGGAGTTGTCACGTGGTTGTGGTAGTAAGTTTTCTACACGAGATAGCAATAGGATGTTGGTGGTCTAAGTTCTATTGTAAAATTTCAATTCTTTCTTAATGGATCTGTTTTACCTTGAGGATAGCTATGTTAAATCCTCCCTAGGTTTTTTATCGGTTTGGTTTTCCTGGGTTATCATATCGTGTGTTCTTTATTTTTCCGCACTGCTTTACATGATATGATTTGATTGTATTAACCTAGATCTGAATAATTTATTTAAGTAATCACTTGGCTAAATGACTAGGTTAAACAACTTGTGTTTTAAGGGGTTTGAAAACGTACACAACATAAAACATAGTTGTAAATCATAACTTTATAGAGTGGACTAATATATTTTTCGAGCTCGCACAAGGACGTGCCTTTGTAGCTAATTACTTAATCAATGGTAATAACTACACAGTGGGAAACTACCTTGCCGATGATACATATCCAAAGTGGTCAATATTTGTGAAAAACATCCTAGCTCCAGTCGGACAAAAAAAAAAAAAAATTATTTGCAAAAGCTCAAAAGGCACATAAGAATGATGTAGAGCGTGCATTTGGAGTGCTTTAAGCACAATTAGCAATTGTTTGTGGACCTACATGGTTTTTCTATCATGTAAAGCTACAAGACATCATGAAAAAATGCATAATTCTCCATAAAATAATTTGTTTGTTTTTAGACCCCTTAAAACACAGCTAGATTAACCTAGTTAGTTAGTCAAGTGATTATCTAGTCAAATTAAACAGATCTAGGTTAACACAAATAAATCATATCATTGTAAAGTGTGGAAAATAAAGAACACAACAATATGATAACCCAGAAAAACCAAACCGGTAAAAAACCTGGGGAGGATTTGACCTAGCTATCCTCAAGGTAAAACAAATCCACTATGAAAGAATTGAAACTTACACAATAGCGATTTAGACCACTAACATCCTATTGCTACCTTGAGTAGGAAACTTACTACCACGATCACGTGACAGCTTCGAGTCCACGGACTACTTCTTTCTTGGATTCCCAGCAAGCATAAGCACTCCCGCTTGTATATCTTTAAGCTATTGAATCTGCAATTGAATTGATCACCAAACTCTTGATATCAATCTTGAGATTGGAAACCCTTAAGTGTATGTGAAGGCAAACACCTCTAGATCTCACAAAAGATTCACACACACAGCATAAAGAGCAACCTCAAAACGTGGCTAGGGTTTTTCCTTTTATACTTAAGGCAAAACATAAAACCCTACACGTCAAACAGACTTGGGCTGAATTGAAAAATTTTGCAGAAAAACAATATGCACGAGCTTCAATCAATTGAGTATAATTTTCGATCGATCGAGCCAGGCAGATTTACACAGTAAATCCTACAGTACACTCGATTCCAACTTAACACTTAAACATTACTTTGAGCAAGTCTAAAAAAAGATTTAACGTTTTGATCATGGTTTGCAAATATTACAAATTAAAGTTCTAATACATTTAAACCTAAATTCTTAGAACCCAACAACTCCCCCTTTGGCAATCCGTGACAAAACACAAACTTAAACAAAATGCTCAAAGTTTACAGAAAACAGCCCATTACAAAAATATTGCCCAATAAAACAAATCCAACCTAACTACTATATATCAGTTGCAAGTGTAGACAGCAGCACGATTGAATTAACCTGTATATTCCTGAAACACTCAACTAACGCATAAACGTATGTGTGGAAAATACAAGTAACACAAAATAACTTCTTGATTTCACATACCACATAATAATGACATATCATGAATAACCTCATAAATATAAATCAATAAGCAATGTGAAACAAGAAACATATATAAATACGTCAAAGTATCTCCCCTTATCCTGGACAACCCAAACAAAAACAAAAATACATCATGAGCCAAAAAAATGTAGATACACAAAGAAGCACCTAGATACAATCTAAAGCTCCACAGCTCCAAAACCCAAAAATCTCCCCTACACATGTACTCCCCCTTTTTGTGACGAATTGCCAAAGGGCACTCCCCCTTTAGTTCAAAAACCCCAAATTGATTAATTAATCATTACATTAGTTATAACATCATATAATGATATAATTAATCAATATCACAAGTCAATTTGAACAATTTTAGCCCAATTGAACAAAATCCCCAATTTCACAAAGTTTCAAGCCCTAGAAATTTCAATTTTCCACAAATCACAAAATTGATCAAATTAAAACATAGGAATCATGTTAATATCATCTAAGAACAAAAACTCATTGATTTATTTTGATTAAAAACAACTGAAATTATTTGAAACTAAACAAATGCTTTGTTTGAAATTTCCAATGAAAATGCATGAAAAATGTGATTTTAATGAAAAAAAAAGGGTAAAAGAGACTTACTTAAGCTAGAAGCCAAAAACCCTTGAAAGATTTGAGGCAGAAAATGACAAAAATTGCTTTAGATTGGATTGGTCGAGAAAAATAGAGAGAGGAGTGTTTGAAAAAGTTTGAAAAGTATGAAGAACAGATGAGAAACTTCTTTTTAAAACACTCACAGACCGATTTTCGATCGGTCAAAAATTAAATTCGATCAATCGAGCATCAATTGAGCCAGGCAGATTATAACCAAAATTTTTATTGCAATTTTGATCAGTTGAGAAATAGATTCGATCGATTGAAAATCTGGAAAATTGAGATTTTTGAAAAAACAGAGCAATTTTATGCAGAAACTCCTCAAAACACAATATTTCTTTAATGAAATGCATGAGTATGAGATTAAAAGTTTCTCAAAAACACTTGAATTCAACCCAGATCTTCCAAAAACAAGTTTTTCAACCAATTTGTCTCAAAAACTCAAACATTAAACATATTTTGCATCAAAATCAAGGAATATATAATCTTGGATGGCCAAAACAAATTCACATACAATATCATGTACTAAGTTTAGCAAAGAAAAACTTGTGTAATGTGTGCAACTAGCAATAGCTTTAGATACATGTGAGGTGATATGTAGATAGTAATCGATCACAATTTCTACAAAATTCATCACATAAGTTTGAAAGAGACTGTCACCTAAAGAGTTACATCTTATAACTCTCACATCTCCTAGAAAACAAGCTTGCAATCATGTAAGTTTCTTGTTTTGCCTCATAATGTACACACCAATTTTATTTTAATGTGGAAATATTTGATTAGCTAGATAATGTACATACCAATTTTATTTTATTGTGAATTTATTATAGCCCAATAATGTACACACCAATTTTAGCATTAATCCAAGGCTACACCTTATGTTCTTTTTGTGCATGTGCTACACTCTCTCAAGCACAAAATCTTATGATATGTACTAAGATGTCCATGATTGACTAGTAAACAGTGGTGAGATGGTTATTTATGCCTTTCTCATTAAGTTTAAGTCCAAACAATCAAAAGCATGTGACTTTAAAATCAAGATCAAGTGATTAAAAACTATAAACAACTCCCACACAACATGCACTACACAACTAAAACTAGCAAAGTGTTGTAAAATAAGCTCATCTAAGCTAAACAAGGTACACAAGCATGTTATGTAAAAATAATATGGCCAACCTTGATTAGAAGTCCAAGAAAAATAACACAACACACATTTTTCAATCCTTTTCCTTTGTGTTTTTTTTTTTTTTTTTTTTTTTTTTTATTTATTTAAAGGAAATAATAAAAACAACCTAATATGAAATGCATGAATGTTATGCAATGCAAATTCTAAAAGCAAAAAACAAAATACAAAAGAAGAATGGTCACAAAGAGTATTGAGATGAAGCACAAGGACCAAGAGAGCCAAGGATGACTAGGGACACAGAATCACACTAATTACTTGACGAAGCATCTCAAACTTACTTCTATCAAGAGGTTTGGTAAAGATGTTAGCATCCTGACATTCAGTAGGGATATATTCTAAAGACACAATCTTTCTTTCAACTAGATCCCTAATAAAGTGATATCTAATCTCTATGTGCTTAGTCTTAGAGTGTTGAACAGGGTTCTTAAAGATATCGATAGCACTAGAATTACCACAATAGACAAACATGGTGTCTTGTGATATCCCATAATCACTTAAAAGCTTTTTCATCCAAAGAAGTTGTGAACAGCAACTTCCAGTAGCAATATATTATGCTTTCGCAGTGGACAGAGAGATAAATTTTTTTTTTTTACTCATCCAAGCAACAAGATTGGCCCTTACATAAAAACACCCACCAGTAGTGCTTTTTCTATCATCAGCATTGCCAGCCCAATTTGAATCTGAGTATCCAGCAAGAGACAAATTTGACTCTTTGCTATAAAAAAAATCCATAATCACAAGTTCCACTAACATATTTTATGATTCTTTTAATAGCATTCAAATGTGAAACCTTAGGATTAGATTGAAACCTAGGACATACACCAACATTGAAAGCAATATTAGGACGACTTGCAGTTAAATACAAAAGACAACCAATCATGCTTCTATATAATGTAACATCAACAGACTCACCCAAAGAATCATTGGTTAGCTTTGCATTAGCAGCCATTGGTATGTGTTCTAGCATATGCAGCTTTTTCAAGTCCAAATCTCTTGACAAGATTTCTAGCATACTTTTCTTGGTTGATGTAAATTCCAGAATCCATTTGCTTCACTTGCAATCCCAAGAAAGAAGCTAGTTCACCAACCATACTCATTTCAAACATTTTCTTCATTTCATCTGCAAAAGATTTAGCAAGAAGATCATTAGTAGCACCAAAAACAATATCATTAACATAAATTTGACCTACTACAAAATAATTCTTATCCTTTCTTATGAAGAGAGTAATATTTACAAATCCTCTTTTGAATCCATGCTCAGTGAGATATGCAGTTAACCTATCATACCATGCCCTGGGAGCTTGTTTCAAACCATAGAGGACTCTCTTCAACTTGAAGACATCATCCGGTCTGTGAGGATCAACAAAACCCTTTGGTTGTTCAACATACACCTCTTCTTGCAACATCCCATTTAAGAATGCACTCTTGTCATCCATTTGATACAACTTGAAATTCAAATGACTTGCTATGGCCAAAAGTATCCTAATGGATTCCAATCTTGCTACCGGTGCAAAAGTCTCATCAAAATCAATCATTTCCACTTGTGTGTATCCTTGAGCAATAAGTCTTGATTTATTTCTAATGACTGTACCATTTTCATCTAACTTGTTCTTAAAAATCCACTTAGTTCCAATCACATTCACTCCCTTTGGTCTAGGAACTAACTCCCACACATCATTCCGAACAAATTGATGAAGTTCTTCATGTATAGAATTAACCCAATCAGCATCTTGAAGTGCTTCATCCACTTTCTTCGGTTCAAATTGGGATAGATAGCATAAGTGAGTAATTACATTCAAGGCTTTGGACCTCAATCTCATGTTTATGACATGATGATTTAACTTTACTCTAGCATATGGACCTTTGAACAGAGAAGTAGAGGTACCTTTTTGTTCAGATGAGGAACTAGGCTCACATTGTTCTTGTTGAGTTTCATGAACAAGAGTGGATGGTTCTGAACTTGACGGTTCTAGAACAGCATCATTCAACAATTGTAGATCTTCATCACTATGCTTCCCAACATAATCTTCAAGAAGAGAATCACCAACCTCCATAGTCTTTTCTTGAGCTAGAGGAGTGTCTTCTGAATGAGATTTTGAACACTATTCATCATTGATCACCACATTTGATGACTCCATGACTGTTTTAGTTCTCAGATTGTACACTCTATATGCTCTACCGGTGGAAGAGTATCCCAGAAAGTATCCCTTGTCGCTCTTTGCATCAAACTTTTCTAGGTTCTCCTTATATAACAGTCATTGCCAAATATCCTAAAGTATTTGATAATAGGCTTCTTTCCTCTCTAGAGTTCATAAAGAGTTTTCTTGGAATCAGGTCTGAAATATACTCAGTTGAGTGTATGGCAAGCAGTGTTAACTGCTTCTCCCCATAAGGACTTTGGCATCTTCTTGTTATATATCTTAACACAAGCCATCTCTTGAATAACCCTATTTTTCCGTTCCGCTATTCCATTTTGTTGTGGTGTCTTGGGTGATGAGAACTCTTGATGTGTGCCTTGATCATTGCAAAAAATAGCTAGTTTTGTGTTTTCAAATTCTCTCACATGATCACTTCTAATTCTGGCTATCACAGTACCTTTTTCAACTTGTAATTTCTTGCACAAGTGTATCTTCTTTTCAAGAGGCTCAGCCTTATCTCTCAAAAGCACAACCTAAGTATATCTAATGAAATCATCCACAATAACTAGAATATACTTCTTTCCACCTAAACTCTGAACTCTGGCAGGACCTATGAGATCAACGTGCAACAACTCTAGAGGTCTTGAAGTTTGAACTTCAGTTACAAACAGATGCTTGGACTTTACTTGTTTAACCATCTGACATGGTCCACATATGCACTTATCTATCTTTTCAAACTTGGGCAAACCAATAACTGCATCACACTTGGAAATCTTCTCTAATTGCTTATGACTTGCGTGTCCTAACCGTTGATGCCATAAGTCTACTTGATTGATCTTTGTACTAAAACACTTGTTGCTTATACTTGGTGTTATACCATAACAATTGTCAGCTGTCCTAACACCAATACACATGCAGTCACCTCCTCCATCAAGTATCTCACATTCATACTTCGTAAAGAGAACATTAAGTCCATTGTCACAAATCTAACTGATGCTGAGTAAGTTAGCCTTCAGCCCATCAACATACTAGACATCTTCAAATACCGGCAACCCTAGAATATTCACAGTTCCAATGCCTCTGATCACAGATTGGCTTCCATCTCCAAACGTGACTGTTCCAATCTTTACTTCAAAAAGTGTTTTGAATAGAGCTTTATTTCCTATCATATGCCTGGAACAACCATTATCCAAACACCAAAGACAAGAATCACATGCCTTTAAGGCGGTTAAAGCAGTATAACACACATAATTATCATCATATGTAATTATACCAAGATACTCAAGGAAAGACTTAACACATACAACAAGTGACACAAACCAAAAATAGACAAGTTGGAGTTTTAGCAATAAGAACTTCAAAGAATCCATGACAACAGGGGCCAAGGATCAACTCTTAGATCAAAAGATCTAAATACAAGAGCTAACCTGCTCTGATACCATTTGTACATTTTTAAACCCCTTAAAATACAAGTTGTTTAACCTAGTTATTTAGCCAAGTGATTACTTAGATAAATTATTCAGATCTAGGTTAAGACAAGCAAATCATATCATGTAAATAATGCGAAAATATAAATGACACACGATATGATAACCTAGGAAAACCAAATTGGTAAAAAACTTAGGGAGGATTTAACCTAGCTATCCTCAAGGTAAAACAGATCCACTATGAAAAAATTGAAGTTTGTACAATAGAACTTAGACCACTAGCATCCTATTGCTACTTCAAGTAGAAAACTTACTACCACGACTACGTGACAGCTCCGAGTCCACGAACTACTTCTTTCTTTGATCTATAGCAACTACAAGTTCTCCTACTTGTGACTTTAAGACTCCACTCAAAGGTTTTAGATCTTCTTGAAAGTTCTTTATGCAGCAACTGAAAAGATCACTAAATTCTTGACATGAATCTTGATTTTGATAATCCTAAGTGTGTATGAAGGTAAACACCTCTAGATTTCACAAGAGATTCAACAAACAGCACACCAAAGACTTCTAAAACATAGCTAGGGTTTTTCCTTCTATACTTGGAGTAAAACATAAAACTCTACACGTCAAACGGGCTTGGACTGAGTTGGAAATTCTGCAAAAAAATTAATCTGCACAAGGTTCAATCGATCGAGTCTAATTTTCAATCGAGTAAGCCTTGTAGATTTAGTCCAATAAATTCTGCAATCACTTGATTCCAACTTTACAAATAAACACTCTTTGAGCAAGCCTAAACCTAGACTCTATGTTTTGATCATGGTTTGCCAACATAATACATGATGAAGTTCTAATACATTTAGTTCCTAAAGTCTTAGAACCTAACACATCTAAATTCCACTCTTTCTCTCTCCAAAAAAAAATGAATCTAAATATTCAACATTCGAACTACAAATTTTTCGTCTTTTTCTCCCAATTTCATGTGTAAATTTTTTTTTTTTTTTTTTTTTTTTTTTTTTTTGTTTTGAATATGTTAGATTTGTATTTGTTCTACATTTAGGTAATGTCTTCATTATGGATGTTGATGCTTGTAATCAAATAAATGTATTGAATGACTATGCTCGGTTAGAGAAGGAGTAAGATATCCAACCCTTAATGATTAAATTATTTTGAGAGAGTGATGGCATTAGAAATTCTAAGGATAGAGGAACTGACAAAACATATAAATCAATTTTTTAGTAAGATTTAATAAAAATAATTTTTTGTATTATATAGTGGTCATGTGCAGTCCACATGATCCCCTTCCGTTACTCATGATGGATGGGAAATTTGACAGAGTGGTCAATGTAGTCAAACAGTATTATGAGTCAATAATACAAACCTAATAACATATAGAGTCTATTTGTAATTGATCCAAACTTCAAGGGTCTTTTTACAACTTGGTGTAATCTAAAGTCCTAAATTTGGAATTGTATTAAGTTGAGATTTGTTATTTTTATTTTTAAGAACGGTATTTCAACCAGATCCATAATAAGGTAAACGTATAACTTTACCAGGTATTGATAACTCCTTTAATCCTTTTGGGTTCATCTTGTTGCTTAGCCCACTAGAGATGACTTGTAATCTAAAGTCATTCCAATCTTAGATTAGAAGTCATTCCAAGCTTTTTGGGTAACATAAAGGATTAAGGAAGAAGAAAGGAATCCATTCAGAGAATGAAGAAACAGCAAGGGGCTATTCTAGGTTGAGGGTCCACATACTGTGGACAAAAACAGTAGACTAAGTAAAACTTCTCATGCCCCAATATCAAGAGAAGCCCTATTCTAGGTTGAGGGTCCGCATACTGTGAAATTTTTTTTCTTACATGCAAAGCATCAGGGAACTCTTACACACTCCTCTGTTAGGAATAGCTCCCTCGCTCAAGTTGGCTGATGTTGATCCAACCTACACTTCCTCTTCAATAATTTTCAGTACGAATTTTTACTATTTGCTCATTGATGTTTGGGATTTTAATTACTATCTGTTTACAGCTGTATAAGTGCATGTCCTGTAATTTTTATTGCTTTGCTATTTATTTGATATCTTTATTTGTCCTTGTATATCAATTGTATTTTTTTTCTTTTGAAAAGAGAATAGCTTTTTATTTAAAATGTAATTGTTTCCTCTTATTAGCAAAAGAAAAAAAAAAAAAAGAAAAAAAAATTACTTTTAAATGTAATTGTTTGAATTTCCACCACGCATGCATTATCCCTCTCTGCCCTGTCTAACCTTTCAATGTGGACAGTAATGCAAATTAGGTTGAGAAATTCTAGTACCATATAAAAAGTTACAATTTTTGCCACAATTATCTTATGTAACAAATTGTGATTAACTGTTTGTCACTTTCACATGATCCTCATAAAAATGTCTATTTCATCAATTCTTTCTTCGAAATAGTATTGATCATCACTTTTTCTCCACCACTTATTATTTGGTCCGTGAACAGTTGCGACGAAAATTGTGATTTTTTACATAATTCTAGAATTTTTTATTATGTACTAGGTAAATTACAATAGCCAAATCTTTGATGGTCATAAGGGCCCATCTTTGTACCTACGTATGTCATGAATGCTTGTCACTTTCATATTATCCTTATAGAAACTTCTATTTCCCTGATTCTTTCTTTAAGATAGTGCAGATCACCATTTTTTCTCCACCACCTATTATTTGGTATGTGAATAATTGTAAAAAAATTTGTGATTTTTTGATATAGTTCTAGATTTTTTTATTATTATTATGTAATAGGTAAATTACGACAGCCGAAATCTTTGATGGTCAAGGCCCATCTTATGAATGTTTTTTTTCCTATCATAGTACGGTTTAATGTCATTAACAGTTTAATACTTTTTTCTTTTCCTTTTTTGTTTGTGTTTTCTCAGGCAGGGGGAATATATGCAACAACTTGTGAAGCTAAAAACTCATAAAAGAAAAAAAGGAACATGTGAAGCAAAATAGTTTTCTTTTGTGCTCAGTGATCGCATTATAAATAATGGAGTTCGACGAAGGATTGGAGCCAGTAAGTCCTACTGGACAGTACTTCAACAGCTCTGTGCTATCAGTATCCATTATTGCTGTTATGGAATTTGAGATTCCAATCAACAACCTGCCCTCCATAATGTCATTGCTCAAAGATGTGTTCCTCCCCATCAATCCTCGTTTCTCCTCCATTATGGTGCTCATCTCTCTTTCTCTCTCTCTCTTTATGTTACACTTTTAAATTTCTTAATTTCTCAGTTTAATTAGATGAAGTTATTATACGCGTGCAAAAGCAATATATGGTTAACTAGCTATGAGAAAGTATTAAGCCTATAGCAAATTTTCGAAGTTGTTTTATTCATTATTTTCTAATTAATTACCTTTCTTCCAGAATACTATGTTCTTTAATTTCAATAGTATTTAAGCAAAAAGAAGAAGAAGTTATTTTAGCCTATTTCAAAAATGGCACTAATTAGTAGTGAGAATTTGAAAACAGGTTACAGGTGAAAAAGGTGAGAAACAATGGAAAAGAGTAGAAGTGAAGCTTGAAGACCACATTAACGTTCCCATTTTCCCTATTGGATTGTCACCTGATTCATATGACAAATATTATGATGACTACATTTCAGAGATAGCGATGAACCAGTTTCCACAAAACAAACCACTATGGGAAATTCACATTGTTAAATATCCAACA
This sequence comes from Quercus glauca, assembly GCA_023736055.1. Taxonomy (NCBI): domain Eukaryota; kingdom Viridiplantae; phylum Streptophyta; class Magnoliopsida; order Fagales; family Fagaceae; genus Quercus; species Quercus glauca. The sequence goes on from CM043322.1 coordinate 28,322,542, forward strand.
AGCAATGCAGCTGGTACCATCATATTCAATCTTCACCATGCTCTTGGTGATGGTTACTCTCTCATGGGTGCACTTCTTTCTAGTCTGCAAAGAGCTGATAATCCTTCTCTTCCATTAACATTTCCTTTTAGCCAACGCTCAGAGTCAAAAAGTGATAGATTAAGCAGAGGGGTGTCCCAACTCTTTTCCTTAATCTTTAATACTATATATGATTTTGGATGGAGCGTGTTAAAGAGCAATTTGATTGAAGATGATCGAACTCCGATAAGGTCTGGGGAAAAAGGAGTGGAGTTTCGACCAATTACAATATCAACTATGACATTCTCTCTGGATCATATCAAATTTATTAAGGACAAGCTTGGAGTGGTAAGATCAACATATATATATATATATATATATACGCACACACGTTTGCAATAATTATACACTTCATTTCACATATGCCATATTAACATGCTATGATGGGATCTGGTACGCTAGTAGCTGTGAACGAAGCCCTACATACATTTTATTGTTTGTTCAACAGTTCCACGGCACACGGTTGTTCATCTTTTCAACATAGGATTTTTTTTTTTTTAATATTGAAATATGAATCAATTTCATTCGCATATCAATCTTGGTATGTACTGTCTACATCCACTCAATCTACCCAAGAGATCAGCCAATGGGTCAAAGGTGGTTGGCTGCATATACTCAGAGGTTTATTTATTCCTCATCTAGGAGTGTCCACTGATCAGGTTTTATTGCACAACTGTACTTAGTCCTAGAATTCCAAACCTACTGTTAACTAATGGAACCCGGGTTATCAACGAGTAAGAGCAATTACCAGTTCACTTAAATTTTTCTTCTTATTTTAGAATGAAAACTTATTTTTTCTATTTTAATTAATCACTTTTTAAAACACCTACATCAAATTTCCTATTCTAAACCCTATTTCATTTAAATATTATTTCATCCCCTTTTTTTGTTTTTTTCCTTTCACTTTTCAAAACACAAATTTTACTTTATCACAATTGCCACAATACAAAAACTGCAAAAATATTGATTTGGAGAATGAAAATTTCCTTTATCACAATTACCATAATACAAAAACTACTAAAATATTGATTTGGAGAATGAACATTGCTCCCTAAATATAGGGAGCAATTGTAGCAAAACCCCAAAATATAGAAAGGATGGGAAAGCTAATGTGGGGTGCTCTTTGGGTTTTCTTCCCTTACTCTATTTTAGAGAGACTAATGCCATTGCTCTAAGTTATCAGATTTTTGATGGTTATATCAAATTTTTATTTCTCTTGTTCACCTAGAAAACACTTAATTTTCTTCTTCTTTCCTTCATATTTTTCCATTCATTCAATATTGTCAGATGATTGGACTAGAATTTAAAAAGCTTGTTTTCATTTGGTTTTTTGGTGAGAATTAGTTTATTTTTACTCAATTGAATAATATATTCTCAAGTGCAGACCATAAATGATGTAATTACTGGTATAATCTTCTTTGGCACCCGGTTATATATGCAAGAGATTAGCCAGAAATCAAGCAAAGCAGATTCCACAGCAATAGTGCTTCTCAGTACAAGGACAGTTAGGGGCTACAAGTCAATCAAAGAGATGATCAAACCTGAATCTGATACACCATGGGGAAACCAGTTCGGTCTCTTACATGTATCAATACCAAAGTTTACAAATCTAAAATCCTCAAACCCCCTTGAGTTTGTTTTAAAAGTACACAAAATAATCAAGAAGAAGAGAAACTCTTCATCTGTATACTTCACTGGTTGCCTATTGTCAATTATGAAGAAACTAAAAGGCCCTGAGGTACATACACAATTTTACTCTTGAAATCTCTAGATTTTTTAAATTAAAAAAAAAAGAAAAAAAAAAAAAAAAACCCTACATAGTTTAATATGAAGTTTCTTGATTTGAAAGTCTAATACTTGTCTACCATGACTAAGGTTTTTAAATTGTAATTGTTTTCCCCCAAAGAAGTCAACAGTTTTAAACCTTGAGGATGGTTTATAAATAGTTAAGCAAGCCACATAATTAAATTCAGTGATTCCAACATTACATTCAAAATTCATATAAATTTTCTCTTAAAGCAACATAAAAAGTATTTAAGAAGTTTTGCTTCTTTAGCTCCTTGTTTTTTGGCTTTTGTTTATGTGGGATGCTATAGTTTGCCTCTTTAGCTCCTTGCTGGTTGTATTATGAAAGCAACATAAAAGTACTTAAAGAAGTTTAAGTTTGCTTCTTTAGCTCCTAGCTGGTTGTACCACGAAAGCAACATAAAAAGTACTTAAAAGAAGTTTGCTTCTTTAGCCCCTAGCTTTTTTTTTCTTTTTTTTGAGAATTTCTTTAGATCCTAGCTGGTTGTATCATGAAAGCAAGATAAAAAGTACTTAAAAAAGTTTGCTTCTTTAGCTCCTTGCTGGTTGTACTACGGGCTTTGGTCCTTTCATGGATACTGTAACGTTTCTGGTTTTCAGTATATATATCCTTTATCTTAGAGGGGGAAAAGTACTTAAACAAGGAGTAATTATTAGTCACTTTTTTTTCTGTATAGAACAGAGAATGTTTAAAATATATACCGAGCTATATTTTGAAGAACCATTTCTGAATTTTTCTTTGCTATGGGCAACGGGCATGCGGTGGAGGCAGGCAGCATCTAGATACATCCAAAGGGCATCAAATTACTCAAGCATGTCGATCTCAAATATGATAGGGCCAGTGGAACAAATGGCTCTGGTTAAACATCCAGTTAAAGGCTTATACTTTATGACCGTTAAAGTACCTCAGGTAAAGTTCTCATAAGTTAGCTACATTCGGGTTTTCAAAGTTGGCTACCATCTTATCACAGTGCTTTGTTTATTTCTTTTTGAGATCTCACATTGATATTTTTATATTTTGTTGTTAATTTTGAACGAAGTACTTAAAACTGTCTTATTTAACCCAACCCAATCTCCTCCCCCAAAAAGAAATATATATATATATATATATATATATACACACACGGCCCATGTATTTTGGGCATATGACTATGCATTACATAAGTATCAATTATTAGGAGACTTTTGATTTTACATACTTTTTATTTCTTCTTTACACAAGCATTACCAATAATTTTGTGCCCTGGGCCTTTTTGGCAATTGCTTATATGCTAATTGCTGAAAGTTCATTTAAGTATAGTTGTACCTTAAAAACCCAAAAAACAAATAAACAAACAAACAAAAAGAGAGAGGAAGACTGAAAATTTTAAAAAAATGTACATAAACAAAAAAGCCTAAAAAGTTAAAGAAAAAAAAAAGGCTTATAGCTCTGTTGATACTTATGTATAACTTGATTAGGTTTCCGAGTTGTGACTTACCATGAATATAGGATTGGTAAGGATTAGAGATTCATCTAATATTGGGGAAAAAGATGCTATCTGAATAGTCAAGAAATTGAAGATATACAATGCGGTAGTGTCAAAATAATGGCTTCCACCGTTCATAATTTTAGTTAATTTCATATATTTTCTAGCCACTATAGCAAATGCTAATTTTGTTGTTTTGCAGAGTCTTACAATTACAATGGTTAGCTACATGGGAAATCTGAGGGTTGCCGTTGGCTCAGAGAAAGGGTTCTTAGATCCCCACAAGTTCAAGTCGTGTGTGATCAATGCCTTTGAGATGACACTCCAAGCGGCACATGAAATTCTCATATGAAAATATATAATTTGAAGTGTCAAATTACATTATTATTAGAGCTAATAAAGTTGAATTTGGTTTTGGATTCCATATATAATTAAGTTTGTTGTAAAAAATTTCATAAGAAGTACAAATATGTATCCAAGTGTCTTGTGAAAGTATTAGTTAATGGCGAAGGGAGGGAGGTTAGGGGTAGCATTATATTTTTCCAATCTCTTTTAAGTTTTAAATCTATATATATATATATATATATATAAAAGCAGATTCCCCTATTTCAACTGTACTTTTCTGTGGTTCAAAAATACCCTCATTAATAAATGGTAATTTCATTTAGAAATATGGTCATAAATGTCAAATAACAAATTTCATTTTAAATTCAAAAAGATAACTCCTAACATTTAGGATTTTTTTTTTCTTCACGTTCAAAAAAGAAATTACAGTTACTACTTATCTCTAAAGTTTATCCTTTTATTTAAAAAAAATATAATTATATATTTCTAAATTATAATAAATGCAAATTATTAACCTTTATCCAAAAAAATAGAAGAACTTCTGAGTATGCACGTGAGCACCTGCTCAAAGGCTAGTAGTTAATAACTTGTCATTAGGCCAAGAGCCTTGTAACTTCATTGGCACTTCCTAGCATTTATAACAAAAATGTTTAGGATACAAATATTCCCCTCTCCAACTATCGAAGTTAAAAAAAAAAATTAGTAAAAATAAATAAATTTGTCATTTGAGATTATAGATGTTATAATTTTTCATGTCATGTGACTAATCAGTTTATATACATACAAAGGCAGAGCCAAGGGCAAGGAAACTCCTCCAAAAACTTCTTATAGGTACATGTAGAATGACAAAGTTTGACAACAAACTTGATTCTAACTTAAAGTTATAACTTCATTCAATATCTTTTTATTGGATGTGAATTTTGATAAATTCACAATTTGATTGCATTTTCCTTTTATATCTTTCATGCTTGCAAAATTTTTAGAAGATCAAAGATTAATAGTTATGTTATCAATTAAATGTTTAAATTTCAATTTTATTTTTTGTAGTATAAAATTATGCATAAAAAATAAGTTTATAAATCGAATAGCAAATTACTTCCGATTGACATAAAATTTTATGTGTGCTAAGAACATGAAAAACATGTAATCCAACAACTAGATTTTAAAAATATGTAGTCATGCTAATTTTTATAATGAAATTAGGCTATAACTAGGTTTGTAGCCAAATTTTGCCCTATATTGAAAAAGTTCTTTTAGTACTTTTACCCCATGGAAGAAGAAAGAAAACAACTAGACTTGACATTACAAAGCCCCATAAAAGGCACTTAATAGTATACATCCTCTTTTGTCTCAAAAAGAAAGAACAAAACAAAACAAAATGTGAAAAATAAATTGATTGGGCTGTAAAAAAGTCGACCCGAGATTAGTATTAAAAGTATAAGCTTGTGTTGAAGACTCTTTTTTCGTTCCACATGGCATGACTTCATTGGTAACCCATGCCACATCAACATATTATTGATTTTTGGGTAAATCTCATTTAAAACCCAAAATAACCTTATATCTTATCCAACTACATGGATTAGGCTTACATGACCCACAAGATCCTTACTTCAAGAGGCGGATTCATGGTCCACATTTCCTTTTCATCAATTGGGATCATAACCCCACGATATCATCAACATCAACATATGGATCAGGCTCAAGTAATAAAACAAAGCTCACAGCCCATATTACCTCTCTCATATTCATGGAAAGCAACTTCTCCAACAAAAGCTCATATTTACACAAAATGACAACAAAGCTCAAGGTATGTCATCTCATTTTTGGCTTATGATCCAAGCTCATGAGTCTCTTCGGAGAAACTTTGGGAGTCGTGGTTTGGAGGGTCAAGAGATATATTCAGTAAAACTCCAGTGGTTTAAAGTTGATAAAAGAAATATGTTGCTTAGCGTGTCTTCTCCAATTCCCTAAACTCTAACGAGTCAATGTGTAGCAGGTAACATATGGTAAGCCTCTCTTATCACCTAACACTTAAAATGATAAAAACTCCCCATTACTCTTTTCTGAAAACTTAATATTCATCATATGACAAATACTCAATATCTCTAACCATCTAAATGCTGAAAAAATGACTATTCATTTAATCTCTGGCTGTTACTACACAAATTTGGAAACCTAAGTATATTACTATACATAAACTATATTACTACTTTCAGCTAAAATCCAACTCAAACACATGGCTAAATCTGATTGGCTATCTTTAATCTCCAAACATATAAAATATTAATGATATCTTTAATACCTAGCTACCATCTGCCATAATCAGACCAAATATTCTTCTGCCAACTGCCAAAGCAGAGCATTAAATATTCTTCTTGTTCACCAAGATTAAGTTACAACACAATGGGACCTTGACTAGATCTCTAAAGCTTCATTAACTATCAATCAATCATTCTATTACTTACTAAAAATGTATTGTAATAGAATCTTGGACCAAAAATATAAATACCCAAAAGAGGAAACCTTTCCAGCAGAACACCAGCAATGTGTTCAACACTTGACGCCTGGCTGAAAGTGACATCACCAGCCATTTAATGCTTAAATCCCAGCAGTCAACTGTTATACCCAAAATAGCAAGATACCCTTAAAAGATATCTTACCATTTTCTGCCAAACCCATGAAATTAAATGCCTAATATTCTCTCCAGCAGCCTGACATCATCCAGCTAACCTCATCTACTTCTGGCCCAAGCAACATCTATCTTATGACAGCTGTGATAGCTTTTTCATACAGCTGGAACAGCTTTTTCAGAACAGATGGGACAGCTGACCCAGTAGCCTTAACGTTACAGATTTTCCCTATTTGGCTAAAGACCAAAACCAACCAAAGAAACTATCATTTTCTTGCTAAAATCCTTTCCTTTTCTACTGATCTTTCCTCTAGCTGATATTATCCAAAACAGCAAAAACCCTTTAAAGCTAAACATAACATTTTCGGCCAAATCCTAGTATAGATTTTCTGAAATTCATTGCTAATTAGGACAGATTTTGGCTAAGATTCTTTACTAAATACCGCCTTAAACGTAGCTATAAATAGATCCCTCATCAACACACCAAAGCACACCAATAGAGAAGAACAACTCTCTCATAAACTTCTCTATTCTCTCTCCCTCTAATTATCTTCTTAAGCTCTTAATGAAGTTCTAAGCTTCTGAGTTTTTAATTTCCAAATTAGGAACTAAACTCTTCAACCCTTAGCTCATAACTGCCCTGCATAGGCCTTTATCCATCCTCCAGTAGAAAATCCCAATAGCATTGCTAAACACACTACAACACCATTACTCTCTTATACTCATTCTCTCATTCTCCATATTCAAAAAATACATCTATCTTGCTACCCATATCTCTAACCATCTCTTTCTTCATTTCTCTTACACAATCCCATACACACTTACTACACCATTACATATAACACACCACAACTCTTCTAAGCTCCACTCTTATACTCTCTCACTCTAAAATTCTACTGTTTTGCTGTCCATAAACACATCTCAAATACTCTTCTCCACCTCTCTTATAAAAGCCCTTTTCATGGAAGGCATAAACTTCTAATACTAAAGCCCTTCACCTTAAAGGCACCAAGATCTCATATCAAAGCTCTTCTAATGGAAGCACAAATCTATCTTACATAAATCCATTCTCTTAGAAGGCATAAATACTTCATACAAAAGCCCTTCTCATGGAAGGAAATATTGTTCATAATTTCACAACAACTAAAAGGGCATTGTCAAGGGGAAATTCATTTAAGTGCATGATAAAATGGACAAACTTAACTAGCCTCTATACACAGCTGAACATACTCTCTCTCTCTCTCTCTCTCTCTCTCTCTCTCTCTCTCTCTCTCTCTCTCTCTCTCTCTCTCTCCAGTTGCACCTATTTTTCCCCTTCAATCTTGAAGTTATCATGGAAAATTTTCTCTCCACCGCTGGAGTTATTCTACTGGAATGCTATCAACTCACTAATGCTATACAACTAGAGCTATAAACCATTTAAGATAAGTGACTCTGCTCCTATATCTCTAAATTTACATCATTGAGTACATGATTACTTCACTTTTAAATATATATTACTTTATTTCAACTACTATTACAACAATTAATCAAAGCTATTATATCAAACACATATTATTTATTTATTCAACCATTATCATGATTCTTAGACTTTGAGCTTTACCCATTTTGTAAGCCTAAAAATACGCCGGTAGCCATTGGACTACGTGACCCAATGTTGAGTTCCAAATGCAACTCCCCAAACATATTCAAGTCTAGCAAGGTCACCCCTCCAATGGAAAACACGGGGCCAAGCAACGGAAAAACGGCCCCCGAATAGCTTGTTAATTTAATTTTATTTTAAACATGAGTCAAGCTCGAATTCAATACCAAACAAGATTACGTGTTTAAACTTGATTTATTTTATTGTCAAACAAGCTACTTGATTAATTTATTCTTTTCCTACATATAGTAAAACCACGACAAAAGTTGTTTACCACCTCAGAAATCTATGAAATTTTCTTGTGAAAAGACTATTTATATTATCAATAAATTACAAATAATAATTTGATGTCATATGAACCTATTAAAAACTTATACATGTATACAATTTAATCTCAAGTCTGTATTAGCATATATTGAGACAAGTATGCAAGGAAAAATCTAGTATTATATATAATTAAATCAAGTCTCATGTTTATGAGCTTATTCACAAATACACTATCATATTTAAACTTGGCTAATTTAAAACGAACATAAATATTAAACTTTTTCTCAAGTTGAACTCAAGCTATTCATAAATAGCTTGGTTCATTTATAGTCAAGGGAAGGGGTGGCAATTGTCTACCAAACCAACCCAACAACAGTAAACTAGTGATGTGCTGCGGTGTATAAGTTTATGGGTTTGATATAAATGTTTTTTCCATTCATAATTCAACTAATAGCCATCCTTTTTCCCCAATAGCATGTATTTACAGTAAAGTTATGTGGTCTTTTATTGCCGTTAGTAATCATTAGAAATTGATTCCTTAGAGCATCTCCAGCAGCCTCTTCAAATTTTTGCCTAATTTTTGCCTGTTTGGAGAATGAACAGTGACATTTAGCTTTTAGCTACCCACTTTTTCAAATACATTTTCCAACAGATTCTCTATCCCATTCTCTATTTCATTTAAATATTATTTCTTCATTCATTGTTTATTCTTTTTTTAATCATTATTTATTCTTTTTTTAACAACTATATTTTTCAATGAAAAGTGCTATGTTCACAACATTTTACGTAATACTTTCACAACAAAATTTTTATGGAAAGTTATTACTAGTTCTAATTAGAACCCACCACTGAAATTATTTTTTTACTCGCCAATATTAACTAATAACAACCTGTTACTTAAAATTTATTGTAAAAATATTGTGGTAGTATTTTTCAATTAGGATTTTTTATTTTTCCCTTGTATCTTTTTTTCCTCCACACGTTTCTTTTCTTTTCTTTTCTTTTTTCCTCTTTTTTTCTCCTCCACACCTTTCCCTTATCTCTATCTTCCCTAGCGCTTTCTCTGGAGCACTTTTCTTTTTTTCTTTTCTTCTCTAGCAGCACTTTGGCTAGAGCTCTAGGAGCACTTTTCTTTTTTCTTTTGTTCTCTAGCACTTCATTTGAGCTCCTTCACTTTACTTTCTTTTCTTTTCTTTTCTTCTCTTCGTCTACTCTGGTGCTCTCTTCACTTTTCTTTTTTCTTTTTTCTTTTCTTCTCTTCGTCTACTCTACAACATTCAAGAAGCTCTTTCTTTTCTTTTTCTTGTTTTTCAGCCCACCTTCTTTTATCAGAGAAAGACTGGGTCAGATCGGGTCAGATCGTCCCGATCAGAGAAAAGAGAGATCGATCTCTCTTTCTTTTCAATTGTTGAGTTTTTCAGCTTCACATCAGAGAAAAGAGAGAGAGAAAGGGAAGAAAGACTAGGTCAGATCGTCCGCCGCCCCACTGCCGCTCGTCCTCTTCCCCATCACCAGGCTGGGTCAGATCGGCTTCTACTTTTTTTTTTTTTTTCATATTTGCTTGTTCTGATTCAACTTTATTTAAGAATTGGATTTTTCTTTTATTGTTATGGTTTGATTAATTTTAAGATTATGTTTTTGAGTTTGTATTTTGATTATGTTTGAGTTTAGAGATGTTTGAGAGAAAGATAGTTGTGATTGTAGCCGTTGTGTTTGTAGTCGTGAGAGGAGAGAGAAGGGAGGAAAGAGAAAAAATTATTTTTTTAATTCATCCGGTATTATTTTAAGGGAAAATATTATTTGCATTAGCTACAGTGATTGCTACAGTGCTCTCCAGGCCTGGAGAGCTACTGTAGCAACTCTAAAATTTTTTTGGAGATAGAGAGCCTGTTGAAGAGGCTGTTGGAGGGCTGTTTTTGTGTGAACAGTGGCTTTTCTCTCCAAAATTTGGAGATGGCCAGCCCTATTGGAGATGCTCTTAGTCAAATCCTTTTAGCTAAGCCGGTGATGTTTCAATATAAATAGGGAGTTGTGTTTCAATATTCAACTAATAAATGATCCTAGAGAAATTAATACAACTTCACTTTATTTTTCCTCGGTTATTTTATTTTATAACAACAAATGTGTAAGGTTGAATTTAATCAACCATTTTGTTGGCTTTATTCCATGCCAATTTACTTGTAATTCAGCATTTAGAAACCCTGTATTTAGGTGGGAATCATGTAAGGGTAGTGTGTGTGAGAGAGTGTGAAGAAATGCTTAAGAGTGTGCACTCATGCAAGGCCTCATGACTGGATCTCACGACTGACTCATGGCTAGCAAGTCGCCAAAGCCGGCACACATGCGAAGCATGTAGAGGAGCTAAAGAGTCACGCCAGCTGTTGCACCACAGGACAAAAGTCCCAGGCTGGCCAGGCAATTAGCTCGTGATTTAGACTTGCGACTCAGTCAAGTCGCGAGGCCAAGCCGCCAGTTCACTCTATTTGGGAAAAATTGATCTTTCGCATTTCAAACACATACCAGTATAAATACCCCTTATACCCATGTATTGTAGAGAGCTTCTAGAGAGAATTTTGAGAGAAACCCTAGAGAAAAACAAGATTGACTCATCAACAATCTTCATCCTTGTTTCTCCAAATTCCTCTACTCTCACCCTCTCTATTGTTACATCCTTGAGAGGTACATTAGCCAAAACCTTTTCTCACCATAACCATATCTATGAGGAGGTTATTTGGTGCTTGGGAAGCAGTTAGGAAGGGACCAATTGATATTGGTTAATGCTATGGGCTATAGCCGAATTCAGTATGCTAGAGAAGACAAAGGTTTGACGTAACCTCGTTGGAGTAAGAAGTTTTGAGGGCTTAGGTACATTGGGTAGATTAGGCTTGGAGGGTCTTCTGCTATTCATGTATCCCAACTTCATTCTCTAGTGGATTATTGACCGCTTGGAAGGTGGCGGAGATGTTTTACGCTAAGGACTTCGGTTTCCTCTTCGATAACACATCGTTGCGTTGTCTTTGTGTTTGCATCTCTCTTCCCTTAATCTTTTCCATTTAATTTCTACTGTGGATGTAATTTTATTTGGTTTAGATTCTGTTATCAATTCTGCTTTAGCTTATTTACATTTTCCGCACATACATTGTTTGTTAATAAGTTTGAATTGGTAATTTGTATTTTGGGGGTCTAAACGTTCAAAATGTTTTACAAACTATTTGAACGTTCAAAATGTATTGTCAACCTTCATTTATTGATATTCGTATTAGGATTTTTTTTACCACTTAAAAGAATTTATTAATAAAGAAAAGTTTTTATAAAAAATAAAAAATAAAAAAAATAAAAACTTAAAAGCAACTAATTTGTGACAACTTCTTCTATTTATTATCATAAAAATATTATCAAAACTATCTTAAAATAATTAATTAATAAATGCCTAAGAACACCGGTTAACTGAACATCGGTTTGGAAGGAACCTATAACAGACCCGTGGGAGACAAGGGTGCTGACAAAGATTGACAAGTGTGGACAAGAGTTAACTCGGTGGAGTAAAAAGAGATTCGGTAATGTGAAACATGAATTAGAAAAAAGAAAAAAAGAAAAAAAAAAAAAGAAAGCAATTAAAACAAGCTGAGAGAGAGGCAGTCAGAACTGGAGATTCCACTCGCATGAGAATCCTAGAATCTGAAGTCAATCTATTGCTAGATAAAGAGGCAAAAATGTGGGCACAGAGATCACGGATTATGTGGCTTAAGGATGGCGACCATAATACACTGTTTTTTCACAGCAAAGCCTCTCAACGACGTCGCCGAAATTACATCAGAAATCTGTATGATCACATGGGCAAATGGTGCACTCGGCCAACACAGATTACAGCCACAATCTTGAAATTCTATACGGACCTCTTTACCTCTGCAAACCCAGATACCTTTGATGAAGTGGTGGAGGTTATTCCTTGGGTAGTTTCAGATGAGATGAATGACAAGCTTATTAGGGACTTTACAATGGAAGAAGTTGAGATTGCCCTTAAGCAAATGGCGCCCATGAAAGTGCCTGGCCCCGACGGTATGCCACCCCTTTTCCATAAAACCTATTGGTCTTTGCTTGGTTCAGATGTATCACATTCAATTTTACATTACCTTAATACCAGGATTTTACCTCCATCACTTGGACATTCTTTTATCACTCTAATTCCTAAGGTTAAAAATCCAGAATATGTGCATCAATTTAGACCTATCAGTTTAAGCAATGTTTTGTATAGGATCTTCTCTAAGGTACTAGCAAAAAGATTGCAAGACATTATGCCATTACTTATCTTGGAGCACCAAAGTGCATTTATGTCAGACCGCCTAATTTCTGATAATATTCTGGTAGCCTTTGAAACTTTGCACTATATGAGAAATCACACCAAAGGGAGGACGGGGTTTATGGCTTTGAAACTTGACATGAGTAAAGCATATGACAGGGTGGAATGGGCTTATATGGAAAAAGTGTTGGAAAAAATGGGTTTTCATGAGATGTGGGTGAAGCTTATGATGGTGTGTATTACAACGGCATCCTACTCCGTTTTGATAAATGGAGAACCTCATGGTGAGATCACCCCCACATGGGGACTTCACTAAGGTGACCCCCTCTCCCCTTACCTTTTTCTCATGTGCACCAAGGGGTTGCATGGCTTGATAAGTAAAGCAGCCATGGACGGAGATATTAAGGGGGTTTCCATTTGCCGTAATGGACCTAAATTAACCCACCTTCTTTTTGCAGATGGTAGTCTCATTTTTTGCAGATCTAGTGAAAGCAAATGCCAAAGCTTGCTTAATATCCTTGCAAAATATGAAAGAGCCTCTGGTCAACAAATTAATAGAGCAAAGACCACTTTGTTTTTCAGCAAGTCCACAGATGAGAGGAGGCAAACAATGATCAAGGAGTTGCTTGGAGTTCTAGTCATCCACCACTATGAGAAGTACCTTGGCCTACCATCACTTGTAGGTCGAAAAAAGAAGGAGAGTTTCATCCATATTAAACAACAGGTTTGGAAGAAATTGCACGAATGGGAGGGAAAGCTTCTATATAATATGGAAAATAAGTTGTTTAACCTAGTTAGAGTATCTCCAACAGTCTCTCCAAATTTTTGTACTGTTTGGAGAGTAAACAGTTACTTTTACCTTTTACCTACTTACTTTTTCAAATATATCTTCCAACAGACTCTCTATTCATTTCTCTATACTATTTAAATATTATTTCTTCATTCTTTTTTTATTCTTTCTTTAATCATTCTTTAATATTTTTTTTTATTAACCCATTTATTAAAAGATCTCAAAGAAATACAGCCATTTCTTCACCACACCTGATAAAAAAAAAAAAAAAAAATTCTTTACCACACAAACAAAGAAAAGAACACAAAGACCACCAAAAGATCATCACACAAACTAAGAAAAGAACAACAAAGACCACCAGAGGAGACAGCAACACATATGCAGGAAAGAAAAACACAGCATCAGTAATGGATCAAGCGGAAATTAACCGGACGATTGGCAGTAGATCAAGCAAAAATTAGCTCCCTTTTATGGTGTGATTTGTGTAGATCTAGGAATAAATTATCTGTTTTTGTTCCTAAAACTTCTCCAAGGTTGAGATCTTTGCCTTCAAATTTCTTCCTGGGATAAAAAATCCTTTGATTTTTTTATTTTGATCTCAATTTCCTTTGGCTTTTCTTTGGTAGTGGATCAAGCAGAAATTAATTTCCTTTTGTTTTTTATTTTTCAAGGCTCTGAAACAGAGCTTCTTTGTTCTCTGTTGAGAAGCGTGAGAGAGTGACGAAACACACAAAAAAAAAAAAAAAAGAGAGAGAAAGAGAAAGAAATAATATCTCAATCCAACCGGTATTTTTTTAATAGAGAAAAAGGCTTTGGAGTTGCTACAGTAGCTCTCCAGACATGGAGAGCTACTGTAGCAAATCTTAAAAAAAAAAAAAAAAAAAAAAAAAAAAAAAAAGAAAGAAAGAAAGAGATAGAGAGTTTGTTGGAGGATGATTTTTCTGTTTTTGCTCTCCAAATAAGGCTTCAGAGAGCCTATTGAAGATGCTCTTATTTAGCCAAGTGATTACTCAGATAAATTATTCAGTTCTAGGTTAACACAATAATATCATATCATGCAAATAAAGTGAAAATATAAAGTACACCACGATATAATGACCCAGGAAAACCTAACCGGTAAAAAACGTAGGGAGGATTTAACCTAGTTATCCTCAAAATAAAAACATATCCATTATGAAAGAATTGAAACTTTTATAATAGAATTTAGACCACTAACATCCTATTGCTACCTCGAGTAGAAAACTTACTACCACGACCACGTGACAGCTCCGAGTCCACGGACTACTACTTTCTTTGATCTACAACAACCACAAGTTCTCCTACTTGTGACTTTGAGACTCCACTCAAAGGTTTCAGATCTTCTTTAAAGTTCTTTATGCAGCAACTGAAGAGATCATCAAGTTCTTGAAGAGAATCTTGATCTTGACAACTCTACGTGTTGGTATGAAGGTAAACACCTCTAGATCTCACAGAAGATTCAACACACAACTCTCCAAAAGACTTCTAAAATGTAGCTAGAATTTTTCCTTTTATACTTGGAATGAAACACAAAACCCTAAACGTCATATGGGCTTGGGCTAAATTGGAATTTCTGCAGAAAATTAAATCTACACGAGTTTTGATCGATCGAGTCTAATTTTCGATCATTCGAGCCTTGCAGATTTTGTCCAATAAATCATGCAATCACTCAATTCCAATTTTACATTAAATCACACTTTGAGCAAGCCTAAACCTAGACTCTACATTTTGATCATGGTTTGCCAACATAATACATATTGAAGTTCAAATACATTAGTTCCTAAAGTCTTAGAATCTAACAAACTCCCCCCTTTGGCAATCCGTGACAAAAAACTCACAAAACATTAAATGCTCAAAGTAAAACAGCCCAATCAATTATAAAAAGCCCCAATTACAATTCAACCTAACCACTATCTATCAGTTGCAAAAGTAGACAACAGCCACGACTGCATTAACCTGTAAATTCCTGAAACACTAAACAAACACATAAACACATGTGTGGAAAATACAAGTAAAACATAAATAAATTTCTTGATTTCACAAAACATAAAATAAAATACATATACCATGAATAACCTCATAATATAAATCAAAATCAATGTACCATATGTGAAACAAGAAATATAAAAGCATTAACAATAAACACATAATGTCTCCCCCTAATATATACAACCCATAAGCAAAATAAATACATCAAAACCAAAAATACATATCATGTGTCTCCTAGATACAATCTATATAGCCAAAAACATCTCCCAAAATATCTCCCCCTATCTCTATGTACTCTCCCTTTTTTGTGACGTATTGCCAAAGGGCAATCACGACTCATCAAAGGGTGGAGCCAGTGGAGTAGAACCTCTAGCAACTGCCAAATTTTCTCGTAAGGCTGGAACCTCATTGAGCACATCCAATAAGAGCTGTCTATGCGCAACTTGAACGATGAGAACCGTATCCAACATAGCACACAAGGAAGATTCGCCAAATGTAGATGATGGATGATCCACGGTAGCTGTTGGGGTCCATATAAGCCTCAATAGAAGGATCACCAGAAGGAGGGGCTCGAGATGCATCACCTGTAGAAGACTCAACACAAGGGCGTTTAGAGCTTGCTTTCAACTGAGCAGCCATTTGCCTAAGGAAGGTGGCACCTATGGGAGCAATGATATGCATAGGCTCGGATGTGGGGAAGTCATCTAAACCTAAATCTAAAAGAATCCTATGAATGAAAATAGGGAAAACAAACCATGGGATTTTACACTACTCCTATGAACCTCAATAAGTAAACTAATAAAAAGAGTAGGGAAACTAATAGGAGCATCAGTGATAAGAGCATACAAGAATGTACATCTCTCAATAGGAACGGTGTGAACATAAGAAATGTGACAAAGACTAGGATAGGATATCCTAAAAAACAATTAATTGAGTTCAGTAAGCTCAGAAGAGGTAACCCTAGGATCAGTAGTCCAACTAATGGTAGTACCGGTGATGAGGGACATGATATCATCAAGATGAGGGGGCTCTGCATAAGGATACACAGGCTGCTATACCAAAGGTACACCAAGAGTAGAGGCCACTACCTCAGGAGTAATGACATACTCTTCATCCCTTATCCAAGTCTTCACGTAGTGAATGTTGAAAATATTAGAGTGGACAGAGAGGTTCGAATAGAACTCCCTAATCAAAGTAGCCCGAGGGGGATGCTCAGCCTCTAAGAGTGGTAACCAGCTTCTACGCTCAAAATTCCTACGAATCTCGGGATCTACCTCATCTAGGATAACCCTACGCTTAGCCCAAACAGGTCTAAACACAATTAGCTTCTCATAAGCTTCTTGGTTTTTCCTAAACCTAAACCTATCACTCTAGAAATCAGAAGAGGATGGGGTAGAGGTTTTCTTTGCTCTAGTCTTCCTAACCATGATTCTAAGAGTATAGAAGAAAAGGAAAATAGAAAACAAAACAAAAATCAAGGGCAGACTGCATTAGAGAGAGTTAGAGTACAAAATTTATCAACAAATAACAATCTATATGATGAATGTAATGAATGCACGTATGATGCATGCTCTAATGCATAAAAATTTGTTCAAATTCAAAAAAAAAAAAAAAGAGTTTTAGTCCAAAAACCCTAATTTTTGAAAAACCCAATTTCAAAACCAATTCAAATTGATCAATTAATCATTGCACTAGTGAAGAAACAACATATAATGACTTAATTTATCAATTTCACAAGCCAAATTCATCAATTTAAGTCCGATTGAACAAAAACCCTAATTTTCTCAAAATACCAAACCCTAGAATTTCCAATTGATCTCAAACCACCAAATTTATCAAATTAATGCATGGGAATCATGTTTATAATATCTAAGAACAAAAACCTAATGAACAAATATGGTTAAAAACAATTGAAAAATAAAAAATCCCAATTTCCTTTTGTTTAAAATTTTAAAAGAAAAATGCATGAAAATGCATGAAACATGTAAATAAAATGAAAAAGAAGGGGTATAAAGGTCTTACCAAAGCTTAAAGACAAAAACCTTGAAGATTGGAGGAAGAAAAAGTCAAAAAGCTTGAGTTTTTGGATCGGTCGAGGCACAAGAAGATAGAAGGAGAAAGAAAAGTTTTGAAAAAACAGAAGAACGCTTGAGCGTAAGGACCCTTTTTGGTTCTTTTCTTTCGAAATTCGATTGGTCGAGTACCAATCAGGTACCAATCGAGCCAGGCAGAAGCTTTGCTTTAAAATTTTAAAAATTTTCGATCGGTCGAGAATTGGGTTCGATCAATTGAAAAACAGATTCAATTAATCGAGCATCAATCGAACCAGGCAGATTCAAGCTTTAAAAATTAAGGCATTTTTGGTCGGTTGAAGAACACACTCAATTGATTGAAAATCTGAAACAATTGATTTTTTGAAAAACAACAGAAGTTTTATGCAAAAAACACTCAAACCAACTTATTTCATTAATGAAATGCATGAGTATGAGTTTAAAAGTTTTTCAAAAACACTTGATTTCAACCCAGATCTTCCAAAACAAGATTATGACACATTTTGTCCCCAAAATTCAATCAATGAACATATTTTGTATCAAAATCAAAGAACATATAATCTTGGATAGCCAAACCAAATTCACACAATTTCATGCACTAAGTTTAGCAAAGAATAACTTGTTTAGTGTGTGTAACTAGTAACAGCATGAGATACATGTGAGGTGATATGTAGATAGTAATCAATCACAATTTCTACATTATTCATCACATAAGTTTAAAAGTGACTATCACCTTACATCCTATAACTCCCACATCTCCTAGAAAACAATCTTACAATCATGTAAATTTTTTTTAAAAAAATTTCAGCCTTATAATGTACACACCATTTTTATTTCTTTGTTTTTTTTTTATTTTTTTACTTTTTTTTAGCCTTATGATGTACACACCATTTTTATTATATTTATTTTTTTATTCCAAGGCAATACCTTGTTTTATTTTTATGCATGTGCTACACTTCCTCGAGTACAAAATCTTACGATATGCACTAAGGTGTTCATGATTGGCTAGTAAACAGTGGTGAGATGGTTATTTATGCCTTTCTCTTAGGATTTTTTAGTCCTTACAATCAAAAGCATGTGACTTCATAATCAAGATCATGTGATCAAAAATTATAAACAACTGCCACACAACATGCACTACATAGTTAAAACTAGCAAAGTGCAGAAAAATATAAGCTCATCCAAGCTAAACAAGGTACACAGGCATGTTATGTAAAGATAATATGGCGAACCTTAACTATACATCCATGATATGTAATACAAAACACATCCTTCCACATCCCTCTTTCCTTTTTTTATTATTTTTTTTAAGAAACAAACACAAACAACCTAATATGGAATGCATGAATGTAATGCAATGCAAATCCTAAAAGCAAAAAGAAACAAGACTTCAAGAAAAGAATGGTCACAAAGGATTTTGAGATAAAGCACAAGGACTATGTCAGAAAGACTCAATTAGATTGAGCATTTTGCATCCAAAACTTCTTAGATGCAACTCTGGCTTTGGAGTTATTATTCATATTAGAATGATGAGCAACTCCAGGATTGGTATAAAGGTTTAACATCTTTACCAATTCACCAATAAGTACCATAGGATCTTGTGCTCGAGGCATAGGTACTTTTGGCTTATTTGCTCGCTTTGCAGCTTGCAACTTAAAGCAGTTTGGACAAGTATGCCCAATCTTTCCAGAAAAATGACAAACCCACAAAGGTCTATCATGCTTCTTGTCCTTAGGGAGGTTAGAATTCTTAGGCTTAGACTCTTTAAGATCAACCCTAATCTTCCTAGGAGCAGGAGTAACTTCAACTAGTTTGACAATCTCAATCTTGGGTGGCTCAGAAGAAGAAACAAAATTTGTGGAATAAGTTTCAGACACAAAGATGCTATCAATAAAACCTAAACCAGTTTTGTCTAAGGAAGACTTCTGAACACTCAACATGTGATCAAGTTTAGAACTAGTAGACCTATTTGTTTGTTCTCTAACAACAAATAATTCTAGTTCTAGGTTTTTAATCTTATCAAGCAACATCATGTTTTTCGTCTTCACCTTATTAACCAATTCATTAGCATCAAGCAAATTCAGCAACAAGTTTTTCTTTTCAAGTTCAAGAGTAGCAATCTTCTTTATACCTAAGTCTAAAATCATTGCATCCTTTGCAACAACCTTGCATAGCTTATTAAAAGTTTCTTGCAAATCAGCACACTCAGAGGGTTCTCCATAAGAAGGTTTCTCTTCAACCAAAACACTTTCATCACCTACAGCAGTAGCGGTGAAAGCAAAGAAGTTTCCATCTTCATCACTACCAGACTCATGATCAGAAACTTCATCATCACTAAAGGTTACAACCATAGCTCTACCCTTTGACCTCAAGAATGTAGGACATTCAGATTTTACATGACCATACCCTTGACAACCAAAACATTGTTGACCTAGTGAATTACTAGAAGTTTGACCAACTTTTTCTTTTGATTTATCAGCATTGTTAACTTTAGTTGGTTCTTTTTTCTTAAAATTCCAAGGTTCAATATTGTTTTTACCTTTTGCCCTTCTGTTGTTATTCCTAAGAAAGTTTCTAAAGTTCTTGGCAAGATAAGCAATCTCTGTAAAAGAGAGTTCATCATTAAATCCATTCTCATCAACATCATCAACTGAATTTAGAGCCATTGATTTGGAAAATAAGTTGTTTAACCTAGTTATTTAGCCAAGTGATTACTTAGATAAATTATTCAGTTCTAGGTTAACACAATAATATCATATCATGCAAATAAAGCGGAAATATAAAGTACACCACAATATGATGACCCAGGAACCTAACCGGTAAAAAACTTGGGAATGATTTAACCTAACTATCCTCAAGGTAAAAACATATCCACTATGAAAGAATTGAAGTTTTTACAGTAGAACTTAGACCACTAACATTCTATTACTACCTCGAGTAGAAAACTTATTACCACGACCACGTGACAGCTCCGAGTCCACGGACTACTTCTTTCTTTGATCTACAGCAACCACAAGTTCTCCTACTTATGACTTTAAGACTCCACTCAAAGGTTTCAGATTTTCTTTAAAGTTCTTTATGCAGCAACTGAAGAGATCATCAAGTTCTTGAAGTGAATCTTGATCTTGACAACTCTGTATGTATGTATAAAGGTAAACACCTCTATATCTCACAGAATATTCAGCACACAACTCTCTAAAAGACTTTTAAAACGTAGCTAGGGTTTTTCCTTTTATACTGGAGTGAAACACAAAACCCTACACGTCATATGGGCTTGGGCTGAATTGAAATTTCTGTAGAAAATTAAATTTGCACAAGTTTCGATCAATCGAGTCTAATTTTCAATCGATCAAGCCTTACAGATTTTGTCTAATAAATCCTGCAATCACTCGATTCCAATTTTACGTTAAATCACACTTTGAGCATGCCTAAACCTAGACTCTGTGTTTTGATCATGGTTTACCATAATAATACATATTGAAGTTCTAATACATTAGTTTCTAAAGTCTTAGAGCCTAACAAATAACAACAATAAATATTAGACCAAATAACAACAAACATAAATCAAACAAAAACAAGATAAGACCAAATAATAACAAGTGATCTAATTATTCAACAAAAAGCCTACTATAAAACAAAATGATAAAAATCATTAAACATTCAAATTTATAACTCATTCAACCAATTCAATAAAAATAATCTCCAATTTAATTTTTCCCTAAAAAATGGTACCAAGAAAAATATTGTGGTTGTCAGTTCTCCTTGATGGTGGCGACAATTATATTCTTTTTGGGTTTGCAGTCATTACAATTTTACTCTCCTTAGTGACTCGACTTAATTATAGCAAATATTCAAATTATCGCTTTATTAGATTTTGTATAATTTAAATTTATTAGTAATCACGCTAAAAATAATTCCTAGAGCCGCCACGGTTTGAAAACACCCTTATTCCTATGCTTCCTTCTCCATATCTGTCTATTATTTATCTGACATTGACTACCTTAGCACTACTTTGCAAATGTAATTGTCATAATACATTCATTATTAGACTTATGCAGTTAAGACAAGCTATTATAAGAAAGTATAGAGTTTAAATGAATGAGGAAATTTTGAACATTTTTGCAGAAAGAATAAATTACATATTTTGAAAAGTATTTTAATGATAAAATTATTTTTTATAAGTTATTTAATTATTCTTATTTTCAATAATTACTTGAGTTGGTCCAATCTCAATTATGAGGATTTGTCCCATAATTGAGATTGGTCCAATCTCAATTAAAAGAGACGAATCCTCATAATTTTTTTTTCTCAGCAAAAAGAATTATGAGGATTCATCTCTTTTAATTTTGTAGGGCGCCCACCTTGTCATGGCATCAATTTAATTTTGACAACATGCATTACTTGGTATGCTTCACTTCTTTTAGCATTTGGTTAAATGTCTCAAATCTCTTATTCAACTATCAGAGACTTTACTAGTTTAGTTAACTTGAACCCATGATATTCAATGGTTAATATTAGAGTTTTTGGTTTTTTGTTTTGTTTTGTGTTTTTTTTTTCAATGTTGTCTTGTAGTGTATGTACTGGTGTCGTTCTTTTGGGGGTGTGTTTTTTGCTTTTGGGCTTCTAGCAACCTTTGGGCTATTTTATCCTATTTCATGAACTTTGATATGGAGGAGCAAGCTACGTAACATGTTACTTGCCATACTGATCATATAAGTTTTTTTTGAGGAAAAGTTAAATGAACTTTATTATTGGAAAAAACAAAGTAAACTACATCATCCAAATCTCGTGGAAGTTTTTCCATCCACACATCAGTATCTGTAGATAAAACTACTCTTCTGGCAAGGGCATGAGCTAATTTATTACCCTTCCTATTAACATGCAAAAAACTACAATTGACTATAGAAGATAAAAATCTAATCTCATCAATAATATGCCAATACAAAGTCTAAACTGGCCTAGTATCAATAATGGCCTGAATAACTCACAACGAATCCCCTTCAATCACCAAATGATGAAGGCTTAGTTCCTTGGCAAAGCAAATGGCCCTATGGGCTACCAAAGCCTCCACCACACCAACCGAACCTGGGAGCCTCACTCTCTGACTTAAAGCAACTATAATAAGCCCAACCGAGTCCCTAACAACCACCCCTAAACCTACATACCTTGGATCCAAAAATAAGGCACCATCAAAATTTACTTTTGAAAAACCAGAATCAGGCAGCTTCCAACGCAAGTCCGTGCTCTAAAAAATCATCCAATGAGGCAGTAGCTGCACATCCCGATACTCCTACAGCAGCTCTGAAGCCTGAAGCAAGACAACCTCAGTACCCCAAGTCTTCTGCCCCTCTCTCAAATTATTTCTCCTTTCCTAAATACCCCATGCAGCCATAGCAAACAAAGTAATCAAATTAGATGATCCATACAAGCATATAAGAATTGGAGCAAATCACCAAAATTAGAGAACTGATGAGCACGAAGAAAGGAAAACCAAGCATCTGACATCCAAATAGGCTTCATGGCATCAGAGAACCACAAAACATGAATTCCATCCTCGGCACAGTCACCACAAGCCTCACCAATTCCAGAATTCAGCACTTGACGCCTTTGCAAATTAAGTTTAATGGGCAGAGACTCACGAACAACGCGCCAAAGGAAATGTCGCACCTTGTTAGGAATTGACAACTTCCATAATCCATTCCATAAACCCTTTCTAGCCTCCACATCCAATGAGCTAGGCTGATCCTAGTGCTGTGTTATGACCAATAAGCGATAAGCACTCTGAACTGAATACACTCCATCAGACGTGTGAGGCCATATCAGAGCATCAAATGCCTCAAATTGACTAACATGAATACTTTTGATAGCCTTAGCTTCCCACGGGTAGAAGTTCAAATCAAGGAGTTCCTCATTCCAAAGATTAGTGCCAGGCAGAAACAAGTCATGGACCACCTTCAAAGAAAAATCCATCTGCGGAGATAAAATCCCGCCCCATCCCCCCCAATCAGATGGCAGCCAATGATCACGCCAGATATTAATATCTCTCCCATCCCCCACCCTCCACTGAGCACCCCTAAAAACCCCTTCTCTAGCTTGTAAAATACTTCGCCAAGCAAAACAGCATCTTGGGTAGATTACCGCATCAAAAATATTGCCGGAAGGAAAATACTTTGCCCAAAACACCTTATAGACCAGCAAGTTCCTATCATGAAATAAGCGCCAAACTTGCTTCCCTAACATTGCATCATTGAACAATTGGAAGTCACGAAAACCCATACCTCCAATAGATTTTGAAGAGTAAAGAGTCCCCCATTTAACCCATTGGATCTTCCTAGCATTCTCAGAACCCCCCACCAAAACTTACGAATCATAGCTTCTATATCTTTAAGAAGACCAATTGGAAGCCAAAAAACACTCATAGAGTATGTTGGAATTGCTTGAACCACCGCTTTAATCATTGTTTCCTTACCGGCCTAAGACAACAACTTCTCCTTCTTCCCTTGCATTTTAGCCCAAATTCATTCCTTTATATGATTAAATCACGCTTTCTTCTCACGACCCATAAAGGAAGGGAGCCCCAAGTACTTCTCATAATTTTTAATAACCGGCACCCCCAGTAAAACCTTTAATTCTTCTTGCACCTCCATAGAAGTATTCCGACTAAAGAAAGCCGTTGTCTTATCTGAATTAACTTGCTGACCAGAAGCAGCCTTATACCAAGCAAGGATAGATTGGATTTTAGCACATTCATCAAAAGTTTCTCTACAAAATAACAAACAATCATCAGCAAAGAAGAGATGAGTAATTTTTGCTCTTGCTCTATAAATAGAATATCCTCTAATCTCCCCATTTCTTGTGGCTTGATGAAGAAGGTTATTTAATCCTTCTGCACATAATAAAAATAGAAACGGTGACAAAGGATCACCTTGTCTCAGACCTCGAGAAGGATAAATAAGACCCTTAGGCTCACCATTCACCAGAATCGAATAAGACATCGTTGTGATGCATTGCATAATCATGGCCACCCAGGTATCCTGGACTCAATGTGGAGCTGCCCTGACTACAAGGCGAGTCGTGAAAACTTTTGGTTTAGTTTATTTGTTTCCTTTTCTTTATGAAGCTGTCATTGACAGTGTTGTTGTGTTAACTTTAAGTACCATCTGTCATCAAAAGTCAAAAGAAGTTGCAAGCTTAACGGTTGTTGAATTCCATGGGTTTGCTGTGTGAGTTAATGTTATTGGATGAGTTATGTATGTAAGTTTTTTGTGGACTTTATTGTTAGTTTAGTTCAATTGAAATAACTTCAATTTGACTGTTTGATATTTATATTGCATCTATAAAATGTTTTCGGCTTTTGAAATGAGTTTCAACAGGTTCATAGTTTAGTTCACGTTTTATGTATATAGTTTTTGACAGATTGATTGTTTAGTTCAATTAAAGTGAATATGAGTTTCTATATCATACTTATATCCACTAAAAAGTTATATTGTTATTTTTAATACCACTAAATAACAAAATGTGGCTATATTGGTGGAGCTAAAGTCATATTTTTTAGATCCATAACTACAGCGCATAACTACTTTTGGCTATGGCTCTTATGTAAAATATATATATATATATATATATATATATATTATTAAGTTATTGTGTTCACATTACTTTTTAATAAAAAAATTTATTTTGGTTGTGTTCACACTGCTTTTTTATGAATTTTTTATATTATTTTAATTAAATAGCTAAAAATATAAATTTATTGATGTTGAATATATTGTAAAATAAAATAGTAAAATAAATAAAATAAATTTTTGTGAAGGTATATTGCTAAATTTATTACCCTACTAATTTGGATGCTTTTACCGCACCTAATACCGTTACTCTTATTACCACAAATCTCATTAAAAAAAACAGTTAACCATTTAATGCTCATTACCTAAAAAAATAGAGGAACAAGTTGCCCGTAGGATTCTGTCTTTTCAATATGAACGAAAGAAAGCTAAAGTTTGTACGAAAATCACCGGCCTAGGCATAGATCTGGCCACACATCAGCGGCTTAGTTAAAGTCATTTGACAAACTCAATTCATTTCAAATGGTTTTTTTTTTTTTTTTGGATTATATGTGTGTGTGTGAGAGATAAAAGAAGAGCAGAAGCTGGTTGTGAATCTGTGATTGTGGTGATTGTGACTGTGGTAAGATAAAAGAAGAGTAGAAGGTGGTTGTAATTGTGGTGGCTGTCATTGTGGTTATTTAATGCTGCAATAAAAGACAGCATAAACTTTAGTACTATTAAGGAATAATACAGTTGGGATTTCGGCTGGCCACAACTACCCAGCTGACTTTATTTCCAAAATCTGTCAAAAAAATTTTTTTATTTACATAACTTTTTTTTTAAAATTCTTATATATTTTAACATTAAAAACCTTTTTTTTTTCTATTATACTTAACTACTTTTTGAAAAGAAAAAAAAAAAAAAAAAACCATGTACATTAAATTATAAAGTGTATGTAAATGTATCATGTGATTAAAATTATATATTAAAGGTTTATGACTTTATCAATTGTCATGTAGTGAATTAGTTGAATTTTCTTCAAAATTGATTTAGAGAATTTTTTTTTATAATTATTGTTAGGTTCTAAAGGTTTAGGAATTTATGTATTTAGAACTCTATTTTGTAATATTGGCAAACCATGATCAAAATAATGTACTTAGTCTTGTTTAGGCTTGCTCAAAGTTGGTAAAATATTGTAAAGTTTGGAATCGAGTGACTGCAGATGCATTGGGGCATTTCGGCCTGACTTAATCGATCGAAGAATAGATTCGATCGATCGAAAATCGGACCAGATGCGTTTTCTGCAGAATTTCCAACTCAGCCCTAACATATTAAACGTTTAGGGTTTTATGTTTTTGCCCTAGGTATATAAGGCAACACCCTAGCCACGTTTTCAGAGTTGCACAAGTTGTATTGTTACTCATACATTACTATTTTGTGTAAATCTCTTGTGAGATCTAGAGGAGCTTTCCTTTACACAAAGCTTAGGGTTTTCAAGATTAAGATTACTTCAACATCTTGATGACCAACTTGGTTGCTGCCTTTGAAGCTTAAAGAATATCAAGCGTGGGTGCTTGTAGCTGATTGAGGAATTCAAAGAAAGAAGAAGTCCGTGGATTCGGAGCTTGCACGTGGTCGTGTCAGTAAGTTCTACTGGTGGGTAGAATTAGGAAGTCAAGCGGGGAGCTTGTAAGTCCTTTTGTAAGAACTTCAATTCTTTCTTAGTGGATTCCGTTTTGCCTTGAGAATTAGTGGGTCAAATCCTCCCCAGGTTTTTACCGTGTGGTTTCCTGGGTGATCATATCATTGTGTCTTTTATTATTCAGCTGCTTTATTCTTTTGATATGATTATTTGATTGCTTTAACATAGTATTGCATAATTTGACTAAGTAACAACTTGGCTAATTAACTAGGCTACGCAATCTGGTTGTTTTTAAGGGGTCTAAAACCGTTCAATTATTAATACAAAAATTTATAATTTGTGCATAATAAAAATTATGTCAACTAGTTTTTTTGATAGATATGATAAAATTCAACTTGTGGCGACGAGAGATTTTATCAGTTCAGTTAAGTGGAACTTATAAATAATGTTAATCATAATCCATATAAATATGATGTTGCATTAATTACAACTTACTACATAAGATATTGTGAAAAAAAATTATAACATTGAACTAAAGTATATGTAATATTGTTAAACTAATTTGCCTTTCGGGAGGTTGGAATTAGTGAGTCCCTATCGGGTAGTCATAGGGGTGGCAAAATCTGACATGACCCATGAACCCAATACGACTAACCTATTTATAAACAGGTTATTGGTTGAGACTAAACGGGTTTGGGTCATATTCGAGTTGACACGGTTAACATGTTTAATAAACGGGTTGTGTTTGTGTTCAACATGGGAACTCATCTAACCTGTTTAACCCGTTTAGCTTATAAAATTATTAGTTATTTTGATATTATTGCTTAATTAATTGTTATTTTCATATGTTTATTACTACATTTATAGTTGTAATTGTATTTTAATTTTAGATATATGGGAATTGATAAAAATAATATAAGTTTGGTATGACCTATTAATCAAATAGATTATTAAATGGGTCATTTGTATTGACCTTTACATGACTTACTAATTAAACGAGTTAAATGTGTCGGGTCAGGTTGACCTGTTTAATAAACAGGTCATGTTCAGGTTGAAGATTTCTGACACGTTTACTAAACAGATCGGGTTCGGATCAATCCATATAGCCGAATACTAATGACTTGACACAACATAAACCCGACCTACAAACACAAATTGCCACCCCTAAGTAGTCATTGGTGTGAGGTAACTTATTTGCTCTTAAGAAATGAGTCCTAGGCCATGTGTACCATCCTGCTTTAATTAAAAATTTAAAACATGGGTCCCTACTCATTAAAGAGATGTCTCCCCAATATCCATTGAATGGTAAAGACATTTTAACTACCAAGTTGTGGTTGTGGCACTTTTATATAAAATAAAAAAAGTTGTGGTTGTGGTTGTGGTTGTGGCATAAGCACACCTATCTTGATGCTATGAACTATTTTGCTTGGTATTAAAAAAAAAAAAAAAAAAAAAAAAAAAAAAAAAAAAAAGAAAACTACATTACTTCCTCAACCTTTCTTTTTAGGATGAATTCTCAACTTTTTACTTATTATTAGTTTTGAAGTATGTGCAAGACACATATAAATCGTAATTAGAAAAAAATTATTACAAACAATATTACGACTATATTACATCCTCCTTTAATTTAAAATTAATATTCTATATATCATTTAAAATGAAGATGGATTAAAGGAAAAAAATAAGACCAATAATTTATTCACAACAAAATTAATTTTAAGAAATTTGTGCCAAGCGGATGCTAAAAGTAAAAGCAATATTTTATAATATGCATTTTAAAGTAATTGCTTATCATTATATCTCTACCAAAGCAAATTAAGTAACCGCAAACAAACCCAAACAAAACTTATATAGTCGAAATATAAAATATCACTATTTCTATCCTTTATATTTTATGCTTCGTTTTAGAATTTAATTAGTTTTAGACTCTTTGAATTTCACACCCAATAATACACTTGCTACAAAAATTAAAAACTTAAATGGACATGTGTTAGAAAATTGGACTCCAATTGAAATCCAAGATATAATCTAATTGAATTTGGACTCTTTGTTTTTTACACTCAATAATTCATTTGGCACAAAATTTAAAATTAAATGGGACACGTGGCGCAAAGTTGAGAATCCAATTAAAGTAACCATGTATAAAAAAATAATAATAATGATATACAATATACGAAGTTACTTTAACCATGTATATTTACATGGTTATTGTAGCAACTTTACAAATTTACACATTTTTAACTTTGACTAATGTGAGTAACTTTGGGGCTTGAATATGTAAATTTGACACATTATGTTCTCAACCAATCTTTATTATATAGATAACCATTCTTCATTCTTTGTTTATTATTATCTTCATAAAGAGGGAGACAGAGAGAAAGAAAGACATGATTTTTTTTTTTTTTTTTTTTGAGAGAGAGTTTAAACCTATGGCGTCCACTCCTGATGATAGCTTTTTATCATCAGACCTAAACACCAATCAGTTTTTAGTGTAGGCGAGGATTGAATCCCAAATCTTTTATACAACCATTAGAGATTTTATCAGTTGTGTTAATTGAAACTCACAGAAAGAGAGGCATTTGGTGAGACAAGAGGTAAGACAAAAATAAACAAATAAATAAACAAATAATATACAAAGTTACAGTAACCATCAAGGTTTTTAGACCCATCATGGTTTTCAAACCCAAACCGAACTTGGCAGTCCGACCGGGTTAATCGAGAACTAGACTGAAATCCGGTTTTTTAAGCATAGAGAACCGGATTTATTGTACAACCCCGGTTCAATCATGATTGTTAATTAAGAAAAAATAATAAAAAGTGCGCTTACCAGGTTTAGAACCTAGGCACGGTGAAAGTTGGAGCTAAAGCCTAACCACTCAACTAAGCTTGCAAGTTGATGCTCAACAATAACAAAAAAAAAAACTTGAAGTAAACTTAACGCAAATTTTTTTTTTATTTTAATAAAAACAACTTAGCACAATTCTATTCTACTTAATTAAATTATCCATCTCTTACAAGAAATATAAAAAAATTATAATTAAAATCCCTCAAAGATATTCAAATTTACTTCAAAAATTAATCATAAATTTTAATGTTTTCATGGTTATTATTTTATTTTATTAACTTTCTTATTTAATTATTAAATATTTGCTTGAAAATCATTAAATTTCCCTCACATATATAGATATATTAGTCAATTTTGCTAGTTTTATAAATTTAATATCTATATTTAGGCTTTAATTAATTATTAAAGTAATTATGATGTCATCGCGGTCCGACCTTGGTCGAACCTTGGTCCGACCTTAAAAACTTTGAACATCTCCCTTTACCTGTTCTTTGAACGGTCCGGATCTGAAAACCATGGTAACCATCTATATTTACATTGTTATTGTAGCAACTTTACAAATTTACACATCTTTAACTTTGACTTATGTGAGTAACTTTGGGACTTTGTAAATTTGACACACTATGTTCTCAATTTCTCAATCTTTATTATAGCACCTTTTTATGACTCTTTACATTTTATGTTCTGTTTTATTTCGGCATTGAGAATTTTTTTAAGAATATTATTTTGATTGTGCATTAATTTAGCGATTTTGACATATAACTATAAACAAAGAAGTCCAAAGCAGATAAATTTACCTAACAATTTTAAATTATTTTGGTCTTTTTTTTTAGAATCAATTATATAGGTATTTAAGTTCATTTATATAATGATAGATATGATAGGGACCAAGATGATGGTAGTTTCCGTGAAGGTGATGGCAGTGGTGAAGATAATATCAAAAGTGGCAATAATTGTGGTAGCGGTGAGAGCTAATGGTAGTTGGGTACAGTGGCCATGTCGGCCGTCGGCATGATGGTGGTGATGTGACAAAGAATAAAAGGGATGTGCATGTGACTACAAATTAAGGAATATTTGTTGATGCCTATTTTTGACAAAAAGCCCAATGACAAAAGAAGCCCAACAATAGAAGAAGGTGAGAGAAAAAGAAAAATGAAAGAGGTAAAAATAAAGTAAATGGGCTGTGAAAGTCCCAAAAAAGATGTAATAAATCCAATGGGCCAACATGACAGGAATGACAGCCAGTAGACTCATGGGCACAAAAAAGAGGTAAAAGTAAAATAAATGGGTCATGAAAGCCCAAGCAATGAGGTAATAAACTCAATGGGCTAACATGGCAAGAATGAAAACCAGTAGGCCCATGGGCACAATAAGAGGTAAAAGTAAAAAAAAAAAAAAAAAATGGGCCGTGGAAGCCCAAGAAAAGAGGTAATAAATCTAATGCGCCAACGTGGCAGGAATGACAACCAACAGACTCATAGGCACAACATGAGGTAAAAGTAAAGTAAATGGGCCATGAGAGCCCAAGGGAAGAGGTAACGCATCCAATGGGCCAACATGGCAAGCCCATAGGCATGGCAAGAAAAGGAGCAACAGAAATTGAAGCCCAACGGGCTGGACGGGTAAGAGCTTCTACCAAGACAATGTCCAGGACCACGAAGGGAAAAAAGGAGGCAGTACAAGCCCAAGAGCCCACGCTTTTCACATTGTGGGGATAAGCATGAACCTAGGACACGCAGTAGAATGAGACAAGGCAAGAACGGCAGAAATGGCATGGGAGTAAAAGAAGACAAACACAAAAGATAGTGGAACTCACACGGGCTGGAGCACCACCTACTTGTACCTAGCCAATACAAGAGAGGTGAGCCCTTGGTCAAGGGATTCAGAGGGTGTGGTTTGGTGGTGGGGAGAAAAGGGGGTCTATTTTGGGGTTCTTAATGAGGTTTCTTTTAGTGAAAATGCCTTGTTGGGATGACATTTCGCCCAAAAGAGACAAGCAAATGGCTAAGACCACTTGATGCATGCCATACGGGTAAGTAGAGAGAGAGCCTCCAATCCTTATCCATTCGGGTAGAAAAGGGAAGAGGGGGAGGGGGGGGGGGGGGAGAAAAAAAACAAGGAATTTTTGTCCTAGAATGATGAATGGCGCAGCAAGCACACTCTGAGCAAAGGTAGTGCCCAAGCAACCAACAGATTAGTGGGTAATTCTAGAGAGGTGCCCATAAGAAATCAAAAACAGTTGGTGAAGTCTTAGCAACAAAAGGGAGAAATCCCATAGATTCAAGCAATATAAAAGGAAGGGATGTAGCCATGAATAGGGGACTAAAAGGGGGAGGAGAGTAAGAAAAAAAAAACTAAGAATCAGAGATGAAAAGAAAAGAAAAGAAAAGAAAAGAAAACAAAGTGGTAAAAAAGGAACAGAGAAAACACAATAGAGATAGAGGCATGCATCGGTAGACTATCTTTTCTCTCCCTCTTGACATCTTTCCACCCTCTGAAACTCTGTATATTGGAACCCAAAACCATTTAAGCCCTTTCTCCAATACGAGTAACTTCAATGGCAGAAACTTGTAACGAGGTTACCCATGTTGGCGTTTGGTTCCCTTCTTGGACCCATTCCTACTGAATGACTTGGCCCAGGATTGGGAGAGCGAGCTAACGCTATTGCACTTGCTTAGAGTTGTAGTCATTCCCCTGTTACGGCATACTTTAGCTTATTTGATATTCTCGTTGTTATTCATTCTGCTGCAGTGTTTCACATTATTAATTATTTTGCTATGACATCCCTTACTCTATTTGTTCTATCAGTTGTTCTGCTATATTATCTTTTATTTTATTCATAGTATTAGTTGTCCTCCAGTAGTTTCTTTTGTTATACTTTATTATAAAAATCATTTTGCTGTAGTATCTTTCTTTAGGTTTGTTGTAACAGTTATTCTATTGTAACAACATCTGCTGCATCCAACGTGCCGTACCGTTCCCGTATCGTTTAAGTATTGGGCCTGCCTAGCTTGCATATAAGCTTGCCTGCAATATAACCCCACGAGGCCAGTTCCAACCCCCTTACCCACTAACTCATAGGCCTTGGTGTAGTAGACGGGCTTTTGCCCATTAACGTGAAAAGGCCCCCATAATGTTCTTTTTAGAAGAGAATAATATTTTTAGTTTATTTTGGGTTAAAATGATTTACCCAAACACGGGTCCAGTACTCTAGGGTAGAAAGTAGAAACTACAATCAAGCCTAAAGTTAAGAAGTTTCAAACTAAATCTTAAGATTTTTCAAATTAAATTTTATAGTATTGTTTATTTTAAATTGAAACGTGAAACTGTATCAATTTAAAAATGGCCAAAATAGTCAAGTACCACTATTTGGCAAAATATGTATGGATTTACCATTGTTTGTGAAATAATTAGGGATCTACCACTTTTTTAAAACTCAAGTTTGTAAAACTCAAGTTTGCCAGGTAACTTGAGTTTCTCAAGTTTCACAAACTCGAGTTCCATGGAAAATAGCCACCATTTTTATATGTAACTCGAGTTCCATAAAAAATATCATGGCAAACTTGAATGCTATTTTTTCAAAGAACTCGAGTTTTTGGAACTTGAGTTACATGGAAAACTCGAGTTTCAAAAACTTGAGTTTCAAAAATTAGATAAATTACTAAATATTTCGCAAACAATAGTATATTGCTAAATAGTGGTATATGGTCATTTTGGCCTTTAAAAACCTCCCAATACTGAAAATCAAACACCAAGGTCAAACCCAAGAAAACTAGGGTTTCAATTGATAGATTTTAAAAGTTCTATGTATAATTCAAAACTAGCAAAACTGTATCCAGTTGGATCCCAAAAAAAAATAGTTTGTTTGGCAATAATTTTTTTTCCTTTTAGCTTTTTAGTTTATTTGTTTATGAACAACTTTTTAAGGTCTTATTTTTTCAAGTATGACTAACTTAATACCATACTAGAAATCAATTTGGCTTGGTCAAAGAAAGGAAATATTTTGGTTCCAATTACTACTGATATAGCAACATAAGTTTAATATATAAGTCATTAAGGGATGACAATAGGACGGGGTGGAGCCGAAGGATAGGGTCTTCACCCCACCCCAAATGGTTTTATCTTACCCCTTTTTTGCCCCACCCCACATGGCGGGGAAAACTTCTTTGCCCCATCCTTACCCATTGAGGTTTCACGGGGTCCTGCCCCACCTGTCAAAACTTTATTTTGTTTTAATATGTTACTAAAAAATTTTTAAACATGTTTCATTAATATAAATATACGTTAAGGTACAATTAAATTTATTACATCATATCAAACTAATTTTTAGTAAGGACTGAATAATATTATCCAAAGTGTTTGACAATATAATATACAATAAAAAAAGGTCTTAATATTCATGCAATTAAATACTTAGTAATACAAACTAAATCTTTAATACTAATAGAGCAGGGCGGGGCAAGGATGAAGCGGGGCTAAAAAGCCTAAACCCATCCCCGCCCTGCCCTAGGTGTAAAAAAAATCTTACACCATCTCCGTCCCACCACCTTTATGGGGTGGGAAAAATCCTCACAAGGTGAAGTAGGGTGGGGCAAATCAAGGTGGGACAGAGAGACATTAGGGAAAAATGGATAAATGCCCTTAATTTTAAAACTATGTAACAAAATGTCATTCTTTTGAAACTATTTAGCAAAATGCCCCTATTTTGAAACTCAATTTTAGCAAAATTGAGTTCTGCGTAGAACTCGATATCACTAAAATCGTGTTCCATGTGCTTTGTGCCATAGTGGAAGTTGCTGATTAAAAACAGCCACATAGAACTCGATTTTAGTAAAATCAAGCTCTATACAATTTTTTTTTTAAATACAGCTTGATATTTGTAGTATCAAGTTCTTTGAAAAAAAAATTAATATAATTTTTTTAAAATACAGCTCAATATATTAAAATCAAGTTTTATATAATTTATTTAAATACAACTTGATTTTAAGGAACACCACACACAAATTGATTTTTTAAAAATTCATTTATTCAACTCTCTCCACACACACACACACACACACACACACACTCTCTCTCTCTCTCTCTCTCTCTCTCTCTCTCTCAGCCACACCACCACCTCTCCACGTCGCCAACATCGCACGTCGTCCACCACGCCACCTTGCATCGGCTCTCTCTCAATCAACTCCACCTAGGTTCGTGCCATCGTATTCCTCCTAGCTCGACACTGATCAATGTGTGGGAGGACAATTGAAGTGCTGAAGATGGGTTGTGTCGGAGGTTATTATGGTTACAATGGTAGTTTTTTGGTTGTTGCTATGGGTTTTTTTGTGGTTGTGGGCTAAAGTTTATGGGTTGCAATGGCTGAATTTTATAGGATGTGGGTACGACGGGTAGTGGTGTAGTTTTTTGGGTTGATGCTATGGTTTTTTTCTTTTCTTTTTTTTTTTCTTTTTTCTCTCTTTTGGTGGTTGTGGACTGAATTGTATGGGTTGCAGTGGTTGTGGGTGCGATGACTAATGGTGGTTAAGTTGATTTTATGGGTTTGATCTCCACCGTTGATTTGATTTTGCATAAGCATCAACAAGAATATGCACAACACACATACAATCGATACTTTTTTATATTCAATTTAAGCAAAGATACACAAATATACTAATTATCAAAATCTAGAATATGCGTACCATTTGATGTTTTTGTGTACTCTTTTACTAAATAGAACTCAATTTCCTAAAATCAAGTTCTACTTTATTTTTAAAAAACAAAATTTTCCTAAAACTATGTAGAAATTGAGTTGTATTTAAAAACTAAAAAATAAAAAATTGTACAACGCTCGATTTTAGCAAAATCGAGTTCTACGTGATCTTTTTTAATTAGAATAACCACGTCAGCAACTTCAACCATGGCACAAAGCACACAAAACTCGATTTTTAATGATATCGAGTTCTACACAAAACTCGATTTTGCTAAAATCGACTTTCAAAACAGGGGTATTTTGCTAAATAATTTCAAAAGAATGACATTTTACTACATAGTTTTAAAATTAAGGGTATTTACACATTTTGGCTGAGAAATTGCCATCCCTAGTCATTATACTTTACCTCAATATATTTACAATAAATAACAAGAGTGAAAAAAACAAAACAAAACAAAAAACAAAACAAAACAAAACAAAACAAAACAAAAACGTGACTTTGAGACAAGAAAAAAGCAGCCATGTGCTTTTCCCACACTACTCCTATCTACGTGACCTTTTTAATCAAAATAACCACTTCAGTGACTTCCACCATGGCACAAAGCACATGGAACTCAATTTTTAATGATATTGAGTTTTACACAGAACTCAATTTTGCTAAAATTGAGTTTCAAAATAGGGGTATCTGCTAGATAATTTCAAAAGAATGACATTTTACTACATAGTTTTAAAATTAAGTATTTACCCATTTTGGCCGAGAAATTGCCATCCCTAGTCATTATACATTACCTCAATATATTTACAATAATTAACAAGAGTTAAAATAAAATAAATAAAAACAAAAACAAAAAAAAGCAAAAACAAAACAAAAACAAAAACATGACTTTAAGACTAGAAAAAAGGCAGCCATGTGCTTTTCCCACGCTACTCCTACCTAATCATCTAACATCATTGGCCATGATAAGAAAAGTAGAGAGTAATGCTAGAGACAAATAAAATGGTACAACTTTGTACCACAACTCACAAAGTGACTTATAACTCGCCACTTGGCAGGTTGTGTTGCTCAAAGTTGTGCTATTTTATTTGTCCCTAGCATTACTCAAAAGTAAATTGTAAAAAGCACACAACTGGCTTGCATTGGCAGTGGAGAAACCAAAAAGCAGAAAAGAAAAGCAATGAAGAAGGACAACAAGAAAGAAGTTACAGTGGTAGCTGGTATGGAGGCGGAACAAGATCCAAATTAAAAGGGTTCAAAAAAAAAAAGATCTAGAGCGCAGATCAGAACTCATAAATTAGGCTCTGAGTCGCTAACCCATCCTTCGCATATTCTTCTTTTTATTTTTCTTTAATGGCTAAAACAAATCGGTACAACTCTCAATACCTCATGCAGCACAATTTACAACAGTTTTTGCACCGGTTTAGGTTCTGGTGCAAAATTGGCTCCTTTAATAATTATGTTATAATCAATTTTCAACAAATAAACAAAATGACAAAACTTAGGTAAAGTACGTTAGGTGCTATTTCTTATATTCTCTTCTTAAAATTCAGCCATGTGGCTACTTAATTAAAACATACACTCTTATTTAATGAGAAAAAAGTCGCATAGTAGAATTTTAAGAGGGGAACTTAAGGAATATAACAGCATCTAAGTATTATACCTAAGTTTTACCCTAAACAAAATAACCTTTTAACAAAAAGTTACATTTTAAACTCACGTTGGGTCTTAAATTTTAGTATTTAAACCATAGGATTTGATGGGAATATTCATGAAATTCCCAGATCTATGAGATGCAACAATAGAGTGAAAAAATATACGCCAAATAAAAAAATCACACACACAAGTGATAAGACAGTATTTACGTAGTTCGACAATTTACTTACATTCACAGAGTTGCAGAGATTTCACTATTCTTATGAAAAAACACAAGATGCGACAATGCAATTTTTTCTCTCAAAACAACATAAAACCCTAATCTCGAAAATAACAGTTTTTATATTCTGTGCACAGGATTCACAATAGGCTACAAAACGGGCCAAAAATTTTTGGACTAAGCCTTAGAAAATCTATCATTAAAAACCGTAACAATATTATTTCAGGTCGGGTCATAATCTAGATCAAACACAACTAGACCCCACAAAACCCAACAAGATTTAATTTGAAATCACTACTAAAATATATAAGGATTAAAATGTAACATAGCCACACTTTTTTTTGACGGGTATTACTACTTTCTGGGACAAAATGGGCTTTTGCCCTTTTTGGGCAAACTAAGCAGCGTTTTGCCCTATTTTTCAAACTAATTAGGAAAATACCCCTCTTTTGAAAATCGATTTTCTTAAAATCGAATTAGGCCTTATAGCGGCGTTTTAAGGAGCTTAAAGTGACGTTTTTAGGACCTACAGTGGCGTTTTTTAACTCGATTTATATGAAATCGAGTTATAGGTAAAAAAAAATTAAAAAAATTGCCTATAACTCGATTTAATGGAAGTCGAGTTACAAAACGTCACTATAGGTCCTCAAAACGTCACTATAAGTCCTTAAAAACGCCGCTATAGGGCTCCAAAATTTTTTTTTTTTTTATAACTCGATTTTGAGAAAATCAAGTTTCAAAATAGGGGCATTTTCCTAATTAGTTTGAAAAATATGACAAAACATTGCTTGGTTTGCCCAAAAAGAGCATTTAGCAATTTTGTCCCTACTTTCTGTACAAACGACAAACTTATCGTCGGTGTTCTAAATAATATAAATATAACATTCTAGCTGAACTTTGAATGCCACAAGTCTGCTATTAAACTGTTTCAAATACAAAATTATAGAAGCTAAAGAAACAAAAAAAAAAATGGAGGTAAAGGAAGGATTGTGGCCAGCAAGTCCTAGTGCACAATACTATAACAGCTCTGTGCTATCGGTATCCATTATGGGTGTTATGGAAACTGAGGTACCAATTGCAATCAACCACGCCCGTACCATGTTATTGCTCAAGGATGTGTTCCTGCCCATTAATCCACGCTTTTCCTCCATCATGGTGCTCTCTCTCTCTCTCTCTCTCTCTCTCTCTCTCTCTCTCTCTCTCTCTATGTTGTTTGCTTTTTTTTTCAAAGTAGAAAATACCTACTTCGTGATTTTTCACACACTAACAAAATTGCAATTTCTTGGAAAATAATATTATCTTGTCTATTTTTTTTTTCTATTTTTTCCCCATTTAAGAAATACACAAACAAAAATGAATGGAAGATATTTGATGATTTGATATATAGTTATAACAGAAAGAGAGGATTTAAACCCTGAATATTATACATACCAAGATGTTAATTAATTGAATTATAAAGCCCTTGGCAAAATGCATGGAAGGTTAAGGAGCCGTTTGGTAAGAGATTTTTAATAATGTTGTTTGTATTTTTTGGAAATACATATAAATGAAAAAATGTGTGAAAATATATATAATATTGTTAAAACACTGAAAGTTGTTATTTAAAAAATTATAACAAATAAGCCCTAAATGTGAGTCAAGATAATTTTTTTAAATTTTCTAGTTGAACGAAATATAAAATATAAGATTGTTCTTTTTGTTGTCCTTTTTTCTTTAATGTAATTAAACTGTAGGATGATGATTTCCAAAAGCACAATTCGCTGAAATTGTTACCATCATTATTCTTCCTCTTTCATCCAATCTAATAAGTATCCTAGATTCTTCATAAAAGTGAAGTATATTCAAGTTCTAGACTAGGCCTTACAAATCTTACATTATTCCCTTTAAAAGTGGCACTCAGTAGAGAAAATTTGTGAACAGGTTATGGATGGAAAAGGAGAGAAGCAATGGAAACGGGTTGAGGTGAAGCTTGAAGAGCATGTTAATGTCCCCATTTTCCCCACTGGCTTGTCACCCACATCATACGATGAATATCTTGAAGATTATATATCAAGGATTTCAATGGAGCATTTTTCACAAAACAAACCACTATGGGAAATTCACATGGTTAAATATCCAACAAGCAATGCAGCTGGTACTATCATATTCAAGCTTCACCATGCGCTTGGTGATGGCTACTCCCTCATGGGTGCACTTCTCTCTTGTCTGCAAAGAGCTGATAATCCTTCTCTTCCCCTAACATTTCCTTCACGCCAACACACAGAGTCAAAAAGCAACAGAGAAAGTTTTTGTAGAAGAGTTCCCAAACTTTTTTCCTTGATCTTTAACTCTGTATCTGATTTTGGTTTTTGCTTTTTAAAAAGTACTTTGGTTGAAGATGATCGAACACCGATAAGGCCTGGGATTGAAGGAGTCGAGCATCGGCCAATCATGATATCAAACATGATATTCTCTCTGGATAGTATCAAACACATTAAGGCCAAGCTTGGAGTGGTAAGATCAGCATATCTTAGTACAAGTTAGCTAATGATTTCAATTTCATTTCGTTTTTCTACTAGCTAATAACCTAAAATGCCTATTAAATCCGCTCATCAGATGAAAGCATGGTAGTAGTGATTTACTATAAAAAAAATCTCTTCAATTATACACTTAGCAGTACCTAATGATATGTTTGTTAAATGTATTCTATACTTTTCTTCCAAAAAATTATTTAACATTCAAATAAGTAAAACCTTTTGCTTTTTAATAGTGATTTTACCAAAGTATTTTAAATCTTTATATTTAAATATGGACAAAATTTTCCTCCAAACTAATTTGAAAGTGAACTTTTTTTCATTTTAGATTAATTGGTTTATTTAAGTTTGTCCAAAATAAGATAGCTAAACTTACCATTTTAATTTATTCACCTAGTTAAAAACAAATCACAAATATGATTTTTTTTTTCAGCTAAAAAGGAGATCACAGATATGATTTATTACAATTTTCAATTATGAGGGTTTCAAATACCTTACATACTTAACTTAATAGCAAAACATTAATTTGTATGAATATTTGTGACTGGGTAAAACATTTTAATCATTGTTCACATTTTTTGCATAGAAAGATTTGAGAGAATAAATTAACAAAATAGCTAAGAAAAAAATGAAAACTTATTCAAGAAATACCAATCCTGACACATTATAAAGCTTAA
Organism: Quercus glauca; assembly: GCA_023736055.1. Taxonomy (NCBI): domain Eukaryota; kingdom Viridiplantae; phylum Streptophyta; class Magnoliopsida; order Fagales; family Fagaceae; genus Quercus; species Quercus glauca. The sequence goes on from CM043322.1 coordinate 28,362,710, forward strand.
ATTGCTAATATTGAACTGGCCTTCAACTTTTTTCATAATTGCTCTCTTTTTTTTCTTTTTCTGGTAAAGAATGTAATGTTCTCCATTCGATTTCCATCTCCGGCTAGCATTCCAATCTTGACGGCCCAAATTTTAGAAAGGGATAACTGCTCTTTTTTTTTTTTTTTTTTTTTTCTGGTAAAGAATATAATTTTGGTCCCCTCAAGTTCTCATTTAATTTGTTGGCCGAGAAATAATAACACTCTTACGTTAAAACAAAACAAAAAAGTCGCCTTAGAGCTCACGTTATCCTAATTAATTAAGGGACCAAGGGAAAGAGACCAAAGGTAGGAAGCAGGCCAAAATTCTATCTAAAATAGTGATGATCCTCTTTCCAACATGTCATCTTCACCTAAGTTGGCCCCACCTGTTCACAAAGTATTTATTATAAAATTTAAGAATTTTTTTTTTTTTTTTTAATTTATAGAAACAAACACATACACAAGGAAGTAGAAATGAGATTCTAACATAAAAACACACTAAAATTTTATTCAAAAGTTACGGTAACTTTTAAAGGAGAGTGGGGTAAAGTGTTTTTCACATAACACATACTCTTAAATAATATGTAACAATCACAATTTTTTTTTAGAAACAAACACATACACAAGGGTTAAGAGTCCTAATGTCACAAAACTTCTAAAATTTCCTACCACCTCACAAATAGGAGGTTAAAAAAAAAAACTTAATTGGACCCATAAAAAAAAAAAAAAAAAAAAAAAGGGATAATTACAGTAAACCCACCTGAGGTTTGGCCCGTTTTCACTTTGCCTACCCGTGGTTCAAAACTTATCACTTTGCCCACCTGAACTTCAATCCGTTACCCCTCCGTTGCCCACCTCACCCTCAGACATTTGAAAAACACCATTTTATTCCAAATTAGAACATAACACGGATCAAACAACACGAACTCACTCTCTTTTCCTCACGAGCCCTAGAAACGCGAAAATCCATTTCTGCATATGATATTGACATTTCTTCTGATGGATTTTGTGTATCCTACAGATAGTTATTTCACTGCCCTTTTCAATGTTTATTCCTTCCCTTTGGATATATTCTTAATTTTTGTTTTCTTCTCTGTGTTTTTATTCTCTTTCTATAGCAGTCTTACGGTTTTAAAATTTTATTTTTTCTAATTTCATTTGTTTGTTTTTATACTTTTCTTATGTTTTTATCTGCTTGGGTTTATTCATCTTGTATGTGATTTTCGGTTCTCGGTAGGGGACAGACCTAAAGAAATGGTTTTTGTCTTCTGGGTATTTCTGTTTCTTGGGCTTGTATTAGTTTCTTTTGTTTAAAATATTTATTTTGTTTTATTCTATGCTCTTCCTTGTCTTGCTAATTCATGTTCATTGGTTTGCTAATAGAAGCATCTGAAGAAGGTTTGGGTTTTAGGTTATGGGTTATGGTTGATTTTGACTTTGCATTTATGGTTTTCGAGTTATAGACTTGATTTTCTGGCTGCAAGTTTTGTTTGGGGTTTCGTGTTTTATGCTTGTTTCTTCTCTTGTTGATGGTCCTCCCAGATTTTGAGTAGAGACTAAGAAATATGTCTTAAAAAACTATCTACTTTTTGGTCTTGTATGTCTGCTTTCTTCACCCAATGGCCTTACAATTACTAGTCAGACAAAAAATGTGACTATTTGTTGTTGGGTTTTGGCTCTTGTTTGTTTCTATGTATTTTCTAAGGGTCAATCTCCTGCCTGAAACAGAGCTGTGAATGGTTTGGGGTTTTCAGTTTAGCAAAAAGGAATAGTAATACTTGTAATCGTCAACAAATGACTGGACTTTTACCCTTACACCTTTTACTTTGCGTACAAAGCCATGATGCATTTCTCATCATTATTCCCATTTGTTTATTCCTCTGCAATATACGGTCATGTCAATATCAGATGCAGAAATGGATTTTCGCATTTCTAGGGCTCGTGAGGAAAAGAGAGTGAGTTCGTGTTGTTTGATCCGAGTTATGTTCTAATTTGGAATGAAATGGTGTTTTTCTAACATCTGAGGGTGAGGTAGGCAACGGAGAGATAACGGATTGAAGTTCAAGTGGGCAAAGTGATAAGTTTTGAACCACAGGTAGGCAAAGTGAAAACGGGCCAAATCTCAGGTGGGTTTACTGTAATTATCTCCAAAAAAAATCTTTGTAGATTGTGGTGGTTGGTAAATTGGGGTATATTGTGAATTTTAGTTGTCACCCTAATTGTATTGAAATTTTTAATTTGAATTTTCTATTGACTCATTTTCAACGTATGTTTTTGTATGCTAAAATTAGATGATAATACAAATGACATTACTTTGTCAACTTGGCATGTAATTCTCAAATATAAATGTTTTCACTGTCAAATTTACAATTAATGTTGAGTAATTTATTTTTGTAAGTCCATCGTAGATGTTCTTCCTAATTTATTTATTTTTTTATAAAAACAAAGACTATTATATTTTATTATTAAAGCTCTGTATATTAGTTATTTTTTTAGGTGATTTAATTTTAAGTCATGTTTCATTTATAACCAAGTATACACTTTTCCCTTATTCTTTTGTGGCTATAAACGTAAAGATTTATGTATTATTTAAACTTTTTTTGTTTGTATTGAAAGAACTAAAAAAAAAAAAAAGAGGTTTATATCGGGTTGAACCAGCCCATCAAAGATCGAGTAAGGATTAATAACAACCTAATTTAGTACAGTTTTAGACTCATACTTGGTCAAGTCAAAACCAAACTCATCTAAAAAGTTTAGATGAGGGCCGTCATCGGTTTTATCCCCATAGCTGCTCCAAAATTCTATGTATGATTATAACCTAACTTATGCACTTCATAGGAAGGTTAAAAAAAAAAGTATATATAATACATATTTATTAATAATATAAATAAATAAATAAATAATCAAATTACAGAATTCATGGGGAAAGAAAAACTTACCTTAATTACTATTTCTTTAGAGAAGATCAAATGTACGTAATTCAATAAAAAAAAAAATTGGAGTTACGTTTAATTTTAATTAAAAAACCCAATGAATTCTAATTAATTAGTTTAGATTGACATATGTTAAACCAGTCCATTTCGGCCATTTCCAATTGGTCATTCTAATTAATTTGCCCTTTTTTTGGTTTAAAAGAAAGAAACTAATTAAAGCTATGCTGTTTTGAATTGATTCTTATTATTTCATTGATGATGAGTAAATATGACTATATGAGTGTTAAATATGTCTTGATGTGTGTGTATCAGTATATGTATATAGTAGCAATAAAACCTAAAATGGTATACTAGAATTAACAGGTGCCAAATTGTTTTGTTCAAGTGAACAAACTGAAATGGGCACCGAAATGGAATTGAGAACATTGATTTATACTTACATTTAATATTACAATGTTCCCTTTTGAATGTTCTAAAAAACATGTTCATTTTTGAATTTAGCTGACTCAGGGAGAAAAAAAAAAGCACTTATACGAATATCATTTAGTACTAGAGTATGCAAATTTATTATTCTTGATTGCTCCATTTTGATAAGGAAAAAAAAAATGTAGTTTGTTGAAATATTTATAGATTTCTTTTTTTGATGAATTTTTTTTAATGTTTATTATATATTTCAAATAAGTAAGAATATTCATTTGTCATGAAAATCTATTGACAATGCATGCATAATTAATTTTTTTAAGTATTATAAAATTATTGTTTAATTGAACTTTTTTCTTAAGTACAGACGACAAATGATGTAATTACTGGAATAATCTTCCTCGGCACCCGGTTATACATGCAAGAGATTAACTATAAATCAAGTAAATCACATTCCACAGCATTGGTATTGCTCAACACTAGGAAAATGAGTGGCGCCTACAAGTCAATTGAGGAGATGCTTCAACCTAAGTCAAAGGTGCCATGGGGGAACCGATTCAGCTTCTTGCATGTACCTATGCCAAAGTTTAAGGATCATAAATCCGCAAACCCACTTGAGTTTGTGTGGGCAACAAACAAGATAATCAAGAAGAAGAAAAGCTCATTAGGTGTTTATCTCACTAGTAAGCTTTTGGGTATTGTGAAGAAACTTAAAGGCCCTGAGGTACATACATAATCTTATTCATCAGCAATAATTCCTTATTTCTACCTTCCTTCATTTGATATTTTTCAAAATATTAATGTAGCCCTTTTGTCTTATTAAAAAAAAAAAAAAAAAACTCTACTTAGTTTAATACTAAATACTTGTTGCTTATAACATTTGATATTCTATATCTTGGGTCCCAATTAGTCTTATGTAAATTAAGACAATCAACTAACAAATTTAATCAATATATTCAAAATATTATCACCAAAATTACTAAGCCAAAATATTAATCACACACAAGAATGTATAAATTTATGAGGAAAACCTTTCTCCTTGAAGAGAAAAATCAAGGGCAAACTCCAAATAAATCTCCCATTATAAAATCAATTACAAAATATTCTCAAGAATTACAAAATAAATCCCCCAAATAAAATAATATTTTCTCTCTAAGAATTAATATGAACTCACCTGAGATATTCATTCACTTTGGATACAACAACTCTCAATGGTTGTAACACCCAAAAGGCCCCTCCCTAAGGAACCCTAAATTTATCGTCCTTTATACATGTCTCATGGCAAAAGAAAAATCTCCTTATTTTCTTGCCTCTCATACACATGCAAACCTCATTCTTTTTAGCGCTTCACAATATTAATCCACGCTCCACAAATTCTCCTTTCCATCCCCATAAGGATGACCACTTGGCCAAAACCATCAAATTATTTGCAACATGGTCTACCTATAAAACTTATCCTATTCCATGGTGGACAAAAAAATACATCACTTCTCTAATAAGGAATAAAGTTTCATTTCACTCCATGAAATAACTTTTCTCCACACTAAGGAAACCCAAGAAAGTGGACAAAGTTAACCCTTCAAACCTATCCTATATATTTTTATGGCGAAAAGTACATTTTAGTCCCTACATTTTTATGCGATTCCCATTTTAGTCCCTACATTTTATTTTTACCGCTTTTAGTCCCTATCCTGAAAAACACTTCCCGTTTTGGTCCCTGCCGTTACTCATTTAACAGAAATATCCTACGTGGCAAACGGTCCAATAATAAATGCTGACGTGTCTATTAAAATAATATTAAAAAAAGCCACGTCAGATAAAAATAATATTAAAAAATACCATGTCAGCAATTTTATTTTTGAAAAAAGCCATATCAGATAAAAATAATATAAAAATTTCTAACCTAATTTTTTTAAAAAAAAGAAAAGAAATTAGTAAAATTAATTTTCTTTTCCTTTTTTTTGGAAGAACATGAAGAACGTGTTCTTCATTTTTCTTCCCCGACTAAGCTTGCCCAGAAAATTCAAAATTAAAATTTTACTTTTCTTTTCTTGCATTTTCTTAGCAACCAAAACCATTTAATCACTCAGATTTACAAAATAAAAAGATATGCCCATAAAAATTTACAAAACACAAACATTCAACAAGATTTTCTTATGCTTTGAAACCAAACACAAAAAATACAAAACTCAAACCCAGATTTTCGGCCTCCATGCACAACCAAACCCAGCGAAGCCTGAATAAGATCTTAGAGAAAGCGTACACCTGATTCCACTCTGGATTCAAAATCTTCTCCAAATGAGTAGTCGATTTGGATTTAGACAACATACACCACAAACCCACAAACCCATAAATCAACATACACCACAAACCCAAAAATCAAACCACCCACTGCCAAGCAATTCATACCCAAACCCAATACCTAACTCACCAAACACCTAAACAAAAAATCACCAAACACCCAAACAAAACCCAAAGGCATGACCACCACCACCTCGAATAGAACCCAGCCACCACCAAAACCCGGCTACCAACGAAACCCAACTACCAAAAAGACCATCATGAAACCTAGCCACCAAACAAACCTAGCAAGCACCAAATCTCACCACCAAACTGATCCAGCAAGCACCGAAACCCACCACCATAGCCAGCCACCGATTCAACTCCACAACCGAAACCCACCACCGAAACGCCACCACTAAAACCGAGCAACCACCGATTCGATCCAACCAAAACTTAGTTAGATGAGAAGAGATAGATGAGCGAAACATGCTGTGAATAGAGAAAGAGGAATGGGAAATATGCTTCTGGAACGTTCTTCACGTTCTTCCAAAAAAAAGGAAAAAATTTAATTTAACTAATTTCTTTTCTTTTTTAAAAAAATAATTAGGTTAGAAATTTTTATATTATTTTTATCTGATGTGGCTTTTTTCAAAAATTAAATTGCTGACGTGGCATTTTTTAATATTATTTTTATCTTACGTGTCTTTTTTTAATATTATTTTAATAGACACGTCAGCATTTATTATTGGACCGTTTGCCACGTAGGATATTTCTGTTAAATGAGTAACGGCAGGGACCAAAACGGGAAGCGTTTTTCAAGATAAGGACTAAAAGCGGTAAAAATAAAATGTAGGGACTAAAATGGGAATCACCTGAAAATGTAGGGATTAAAATGTGCTTTTCGCCTATTTTTATTGGATGTTAATTTTAAAAATCTAACAATTGGATTGCATTTTCTTTATATTCTTTTAACTCGTTGGAGAAAAACCCTTAAAACCTATCCTATATCTTTTTTATTGGATGTTAATTTTAAAAATCTAACCTTTTGATTGCATGTTCTTTATATTCTTAACATGCATGTCAAATTTTGTTCAAATAGGATGTTATTTACTATTTGATTAATAAACTTATTTTTTATGCATAATTTAAACCACTAAAATTTGAAATTTAAGTATTTTGATTGATGATATAACTATTTATATTTGATCTTCTTGAAATTTTGCAAGCATGAATGATATAATAAGAACATACAAAATAACGGTCAGATTTTCAAAATTCACATCTAACAAAAAGATACATAAGAAGTTTGGATGGTTTATCTCAAACTAGTTCGGAGATAAACATTTTCCCAAAAAAATAACCAAATTTATTTTTCTTTCTTCAAGACGTAGACTCAATTAGCTTTCCAAATCACAATTGGAATTTGAGGCAGTTTTCCAAAACTATAATATTAATTTATAGCATACTTATATATCATATTATTAATTAATAAAATTGTCAAATAGTTTTCTTTTTCTAAATTAAAACGGGTAGGAAAAAAAGAGGGGTCGGGGGTTGGGGAGGATTTAGTACATTAATTGCTAAGCAAGCCACATATTCTTGGATTGGTGCTTCTATTTTGATATAGCAATATAATTTTCTTGCAACAGTTTCTTCAAATTGCAAAGCCACATAATAGTACTTAATATTATCCATCAAAGAGGGAAAAAAAAGGTTAAAAAAAAAAAAAGAATTTATTTTTGAACATGTACCATAACAGAAATTTTCGTAATATGAACATTCTGGTACTATTGCAGGCAGCCGCTAAATTCATACATGGGACAATAAGGAAGTCTAGTTTGTCGATTTCGAATGTGATCGGGCCACTAGAACAAGTGTCTTTGGATAATCATCCGATCAAAGGTCTATACTACGTGGTGTTCGGTATACCTCAGGTAAAATAATAAAATTATAAATGTTGTACCACCTAGTTTGCCTTTGGAAAAAAAAAAATATTTTATAAAGATTCTTTCATAAAAAAAGTATATATAAATTTTTTTCCCGAATTATAACTTCCCATAGATATGGAAGTATAATTTGTGCCATATTCTTTCTACATTTTTACCATAACTTGCTCACGTGACAAGTCGTGAGCAGTGAAGTAAAAGTGGTGGGTTCACAACTTCACTACTCACAACTTGCCACGTAAGCAAGTTTTGACAAAAGCCGTCGGAAAAATTGTGGTCTCAATGCTCTATAAATACTCCATAGACAAAGGCATCATGTGATTTTTTTCTTTGGCTTTTCTCCCGTGGGAAAATAATGATTTTGTTTTTCGAAGTTAGAGAATGGTTTTTGTTACTTTTAACATATTAGAAGAAATCACCTAAATTTTCTTTTCGGGAGGGCATAAAACAATTTTTTGTTGCCTTTTATTGGACTAGCAATGGGACCTTGGGCAATACATTAATAGTAATTATAATTTACATATAAGGACTATTTCAGTATTTTATTTGCCATTACAGTGGAAAATAAATAACAAATTAATAAGCATGATATACGATTTTATGTACAAATTTCTCGAATTCAATGACCTTTACGAATAATTCCAAGACAACTTGTTTTTATGGCCCATTGTAACAAGTAGTTTTTTTTTTTTTTTATTATTATTTTTTTTTTAATATGGGTTTGCAGAACCTTGTTATATCAATGGTAAGTTACATGGGAAGCCTGAGAGTTAGCGCCGTAATAGAGAAGGGATTCCTGGATCCCCAAAAATTCAAGTCATGCGTGGAAAATGCCTTCGAGATAATTCTCAAAGCTGCAGATGAAATCCCTCTTTAAACAAAGATTTCTGTTTTTTTTTTTTTTTTAATATATAATCAAATAAATCGAAGTTGATTCATAAATGTTGATTTTCTATCGATAAACATGTCAATACAATTTCTATGTATACAATCTTATCATATATACACAATGGTGCATCGTGATTATATATGATGATTGGTCAACCTTTTCTCCCATCCTCCATGTAAAACTTTATGTATAAGGGTTTTTAACTAATATTTATTATCATAATGCCAATCTTATTTCTCTTGAATCTTGACTTGTTATTTGTTATATATTATGAATACTTTCTATCATCTTATGAATTGGGAAGAGACTAGCTAGCAACTGATTAAATGAATTTTGTCTATAAAAAAATTGTTATCTTAACGGCCTTTTTTTTAATTTTATTTTCTGTTAAAGTAATAAGATGTAGACTATATACACGTGGTTCTATACTATATTATCCATCTTATTGCAAATATGCAATACTATCTTCTATGGGCAGCCTTGTCCTTATTCTAATTGATAAAAAAATTATTTTCTATCATTTCACATTCCGAAGTTGACCTTGTAAGGCTCATAGTGAGTCTTGGCTACATCAAAAAGAAATCAATTGATATTTTGACCTAACAATAAAGATCAATTATTATGAAATCGAAAGTTACACTCATCAGATTTACACTCATCAAATGATTCAAATCACCAATTAGATACCTCAAGAATCGAGAGTAAATCTGCCATCAAATTTTTTGTAGGAGGTAGTGTATGCGAATACATCTTTAAAACTTTTTTATTTTCAGTCATAGTTTATTTATTTATTTATTGTTGATGGGATAGCAAAGAAATCACCATCTATGGTTCGTCCAAGGGAGTCGTCCATGATCTCTAGTCAACTAAATGGCCAGACCGTCTCTAATTCGTCCAGTGGGGTCGTCCATGAGTTTTAATTAATTGAATGAACCTCAGGCAATCAGGACGGAAGGGTCGTCCACATGCAAAGCTCATAGACGACCACACAACATCAATTTATATACAAAGAGTCGTCCATGGGCAAGGCACATGGACAACCATGTAACACTTCACAAAATTCTGGAGTGGTTAATCAACCCGTGTTCATCGCCAGCAATTTCTCCTAAGTATGTAACTTCCATCAATGGTTACTACTTCTATAGCCGTTGGGGAAGTTATCTCCATAAATTTGGACTTCCATAAATCTTGGGGAGGTTACTGAACCAAGTAACTGCCCCATGATTCCCTATATAAGGACCGGTCTGAATCAGGCAAAGGTATAAGATTCTGAGATTTTACTCCCGAAAAGTTAGAACTTCATTTCCTTGTTAGAAAACTAACTTTGTCATCGGAGGGTATTTGGCCGGTCCACCCCGGTCACCCCTTGATTGTTTCTTTTTTATAGGCCTTCGCTACTGCTGTAGTCCACCGAAGCCGAAGTATTCAACCAACTGATTTCTTACACCATCGATTGTTTTGATGAACCGGAAAATTTTATCCACAAATTTTTTTTGTTCTGAATCATAGTTTAATTTCAAAGTACAGAACATGCCGATTTTTATAATATGGGTTTAATGTTTAACATGTTGTTTGAATGTATTCCTATCATGCTTATTTGCATTTTCTTCAAATGATTTTACTTTCAAGATTTCATCCAACCATACTTGTGAGTTGTGAGCCCACATTCAATTTACAGGAGCAAAGCAAATTAGCACAAAATTGGATAGCACTTAAAACGGTGTAGTGAAGATCATGGGTCCCCGTTTACAACGATTTTGCGGGACAAATGCGCTTTTACTTTTTTTAAACGAAAACGTGAGTAATTTTTTGTTTGGCTGTGCGGTTTATAAGGAACGGAGGTTTTTTACAAAATGTTAAAAAGCACATTTTGAATTCACAATATCGTTCAAAACATGATTGAAATGTAATCTTGAAAATTATATGTGTCCAATTGGAAATTCCGTAATTTTTGGTATTTTATTTGTATAGTGTTTATCAAAATATATAGTTTATTTTATTTTATTTTATTTTAAGTTAATTTTGTTAATTTTTTTAAAAATAAGATAAAAGCTATTTTTTTAAGCAAACCAACACTTTTTTAAGACCCTTTAAATCCGTTGAATGTACCCAAGCAGCCAAGCAGGGGATAACATTATGAAGGCGAACCACATATCTGTAACCAAACAGCACGATTAGCGCCTCTAGGGTTTCAAGTACACCTCTATAAAAGCTTCACATATCGTCTACTCTCTCTGTATCCCAACCTATCTATCTATCTATCTTCTGGTCTTTGTGCAAAATCTGATCTGTCGAACATGATGAAAGTAATTTACGGGTGATGATCGACAACTTTAAAATGGGGTTAAAATAGTAAATTGGCGAAAAAAAGTTAGTTATTGCTTTTTTTTACTGTCAAAAATATCCCTACCTAAAACTTAAAAATAGGGTTAAAATAGTAAATTAACAAAAATAATAAATTCATATTTCTACATTGAAGTGCCTTCATGCTTCTAATATACTCTTATTTTTATGTTGATTTAAATTCCTATTTCTACTCTCTAACTCCCTACAAAATATGATCAGTTTTTTGTTAGTTTTAAAACTCCTATAATCTACAAAACTCACCCCATGTATTCTTTTTTTTTTTTACTTCATCACAATGTATTTGTTTTTTTTGTCCCCCTTTTTTTTTCAATTTTTTTTTTTTTAAATTTCATTACTCTAATCTCACATTTTTATTTTCCCAAATCTCTTCTTCTTTATTTTAGAAAAAAAAGACTCCTATAAAACCAATACTATAACTTCTATCCATCTTTATCATCCCAACATCCCCACTAAAAAGCAGTTACTACTATATACTTTCTCACGCTTTTGTTTTTGTATTTCACTTTCTCACTCACAATCTCCTTATTATCACTAACCACCACGTTTGTTAGTCAGTTTTATATTAACTTATATTTGTGAAGGCCAAGTTTCATTCTCATCAATCTCATGTTTCTTTTTCTTTGTAAAATTTTTTTGACAATTTGTTCAATTTGAGCTTTTCAATGGTTATTTTTTAAAATTTAGCCAAACTTTAGCAACTAATTGATGACTTCAATGGATTTGATGTCAGGGACACATTTTACAGGGTCTGAAATTGAGATTGACAAATGCAATCAAGACTCAAACCATTCGTTGAGCAAATAGGTATCTTCCAAAATTTTTGGTAGTATTGATTTAAGCATTTTGTGGGGGAAATAATTTCTTCATCACACCCTTAGGTTCTTTTTTTTTTTTTTTTTTTTTTTTTTTTGTGATTGAGAAAAGTAGAAATCTCAAATTATAATAAATGCAAATTATTAATCTTTACCCAAAAAATAGAAAAGCCTCTAACAGAGGCTAGTTTTATCGAACATTAAGTTCATATAATCCCCCAAACCACAAAAAGAAAATTGCACATATCTACCCAAGTAAAACATGTGATAATCTCGTGAGTAATGATAATCGCTCTCCACTGGAGGTTAATTTCAAGAAACAAGACGTGATAGGCATGTGAATGAGAGCAGTAACTTTGAAGCAATTTCAAGAGAAGTTTTAGCCAACGTTCAAGGAAAGTGAGTTAATCACAGTGTGACACTTGGCACCATCAAGATTTATGTATAAATAGGAAGATTCTTCCCCACATAAGGGACACACTCATCTATCAAACCAAGGACATTGAATTCTCTCATTGCCGGAATCTGAAGGTTTTCACTTCATGCTTGTAAGTGTGTCATTCCCTCGCATGACAAAAAAGTATCTTTAATTTCTTTGTTGTCATTTGTTAACTTGTACATTTCACCAAAAAAAAAAAAAAAAAAGAAAGAAAAAAAGTCCTATTAAGTTAGGTTATACTAGATTCATTTATCTTTATATGAAGTGAGTTTCTTGCTTTGAGAAGTGTTTAATCGCTTTGAGCTGACTGAAAATTGGTTTGTACTCAAATATGACTTACAAATTAATATAACAATAAATGCGATTGGTGAACTTAATAATCTTATAAGTGAATATTTGAATTTTTTTTTTTTTTTTTTTTTGTGATTGATGATATATCAATTTATAAGATCAACGTATTAAAGGTTATTGTACCTATAGCACTACTCGATTTAATTTTAGGATTAATCATACCATGGACCCACAAAGTTAATTTTTCAATAGAGTGAAATGATCTCATGTGAGTGATGAAAAACAAATTGGTGGTTCTATGAAAAAGTGGTGGGCAAAAAGCAACTACTACTCATAATCGACTACTTTTTATTCTTTTAGTTTTGGCATGGTGCGTGCTCTAGTGTATTAGACCTTTTTTTTTACAAACAAAGGTATCTAGACCTTTTCGAGTATTTGCCTAATCCTTGGATATGTGCTGTCTCCTATTTCACACATACTGGGTTATTACAAAGAGGAATCCTTTGGGAGTGGTCCCAAGATACTAGCAAGAGGTTTTGAACCTAAAATCTAATGGATATCATGAGGCTTTAAAAACCACTAAGCTAACCCCTTGAGGTTCGATGTACTAGACTTAACACAATGGGAACGTGTATTTAAAATTGACTATATGTTCACATCACTTGCATGGTACTTAATTAAAATTTATACGTAAATAAATTAATCTGTATTTTTTTTTTTAAAGAAAATTGAAACTATATTAATATTTATTGAGTTGTGTAAGCACAATAGATAGTGTGTACATATAATAATATTAAAATATAAAATTATGATAAATTATCAAAATAATTCAAATAAATATCAAATTTATTTTAAATTACTTGAAACTTTTACTAATAGAATTTTAATTAAAATAAAGTCTTAATCTTATAATTTTGATAATTGAGTTTGTTTGTATAGAGTATATTATTAGTAATAGAGTTTAATTTATTATAAATTATCTTAATAATTAATAAAAGTGTAGAAATTTTCCTCAAAATGAAGATAGCCATATGACGTAACCATGACTTTCATGACTCAACTTTTATTATATAACTAGCATGTAACCCATGCTAACGCATAGTGACAGGACTGACGAACTCATTATCCGAGACGATCTCAACCATATAGACGAGGGCATACTTGGATGAACAAAACCAATACCCACATCACTGACGAGAGTAAGTCATCCATTTAATACAGCCAATTAATACATAGAGCTATTGCAGAACCAGCTGTATGAGATGTTGGAGCATATTGAAGCCACATTATGAGGTGCGAAACGTTACTAAGAAGAGCATTAAGACCACCATAACCGTCCCAATGGCTAGGAGCTATAACAACATATATAAAGCCCTCACATTGCCAAGTGCAAGGTGCATACACACATACACTGAGATAGTACTTTTTTCTGTTACTTTACATCGTTCATTCTCAAAGAGTTTCTTGTACTAACTTTGGCATCGGAGGCGTTGTGGCAGGCACCACACCGGTGACCACTATTGAGGGCTAAAGATTGTTTCCATCTGACTATCTTTACTAACGAATTTACGCTTCATCAGTTTGGCACCGTCTGGGGGGACAACATTTTCCTGTTCAAACTCGAAAAAGTAGTTTCCGATCAACAATTACTTTCAGATGGAGTCCAATCAAGATTCCGCAGCCTTAGCCCAGCAAGTTCAGGCTCTCGCAGCCACCGTTGAAGAACTAACCAGACAAAATCAGCAAATGAAGCTACGGCTTCAGCAAGAGGAGAATCGATCTAAAGGGAACCGGGATGACAAGGGAGATAGCTACAGAAGAAGTGACCATCAAAGGCCTACTACTCCAACCGAGCACAACTCGAATCTTCTCTAAAAGATGAAGAGGGAGATGGACGAACTTAGGAACGCCATCAAGAAGAAAACAGAACGAGGTGTAGATCGAATGGTCAGGGCAACGGATTCGCCGTTCACCACAGTAGTCCTCGAATGCCCAGTGCCGTCGAAATTTCGATTACCCCAACTTGAACCGTTCAATGGGCTAAAGAACCCTCCAGATCATCTTAACACCTTCAAAACAACACTAGGGCTCCAGCAGCCCCCAGATGAAATATTGTGTCATTCCTTCCCAACCACTCTCAAAAGAGCCGCAAGGGAATGGTTTACAAAGTTGCCAACATCGTCCATTGACAACTTCGAGTAGTTAAGCAACGCCTTCCTACGTCACTTCATTGGAGGACAGCATCCTAAAAGGACCGCGGGCCACTTACTCACCATCAAGCAGGGAGAGAAGGAAACCCTGAGGTCATACGTGAAGCGCTTTACTCGGGAGACACTAGAGGTAGACGAAGCTGACGATAAGGTGCAGCTGACGACCTTCAAGGCGGGGTTGAGATCCAGAGAGCTCGTTACGTCACTTGCAAAGAATCCCCCAAAAACGATGGCTGAGATGCTCCTTAAACCGTAGAAATACATGAATGCTGAAGACGCATTAGCAGCCATCAGGGATGTAGAGAGACCTGGGGATAAAGGAAGGAGAGACAACGATCGTAGAGGGCAAAAGCGGGAGCGCCCAAATCGTCGGACCAATGACAGGCGTAGGAGGAAAGATGATAAAAGTCCACGAAAGGTAAAATTTACCCTTCTTAATATGCCTGTTGATAAAATTTTAACACAGATTAAGGACGAACACTACCTTAAATGGCCGCGACCATTGCGCTCGTCTCCTAATGTCCGCGATAAGAATAAGTACTGCCGATTTCACAAGGATCATGGCCATTACACCAAAGACTATTGAGACCTCAAAGAGCAAATAGAGGTGTTGATACAGAAGGGGAAGTTGCAAAAGTTTGTGAAGAAGGGGGAGTATAGTAAATTCTGGGATGGAAACAAGGGCCAGCATGAGTCCTCGTCCAGGAGCAGTGACCGTTAATTCCAACCTCCTCAAAATGTGATCGGGGAAATACAGACGATTGCAGGGGGGCCCATCGCAGGAGGATCATTCAAGTCCCTCAAGAAAGCATACCAACGACAGGTGAACAGCGTCCACATAACACCCCCGTTGAAGCACAGACAAACTGATTAGGACATGACTTTCAACGAAGGAGATGCTAGGGGAGTGAAGCAGCCTCACAACGATCCCTTGGTCATAATGCTTACCATAGAAGGATTCAACACCAAAAGGATCCTCGTGAACAATGGTAGCTCCGTTGCTATCATCTACTTCCCTGCATTCCAACAATTAAATCTGGATCCAAAAAGACTGCATCCATTTGATTCCCCCCTTGTCAGTTTCAGTGGCGACAAGGTATATCCCAAAGGCATAGTGACGTTGACAGTAACGGTGGGGACCTGCCCGAAGCAGTTGACCCGTCAGCTGGACTTCTTGGTGGTAGATTGCCCTTCATCCTATAATGTAATCATCGGAAGGCCAACACTCAATAAGTGGAAAGCATCCATGTCTACCTACTGCTTGAAGGTAAAATTCCTAACGGAGAACGGTGTTGGTGAAGTTAAATAAGATCAAGTTTTAGCTCGAGAATGCTACCAGGCCGTTTTGGCCGCAAGGGAAAACCATACATGGATGATCGAAGAGAAGGAGGAAGAAAAGGTGGAGGCCCTAAAGACAGTAGAGCTAGCCGAAGGAGAATCAAATAAGATGACCAGGATAGGGATGACTCTAAGTCCTGAGATGAGAACAAAGCTAGTCCAGTTTCTTAAAGAAAACCTAGACGTCTTTGACTGGAGCCTCGACGACATGCCAGGCATATCTCTAGAAGTCATCCAGCACAGGTTGAATGTAGACCCGGAAAGGAAGCCCGTCAAGCAAAAACGTAGAGTCTTCGCACCAGAAAGAGACCAAGCGATCGCTGACGAAGTTAACAAACTCTTGACTGTAGGCTTCATCCGGGAAGTATACTATCCATACTGGCTTGCAAACGTCGTCCTGGTGAAGAAAGCAAATGGGAAGTGGAGAATGTGTATGGACTTCACGAACCTGAACAAGGCCTACCCGAAGGACAGCTTCCCTCTTCCAAGAATAGACCAACTTGTAGACTCTACAACTGGACACAAGCTGTTGACGTTTATGGACGCTTTCTCGGGATACAACCAGATAAAAATGATTGACGAGGATCAGGAGAAAACGGCCTTCATCACCAGTCAAGGCTCTATTGCTATAAGGTAATGTTCTTTGAACTGAAGAATGCAAGTGCTACTTATCAGAGGTTAGTGAACAAAATGTTCACCTAGCAGATAGGCCGGAATATGGAGGTGTACGTGGATGACATGCTTGTCAAGAGTAAGGAAGAACTTGCCCATCTGGACGACCTCAAAGAGACATTCGCCACCCTTAAGCAATACCAAATGAAGCTGAATCCTAGTAAGTGTGTTTTTGGTGTGGCCTCAGGGAAGTTCTTGAGATTCATGGTGTCCTAGAGAGGAATAGAGGCTAATCCAGAAGAGGTGCAAGCCATAATCAACATGGCATCACCCAAGACCATCAAGGAAGTCCAGAAGCTTACGGGACGGATTGCAGCCCTCAATAGGTTCGTCTCTAAAGCGACGGACAAGTGCCTACCCTTCCTCAAAACCTTGAAACAGGCTTTCGCCTGGATCAACGAATGTGAAGCAGCTTTCCAGGAGCTCAAACGCTACCTAAGCAATCCACCCCTTCTAAGCCCGTCTAAAGAAGGTGAGAACTTGTATTTGTATTTAGTAGTATCAACTATAGCCATCAGCGCAGACCTGATCTAGGAAGAAGACAAGAAACAGCTTCCAGTTTATTACGACAGCCAAGCTTCCCAAGGAGCTGAGTCCAAGTATCCAAAGATTGAGAAAATCACGTTCACATTGATAGTAGCCTCACGTAAACTCAGACAGTATTTTCAGGCAAATCCAATCTTGGTGATGACGGACCAACCTATAAAGAAGTCCATGAACAAACCTGAGGCAGCTAGGAGAATGGTCCAGTGGGCGATATTGAACTCAGCCAATTCGATATTGAGTACCATCCCAGGACAGTCATTAAAGCACAAGCTTTAGCAGACTTCATCGCTGAGTTCACCTTTCCAGACGAAGAAAACCTCTCCAGCGAAGACAAACCATGGATGATACAGACCGACGGTTCATTAGCCCAAAAGAGAGGAGGAGTAGGGTTCGTTATAATCACCCCCGATGGAGAAATACTAAAGCATGGAATCCGGCTGAAATTTCTAGCCACCAATAACGAGGCCGAGTACGAAGGGATTTTGACTAGTTTAAGGCTCGAAAAAGAGTTTGGTGCCAGGAACCTACTAGTCCAAAACGACTCAAAGCTAGTAATTGGGCAACTCAAGAGAGAATATGAAGCAAAGGAAGAAAGAATGCAGAAATACCTCAGGCTGACGAAGCATCTGACTTAGGAGTTCGAAGAAACGGAGTTCGTCCAGATTCCCAGAAGCCAGAATATGGCAGTAGACGAAGTCTCAAAGATAGCCTCGTCAGAAGAAGGGGGATCGAGCGCAGACCTGATGATGGAAATCCAGAAAAATCCCAGCATTGAAGAAATTCCAACATTCGCAATCCAGAGCACAAACAGCTAGATGATGCCCATCATATCTTTCCTTCAGGACGGGCACCTCCCTCCAAATGCAAACGAGGCCAGGAAAATCAAAAAGAGGGCGACCAGATTTATGATCCTAAAATGACACCCTATACAAGAGAGGCTTCTCCATGCCTTACTTGAAGTGTGTTGACGAAGAAGAAACAAAGTACATCCTGAAGGAGATCCATGAAGAAGTCTGCGGGGATCATGCTGGCCCTAGATCCCTGGTGAGAAAGATCGTTTGAACAGGCTATTTTTGGCCAACTATGCAGGTGGACGCAACAGAGTTCGTCAAGAAATGTGACAAGTGTCAAAGGTTCGGGAATGTCCAGCGACTTCCAGCGGAGAAACTGACAACCATCTCGTCCCCATGGCCGTTTGCGTAATGGGGAATTGACATCGTCGGCCCAATGCCTCAAGGCAAAGGTCAGGTAAAGTTTTTACTAGTGGCTATTGATTACTTTACGAAATGGGTCGAAGTAGAGGCACTAGCAACCATAACCGAAGCAAGAATTCAGAGCTTCAAGTGGAAGAATATAATTTGCAGGCTCGGGATTCCAAGGACGATCATATCAGACAATGGACAATAATTCGACGGCTAAGCCTTCAGGGACTTCTGTTTAGGCCTGGGCATCAAGAACCAGTTCTCATCCCCAGGGCATCCACAAGTGAACGAACAGATGAAGATGTCTTATGGACTTACAGAACCACAGCAAGAACCCCAATAGTAGAAACCCCCTTCAGACTTACCTATGGTACCAAAGCAGTAATCCCGGTTGAGGTAGGAGTAACCAGCACCAGACGAAAGGTATTCAACGAAAAAGACAATGACGATCATCTACGAGCTAACCTGGACTGTCTAGACGAAGTCAGAGACAAAGCTTGTAGTAGGATGGCGGAGTACTAGCAGAAACTAGCTGACTATTACAACAAGAGGGTGAAGCTCAGGCGACTAAGCGCAGGCGATCTCGTCCTGCGTAAGGTCACCACGGCCATTAGAGATTCTGCCCAAGGAAAGCTCAACCCCATATGGGAAGGACCTTACCAAGTCATCCACTACTCCAAACAAGGTAGCTATCACCTAGAGACTCTTGACGGACAGAGACTACCAAGGCCATGGAACATTGAGCATTTGAAGAAATACCATCAATAGATGTAACAGATTAATATATTCATTATCAAAATTAATAAATCATTCAGCTAATGTCTCCATACAAACAGGTCTGGTCAACTGTAAGTCACATAAGCCAAAAGTGGCTAAGTAACAAGATTCTGCCAAGACAGATGTAAGTTACTGACGATGACAAGATCCCTAAAAGGGTGTAACTCACATAAGCCAAAAGTGGTTAAGTAACAAGATTCCGCCAAGATGGATGTAAGTTACTGACGATGACCAGATCCCTAAATGGGTATAATTCACATAAGCCAAAAGTGACTAAGTAACAAGATTCCGCCAAAACGAATGTAAGTTACTGAGGATGACAAGAGCCCTAAAAGGGTTTAAGTCACATAAGCCAAAAGTGGCTAAGTAACAAGATTCTGCCAAGACGGATGTAAGTTATTGACGATGACAAAAGCCCTAAAAGGGTGTAAGTCACATAAGCCAAAAGTGGCTAAGTAACAAGATTCTGCCAAGACGGATGTAAGTTACTGACGATGACATGATCCCTAAAATGATGTAAGTCACATAAGCGAAAAGTGACTAAGTAACAAGGTTCTGCCTAGATGGATGTAAGTTACTGATGATGACAAGATCCCTTGTAGAAACAAGAGCCTTGCAACAAGTCAGAATGAAGCCGAAACTAGATCCGAACACCCAGACTCTCGACCAGACCTACTGAAAGGGTTCGAGTCATAAAAAAGAAACTAAGTACAAAGAATGGACGGATGAAAGATTCCACAAGCACACAATGAATCAACAAATACGCAACCATAGATACAAGTAAGTATGCAGCAAATTTAATTAAAAGCCCAAAAACCAAGGGCAACTACCATTGTTTTCACATCCCAAAGACCCATAAACATTGGGCCAAAAACATTGTTCTCAAGTTACATCAAAAGAAAATTGTTCTGAAATTAGACTTACAAAACAACCCAGAAAAAAAAGGGCACACACACACACATATATATATAAAAGAAAATTTTCACAAGTATCAAGTTCAGGTGTTGGTAGCAGCGTCATCACCAGTAGGAGCGTCATTAGCAGGAACGTCCTCATGAGCGTCGGGCTCAATGGCAGAAGATTGGGTGGCCTCGTCAGCCGCCATTTCCTGGTCCACTTCCTCCGAGTCTAACTTCTCCATGTCCACCCCAAAAGGATGCTTTATAAGGTATCTCCTCAGGAGCTCAAAACCTTTGAAATACCAGCTGAACAAAACAATGTTATATTCGTCAGTAGTCTGGAATGCTTCCACCAACCTCGCAGCAATTGTCTTGAGCTTCTCCTTGGCGCCTAAAAGCTACTCATCCTTCTCCAGTGTCAACTGGCGCTCAGCTCTGAGGTCGTCACCCAGTGTCTTCACTATCTCCTTCAGGGCAGCAGCCTCGTCCATGGAATCAATAAGATTCTTTTTCAGAGTAGAGTTCTCCGCCTCCAGAGCTTCCATTATGGACGTGAGCGACGCCACCTTAGCCTTCTAGGTAACATACTCAGAAGTGATATGGAGACTTTCTCCCAGTACCTAGAAATGAAGTTCAGAGTCGTCTATTTAAAAAAAAAAAAAAAGGAGGGTGGCGCAAGCGAACTAACCTGTACAAGCTTATGGACGTGGCGAGCAACCATGTCATTGAATGGAACGCCAGATAGGACCTTCAAATTCGCAACAGTCACGACCTCATGAGCCCTGTCCACTACAAGCCTCTTATCAGTCCAGAGCGTGGATGGACAAGGGTCGCCTTTCTCCTTCTCCTTCTCGGACAACCTCGGCCTCTTGGAGACAGGAGTACCCCCAATCTCTTCCACAGAAGTCGTGGGAGAAGCAGTCCTCGTCACCGCAACTCCTGATACGATTGGACTAACGGAGGAAGTTGGAAGGGACAGAGCCACTTTTCCTAGTAACGCGCATTGCTTTCTTTCCCAAGTTCGATAAAGGCTCGTCCTTCTTGGCCCTCATCTTAGCGTACATGTCTTTGTTGAACTTGGTAGTCATCTTTGCAAGAAGGAAACACTTATTAAAAAAAAAAAGTGAGAAAATATATAAAAAGGTGAATACTGACGAACCCAATACTTACTCTTTTTTCCTTTAATTTCAAGGTTTCACAGGACGTAACTAGAAGGATCTAGGCCAAGACAATAGAAGGCAAGGGTCCATGGGTCCACAAGGTCGTCCCAGCTCTCAATCGTCTGTGCATATTCAATCGCCTTCTGTACTCGCTCCTTATACCTACTCTTCAGTTTGGGCCGTCTCTTAACTGCGCAAAAGAAGAAGTAAGAGAATCAATAGCGATAAAGGCAAGCACGACGAAACTTATTGTACAAGAGGGAATATTGACGCATCTAAGGTCGGGGTTCCCACCGATGATGCAACCTCGGGAGATCACCCTAAACCTCGCCTGAGGGAGTCTCAAAATCGTCCCTAGACACAAAGAAAATCTGGACTTCCAATACCTGAACGACGAAGGTAACTTCTTGACGATCCTAGTCCTCCTCTCCCAAGGCACCAGTTCATAGTACCCGTGCTCCTTTGACGCTTTTAAGTGATACAAATAGATGAGCTCGTCAACCGTAAGCATATCTCCATCCATAGTGGCCAGCCATATTCCCATACAGCTGACCAATATTCTCCACGAATTAGGCATAAGCTGCCTAAGAGCAATACCAAAATGGTCTAATAGCTCCATAAGGAAGGGATGAACGGGAAACCTCAACCCACATACGAAGGCAGACTCGTAAAAGCATACCTCGCCTGGGAAGAAGTGACAAGCCCGGTCCTCCTCATTGGGCAGACGAACCTAACTCGATCCGGGAACTGAAATCTATTCTTAAATCTCCCAAGTGTGTCAGCGTCCAAAAAACTTCTCCTCTAGAGTATAGAAAGCCCTAACCTCTAGAGGGGCAGAGATGGAGGTATCCCCCTCCGTTGGGCCGCCGTTAGACGACAACCCAGTCTCGAGCTCGCTCGACCTAATCTCAGACATATCCTCTCGCTCTCTCACCTCGTTTGCAAACCAATCTAGTGACTGACAAAGCAAAGGCAACAAATCAGCCAATGCGATGCTCAAACAATTGCCCTTAAAAACAAAATCCTCAATATGGGGGAAAACACCTAAAGACCCTCCTAAGCGAGCGAAGAGGAAAGAAATTGATGGGCAAACTGTCGTAACCTCAGAGCTACGAACCATGAAAACCAAAAAGAAGACACAATACAAACTAAACCCCTAAGAAATCAAGAACAAGCGAAGGAAAAGAAGGAAAAGAGGAGAGAAAAGTAATCAGAGGCAAGATTGTAACAGGAAAGAGAGGAAGGGCATAGAAGGGAAAAGAGAATGGGCGTACCTTTAAAAAGTAGCAAACAAGGGAAGCACCACCGCGCTATACACTAGTTCAGAGGAAAATAGCAAAATGAGGTCACCAGAGAAGATGGTCACAACAATGATTGGAGGATTTTAAAAAGAGTGAAAAGGAAAAAGTGAGAAGAGGAGAAGTTTTAAACTAAGACTTGGAAAACTGAAAAACCAGCGAGAAACCCAATAGTCCCATCAAATGGAGCATTGACTCCACTAGCCAGAATGTGCCACGTAGTCCACAACTTGAAGAGCGCCGCCACTACGCATTTAATACAGAACGAAATCCCAAGAGCCATTTACAATCCCAAACCTTTCGCATTCTACAGTCACCATGACACGTCTTGACGACCGCAGAATCGAGGGGCAGCTAACAGGACTGACGAACTCATTATCCGAGACGATCTCAACCATACAGACAAGGGCATACTTGGACGAACGAAACCAATACCCACATCACTGATAAGGGTAAGTCATCCATTTAATACAGCCAATTAATACATGGAGCTATTGCAGAACCAGCTGTATGAGCCGTTGGAGCATATTGAAGCCACATTATAAGGCGCGAAACGTTACTAAAAAGAGCATTAAGACCACCATAACTGCCCCAACGGCTAGGAGCTGTAACAACATATATAAAGCCCTCACATTGCCAAGTGCAAGGTACATACACACATACACTAAGATAGTACTTTTATCTGTTACTTTACATCGTTCATTCTCAAAGAGTTTCTTGTACTAACTTTGGCATCAGAGGCATTGTGGCAGGCACCACACCAGTGACCACTATTGAGGGCTGAAGATTGTTTCCATCTGACTATCTTTACTGACGGAATTTACGCTTCATCACATAGATATATTTAAAATTATACACAATTTTTATTGTAAAAATATAAATAATTAGTCAAATTATTTAAAAAAAAATTAAATGTAATTAGTCACATTTTAAAATTCTTACCTAAATTTAATACTAATTATGATAATTTTTAATTTTAATTTTTAATAAGATAGAACATGTGATGATATTTAATGTGTGGTGATTTTTATTAAGTATATGTGATTAGTTTTTTAAAAAAAAAATATTTTATAGTTCATTAATATTAGATTCTCAGTATTTTGCACTCATTAACTCACTTGGTACAAAAATTTAAAAACTTAATTGGACACATGACACAAACTTAAGTAGATAATTATGGTGTGGTCCCCACATAAATTTAAACACATGGCGCAAAATTGAATTCTAATTTTTTTTTTATACAAGATAGAAATTCTGCTCTACCTTAATCTAAGTGTATATGTGTGTGAAACTCCCTTTTAGAGAGCGCGCACACACACACACACACATATATATATTCAAAATAAAGGCGTTGGTGATGTTCTAGATTTCAGTAAGCTCATTTGGTAAAATTTCTTATCGTCGAATAAGAGATTTGAGATTCGAGTGCAATCATCATAGAGCAGATGACATAGGTGGAAATTCTATTGTATCTATCAAAACAAAAGCGTCGTAAAAAATTGCAAGATTTTGTTGTGTCCATATACATGGGTCTTATAATATAATGTATTACTAATCACAAAAAAAATTTCAAATAATCATTTATAATTTATTATTGAAGTAGTGCTAATCAATTGGGCAAAGCTTAGCTCGACCACCAATAAAAAGATAACATTAGTTATTGTAATGTGCAATAGACATGTCTCACTTAACCCCAACCAAGCAGGTGAATCGTGTGAATTACACATGACAAGAGTCACAAGACACATTTCATATTCTTATTGGTGGTTAGATCCTAAGCTTTCAAACATGTTTCAAGCTAAACATTTTTTTCAATCATATTTATTTTCGCCTTTTTTTGGGTACTAAAATTTGGGAGCATCTCAACTAAAATCTTATAATTTAAATCCATACAATATATTTTGGATAAAGTTTGACTACAAACTTAATTGAACCCTAAGGCTACAACTCTCCCTCAAAAAATTAACACGATTTCATTTTTTGAAAATCTAATTATTGAATTGTATGTTCTTTGTATTCTTAATAGTCTAGGGGTGTTTAAGGTGTAATGCGGTTTTGGGCCATTTTGGCACTACACGTTGCGGTGCAGTTTAGACAAAACCATAACTGCACTGCACCTCATTTTTGTAGTCACGTGTGCGGTGTGGTGTGGTGCGGTGCGGTGCGGTTTAGAGTGAGCGAAAACCGTAACCACACCGCACCTCATTTTTGCAGTCACTTGTGCGGTGCGGTGTATAAGATGCAATTTGAAATTAATATATTTTTCAAATTTTGGGCTTTTCCTGCCTAGCAAAAAACTGATTTTCCCCTTTGATTTGGGCCAAATCTTAAAATATTAAGCTAGTTTTTCTTTATTTTGGGTTGACTTTCCTAATTAACACTTACAAGGGTTATTAAATTTTTTTTTTTTTTTGAAAACTAGGGTTATTAAACTTTTTTTTTTTAGAAGTATTAAACTATTGATTAATAATACATTTAATATTTTAAAAAATAAATATATTAATATATGGAGATGGTGCGGTGCAGTTTATGCGGTTTTTTTATTATAAAACCGCAACTTGCACTGCACCATGCGGTGCGGTGTGATGTATTGTTACTTACTGTGCGGTACGGTTATGCCATTGTACAGGTGGTTTTGGTGCGATTTGGTGAACACCCCTGCTTAACACACCTTTCAAATTTTAAGCCAATAAATATATTATTTACTATTTTATATAAAAATTTATTTTTTATACAAAATTTTAAATTATACAAAAATTTGAAATTTAAACTGGATTGACCACATAGTTTCTGGTCTTTTGATCTTGTTTGGAAGTTTAGAGAGGGAGGAGAGTAGAGAGGAGTAGAGGGGAGGGGAATAGTGGGAGGAGAGTAGAGGAGAATAATTCCCCTCCACCTTGTTTGGATGTTTTTAAAATTAGTAAGGGGGAAGAGAGTAATTAGCCCTTCCCCTTATGTAATTTTGTTAATATACTAAGAGTAAATTAGGTAATTTACTTGGTCAATAGCTTATGTACTTTACTTCCCTTCCAAATCTCTCTAATTTGGGGGAATTAAAAATGGGGGGTTAGAGGGAGTTGGAACCCCTCCAAATCCCTCCAAACCCCTCCCCCTCCTTCCTTAAAAAACTTCCAAACAAGGTAATTAGATTACTCTCCCTCCCTCTACTCTACTCTCCCTTCTTTTTTAAGGGTCATGCTAACGAGTGCCCTTAGGGCACTCGTTAATAATTCATTTTAGGAAAATTTTGATACCACTTTTATAGGAAATGAAAAAAACGGTCAAAATATTAATTATTTTTTTTTATTTCCCATAAAAATTTTCTTTAAATAGATTATTAACCAGTGTCCTAAGAGCACTCGTTAGCATTTTCCCTTTTTTAAACATCCAAACAGGCCATTTAAGTTGGTCCAAAGACTCTAAACCCAAAACTAAACCGAACTTTTCTCTCTCTCAAAAGAATATGAACTTTTCTCTTTTGTCACTCTGTTAACTTTGACTATCTCATTGTCTCTTTCCTACATCGCCTTCACCGCTTTCAACCTTCCTTACCCTCCGCAGTTCATCTAGGCCAGGCAGCTTCTCCTCTCCGGCGAAGGACCTCCATTGTCAACGATCTCCGGCGACCCTCCCCGTCATTTGTAAAATTATATTCAAAGAATCTGAAGAGAATACACATGCTTGTGAACTGTTATCTCTTCAGATTATTGCACCCACACGCGCACCACCTGTTTGAAGTATTGTCACTTAGAAAATCCGCCCTCAAAATCAATAACTAGGTTGCATTTCAAGAACTTGGGTTTGTTTGGTTAAGCATTCACTTCTTGTTTTCCAAAAAATTACCACCTTTGTCTATGTTTCTTAATGAATGAATTTGGAAAATTTGTAAATACAACTTTGGACAGAATTCAAGAAAGCAAATTTCATAAACAAATTAAAGTCTGGTAAGGAGTTAGAACTTTTGTTAAACTGATCTTAAAATTTTTCTTTATTGAGCAGAAGAATTTTCCACATTCAAGAGAGGCTTTAAGGTTGTCTGGTGGCATATAAAATGATAAAGAGTTTGGTCCTTCCCTGCAAAGTATGTATCTTCTTCTTTGTGTATTTTATCTTTTCTGGTAGAGTTTGTATAATCCTCATTATAGACTCTGCTTGATACCGGTTACACAATAACTAAAATTGTCGTTTTGAAATCTGTCTAACTAGTTCAATGAAATTTGAGAGTTGAGACTGTTGGTAATCTTTTATTGTCAATCTGTTTTGACCGTGTCCTTATGCAATATATTATAATACCCACATCGAGAATCAGACAAAAGGAGCATGAACTTTACAACTTATTCTGTTCTTTTTTGTTTTTTATGTTTAGTGCTCAATCCATATGGTGTACGTGTTACACTCTTGTTTCTTAATTGCTTATAATCAGAATGGGTGCATCTTATTGTACCCCTCTTTAGCTGATCTCCATCCTTTCTGACATGAAAAAACTTTATACTTAGTGCGTGTCTTCATTTCTTATTCACCTGCTCTGTTGTAGAACTGAAACATACACAAAAGCTGCTGCCTATAGATACACCAGAAATCACGTGAAAGATAAAAAGTGAGAGGGAAGAGGGAAGAAACTGTGGTTTGGATTTATTAAAAAACATTGTACTTTTTGTTGTAGGTCATATTAATTCACATATAATCACTAATCAGGATGAGTACAGCTTATTATGCCCATGTTTAGCTCACCACTATTTTTTCTGACTCGACAAAACTTTATTCTTAAGAGTGTGTCTTCATTTCTTATATGTTTGTTGTAATATAGGCTTTGAAATTCCCCTTGAAGAAGTTTGAAGGGCATAAGCAATTAAGGTGCAAAGGAGCTAAGATGGAGCTCACTCTAACACAACCTGATGATTGGCATCTTCATCTCCGTGATGGCGACCTTCTTGAAGGGGTTGTCTCTCACAGGTCAATACTTCATTGGCTATTCTTTTGAGGTTGACTTGCAAATTATTGTCTTTTGTGTGTGTGCGCGTACGGATATGCCTCCTGAGTAAGACTAGTGGCCTGTTTGGATCTAGGATGCACGGATGCGGCAAAACGGCCGCCGCACCCGATTCCAACGCGGCGATGCGCGAGCGACGCCACTGCCTGCGCGTCGGTGCCGCGTCCTTTTTCTTTCCCTGTCTCGCGCCGACTCGGCGCAGACTCGGGCCGATTCGCGCTTACTCGGCGCTGATTTGCACCGACTCGGGCCGTATCGGGCAAAACCACCGATTCAGGCCGAAATTCAAAGACTTCTCCGAGCCGTATCTGTCCGTAACTCACTGTTCTTCGTCTTCTTCTTCTTCTTCACCGGCCTTAACCCCTTTCTTCTTCTTCTTCTTCTTCTTCTTTGCTTCTTCGTCTTTTTCTTTGCTTCGTCTTCTTGAGTGAGTTTTGTTCTGTTTCTTTTTTTCTTTTCTTTTTTGAAGAGTTCTGTTTCGTTTGATAAGAACAACTTAAAAGCTTAACTTAAAAGCTTTATTTTGTTCTTTGTGGCTCTCACGCCTCTCTGACCAAACACGTGAGAGCCACATCTACCCTCTTTTTTTTTTTTTTCTTTTTTTAAGGGGAAGCTACACCTATTTTAATAGGTACTACATATTTCCTTTATTTTATTTTTGAGCTGACCAAATACGTAAGTCACTAAGTCATATCTTTTTTTTCTTTTTTTTTCTTTTTTTTTTATGAGAAGTCTCATCTATTTTAATACCTTTGTCAATAATTCATGTGTCAAAAACTTATTATTATTATTATTATTATTATTATTATTATTATTATTATATAAAAAAGCATGCTTAGCAATGTATAAAATATATAAATAAAAATGTTTTTAATAATTTTTTAATTGCCGCACCCGCACCCTATTTTTTTAAGAATTCCCGAGTCTCGTACCCGTACCCGCACTCGCACCCAAGTCTGAAAACGCACCTGTGCTTCATAGGTTTGGATGGAGGGGGGATGGAGGGAGAGTGGAGGGGAGTAGAGTAGTATTGGCTAAAAATGAGCTAATTTTGTGCTAAATTTACTCTACTCTACTCTACTCTACTCGCCTCTCTCTCCCTCAATCCAAACAGACCATAGGGTCTGTATACACTTAATCATATTTTACTGAAAATTTAGAGTAACTTAATTCTCAATGATTATGATGTATTCTCTCTGGTAATTGTTACACCTATAGTGCAAGTCATTTTGGAAGGGCAATAGTGATGCCGAATCTGAAGCCCCCCGTCACCCCCACAGCTGCTGCTGTGACTTATCGAGAATTGATCTTGAAGGTTCTGCCTGTCAATAGCAACTTCACTCCACTTATGACACTTTATTTGACGGATAAAACGAGCCCAGAAGAGATCAAGCATGCTTGTGAGTCTTGCTTATAATACGCAAGTAGGACATTTTTAATCAAATTACACTTGGACAATATGTTTGCAGCCTTACAATCATCATTATTGTTTTACTCGCAATTCGAACTTTTTCAAATACATATGAGACTATAATTGCTGCTTTACTTTTCTGTTCACGAATCCTCTTTGCTGCAAATTCTGATAGGAAATTGCCTCTGCTGTTTCTTGTTGTTTGATATACTTGAAGCAATGTAAACATTAAAGATTATAAGAGAGAATGCTACCTGTTGGAAAAATACAATTAATTTAATAAATTTGTTTTGTTCTCAACATGTTTCTGTTGCATGAGATTTAAGTTGATTATTAACATGTATTTGATCATTATGGGGCTAGGGCTTCATTATTTTTGACTTTTATTTATATTTATTTGATCATAGCCAATTTCCTTTGGGCCAAATGGCACACCCACAACCACTAATATGCGGTGGCGGGCTAGTATGCGGCTTTGCTCCCCCTCAAGTTTTTACCTAGAAAATAAAAAGGTATTTGATTGTAGCATTGCTTCAAATCCTACACAGATATATGAACATCTTATTCTTAAGAGAATACTGCCTGTAAGATAAGTATTTCATGATGGCTCTGTGATGCAGAATGTATTTGAAAGAGAATAGTAAATAAAAAGGCAGAATAGGAAAACCCAAGGCTTCACCACCCAAGGGGCTTGGAATCACCACCAAGCTGAAGAAGGGGAGAATAGCAAATAGAATTGAGGGAAAAGAAAAGAACAAGACAAATCCTAGGCTTCACCACTGAGTATTTTTGTGGAGATTGGAGACTTGAAACTTTGTTGGCAAAAACATGTTGCTTAAGATTGCTGCTTGTTAATAGCTTTTACTTCGTAAGAGCAGTGTTTTTAATATCTTTTTATTGTTGTATGAAGATTTAATTGTAGCTGTTAATTTAGTAAGATGTATGTAGGCTGCTTCCTCTCGGCTCTTTCTTTAATTTTGTTTTTGTTTTAATTGAACTAATTTTCCCCCTCCACCTCTTATTTCTTTCAATCCTATGTTCATGATGATGCTAATTCATTGACAGGAAGAGGTGATGTTGTTTTTGCTGTGAAGTTGTACCCTGCTGGTGCTACGACAAATTCTCAAGATGGGGTTACAGATCCTTTTGGCAAATGTCTACCCGTGTTTGAGGAGATGGCTGAACAAAACATGCCCTTGTTGGTTATTTCACCGTATTAACTTGTTCTTATCTTTACTTTTTAAGTGTTAGCCATGTCATTACTTTTCTACATCCCTTTTTTGGTTGTTCACATTCAAATTGAAACATTTTTTTAATGGCATTCTCTGAAAATTGAAAAAGGTTGACATGCTTAAAGTTTCAGTGAAGCAATTACTTGTTTCTGGATATTGTGCTAGGCTGCATTCAGCATCAACTTGTGCAGTAGCTCATGGTTTGTTACAAGCTCTTTCAATCATATTTGACCCGTGTATGATGTCATGCGTATCATGTACAGCAGGATAAAACATTATACAACATTTTATTGGAACTCCTAAGAAGTCAAACCAATCTTTTAGCTTATGAATTCTGTTGAAGTTGATAATACTTAACGCAGGACAAAAGCAATCTTATATGATTTCCAAAATTGTAACAGGCATCATCACACTTCACTGGCGTAAACTTCAATTCATTGCAAGTTTTGAGCTTCTTCCAATGATGAATGAGTAAGCTTCTTAGAGCATTACATAAACTAAGCAAAATCTTAATGGATTTTGAGTAGAACACTGCAAAAAAATTTCCTTGTGATGCTTACCCATCTGTAGTAGGCTTATTTTTCCCCAATAAAACATCTGTAGGAGACATTGATTAGCATATAAACCTTCATTTTTGAATGTGAGTGCTTCTTTATTCACAGGTTCATGGGGAGGTTACGGATACCAACGTTGACATAGTTGATCGTGAGAAGGTATTTATTGAAACTATTTAAAAACCTTTAGTCCAGAGGCTTCCTCAGCTGAAGGTAGTGATGGAACATATCACTACCATGGATGCTGTTAGGTTTGTGGAGTCCTGCAAAGAAGGTATCCTTTTTCACTTTTGTTAGCAGTTTTGCCTGCTGCCATTCTTTTACCTTTATTTTCTTTTCCTTTTGTCCCATTTCAAGATGTATGCATTTTATCTTGACTTAACTTTTAGGATCTGTAGCCGCAACTGTTACTCCACAGCTTCTTCTTCTCAACAGAAATTCCCTCTTTCATGGAGGATTGCAGCCACATAATTACTGCCTTCCAGTACTCCAAAGAGAGATCCACAGTATGTTGCATTTAACATTTCCCACAAAGCTGCCATTGATTATCACCGTCTCCATATGCACTATTAAACTTCTACGTCTAATTTGTTATGCACTTCCAAAATAATGAACAAGTTATGGCCCTGTAAATTATGCCCAGTGTCGTTGCAAATGGCAGTCACATTGGTCCTGATGTCTACATACCTTATGGTGCTGACTTGGTGTTTTAAATATAAGATGAAAATTAAATGTGTTTCAATGCCCAAAATGATGTCTGACATGGGAGTTGACTATGTGATATTTTTTTTGGTTGTATTTGTTTAGTTTTACTGGCTAGAGGCGAGTTTGAAATGGCTCTTTTTTAGAAAGGTTCCCTATGCTAAAAAAACATAAAAAATCTCCTTGGTGATTGATTTCTAAGTTATTGGTTTCTAAGTTATACCTTATAAGTATATTTATAAGCAAGCCATATAATCTTGGATTGGTGCCTCTATTTTGATATCCAAAAGTTAATTATTTAATTTTTTGAAGCAATTTCTTCACATTGCAAAGCCGCCTAATATTAAATCAATATTTGGTTAATTACAATTTATCACTGTGAACTTTCAGAATACATGACTATATCTTAAACTATAACTTGTGTTTCACTTTGCACTTTATCGTTAATTAATTGGGCTATTAATTAGCTTGGATTGATAAATATGTCACGTGCGACTCATGTAACTCCTACATACGTGGCACCATGTGAACAAATTGAATTGGCCCTCTTTAATCCCTTTAAAACAAAAGTTACTTGGCAAAATAAGAGTTAAATTTGTAAATAATTTTATTTTAAAGGATTAAAGAGGAGAAATTTGGTATGTTCACGTGATGCCATGTATGCAGAGTTCACATGAGTTTGACATGTTTTTTGGTCTAATTTAATAGTCCAATAGACGATAGGGTTCAAATTTAACCGTTTAGAATGGTAATCATGCATTTTGAAAGTTTAGGATCGTAAATGTAAATAGGGGTATAGTTTATGTTGATAAAGTGTAATTTTATTTTAATATTATACAATTTTTGTCTTAAAAAAATATTGAAAAAAATCTTATATATATATATATATATAGTCAAAATTAAGAGAAAATCCAATTAGAATTTAATTTTGTGTTATGTGTCTCATCTAAACTTTTTAATTTTTATGTCAAAAGTAAGTTAATTATTTAGTGTAGAATACAATAAGTTCAATATAAATGAACTTTAAGAAACTCAATCACATATCTAAAATTAGAAAAAGAGAGTTTGAAAAATTATGCTTTCCAATTCCATTTGTTTGTCTAGTTAAAAATAATTCAAATTAATCAACTTTTTACATAATACTATAAACAACCGTTATTTGTTGTGTGTGTGTGTGTGTGTGTGTGATAGAGTTTTTTTATTTTTCTTTAATTGTACATTTGCATATACACGATTCTAAAGTAGTTGAATTTATATTTGAATACGTGCTCTATAAGATCTTTTAGGCATTCTTGTACTACTGTAGGCAGCCGCTAGATTTGTCCATGGGACGTTAAGGAAATCCAGTTTGTCAATTTTGAATGTGATCGGGCTAGTGGAACAAGTGTCTTTGGATAATCATCCGATTAAAGGTCTATACTTCATGGTGTTAGGTGTACCTCAAGTAAAAATGTAAAATTAAAACTGTTATTATACATAGAAATGCTATCTTTACAATATTTTTAAAATATTTTCACAACAAATTTTAAATAGTAGGCTGCTATTGGTCGTTATAAGTGGACAAAAAAATAATTTAAGTTGTAAATTCAAATTAGAACTAATAACAACTTATCACCTATGATTTTTTGTAAAAATATTGTGAACATAACACTCCTCTGTTGTATATACCACCTAGTTTGCCTTAAACAAATAAATATCTTTTATAAATGATTCTGCTTTTCGAAGTCACAGAATGATATTTGTAACTTATTAAGCAACTTCTTTTTTCTTCTCCCCACTGGAGGAGCCTTTTCTTCTCACCTAGTGTGAGTGTTTCTTACTTTCTTGTCTTCTAGTGTAGCCTACGAGATAAGAGAGCTAGTGCCCAAGAGTGTCCATTTTTCTATCATGAGCAGCACTATGGATGCAAATTTCTTAGAAAGGATTCAAAGACTGCAGCTTACTACGGAGGAAGATGAAACTATAACCATACATCCAGTGCAAGGAAAAGAGATCCTAGATGAATACTCGCTAAGTTTAGTCGAGAAGTTTCTAACCAAAAAACCGATTAACTTAAGAGCAGCAAAGAACTTACTACGATCTATGTGGAAGATGGGAGATGACTTAAAGATTGTCGAGGTAGGTGATGGATTATTACAATTTAAATTTACACTGGAAAGCCAACTACTATGGGTTTGGAACAATGGCCTATGGTGTTTTGATAACCATATGTTGGCTATAAGGAGATGGGAGAAAGGCATGACAAGTAGATCAATCACATTCACACACCTTCCCTTCTGTGTCCAAGTGTGGGGCCTCCCTTTTGATCTAATGACTGAAGAAGCAGGCCACAATATTGGGAGGGGACTCGAAAAAGTTATTGAAGTAGATAGTAAGGCATTCAAGGCCGACCAAGCCCGTTTCTTGAGAATACAAGCAGAAATCCTATTAGACAAACCACTACGACAGGGTGGTCCAGTGGTTAGCCCAGAGGGAGATGAAGTCTTTGTGGCATTTGGCTATGAGCGCTTGGTTGGATGGTGCTTTGCATGTGGCAGGATTGGGCATGATGAGAAGGAATGCAGCATGGCTGGAGACGAAGACATAGGGAACCAAAGGTATGGGGAATGGATGAAAGCCGGTACTCGTATCCGTGCTGATAATCAGAGGACCAACCAACATAGCCCACGCAATCGCTGAAGTGAACCAGCCACCTAAACCGATCCTAGTCCGAAGACAGCTAGCCCTACCAATCCCATTAATGCTGAAACAGACAAGCAAAAAAATAAGGAAACGGATATGGTGAGCCCCGCCCACACGTTACGGACGTTAACGCAATCAAGATACCAGCATTTACTCCTTTATACGGTATAGGTGGATGAGAATATTTCAGGAAACATGATTAATGCACATTCAAGCCCGACCAATATGGAAACTGAAAACATTGATCATGCCCTTTATTACGTGCCAATTAGTTACGGGGAGTCAAACGCAAGTTGCATGACATCTACCAAGGAGTCACGTGCAAATGTAAATGAAGCAAAAACAACACCCACAACCACTTGGAAGAAAATACCGAGACTAGGGCTGCCCAAGAACAAAACAGAAAAGAAAGACCGTGTACCAGTCGGGAAGAAGAGACAATCTGAAACAAGTGAGCTTGATGATGACCAAGACATCAAAACCAGCAACAAACGGCTTAAGGGTGTGGCCGGTTCAACACAACCTACCTCTCCAACGGTGGTGGCTGCATCACAGCCCCGCCGATCGCAATGATCGACCAAGCTAGAACTGTCGAGGGCTCGAGAATCGCTCGGCAGCGGAGGTTCTTGCCGAATTGGTAAGAACACAAGCTCCCACAATTTTGTTTCTCATGGAAACAAAATTGACAGTGCGTGATATGGAACAGATTAAATCGGAGTTGGGTTTCTCTTCTATGTTGGCTGTCTCAAGTGAAGGAAGAAGAGGTGGCCTGGCTATGTTGTGGAAGTCCGACGTGGTGATTGACACACAGACATATTCCCCACACCATATAGACATTCAGGTGCTTGTCCCGTCCACTTAACCATGGAGACTAACAGATATTTACGGTTACTCGGAGGAGCAGATGAAGACTGAAACCTGGAGATTAATGCGGCACCTAAAAAATAGGTCCACCCTACCATGGTTATGCATAGGCGACTACAACGAGATACTACATTCTGAGGAAAAAAATGGCAGACATCCTAGACCATTGCCACCGATGGTTTTGTTAGGACATATGTGTTCACTTGTTAAGAACATAAGTCATATTTTATGTAAATTGGCTAATCCTTTGACAAAACGCACTCTACTTGTAATTGGGTAGTTCTAGGTGTTTTTAATACTTCAAGAAACAAGGTTTCAAGATCAAGTATTGAAGTCATCAAGTCTGTCCAAGAAAAAGCAAGCTGAAGTGCACAGATTTTAAAGCTCGACACCTGCTCGACAGCTACCTCGACACCTGCTATCTGTCGAGAATTAAAAAGTCAGATTTCTGTTCTGATTTTCTTGGGATCCGTGAATGTGTTTTTGGGCCTTCTTTTCTTCTAACCCTAAACATATAAATGGAGTGTTTTAAGAGCCGTCAACATAGACACAAGTTGCATAAGCATTGAGCAATCCTTGTTCAAGCAAATTGTGATCTAAGACGAAGTTCTTGACCTAGTTCATCTTCTTTGAAGAAGTTGCTGTGTATTTTGCACCATAGGGTTTTGTGACCAAGCATCTTCCTGATCTTCATCGCATAGGATGAACTGAAGAACTTTGCAACCAACCTCTCTTTCTAAAGTTGGTGATTGAAGTCGCGTACTGGGATCCGCGCATCTGGTTAGTCACGTACTTGGGAGCCGTGCATCAAAGGGGGAACTGTCACTACAGATCAAGTCCAATTGGGTATTGGGGTATGGGTTCAACTGTAGGTTGGTAAGGTACTTGGGATTCCTTTACTTGTAACCGCTTGATTTGATAATAGTGGAGTTTCGGAAGTGGTGACCTGAAAATCACCCGGTGGGGTTTTTGCTGTTAGGGTTTTCCCCGTTCGTGAACAAATCACCGAGTTATTTATTTTTCTGCTGCATATTTAGTTTTGGTGATTTGTTTATGCTGCCACGCGTTTTGCATGATAAATTGATTAATTAATAACTTGGTTAAATTAATTAATTAGTTTAAATCACAAGGGGTCATTCAATTTGTGGCCTATCAGGTTTCATTCCAAAATGCCTTGTTAGCTTGTGGACTGATTGACTTGGGATACAGTGGGTATATGTACACATGGCGGAATGGACGAGAAGGAGAAGCTTTCCTTGAAGAGAGACTAGATAGAGATTGTGCCTCCCTGGAATGGTCCGAGTTGTATCCGATGGCCAAGGTAAGACATCTGACAGCATCATACTCCGACCATGACCTAATTGTAATTGACACAAATCCCATGAATCATCAGCAAGTACGCAAGAAACAAAAGCTCCACCGATTCGAAGAAAAATGGGTTGCTCACCCGAAGTGCGAAAAGGTAATCCGAGATTCATGGATCCATACCCAATCATCAGGTAGCCCTATGTACTGCCTTTTCAAGAAGATTAAAAGTTGTAGAGCATGCCTTGCAACATGGAGTAAGTCAGCCTTTGGGAACACAAAAGCTCGCCTAACAGAAAAACAAAGGGAACTTGAGGAACTAGTGAAACAGGGGTATGCACCAAATCTAGAACGTATAAAATTATTAAGAAGAGGGGTCAATGAATTGATACACCATGAGGAAGTTTTTTGGAGGTAGCGGTCTAGGTCCTTATGGCTTCCGGCGGGCGACAAAAATACCAGTTTCTTTCACCAAAGGGCTAGCCAAAGAAAGAAGAAAAATACCATTGATGGACTGTATAATGAAGATGAGGTGTGGCAAACAGATGAGGGAAGAGTCTCTGCTATAGCCGAGAGATACTAAGCTGACTTGTTCAAAGCCTAAAGTCACACAAATATGGATAGGGTGCTAGATGATGTTGACAGGGTAGTCACGGATGAAATGGCGCAATTTTTAAACCAGCCATACTTGGAGGAAGACATAAGGAGGGCTCTCTTTAGCACGCACCCATCAAAATCACCCAAACTGGACGGTATGTCTCCTTTCTTTTTCCAAAAATTTTGGCACATTGTTGGGCTGGATGTTACCATGGCTGTGCTATCTGTCCCACACTCGGGTAAATATTTGAGGAAAATGAATTTCACACATATGGTACTCATACCTAAAAAGAATGATCCATAAAATATTACAGAGTTCCGCCCATAAGTTTGGGTAATGTTGTATCCCGTATTGTATCAAAAGTACTTGCAAATCGAGTAAAATCTATTTTGCCCAATATCATATCTGACGCCCAAAGTGCTTTTATTCTTGATAGACTTATCACAGATAATACTACAGTTGCGTATGAAATGCTTCATAGAATGCGCAACCGGAGAAAAGGAAAAACATGTCACATGGCGATAAAGCTTGATATAAGCAAGGCGTACGATAAAGTCAAATGGAGTTTTCTCCAACAGATTATGCTCAAGATGGGACTACCTGATCAATGGGTGAATCTGGCTATGGAAATCGTAAGTACAGCCTCCTACTCCATACTTATCAATGGAGAACCAAAAGGCCTTATAAAACCAACCCATGGAATAAAGCAAGGTGACCCTTTATCCCCTTACCTATTCTTATTTTGTGCTAAGGGGCTATCTTCTATGATCAGGAAGGCAGTGACTACCAATAAATTAAAAGGCATTCAAAGTTGCCGAGAAGGTGCTCGTATCTCCCACCTCCTCTTTGCAGATGATAGCCTGTTGTTCTGTGAGGCTAAGAGAGGTGAATGCCAGTAGCTCCTTGATATCCTTACACAATATGAGGAGGCATCCGAACAAGCAATCAACAAACAAAAAACCACAATTTTCTTTAGCAAGAACACTACCCCAAGTGTTAAGGAGGAAATTCAGACTTTGTTTGGTGCACAAGTCATGACAAATTGTGAAAAATACCATGGCCTCCCTATGGTTGGGGGAAAATCTAAGGTGAATACATTTAAGGATCTGCAGGAGTGGATAACAAAAAGGGTGATGGGATGGAAGGAAAAAACAATTTCTAAGGCATGAAGGGAGGTGTTGATAAAGACGGTGGCCCAAACAATACCCACTTATTCTATGAGAATTTTTAAGCTCCCTAGGAAGGTGTGTGATGATATTAATTCGGTGTTGGCTAAATTTTGGTAGGGCCAAACTCGTAATGAGAAAACGATACATTGGATAAACTGGAGTAAATTGTGTAATGCAAAGAATAAGGGAGGTATGGGCTTCCGAAATATCCACGCCTTCAATCTAGCTATGTTAGCCAAGCAGGCATGACGCTTGGTCACGGGTGCACAATCTCTATTTTATAGAGTATATAAAGCTAGATATTTTCCCGTGTTCATTCTTGGAGGCTGAGTTTGGTCCAAACCCATCATTTGTGTGGCGTAGCTTGTGTGCCGCAAGAGAGCTCATCATAGAGGGATCACACTGGCAGGTTGGGAATGGGCAGAGCATCACCATTAACAACCAAAAGTGGCTACCTCATCCACCTTTATTCAAACTGGGGTCTGACACTTCATTGAAAGTAGGTGACCTTATTGACAAAAACACCATGCAGTGGAATAGGCTCCGGGTAGAATACATTTTCATGCAATCCACACAATAGGATGTTCTTAACCTCAGACTCAGGACGGAATTTATTGGAAGGAAAACAAAGCCAACCGATTCACAGTCCAATCGGCCTACCTTGTTGCCCTTCGCTTGAACCAAGGCAGCGTGGTTGAACATTCTAGAGCGCATGAGGACAAGAGGTTGTGGAATAAACTATGGAGATTGCGCGTACCACCGAAGGTGCGAAACTTCCTTTGGCGAGCTTGCTCAGACATTCTTCCTACTCGAGCTAATATTGCGCGACGAAGACTCCCTATTGATCCTAGCTGTGCAATCTGTGGTCAGGCAAAAGAATCAGTTTGTCATGCATTATGGGAGTGTCCGTAAGCCACCAATGTTTGGGCACTGGTTAAAGGAAAATTGCAGAAAAGCTCGACGGTAGTACAAGATTTCCACTCCCTCGCCAGACAAATGGAAGACAAGCTCACGGGTAAGGAAATGGAGGTTTGGGCAATGGTTGCTTGGTCAATTTGGAACGCTAGAAACCGTTTCTGCTTTGAGAAGAAGCGGTCCCAACCTGGTGACATACTCCACAGTGCCATGACCCTACTACAAGACTACCAACAACTGACTCAGCACCTTGCTGGACAGACTCAACCAACGTGATGGGGCTTAAGTGTTTTTATGTAATGTAATCTCCTTATATGTCATAAGTGGACCACGGAAATTGTAAGATACTCTGGGGCTTTCCCTCGGTTTTTTTTCATTAATAAAATTCTATCTTCGGTGTCAAAAAAAAAAAAAAAAAAAAAAAAAAACTTTCTACTTATTAGAAGCAATCACATAATGATTTTTTTTACACTTATTCTCAGATCTTTGGTGTTCACTTTCCATTTTTTTTGGTCTTTACAGCGGAAAGTACAGAACAAATTAACAAGCATGATTTATGATTTAATGTGAAAAAATTCCTCAAAATCAATCACCTTTATGAATAATTTTAGAACACCTTGCTTTCTTATTTTTTTGATAGAACCTTGCTTTCAATTAGATTCATCATATTTTATGGCCCACTTTAACATGAGCTTCTTTTTTTTTTTTTTTTTTTTTTTTTTTTTTTTTTTTTTAAATGGATTTGCAGAACCTTATTATAACAATAGTAAGTTATATGGGAAACCTGAGGATTAGCGCCGTAATGGAGAAAGGATTCTTGGATCCCCAAAGATTCAAGTCATGCGTGGAAAATGCATTCGAGATAATTCTCAAAGCTGCCGATGAAATTCCAATTTAAACAAAGATGTTTTTTTTTTTTAATCAACAAATTGAAGTTCATTCATAATATTGATTTTGTATATAAATAAGTCAATACAATTTATATATGATTGTTCATCTTTTCTTTCGTTCTCCATGTAAAACTGTACGTAGGTAGATGGTTTTAACTTTTAATGCATCCTGTAGTATTGGGCTTAAATGTCAAAAATACCCCTAATCTAATTAGATAATCTCAATTCTTAAAAAATAAAAAATTGGGTTAAAATTGTAATTCAACAAAATTTAAATTAAAAAAAAAAAAAAAAAAAAAAAAAAAAAAAAAAAAACCTACCTGATAAACTTTTTTCCTAAAAATTAGCACACTCTCTATTTACATTTTTTTCCTAAAAACTAACACACACTAAATCTAGCAGTTTACCCAATTTCAAATCCTAAACTTTAGTTTCTTAAAAATTTCTTCCCGTGTGACTTCACTAACAATAAATAAATTTAAATTGAAAAATTATATTAAACTCAAAATAAAAAAGAGCTTCATCATGCCAAATCTATTTCGCTTGATTAAATTAAATAGGGACCTGCGTAAAAGGGATTTTTTTTTTTATTTGGCGTGAAAGGGACTATTTACACCCTCGAATGACATGATATTTTTAGACATTATAACAATAAACTTAACACACACGATCACTCCCTTACAAATACCAAACCAAATCAAAACCCAGTTTTATCATGAAAATCATCACAGAGAAATAACCGTCGGGAGAGAGTGCCAATGATGCTCATAATCTGAAAGTGCTTTCTGGTGGTTGTGGTCAATACCTCACCTAAAAGCACAAACCCAAAGCCCCTCCTCTGGTTGTCTGCACATTCTACTCCTTAACAAATGGCAATCAAAACATTGTTTGATAGCTCTCTGCTCTCTCCATTGTAGCATAGTGTTCCCCTTCTCTCTCAAGAAGGATGTTGAGTACCCTCTAAATTTTATATATATATATATATATATATATATATATATAATTTGGAATTTAATTAGTTTTTGACTCTTTGATTTTCACACCCAATAATACACTTGCTACAAAAATTAAAAACTTAGATGGACATGTGGTAGAAAATTAGACTCCAATTGAAATCCAAGTTATAATCAAATTGAATTTGGACTCTTCGATTTTTACACTCAATAATTCATTTGGCACAATTAAAAATTAAATGGGACATGTGGCGCGAAATTGAGAATCCAACTAAAGTAACCATGTATAAAAATAAAAATAATGGTATACAATTTATAAAGTTACTGTAACCATGTATATATACATGGTTATTGTAGCAACTTTGCAAATTACTTTGCATTACATACCTAGGGATGGCCGAGGTTGAAGCTTGGATAAGAACCATTCTACCAGCCATGGTGAGTAAGTTGGCTTTCCAACCAGCCAATTTTTTCTTGACTCTGTCTAACACAAAGCTAAAATCGTGTCTTTGCCTCTTTGGGTGTTTTGAAGGGAATCCTAGATACTTGCCAAGGTTGGAGGTGGAGTTAAACCCCAGAATATCACTGAGAGCTTCTCTTTGGTCCGGGTCAACATTGGGTGAGAAGTATACCCGGGACTTTGCTTCACTCACTTTTTGCCCTGATCTTGCACAAAACTCTTAGAGCACAGAATTAATGGCAGCGCAATTTTCCGAGTCTGCATTAGCAAAGAGTACTAAGTCGTCCGCAAAAAAGAGATGGGAGAAGGCCGGGCCACTCCTAGAAGCTTTGATGGGGATCCAAAGTTCAACAGTGCATTTTTCCTCTATTAGATGACCCAAAAACTCCATGCAAAGAATGAAGAGATAAGGGGAGAGGGGGTCGCCTTGTCTAATTCCTCTTGAGGGCTTAAAGGCTTCAAGGCAGCCCCCGTTGAATAGGAGGGAGGTGGACACCGAGGTCACACAGCTCATGATAAGGTCAATGAGCTTATTAGGGAAGTTAAAGTTAATGAGAATTTCTTTGATGAAGCTCCACTCAATTCTGTCATAAGCCTTTTCCAGGTCTATCTTGATGGCCATGAATCCTTTTTTCCCTTTGGCTCTTCCAATAGTATGGATTAACTCCTGGACTATGATGGCATTATCAACTCCTCCTTCCAGGAATAAAGGCTGTTTGGTAGGGTGAAACAAGCTTGTCCAAATGCGGTCTGATCTTGGCAACTATGATTTTGGAAATGATCTTATAGACTGAGTTGCAAAGACTAATGGGTCTATAGTTCCCAATAGTTTCCGGACCTTGAATCTTCGGGATAAGAACAATGTGCGTATTGTTGAGGTACTCCAGAATTTTCCTCTCAATGAAAGCTCTTTCCGCTTCCTCCTTAATCGAATCCCCCACAATTAGCTAAAATCTTTGGAAAAAGCCGGCATGAAGCCCATCCGGACCCGGAGCCTTAAACGGTTTCATAGACCATTGCCCAATAATTACTCTCTACTTTTCTTATCATGGTCAATGATGTTAGATGATTAGATAAGATTAGTGTGGGAAAAGCACATGGCCGCTTTTTTTCTTGTCTCAAAGTCACGTTTTTGTTTTGTTTTTGTTTTGTTTTTGTTTTTTTTGTTTTGTTTTTTGTTTTTTTTTTTTAACTCTTGTTATTTATTGTAAATATATTGAGGTAATGTATAATGACTAAGGATGGCAATTTCTCGGCCAAACTGGGTAAATACCCTTAATTTTAAAACTATGTAGTAAAATGTCATTCTTTTGAAATTATCTAACAAAATGCCCTTATTTTGAAACTCAATTTTAGCAAAATTGAGTTCTGTGTAGAACTCGATATCATTAAAAATCAAGTTCCCTGTGCTTTGTGCCATGGTGGAAGTCGCCGAAGTGGTTATTCTGATTAAAAAAGGTCACGTAGATAGGAGTAATGTGGGAAAAGCACATGGCTGCTTTTTTACTTGTCTCAAAGTCATGTTTTTTTGTTTTGTTTTGTTTTGTTTGTTTTTTTTTTTAAATATTTTAAACTCCTGTTATTTATTGTAAATATATTGAGGTAATGTATAATGACTAGGGATGGCAATTTCTTGGCCAAAATGGGTAAATACCCTTAATTTTAAAACTATGTAGTAAAATGTCATTCTTTTGAAATTATCTAGTAAAATGCCCTTGTTTTGAAACTCGATTTTAGCAAAATCGAGTTCTGTGTAAAACTCGATATTAATAGAAATTAAGTTCCATGTGCTTTGTGCCATGGTGGAAGTCGTTGACATGGTTATTATAATTAAAAAAGGTCACGCAGAACTCGATTTTGTTAAAATCGAGTTCTAGTACAATTTTTTTTTTTTAAATACAACTCAATTTCTGCAGAGTTCTAGGAAAAATTTATTTTAAAAAATAAAGTAGAACTTGATTTTAGGAAATCGAGTTCTATTTAGTAAAAGAGTACACAATAACATCAAGTGTTACGCATATTCTAGATTGTGATGCTTAGTATATTTGTGTCTCTTTGCTTAAATTGAATATAAAAAAGTATCGATTGTGTGTTACTCAACCAAGAGGAATTAACCGTATGGTTATCAAACAGGTTAGATGGGAAAAGCCTAGTTTGGGTTAGGTGAAACTCAACACGGATAGGTCTGCAAATACTTCCACGGGCTCAGCAAGGGGAGGAGGCCTGATCAGAGATGAATGGGGCAATTGGATGTTGGGGTTTTCTAGGAAGATAGGGAAAGTAAACAGCTTCATGGCTGAAACTTGGGCCCTTAGAGATGGACTACTTCTCTGCCAGCACTTAAAGTTAAATGCTGTTATCATTAAGCTTGATGCAAAGGCGTTAGTTGATGCACTCAACAATCCTCTACTCTCTAATTCTATTATTTCTCCTCTGTTTGAGGACTACAAACATCTAGCTGCTCAACTTCCCCATGTAAGCATCAAACACAGCTACCACGAAGGCAATAGGCGTGCTG
This sequence comes from Quercus glauca, assembly GCA_023736055.1. Taxonomy (NCBI): domain Eukaryota; kingdom Viridiplantae; phylum Streptophyta; class Magnoliopsida; order Fagales; family Fagaceae; genus Quercus; species Quercus glauca. Next base: position 28,406,455 of record CM043322.1, read on the forward strand.
ACCGCTTAGCTAGTATAGCACTTAGTCAAGCTATGAACTTTGTTATTCACTATTATCCTCCTATGGATAGGGATGGCAATTTTTGCCCGACCCGCGGGTACCCGGCCCAGCTCGACCCACGGGTACCTGGCCCAGCCCGACCCTAATAGGCCAGGTTTTACCCGATCCGATTAGGAATAGGGTCGGGTATGGGTTTAAAAAAAAAAAAAAAAAAAAACCCCCGAAGAGGGTCCGGGTCGGGTCTGGGTTTTGTCAAAAAAACCCGGACCCGACCTGAGACCCGCCCCATTTAAAAACTCGGTACCCTAAAATACAAAAATGCCCTCAATATATATAAACCTATAATCTAACCCTAATCTGTAATCCCTCATTTCTATTTTCTATTTTTCTTCAGCCTCCTTTAGTCTGATCCTCCTCACTAGCCTCCCTCGCCTCAATCAGTCAATCCGATCCTCTTTCCTCCCTCTCTCGCCTCTCTTGCCGTAGTCCGATCCTCCTCCCTCCCTCAATCCGATCCTCCTTCCTCCCTCACTCGCCTCCCTTGCTTCAATCCGATCCTCCTTCCTCCCTTGCCTCCTTCCTCCCTCGACTCTACAAGAGGAATTGATTGATGTTGGGTTGTCTCTCTTGTTGATAAAAGAGCTTGTCACTGTAAGAACTTGGGACTGTTTTACTTCAATGTTTCTTTCATTAATCATCTTTACTTTTTGCATATTGGTTGATTATGGTACCTGATTTGGAAGGTTGAGTATGGTTAATCGTGTGTGCTCACAGCTCGTTTAGGATTCCTGAGGATTTGTTTCTCGACGAACAAAAAACGTCGGGTGGTCCTGGCCTCTTCTCGTTCATTGGTGGCACTGCCTCCTCCACCGCCACTGCTGCTGCAGCTGGAGGACCTAACATGATGTCGCGCGTTTGAACGCCCAGATCTGCGTTAATGTTTTGGATCAAATCCAAATCTACTACACGCGGCACGAATTGAACTTTAAAGAGTTCTTCTTCTTTTTTTTCTTTTTTAAGCACTTGGGTAATTGTTTTATTTCTTGAGAAATTTTTTTTTTTTTTTTTTTTTTTTTTTTGAATTTGAATATGAATACAAATTTGTTATTGTGCTAAATTTTAGATCCCATATTGTTATTACAGGTTGTAGTAGTAGTAAAGTCTTCTAGACTTTTTTATCCATGTAGTGAGATCAAATTAAATATTTGGATAGAGAAGGGCTTGTATCATTGAGGATCATAAATGAATGATTAAAGATTTTTTTTCCAATCTGCTTTTTTTATCTTTCTTTTTTTTTTTTCAAACATTATTGAAATGGGTAATTTTTTAAACGGGGCCCGGTTGGGGCGGGTCTGGGCCCCGGAAAAAAACCCGGTACCCTAAACGGGCCAGATCTGGGCCACAGGTCTTGCCCCGCGGGTCAGGTCCGGGTATGGAAAAACCCGGCCTGAACCCAACCCGTTGCCATCCCTACCTGTGGACTTAATTCCTCTTGTGAAGGCTGATTGCCAAGGGATGGTTTTCAACAAGTTGTGTCCTGATATCCTGTTTTCTAGCTAGTTGTTCTTTTATTTTCTTTCCATTTTACCCAAAAAAAAAAAATTTATTGGGCAATATAAAATTGCACAATTTTATGCCACAACTCGCGGTAACTTATAACTTGTCATTTGGCAAATTGTGGCTCAAAATTGTGCTATTTTATTTGTCCCTAGCATTACTCAAAAATAAAATGTAAAAAGCACAAAACTGGCGTGCATTGGCAGTGGAGATACCAAAAGACAGAAAAGAAAAGCAATGAAGAAGGACAAGAAAAAAGAAGAAGTTACAGTGGTAGCTGCTATGGAGGCGGAACAAGATCCAAATTAAAAGGGTTCAAAAGTCAAAAAAAAAAAAAAAAAAAAAAAAAAAAAGATCTGGAGCACAGATCAGAACTCATGAATTAGGGGGTGTTTGATTCATCAATTTCCATAACTCAATTCTCAGTTTCCATAACTCATAACTCAAAAATAGTGGGACTCATAGCAAAAAGGTTGTAATTAAACACATTGGGAACCTACAAACAGTACTCAGCCGCAACTTTTGACCACTTTTGACTTTTTTTTTTCCTTTCTCTCCTAGGTTGGCCGTTCGGTTCTTTTTTTTTTCTTCTTCTTCTTCTTCTTCTTCTTCTTCTTCTTTCACTGGTTCCCTTTTTTTTCACTAGGTTTGGTGAATTTGGGTACCAAAAAAAAAAAAAAAAGCTGCACCGGGTGAGAGGTATAGGGCCCACAAATAGTGTGAAAAATGTTGAGTGATAGGAAATGCGTGATGATGCCAAATGAACATGGTATTTTAGAGTGATGAGTGATGAGTGATGAGTGGCGGAAATTGAGTGATCAAAAAAATTGATCCAAACACCCCCTTCGGCTCTGAGTCATTAACCCATCCTTCTCATATTCTTCTTTTTATTTTTCTTTAATGGCTGAAACAAACCGGTACAACTCTCAATACCTGATGTGAGGTGGTAGGAAAATATATAAGGATTAAAATGTAATATAGCCAAACACTTTTTTTTTAGGGGTATTACTACTTTCTGTACAAACGACAAACTTATCGTCGGTGCTCTAAATAATATAAATATAACATTCTAGCTGAACTTTGAATGCCACAAGTCTGCTATTAAACTGTTTCTAATACAAAATTATAGAAGCTAAAGAAACAATTAAAAAAAATGGAGATAGAGGAAGGATTGTGGCCAGCAAGTCCTAGTGCACAATACTATAACAGCTCTGTGCTATCGGTATCCATTATGGGTGTTATGGAAACTGAGGTACCAATTGCAATCAACCAGGCCCGTACCATGTTATTGCTCAAGGATGTGTTCCTGCCCATTAATCCACGCTTTTCCTCCATCATGGTGCTCTCTCTCTCTCTCTCTCTCTCTCTCTCTCTATGTTTGCTTTTTTTCAAAGTAGAAAATACCTACTTTGTGGTTTTTCCCACTAACAAAATTGCAATTTCTTGGAAAATAATATTATCTTGTCTATTTTTTCCCCATTTAAGAAATACACAAACAAAAATGAATGGAAGATATTTGATGATTTGATATATAGTTATAACAGAAAGAGAGGATTTAAACTCTGAATATTATACATACCAAGATGTTAATTAATTGAGTTATAAATCTCTTGGCAAAATGCATGGAAGGTTAAGGAGCCGTTTGGTAAGAGATTTTTAGTAACGTTGTTTGTATTTTTTGGAAATACATGTAGGTAAAAAAATATGTGAAAATACATATAATATTGTTAAAACATTGAAAGTTGTTGTTTAGACAATTATAACAAATAGGCCCTAATTGTGAGTCAAGATACTTTTTTTTAAATTTTCTAGTTGAACGAAATAAAAAATATAAGATTGTTCTTATTGTTGTCCTTTTTTCTTTAACGTAATTAAACTGTAGGATGATGATTTCCAAAAGCACAATTCGCTGAAATTGTTACCATCATTATTCTTCCTCTTTCATCCAATCCAATAAGTATCCTAGATTCTTCATAAAAGTGAAGTATATTCAAGTTCTAGACTAAGCCTTACAAATCTTACATTATTCCCTTTAAAAGTGGCACTCAGTAGAGAGAATTTGTGAACAGGTTATGGATGGAAAAGGAGAGAAGCAATGGAAACGGGTTGAGGTGAAGCTTGAAGAGCATGTTAATGTCACCATTTTCCCCACTGGCTTGTCACCCACATCATACGATGAATATCTTGAAGATTATATATCAAGGATTTCAATGGAGCATTTTTCACAAAACAAACCACTATGGGAAATTCACATGGTTAAATATCCAACAAGCAATGCAGCTGGTACTATCATATTCAAGCTTCACCATGCGCTTGGTGATGGCTACTCCCTCATGGGTGCACTTCTCTCTTGTCTGCAAAGAGCTGATAATCCTTCTCTTCCCCTAACATTTCCTTCACGCCAACACACACAGTCAAAAAGCAACAGAGAAAGTTTTTGTAGAAGAGTTCCCAAACTTTTTTCCTTGATCTTTAACTCTGTATCTGATTTTGGTTTTTGCTTTTTAAAAAGTACTTTGGTTGAAGATGATCGAACACCGATAAGGTCTGGGATTGAAGGAGTCGAGCATCGGCCAATCATGATATCAAACATGATATTCTCTCTGGATAGTATCAAACACATTAAGGCCAAGCTTGGAGTGGTAAGATCAGCATATCTTAGTACAAGTTAGCTAATGATTTCAATTTCATTTCGTTTTTCTACTAGCTAATAACCTAAAATGCCTATTAAATCCGCTCATCAGATGAAAGCATGGTAGTAGTGATTTACTATAAAAAAAAATCTCTTCAATTATACACTTAGCAGTACCTAATGATATGTTTGTTAAATGGGACAAAATGGGCAAATGCCCTTTTCATGCAAAATAATCATGCGTTTGCCCTTCTTCCGAAACTAAATAGGGAACTGCCCTTGTTTTATAACTCGATAATACGAAAGTCGAGTTTAAATAAAGAACTCGATATTACTATGATCGAGTTAGTCTGACCCTTGTGCCACGCTGGCGCAGCAAACGTGGGTTTTCCCCAATAAAAAAATGAGCGTGTAGTCATTCATAACTCGGAAACCGTAAGAGCGAGTTTTATTAAGCAGTTTGAATCAATAGGACCTTAACGTCTCACAACCCCTATTCACTCACTCTCTCCCTGTACACTCTCTTTCCCTCGCTCTCTGTCATCACTCTCTCCCTCGCTCGCTCTGCGATCAAGCTTCCCGACTTTTCCTCACTCTCCATCAGTCTCACTCTCCCTATCCAGTCTCCCTCAGTCGTCGTTGCTTGCTGTCGTCGTTCCTTGCCGTCGTAGTTTCTTCTCGCCGCCATTGATGACAGGTACTGTCCTCTCCTCTGATATCTTTTCTGTGTGATTTTCTAATTAATGAGAAATTTGTTGTCTTTTAACATGCTGCAATGATTATTTTCTCATTACCGAGTTTAAATGTGGTTGGGGTTTTGACGGGGGGTTTTGGCAAATCGAGTGGTGGTGTTTCAGTGATGTCTCTGGGTTTGTGTAAAATGTGTCTTATCTATGCATGATTTTGTTTTGTTATAGTTGTTGTAAATGGTGTCAAACTAATTACGTTTGACTGTAAATTGTTGTTGTAAACGGTGTAAAATGTGTCTGAACCTGAACCCATCTCGTAAAGGTTGGTTTGGACAAAGATTGGTTCTATTGGTTGCGTGTTAAGAAAAAAAATGATGAAAATGATGAGACTGGTTGTTTGAAGCAGTCTTCTGTAAATCCAAGATGTTCTGCCCATAATGACATCCTATATACATAAATCTATGAAATACAATACACATTTACATGAAACAGAAATAAGTCCAGTTAAAAACTAGTAAGAGGGATGAAATAGTAGTGTTTAGTACAGCAACAAACAAATTAAGTTCTTTCATATCCCTTAAAAGTTTTAGTAGAAAATGTTAAGTAACTTTACTAAAAAAAAATTCATTCGCTGGTACCCTCAGCGTATGTGCGGAAATGTATGGGTGGAGAAGCTGATATAGCAAGCATAGAAGTTCATTTGCTTGCAATACAACTCCTCTTTGTTTAAAATTGACCATATGGAGGGGGAGAGGGATAATTGAACATTCAATGGTCCTACACCCTTTGGTGAATTTTAGATTCTTGTTTGAAACTTGAAGTATTATAATATTCTTTACTCTAATTTTTTATTTAAAGAAGTTGGGGAGTGGCTGCTTTTTAAGGTTTTTCTAAATCAATTTGGTACTCTTCTATAGGAGCACAAATATGTGAACGTTTTTTGGCCCCCTTTTATTTGAGCTGGCTGGCTACTATAGATTAAGAAATTTAAAATCTTTGTGTAAATGAAAATGGGTGCTTCTATTGTGGATATTTCAGGCTCCATTTGCGCGGTTCTAACTCATTACTCAAAGATGATATAGATATCAATGAAAGCCGTTGGCACATTTTTTACCCCTGAATGTTTGAATGTTATCTTGTCACTTGAAATATTCTTTTGATTTCACATTTATGGATTTTGTTTCTTGGCAGTTTTTTTAAGGCACATATGTTTGATCCGTTTTTCTTGATCAGTCCTCTTTATTAGGTGCACAAATATGTAAACTGCCTCTTCCATGTAAACTGCTGTTTAAGTGGTGTACAAAATTAATAAGGAAAAAGTTAACAAGGAAAAAGTTAATGGAGCAAAGAAAAGGGTGTTGTTTTCACATTCAATGAGGAGTCCATCTAAACAGTTTTGCATTTATTTTTAAATTAAATTAAATGAAGCATCTATAAAAAGAATTACTAATAGAGTTTTACTTAAAAATTATGCAATGCTCATGGATAAGCCTTGATATACAGAGTACTTATTTTAGTACTCAGCTTATTGGGTTGAAGTTGGTGAATTTGAGATTCTTGTTCGAGTGGTCCTGCACCCTTTGGTGAAATGACATGCATTTTGTTGTAGATTTTATTGATTTTCATTCTTTGTGATTATAATCTTTTGATTATGTAATTTTTTTAAGGAGAATACTCTGTAATTTTTCACCCTTTTGTTAAACAAGAAATGATATTCATTGGAACATCAAACTGCTCAAGTAACTTCAAGGAAAAAATGAGTACATTTACTGTAGGAAACAACATTCACTCCATCATTGTGGTTTAATGAGGTTGGTACATTTTGATTGACTATTGCTTATAGCTAATATAGGGGAACAGGAGTAATACTTGTAACAACTCACCAAGCAGGGAAATAGACACAGCGAATGAGCCTAAAATTTGAAAACGACTCACCAAGCAGAAAATTGATTAGAATTAACTCCTAAAATATTGAAATAGGCCTACCAAGCAGGGAAATGGGCTGACTGAGTCATGGTATGCTTGCATATCTAGTGGTAGAAATGTAGAATAATTAGTATAGGTTTCTAGATATTAAGTTGAGAACTCGAGCCCAAATGACCTGTAGCTGTAGGGATCTTAGTGGTCCATCGTAAACGGGCAAATTTCGTAGGACATAAAACGGGGAGCTGTTAAGGATGACCTTATAGAGAGTGTTACTTTTTTGAAAAGACCAAGTTTGATTGAACAGGTTTGAGAATAAAATAACTAAACATTGAGTTGTTGCAATTTATATTTACTATGTGACTGCACTAGCCTTAAGCCATAGAGTTGACTTTAAATGTCATTGGGGGAAGATCACATATTGTGTGTCGCATGGTTAAATTTAATGTCTTCCCTCCATATGCAGCTCCTAATAATTGTAATTGATATTTGCCTTGTTAAAATCAATTTCAAAGACATCATACACCAAAAAGAACTCTCACATGTAAATATTGCTTAGACGTTGAACATGCAGGTATCAATCAAGTTTGTAGCACATTAATTAGTCATTTGTTTGTTTGTTTACTTCAATTACAGATAATAGGAAAACAAAAAGTGTTTGCATGTAAAATTATGGCAAGTTCTTATTTATTTAAGCATCAATTTTATTTTATATTAATTGTGGTTTACTTGTCAGATAATTGCTAATAATCTATTTGCTGCCATGTCAGATATGCAGGCACTAGATAGAGTGCAGCCTGGACCCGACGATCTTACCCAGTTGACCCGGCAGCCGAATCATCGGTCAACTCCACTTTGGAGCCATGCCGTTGACGAGGTATGTAGTTGTATTATTAATACATGTCTGTTTTATAATTACCTCGTGCACTACCTAACATAATACTCGTCCCTGTGCAGGATGTGCCTGGCATGCTAAAGGTTTGACGCCATAAATGTGTATTGCCGCAGGGTGGGCTAGACCCACGTATCATGCAATGCATAGATGTAGCAGGTTTGACCGGTTTATTCAAGGTTCCTGATATGGAGGTCGACCACGCCTTGATCACGGCCTTGGTTGAGCAGTGGCGTCCGGAGAAGCACACGTTCCACTTTCCCCATGAAGAAATGGGTATCACCTTGCAAGATATTAAGGTGATGCTGGGGATTCCGGTGGATGGGTTGCCTGTTACTGGGAATACAGCCAAGCGATGGAACATGCTATGCCGAGAGTTGTTGGGCCATGAACCTCCGCCCGTGATACCTAACTCAAACAAGTCTACCCTTACTGGGGCGAGGATAAAATACATCTGGCTTGATCAACAGTTTCCCGCTCCCCCAGTTGCAGATGCCGGCGACGAAGTCATACAACAACATGCCCGCTACCACATACTTGTACGGATGGGGGCCCTGTTGTTCATGGACAAGTCTGCGGACTGGGTGTCATAGTTGCCTTTGCAGTTGCTTAACCCAATCAGCAATGCGAGACGGTATAGCTGAGGCAGTGCAGCATTGGCCTAGCTCTATAGGCAACTTTGTAGTGCATCAAAGAAGGAAGCGATGCAAATTGGATGAGCACTCTTGTTGGTGCAGCTATGGGCCTATTCAAGGTTCCCACGACTATGCCCTATTGTGAGGCCACCTCTACCTCCAGTGCACTCAGGGCCCCTTGCCATTAGGTACGTTCATTAAGTTCTCGTTACTCAAGCTAAGTGTCTCTTAGGAATAATCATTTACGTGTAATAGTATATTACATTTTATTTGTCTCTTTGATAGAATTGAAAATATGTGAAACTAACAAACAAAAATAAACTATGTGAAATATAAAGCAAAGTTTGTTAAATGACCAATTCAGTAACGAGCATTTGTTGACACCCCATGTTTGCTAGGTGGAGCAGGCCAAAATGCACCGCAGAGCATGCCACACACGTCCTTGCTGCGTACCGGACGTCGCTAGCTACACTACGGGTAGAGCAAGTACTCGGTTAATTTACGTCCTCAATTTGAGGTTTTTATTTTCGTTTCCCTCAAGTATGTTTCCAAGTTTTTATTTTTATTTTAGTTTGAATTCTTGGATTGTTGTAGGAATGAGTTGATTTCAGAATATTGGTTCCATCCCATCATTTTGTTTGATACTAGGATTTTCATCCCATCATTTAACTCAATTGGAATGTCCATTGTGAAGTGCATCACATTAGAACTTCCATTCGCAGCACCTGCATGAATACGAGCAACCATAAACTCAAAAATTCTAAACTGTTAAATCAAAGGCTTCAATTCTTTTATTTTAACCTAGCATAAACAAATATTTTATAATCCAACAATTTTAAAACCTTATATTTGGAGACTTCTTATTATCAAAAGTAGGGGTGTACATGTGCATGGGTCGAATTGGTTTGGATTGAAGGGTTTTTTCCAACTCAACCTAAGAATGTCGGGTTGAGAAATTCCTAACTCATTACATGTGTAAAAACCAACGCAACCTGACTCACGTGAGTCAGGTTAAGTTGGGCTGGATCAATGGGATATATTTAAATTTAGTCATATATATATTAAGTAGAATTTGGCTATATCCTTGATTATGTACAGAAACGTTTGTGATTTACACCCAAGAAAGAAAGAAGAAATTGTCCCTTTCCAAGATGTTTGAACTGAAAAAGTAACTTACCTATGTATATGTCTTTCAAAAAAGCATGTGCAACATGTGCAAACGATTGAGCATGAAGTCTTGCTTTAGTGCAAGACAAAGTGACTTCAAACCTGTGTTGCAACTAAAAAGAACAACTCCATCAATTCTTACAAATGTCATTAATTTGATGCAATGAAGAGAAGGCACACATATTGTTCATATGTAATTGGTTATAATTCAATGAGAAATTAATTTACCTAAGAGTATACCAAAGATAATCATATTTGTCTTTGGTTGTATTTGTGTGCTCAAGTAATTCATTTGATTTTAATGATGCATCTTCGAAATTCACGATGACATCCCTCCATTCTTCCTAGCTACTAGTTGAAACAAAATTTTGTGTTTATTTACTGATTCTGGCATTATACACCATTTTAACCTATTTAGATTGCATAAAATAGAACTTTTAGCCTGCCATCAAAAGAGAAGAAAAAAGTCCAACCAACAAAAAATATATCTGACTTTATATAAGCAGAATGATTGTAAACTTAGAAGATATCAATTATTTTTGCAACACTCAAACAATATATGCTAGAAATTTTATTTAAAAAATTTAAATTAAGCTTGTGCAGTTTGTAATTAAATAATAAAATGTTATGAACTTAAAACCATAGTTATTGCTCTGCCTAATAAGTACACAATTTAGTATTTATTGTTCTAACTCTTAGAATCCAGGATTACAAACATTGTTATTACTCTGCAAAAAACATTGTTACACACACACAGTTATAAATTACTTTTACAGTCTACTAGCATACTGATCGACTTCGATTTACGTATTCAAGTGGTATATTTTGAATTTATACAGTAACAGTTTGTTTCGCATAGCTAGTAAGAAATGCCGCACAACCTCCATTTTCTTCTTGGAAGACAACGGCCTAAGTTTAAATAAACTGATAACTGTTAATCAGTGATATATGAGAAAACATAAGACTTTTGACACATTACCTCTTGTTGTTGACCTAACTGAAAAGTTGTGGAGCACAATTTAATTGCAGCATGCAACTCCTTAAGTTGTCCCCACTTGATGGGCCTTAATAGTCGTACAATTAGTAAAAGTTGTGGATTATTAATTACTACTTTATTCATATAATTTTAGAAGCATGCAACATATGCTACTCACCATATTCATTAAGAGGAGCTTGATCATAATAAGCTGTGATTTACACTACAGAGCTTGTTCCACATAATTTGTTGCACCAAGGTACTAAGATAAGACATGATTAGTTTCAGATAAATATTAAATGCGCAGTAATTTCGAACACTAAATTTTATAAGAAAATATATTTAGATAGAAATATGATAACAGTATTTGATGAGGATTATACCATGTCATAGTTTACATAGCTTCCATTTCTTGCAATAAAAAGTGCTACTTGAAATGCAATGTATCCAGCAGACCTTATATATGTCTTCCCTCCATATTTTTTATAGCTTCACGATAAAATTAAGTACAGTTAGTTTAGTCTTACAATGATTAATAGTCATTTTGTTCTCAGTCATTGAAACATTGTTAATGACTAACGCAATTAATCCAGTACAAGTTTTCTATTACGATAAAAAGCTTTTGCGAAATCATCAACTTGGATTCATCTTACAGTCGTAAGGATGCTCTGGCACCCTCCTCTAAGTCTGGTTTAGATTGAAAACCCTAGTATCTGATGGTCTCACTTAGCTTTCAATGTTATGCATATGAACATGGTTCTGAGAATGGAATGTGGACATCGGTCAAGCTAGATCTTTTACTATTTTCTACAGATGAATGCTATTCATTGTTTTAATTACTTGTTGATTTCATTCTGTTAATATTTTGAACCCAACGTTGCTGTTCCTTTGCTATCTGCCTAATAATCCCTAAATATTTTGTGTACGAATAGAATCAATAAACTCCATGCTTTCCATTTTACATATCACAAACATAATCTTTAATTAGTATGATGTCTCACTATCACAAACATAATCCACTTATGCAGATTGTATAGGAGCCGTACACGCATACGTTGGGCTCCCTGCCTACGTATTGCACTGCCAGGCAGCATATTTGGAGGGCCGAGGTGCCGTTGATATACTTTTGGATAATGGAGGGGCATCATCCCGAGCGGGTCCTCCGTCAGTTTGGGATGAAGCAACCAGTTCCATCTGTTGTGGATACGTCGGTTGCCCTTCACAAGATATCCCTCCAGGGTAAATGGGAGAAGGATTGGGAGGTAGAACATGCTGTCTTCATTCAGCAATGGGCCAATCGAGTGACTGAAGTTCGTGGGACCCCTCTCTTGGACGGTGATGATACATACCTCGTTGAGTACATGACGTGGTACAAACGCAACACAAGGCAGTACATAACACCAGAGTCTGCGTACTGGGAACTCATGGTGAGGCAACAATTCCTATTTTATGTATGAAACCATTGTTCGATTAAATATCTTCAGCAGCTTTATCATGCATGCAGAACTCCACAGTTATTATTGTTGTTACATCTTTATGAGTTTATCTTTCATTATGTTTTTAAGCTACTGCATGATTTAAGTTGTTCATAAATAACTGAATTTGTCTTCATCCAATTTGTTTGCATGAGGAATGGTTAATTGGTAATGACCAATGATGACCACACCTTTGTTCATATAATTACATTCAAATTTTACAAAGGGTGGGTTGGGTTATTCTTTTATTTTTATTTTTATTTTTTGTTTTTGGTTGGCTTGTAATTTCAAACGGACGGTGCAACTCTTTTTAGTATTGATAAATTCACATTTCATGATAGTTCACTGTCACACTAGATAGCCTTACCTCTAGGACTGAAAGCTAATTACATATTCCTTGATAGATATTACCTCTAGGATTGGGAAGTCCCTTACTAAACTGTTGGTAGAATTCAATTTCCAACATCTTAAAGGTCATTTCAATTCTTGCAAGTATGCAGCACGGATATGTTATTCACCACTAGATTCAAGTATGATATATGTTGTAACTGATGGTACTTCCCTTAATGTTGGGAAATTTCAGCTCGTGTTTGATATTTTCAATTGTCATCCATTCGGACGTGTACCTTAGGAAATAATAACTTCATAGTATGTGTCATAATTGCAGTATGATCTTAATGGAGTTGTAACTTCAAAATATGTGTCCTGATTGCAGTATGCTATTAATGGAGTTGTAACTCTAGTGAAGCCTAGATACACAAATGATAAAAGATATTTTCACTTGTGCTAAGATTGAACTTATGTACAACCAACCAACCATACATGTTTTTTGGAAGTATTATCTCAAAGTTTAGATTGCATACCCATAAACATAACAGGAAACAGAACACTCGTGACTGCTGGGGTGGAACTATAAATTTCTGCACAGGGGGGTCCAACCCCTATTTTTATATGCAATATTTTTAAAGATGTTTAATAGTTATAACTAATATAAGGAGTTCATTAGCTATGTTTACTACTTTTTTCTTTTTATTTTGGAACAAATTTATCCAACTTTTGCATCATACCTATGTTTTTTGCTTTTATGACGCCGCCCTTGTTTTGTAGGTTCGGACAATGATTAGGTCTATACGGAGGTGCGACGAAGGTTCTGACATGCACAATGACCTTACATATACACTACAGCTTGTGAAGGAGTTGGGCCGACTTAAATTGGCGGATGCGCTTGCAGAAGCAGTTCACATTGGTACACAGGGCCCGGGTCGTGGCGGGCAAAGTGGTGGGTCTCGTGGGGGTGGACGTCGTGGGGGTGGCCGAGCTGGTCGCGGTCGTACGACTGAGCCGGATCCCATCTACGAGGAAGGGGATGACTCGGGTGCAGAAGAGGCATGGCTTGGCATTGATTGGGTACTGTTTGACGATGGTGGCAGGACACCACGATGCACATCTAGCACTGGTGCTGGGCCATCCCACAGCGCTAGTCATGAGGGCACTGTTCTACCCCAGCCTACGTCCCATGGTGCTAGCACAGAGTATGCGGACCCTCCCCGTATGTCGCCTGTAATTTTCAGCAGATCTGCCCATGATGGTGGATGCATATTTGTCCCCACACCAGGCATGCCCACCCCACCTCTAATGCATGTGGACCCCACCATGTTAGCTTCATCTGCAACCCCCCACGAAGATGCTGTACAGATTGAGCAGATACCGGCTGAGGACATTGCGCCGGTGGAGGGTTTGCGGAGATCACGGTGCCCTCTTGCGCATGCTCCCAGTTGCGGGACCGGCAATGGTATGTACTTCATCTACACTTCCCATCTTCTTACCTACTTATACTACGCATTTGATTGATTATGTTAATTTAATTATGCTGTTGTGTCTAATGAAACAGGTAAGATTAGACCTGTCAGGGCATATGGGCGGAAACGAAAAGATCATTAAATGCCTATTGAACTCAATGCTTATACTTCCGGCCTCTAGGTGACTGGATATTTTCATTTCTGTTTTCTTATAAAGTTGTATCTCTTTTTTTGAGTGAATATATGGTGGAAACGAAATGGCCATTGAGCCTGATTGTCCCTGTGTGCTTATTCTTCATGTGTATAGGTGGCTGTGCATCTTGGTGGCTGTGCATCTGTTTGTGGATCATTGCTTGGGGACTTGTACTGGCTTATTTAGTGTGTTTGTTGTCAACAAATTGTTACATGTAGGATAAAACCCATAAGGTGTATTGCATTTACTGATGTATTAGGAAGTTTTTCTGGGCTTGGAATTTGTATTGCAAATGGACAAATGCCTCGATTGGTATTGATTTGAAGCCAAACTTTGTTGTATTTTGATATGTTGTTAGCTGGAGTGCCGAACTTGTTTGTAAGAGAGATTTTAAGTGGCATTGGTTTTTTTTTTCTTTTGAGAAACAAATGTGCGGCTTTGGTGATAAGCAAGAAGAAGTAAGTTGATACTTTTCGGGGTCGAGTTTGATGAGTTTATGCGGACCAATGGCACAACCAACTCCTTTGTAGCACAATAAGAATCTGAGTCTCTACAATGCTTGGCGCCATGACTATAAGAGCTTTTGCGGAGGAAGACCGATTCTTTTAAAAGAATCTTGAACTACTTGTTAGAAATGCCAGTCCTTTTTCCACAGTTTTGCAGCAAATGAGTGGTTGATCAACAGATTAGAAACAGTTAGTGCAATTGTTATTGCATCTTCAGCACTCTGCATGGTCATGGCTTCCTCCTGGATCTGTTAGCTCTGGTGAGTTTTACCTTGAAGAGTTATTTTTTCAATCTTTAACGAATTACAGTTCTTCTATAGATGCTTCAATACTTCTGGAGATGGTTTTTTAAACATGCTTGTGGAGTTATATTGAGCTGTAAAACATGCGTATTAGATTCTTCATAACAATTTCTCCTTTAATTGCATGATTTATTGGAATGGCACTTTCTTATGGTCTTTCATTAAACACATCACTTGTCTTCTCAATTCAAAATCAGTGCACTTTACCAAATTATGGAGTTGATTTGTCCAAACGCTAAATCAATACATGCACATACCGTGTGAGGCCCCCGAAGTAATAGAAGGGAATTTGAAAGTGATGATAAACTCTTGGTAAGTCACTACAACCAATGCTCTTTTGAATTTGGATCTGCATAACTGTATAAATGTCCGTATACTAGAAGTATCAATGTACACCTTTGCATTCACAAATGGGTCCCTTCTTTTTGGCAAATCTGGAAATTTCCTGTCAACAATGATTGATAACTCAAGTCCTTGTTTAATGTATATATGTCACTAACAGAAATCTATATGTTGAAACTGTGGTTCTATTACTGGACCGGATAGGGTGTGTACATGCAGGATTGTACCGTCGCATCTACTTTGTTTATCCTGGCATTTGCTATGCCAATGGTCATTTGGCCTTGATGTGGGTGGATCCCATCTAACAAAATCTACCAGGGTGAGATGCATGATAACTTAGATATATGGGCTTGCCCAGGTCACACAGCTGTTTAACTGGATATTCTGTCCATAACTGAGATTCCATCCTTTTCTTTAAAAATTAAAACAAGTAAATAGGAGTATTAAAAGGTAGGATTTTTGTGCTATGGGTAGTGCCTTCTAACTGTATAGGAGTATTACAAGTATCTTCTCTTCGGAATTTATATCATACTTCATCGTTATTTTTTCTGTAATATTACTTCAGTTATCAACATACAAGGCACAATAAGTGTTAACGTCCACTATAATTTATCTAAAGCATTTGGAACATGGGGCATTATGAGTATTGTATACGATGAGTATTTTAAGTTAAGAAAGACTCATTGGAGTTAATTGTAGCCTTTTGCACTGCTTTTAAAACTCTATAAGTTATGCATAGTTCCACAAGTATAATTGTTTGCTTTGTGATATTATTAATTGGGTGGTGTTTGTATTTCTAATACGAATGTTTGATGGTATATTAATTCTCGCAGTCTACATAATAGTATAGCCAGAAGGTGGGAGATTTTGGCTCACCCCATTGAGTAACAAACTCAATTATAATAGTAAGAGTCTTTGTTCTGACTTTCATTATAAACTTGAGACATTTCCTCGTCTATAAGGGTAATCTATTCTGTTGGGGCTTGCAAGTTCGAGGGTTTTTACAAGGGCACATTCGGTTAAGGGCACAAAACATGTATTGTTGGCAGAACTGGCAATGGGAAGACCACTCTCGTAGGTGCTTAATTTCGTCTAGTGGTCCCAGCTGGAGGGAAGATATAGTAATGTATGTATTGAAACTTGTAGTACTCCACTATGCAGTTGTAGTCCTTAAACTTGAAGAATAAGAACAAAATGTGCTTTGTAATTGTGCTGCCATTGAATTCATAGATTGAATCTTTGTTGGGAACTTCAGTGGAGAGCATGCAAAGAAGGGACTCCCATTGGTTTCTCCCAATGGGAGTCACCAGCAAAAAGTGGACGCTTGTGTATAAATTTTTCCAACATCAATTTTGCATCATACACTTATCCATGTAATGTTAACTTTTCAAGTAATTTTGAAATTTTAGGTGTAACTTTTTCTTTAATTTTGAATAATATTACAAGTTGCATCATACTTTTTGGGTTTTATTTACTGTGTTTGGGATTCAAGAATCTTTATATCTTGATGTGTTATTTGTTTTTTTAGTTGGTTGGTGTCAATTTTTATTCATGGTTATTTTGTTTTGGACTTTCTATCTTCTACGTATGAAATTTTCAGAATTGACTTGAAGACCAATTCCATGTATGACCAATTGCAAGTATTTTGTTCTGGACTTTAACTCAATTTTTCAGATTTGACTTAAATTTTTTTGATGTAGGACGATTTTTCATGTATGACCAATTCCAATCTTATCTTTTTCAATGCCCATCGTGTTTCCTTTGATTGGTATGGATTGCAGTGAATCCTCCCAGTGGATTTTCAAAATCATTCATCCAGCTAATTTGCAAGTTATTATTGTTTTTAATGTCATGTACATTCGTTACTCGTGACTCATTGTGTATAGGCTGATCTTGTATTTTGTAAATACACAATGATGGACTGAAGTGAACCAAATATATCTCATACGAGCAACGCTGACCATTAGTTATGAATTACGATCAAATAGAGGGAATAGAATGTACTAGACCGAATAGGACCAAAGTGGACCGAATAAGACCAAAGTACATATAATGGACCGAAGAAGACCAAAGTAGTGCTGAAACAAAAATAATAAGGTTACTTTCCCATATACACATATCTGCTAGGTAAACAGCTGGAAAATGATGACATTTCTAGTTAAACCATACACACGAACCTAGTCACTTGCAAGTATACATATCTTAATGAATACAACAACATGAAGTTATACTTTTGCATTCATTTACCCATACGTTGTCCCGTAGGTGCATCAACTTCATCATCCCCCACAACATGAGCCACCACTTCATTCAACATGTTCGCACTCAAAGTTGCAATCCTTCTTGCATGGTCACGCTCCTCAATGGCAACTTCCAACTAATACCTTAACAAGGAGTTCCTAATGTCTCCACTGTCGTAGTTAGTTCCTTCGATTGGAAAAGTGCTAGTTGGAGCTGAGGTTGATATGTTTGGAGTTGCCGACAATGCGGATGCACCACCATGTTCGTCCATACCATTACAATGCAAATACTCCATGTATGCGGCTTCTGCTTCCCTTCGATCTTTATATAATTTGTGATTGGCGTTTGGGAATTTATGAACTTGTTTGCTCGCATCTACCCAACTGTTGTATATGCCTGGAACACGACCATTAAACACAACATAAATACGTCCCATCCCGGTCTACAAACACGAAATGGTGGAACTCCTTGCGTATTTGAGCTGCTGGATGCACCTTCTTACTAGTGGAGTCAATCTACCATTATGTAGAGGAAATGCAAACAGAAACTCGATTTCTGAGAAATCGAGTTACAGCCTTGACGGTTGCAAGTAACTCGATTTTTGAACTACCGAGTTTCTGTGCTCATCACGTCAATACGTCGCATCAACAGTAACTCGATACTACTGAAGTCGAGTTTTAGGTAAAAATCGATATCCCAGATATCGAGTTATGATTCACCCATCCCCACATATCAGAATCCATGCACATGTCTGCCTCTTTTAGTGCTGGGTTACATTCAGTGTGTGGGTTTCTGAAAAAGAAAGCCTGTAAGCCTGTAAGGTGATTACTTCTTCTACTTGTACCCTCACCAAGTGTGCTATAGCTATGGTCCCCTTCTTCTCATCAATACTCATCTCTCTTGACGGGTATATCTTAACTTACTTACATAACTCTGTAATTACATTTGGATTGGCACTTTAGCATAAATGTGATGACTTTCTTACTATGGTTCTGACACTGTGTGTGTGTATATATATATACACCAATAGGCTGGGAGATGTATCTATATATAGACAAACTTACATACCCATATATGATCACATGTATGTGTGTGTTTAGGGTATATATATATACACACACACATAGTGTCGTATATATATATATGTGTGTGTGTGTGTGTGTGTGTGTGAAAATACACACATATATATTGTGTGTGTGTGTGCGCGCAAATATATGTAAATATACACAAAGTGGACTTTTCATATATGATTATTTATATATATATATATATATACACACACATGTAAACATAGTTTATATATAATATATGGCCTTAGACCACACATTAACCACCCATTTTTGAAACAATTTGTTAGGAATTTCAAAAAAAGGTCAATATACTGAAAATAAGTAGAACAATTTTCCCAAAAATGAATGACAAATTGTGTTATCCTGTGTGTGTGTGTGTGTGTGTGTGTGTGTGTGTGTGTGTGTGTGTGTGTGATATTGACATTGTATACATATTCTTCCTCCATGTGTATAGATCTAGTAATGGATGTATGGATAATTGGGAACATATATATAAACAAACTTTCATTGTCAGGTGAATTTCTATAATGATATATGCATTTATTCATAGGTATCAACAATGATGTAACAAGTAATAAGAGGTTTAAATTGTATGGTTCTTTCAGTTCTGAAAGGCTTAAGTGTGTGGGTTCTGAAAAAGAAAGCCTGCGAGGTGAATAGCTTCTGCTGACCATATTGCATCATACACTTATACTTTGTTGTAAAACATCTCCCCTAAAAGGCCAATGATTGTGTACAAACGAATCAAGTTTGTTAGGAATACTTAGGATATCATTATAGTGCGTTTGTAAACGTTTAATTATCACTAACATAACCCTTTATCTTCTGCATGATAACTACAATTAATTGTCCTTCTCCAGGTCTACCATGGGTTGTCATTGCTTCTACGTTTACTATGATGGGGAGCAGTATTTCCACGACTTGCATGGGTTTTCCTATAGAGGCGAGTCAGTGAAGAAGAAGTTCATTGAGTTGAAATGCAGAACACACTTAAGAAAAATGCATTGGAAGATAATGGAATCTCTAGGGTTGGACAGGGAGTCACATAAGATATCCATCGTGTACCGTGCCCCCCAGATACTTGTGAGTGCTCGGGTTGTCTACAACTCAAATCCGTTGAGTTACGATGCTAACGTGGACATGATGTGGACAGTGATTAAGCGGACCCCCCAATTCATAGCGTCTGATTTGTATGTAACTGTTAAGGCTGTTGGGTTCCATGCTAGTGTAAGTTCACAACATGGCAGTGGGGTGGAAGCGCCACACTCATCGCCGCTTGACATGCAGCCTTCCTTTGCCGATGTCACACCTTTGCCTTACAGTAATCAACCATGCAGTGCAGTTGATGATGTTGACGAACCAAAAGTGTTGGGCGCCACCCATACACGATCCGTGGGAGGGTCTAGTCACACGTATGAACATACACAAGTTCATTTGGATGGGGGAATTGAAATTGATGCCAGCCAAGATGTGTACGAAGAGTTCATTGATACTGATGGAGCAGTGGATGACGCAGAGGTCAATGTACCACTTGTCGAAAACAACGAGGAGGATTGCCCTAATACAGTTCCTATCCCAGAATGGTTCACATCAAACACATGGGACAATATTAAGGACCCATCACCTGCATTGGGTTCAGGGCATCTTACAAGTTGGCATAAAGGTGACCACTTGGCCATCGGGATGCTATTTAAGAATAAAGCCTCTGTTCAGTATGTGTTGACCCTCTACTCTGTGAAGCATAATAAGCAATACAGGGTCATAAACTCTGACACCAATAGGCTAGTAGTGCGGTGCATACATGAGGCATGTATGTGGTCAATTCAGGCCATTTGCAGCAAGAAGCACGGGCTGTGGCAAATCAGTAAATGTCTGGCTCCCCACAGTTGCTCATCCCTCCAGGTAGCGACTGATGGGCGAATGATGGATTCAAAGTTCATCTCCATTGCACTTGAGAAGTATGTACGGGAGGACCTAACCCGAAAGGTAAGGGACTTGCGTAGTATGTTGCATGCAAGGCACGGGCATGATGTAACTATGTACAAGGTTTGGGAAGCCAAACAAAAGGCAGTTGCGCGTATTTACGGGGATTTTGACGAGTCCTACGCGGAATTGCCACAGTTTCTAGCGGCATTGTCCGATGCAGATCCGAACACTATAACCACGTTAAAGTGTGACCCTCGTGTCCCGGGGACTTGTATATTCAACTCTGCGTTTTGGGCTTTCGGTCCGTGTATTAGAGGGTTCAGGCATTGCAGGCCAGTGATAAGCATAGATGCAACGCACCTTTATGGCAAGTACAAAGGAAAGCTGTTGATAGCAATGGAAACTGATGGTAACAACGAGGTTTATCCACTCGCGTTTGCCGTTGTCGAAAGCGAGAGCACGGAGACATGGGGATGGTTTTTGGCATGCCTGCTGACCTATGTTATGGATCGGACCAATTTATGTATAATCTCCGATAGGCATCGTGGGATACAATCATGCTTTGATGACACCACTAGGGGCTACCTGCAACCGCCCTTAACCCATCACCGGTATTGCCTCCGCCATTTAGTAAGCAATGTTAACACAAACTTCAATAGCGTGCCGTTGAAGAACTTGGTATGGAAGGCAGCAACTACAAATCAAGTTAGGAAGTTTGAAAACACCATGGATTGCATCAAGAATGTCAACCCGGATGCGTACGACTATCTGAAAGAGGTAAATCAAGAAAAGTGGACACTTGTACATGACTATGGGCACCGATATGGGGCAATGACAACCAACCTGTCAGAGTGCTTCAATGGGGTACTTAAGGGCGCACATAGCTTGCCGATAACTGCAATGGTGAAGTTCACATTTTACAAGGTGAACTCGTACTTTGACGAACGTCGAAACAAAACCCTAGAGCAGTTGGAAGAGGGGCAAGTGTGGTGTAAATATGCCTATGACAAGTTCGAGGCAAATCAAGGAAAGGCAAAGCTCCATATAGTTAGACGGATGAGCGTGCAACAACAGTTATATATAGTGGAGACCCAGTGTTCATTGTTGAACACTGGCGGGGGAGATCACACCCATAGGGTTTCCCTCATGGACATGACATGCACGTGTGGCAAATGGGAAGCAAACAAGATCCCCTGTTCACACTTGATAGCAATTTGTGCCAAGCATAACCACGATGCCATTGAGTATATGGATCGTTTCTACCGCGTGGAAGAACGATATCATAGCTACGAGCCGATATTCCAACCACTTAAAGATAGGTTAGAATGGCTGGAGCCAGAAGAAAGGAGAACCGTGATGCCAAACCCGCGGTTGATCCATGAGAAAGGTCGGCCGACGTCCACGAGAATCCGCAATGAGATGGATGACGAGGATAGGGAGTTGCCAACCTCATTGTGGATTGAGAATGGACCAAAGTTGAAGTGTGGGTTGTGTCGGCAAGAGGGTCATAACCGGCGTACATGTCTGACGCGAAATGTGGCATCAACAAGCCGTGGTGCTACGTAGCAGGTAACAATTACAATTCATAGCAAGGGGGTATCATAAGTTGTTCTTCTTTACATGTTTAGGTATTACATTATGAGTTATAAGTAAGATTCATGGAGTAATTTTTAGTTTGGAACCATGATAGTACCATTGTATCAAATTTAGCTACACTTTGGGCAATCTTGTGATGACTTCGTCAAGTAGTTCCAGTTACCCTTAACTCCTACCTATTACCATTCCAAGTATTCTGTCAGATTTGGTGTTCTTCCAATCTTATTGTTTGTGGTGTACATATTCTTCTATTCATGGGGTCTCTATTTCCCTAACTGTATATGTTTTGATTAAGATTGCTAATTGTGGCCAAGGTGTAACTGTAACATGCTATTAATTAATGTGGGTTGTATACTAATTTTTGTGTTTGTTACTATGCAGAAACGAGGCAGCCCTGCAACAACGGGAAGTTTGTAGTTCCAATACTGTTGCCATGTCCTGTGTGCCGAAGGTGCCAGACTTTCTACGCACATGGATGAAGTGGTTAGACTGACTAAAGAGAACAACAAAAATGTGTAACTCAAATGCGCAAACTCCATGATTGCCTAAAACCATTGTTGGCATATGCTGTCAGAGTTTCAAGTTAAAATTGTGAATAATGTTTAAAACGTACAATTGACAAAGTTATTTTTGTACATCAACGGATTTAAATGTATAAAGTTCTTACTTACAATTATGCTCGTATGGATGATTTTCTTATTCACATAATGGAAATGAGGGAATGAATAATTGATGGATGTGGTTGGAAGTAGATATGAGTTGTTGTATAGTATGGTCGTGAACAGGTCCACTTTCACTACCTCATGAGCAGGCCAATGCTGTATGGGAGTGTACACTGAATGAATGATAGGGAATGTATGAACATAACTCGATTTTCTATTTACCGAGTTAAGTGGAACACCCTTAGATCAAATAACTCGCTTTCTCCATCACCGAGTTATACAGAAGACTGTTCACAATTAAGAAATTGAGTTGGGCTGGGTTATACTCTGATCAAATAACTCGATTTCTGTATTACCGAGTTATGTGTAGTACACTTCTGTAAACTGAGATTCCTATTGGACTGCATCTGGATCAGTCCAAATACGGAGGGCTGGGTGGCTAAGCCCAGATTAAATAACTCGATTTCTTTACAACCGAGTTATATAGAAGACCGTTAAGAAATTGAATTGGGCTATGTTGTACTCCACATAACTCGATTTTCTTATACTCGAGTTATGTGTAGTCACCCAAATCAAATAACTCGCTTTCTTAGTAATCGAGTTATGTGGAAGACTGTTAAAAATTTACGCTACACAGAACTCGAATTACGAATGACTGAGTTATGTGGAAGACAGTTAATGTGATAAATTGTGTAGGGTTGGGCTGGTTTACACTCCACGTAACTTGATTTCCATATAATCAAGTTATGTGTAGTACACTTCTGAAAACTGAGATTCCTATTGGACTGCATCTGGATCAGTCCAAATACGAAGGGCTGGGTGGCTAAGCCCAGATTAAATAACTCAATTTCTATAAAACCGAGTTATAAAGAAGACCGTTGAATTGGGCTGTTTTGTACTCCACATAACTCGATTTTCTTATACCCGAGTTATGTGTAGTCACCCAGATCAAATAACTCGCTTTCTTAGTAATCGAGTTACGTGGAAGATAGCTACAAATTTACACTACACAGAACTAGAATTAGGAATAACCGAGTTATGTGGAAGACAGTTAATGTGATAAATTGTGTAGGGCTGGGCTGGTTTACACTCCACGTAACTCGATTTCCGTATAGCCGAGTTATGTGTATTACCCTCACGAACCTGAGATTCCTCTTGGACTGCATCTGGATCAGTCCAAATACGGAGGGCTGGGTGGCTAAGCCCAGATTAAATAACTTGATTTCTGTACAACCGAGTTATACAGAAGACCGTTCTCTATTAAGAAATTGAATTGGGCTGTGTTGTACTCCACATAACTCGATCTTGTTATAGCCGAGTTATGTGTAGTCACCCAGATCAAATAACTCGCTTTCTTATTAATCGAGTTATGTGGAAGACAGTTACAAATTTACACTACACATAACTCGAATTACGAATAACCGAGTTATGTGGAAGACAGTTTATATGATAAATTGTGTAGGTTGGTTTGGTTTACACTCCACATAACTCAATTTTTTTATAGACGAGTTATGTGTGTTACCCTCAGGAAACTGAGATTCCTCTTGGACTGCATCTGGATCAGTCCAAATACGGAGGGCTGGGTGTGGAACAATAGTTCACATGACTCGGTTTCACTATTATCGAGTAATTATGGAGATAACCCGATTTTCTTGATATCGAGTTACTTGCAAGCCGTACAACACTACATGGATTCCTTTAAAGTTACACTACACACAACATGGATTCCTATGATTTTTAGTGCACATAACTCGAGTATTGAATAGTCGGGTTATGTGGAAGCCCAAGCAGATTGCTGGACTCTATTTAGTTCTCAACCTATGAAGAATCAACCGTTGAAATTCTCAGCGAAAAGCACCGGACTTTGGAGAACCAAAACAATGGCTTCTCAATGGCGGAGAAACAATGAGGATGGTCCTGCTGATCCTACGATGAGGTCCCCGCACTTTTTCAAGATTATTCTGCCTCGAGCTCTTCAAGAAGGAAAGATTGTAAGTATACTTAAATTCATGCTCTTTTTTCTCTCTGAAACTAACATGCTAATACACGTCGTCCATTTGATCTTCGTTTTTCTGATTTTTGAAAAAATTGTACATTTGTTACATGTAGACATAAAAACTTTAAGTTTGCAATACGTATGTTACATTTGTTGTTGTGATTTACATTTTTTGTGTTTAATTCCTCTGCAATTGTCAAGTTTTGTTTGTTGAGTTTAGATAGTAAGTTTTTAATAAAATATATTTCTCTTACAGTTATTTTATTTGAGACTAAGTCTATTTGTTGTTTTTTTTTTTATGTTTTAAATTGTTTGTCAATACTTAAGTAGTTAGTCACAAAGCATCAAATGCTTGCAAACAATTCTTAAAATATGGATTAAAACTATACTGAGGATATGTAATGGTAGAGAGTGACAATTCTTAAAATACAATATTCTCTTGGAGACACACACACATAATTTTTATATTTTGTTCTTAATTTCAGACTAAGTCTTTTATTGTTATTGTTGTTGTTAAGTTTCCAATTGTTTTTCAATGCTTGATCTAGACTAAACATGTTCAATGAAAACAAAGCAGAGGGTAATTTAATGGTAGGGGGTAAAAATGTAGCTGTATAAAGGTATGTATGAATATGTAATTCGTATATGTGCCATTGGTTTGAAGCTCATGATATGATACACCTTTATGCATGTGTTTATTTAAATATTTAACTCTACAGATACCAAAATCAAAAACAGAAACTTGTAATTTCAAACAATGATTTTAACTCATTTAACTAATAGAACTTCATTTCATCAACATCATCCTCTACATCTCAGTTGTTAGATTTTGTGTTAGATTTCCTGTAATGGTTGCTGCACAACGAGAATATATGCGAACTCAAATGCATGTGTTTATTTACAAAGCCTGCATTAATGTTATGGAGATTCTTTTTTACAGCGGATTCCAACAAAGTTTATACTTCAATATGGAGTTGATTTGTCCGATACGGCCTTTCTTAGGATTCCAAATGGTACAAATTGGAAAGTGAAGGTGACAAAACACGATGGGGGGGTTTGGTTTCAAAATGGTTGGTGCGAATTTGCAAGTTGTCATGGTGTAACCCTGGGGCACTTGCTAGTTTTCAAATATATTGGAAATTCACACTTTGATGTACTCATATTTGATGCCACTGCAACAGAAATAGACTATACTTTAGATGACCAAGTCCAACCTTGTAGGGTGGAAGATAATGAGAGTGATGATGACTCTGTTCAAATCTTGGACGTCTTTACTAAGGGAGAGGGTTCAGGTATGAATCTCACACTGTTGTAAGGAACTGGTTGATTGTTATTAGCCTGTTTACTAATAATTTCATGCGCATCACTTCATATTTTCATGTCATTTTAGGATCAGCTCATGGGATTGGAGGAAATCGAGTAGGATGCACAGGCAGTTCGTTAATTAAACTTGAATCTGACCAATGTCCTAAGAAAGATGGCGGTGTAGCTGAAAATCTTGTGAGAGCCAATGCTTTTAAATCAGAGAATCCCCTTTTCACTGTTACCATTCATCCATCATACATTGATGGCAAGGACCGTGCAGTAAGCTTTCAGCTTCACAGAAATTGTTGGGTTTTAGTCATGCCCTCTTTTTTACTTTGATTTTTCATAGATCAATTAGAAAGCATGTACAGATACTTGTTGCTAATGATTTGCGTAGTTGTGTTTTTAGGGGAAAAGATGTATGTATATCTAACATCTTAGGTTCATCTTAGGTTCAACAATTTTTGAAATATCGCTTTCCAACTTTTTTGTACAGAGTTTACCCCAGGCCATTATCAACTACCTACCAAGAGAAGGATTTACCAAGGACTACAGCAAAGGAAGTATACTCACAGTGAAGCTGCAGGTTGTGGACCAATTATGGCCTGTGAAGTTATACGTTTATGAACGAAGTATGGGTTCATCATGTGTCGTATCTGCTGGGTGGTCTGCATTTGTGAGGGAAAATACGTTGCAAGTAGGAGATGTTTACGTATTTGAGCTGATCATGAGGGACGATGTTGTGTTGAAGGTCCACATTTTCAGATGCATTGAATAAGTGGTTATGGTGGTTGCATTAAACTTTGGATGTGTTTATTTTGCAACTACTATGTTAAATGTTAAACATTGGATGTGTTTATTTTGCGACTACTATGTTAAACGTTAAACTTTGGATGTGTTTATAACATAGTTAAACTTTGGATGTGTTTATTTTGCAACTACTATGTTAAACGTTCAACTTTGGATGTGTTTATTTTCCAACTAATATGTTCATCCATTTTTTTCCCTTTTTGTTTTTGGAATGGACTGTGGCCAAGGTTGATGTTTTGTTATATCGACATCCCTGGCATGCTGTACTGTTTAAAAGCAAAGCTGAGTTGCTATGTAATATCATCGATACTAGGAATGCATCTGATCAATATGGAGTTATTTATACCAATATAAACTGTGACAAAAGTGTTATGTACCAGCTGTGCCATATCGGATCTGGTTCTTGCTTTTGAATTTGCTTAGGAGTCTATCTTTATATTTACCAAATTGTGATGAAATTAGTTACGATACTATCTACCCACTTTCTAAGGTTGGGCATAAGCTATTGCAATTAAGTTTTAAACCCTTAGAATCACTTGCCGAACTGAATTTGATATCAACTAAGAGCATCCAACTCTATCAGGTTCCTTCAATTAAGCATAATTCCCTATTCAGTTTAGCTCTTTCAAAAGAAATATTTAAATGTTGGGCCTTACAAACCACACTTCTAAAAATTCCCTCCAAAGAGCTCTCTTCGAGTAGGCTTATGCCACATGTGATTCAATAAAGTAAAAAAAAAAAAACAATAGCCAAATATTGCATGTTGGGTTTTCTTGTTAGTTGGGTTTCTAAGTAGACTTTTGCGCCAATTTGGTACATAACATGACCTATTTTGAATGATCCTCATGTCAAAAGCCCAAGTTTACCAAGTTGGAATTATAAATAGATGATTTTTACAAAATTTGTTACTTCATCAATTTGAGAGTAAGAAAGGGGGACAACCCTACTCACCTTTGAATAAGTAGGACTGTGTTTGAATACCGATTTGGTTTACTCGCATTTTACTGAAAATTAGGAGTAAATGGTTTAAAGATGTTCTACATAAATTGCTCATATGTATAAATTTTCCAATCTAGTAACACAAATTTGTTAAAAATTGTTGAAGTGACATATTATGATTGGTGTATAACAAAAATAGAATCAAGATTCATGTTATAAATATGTTGATCTAATCACAATTTGTAATTTTAGCCAACAAGCTTGTAAAAAAGAAAAAAAAAAGAAAAAGAAAAAGTTAAGTCCCTAACATTGTTCAAGAATTTATATTTACCCTTCTTGGGGTCTGGTCATAAAAATGTTTATTTTTCATTGAGTTGAATAAGTTAACAAATTAATTGACCCGAGACATTTTTGACAGTTCACCTCAAACTCTCCACCAAAATGGTTTAGATAAGGAACGCATCAAAGAAGTAAACAACAGGCCTCAAAGTAAATGGAAGAGAAACTATCCTCTCTCGAGTTCCTTCAATTAAGCATAATTCCCTATTTAGTTAAGGTCTTGCAAAAGGAAGATTTAAATGTTGGGCTATTTTCAATTAGTTTGATCACCCCTATAGTGGCGTTTTTAAGTCCTATAATAACGTTTTAAAGTCCTATAGCGGCGTTTTCCTGCAAAAAAAATTTTATGAGTGTTCAATACCATGTTCAGGGAGCCCTATAGTGGCGATTTTAAGTCCTATAGTGACGTTTTTAATCCCTATAGCGGCGTTTTTCTGCAAAATTTTTATAACTCAATTTTTAAGCCCTATAGTGACGTTTTTAAGCCCTATAGCAGCATTTATAAAACTCGAGTCTTTAAAGCTCGAGTTTTCGCGTGTATTTTTTTCTGATTATTACGATGGAACAGTGAACATAACTCGATTTCTTAGATATCGAGATAAGTGGTACACATAAATAGGCTTCTTGTGATTTACAATAAACAGAACTCGGTTTCAAAGAAATCGGGTTCTGTGTAGACCCTCCTGTACAGTTGGATTCCTCTTAGACTGCATCTGGACCAGTCCAAAATATCTGGCCTTGATGGGGAAGCCCAGTTAACATAACTCGAGATATGAATAGTCGAGTTATATATAACTGGATTCCTGA
Organism: Quercus glauca; assembly: GCA_023736055.1. NCBI lineage: Eukaryota > Viridiplantae > Streptophyta > Magnoliopsida > Fagales > Fagaceae > Quercus > Quercus glauca. Next base: position 28,435,234 of record CM043322.1, read on the forward strand.
AATGTACACTTCATGTACCTCGAGTATCTAGTAATCGAGTTATATTTTAGTAACTCGATTTACCTATCATCGAGTAATTCTCGGGATTTATCCCCTCCAGTATAAACCCCATTGTTCTGCAGAACCTGCAGCTGTGCGAAATTACATCTTCGATTGCTGTCGCTGCATCCGGTCGGAATCGACAATTTCCTGCGGAAGTTCTTCGAATATTTTACATAGTAAGAGTCTTTTAACATTTTGTTGTCTATAAAATGACACATTTGTGGTGTGTTATTGTCAAAATTTTTATTCATGCTTCAAAGTTCATTGTCTATGTAGATTGTGATGAAGATGGGTGTTTGGGTAGTCAAATGCATTTTTGTTAGTAGGTTGTCTTCGACTAGTATCCTTCTACAAAATGAACTTGCCAGTGGCGCCATATGTGTGTGGTAGTCCTTATGCTGTTTGTATGCCTGAACTGTACATTGTGCAATTTAAAGTTTTTTGTACAAGTTGGTGAAACTTACTACATGTAGCTAGGAATTTTGAAAACGTGTTAGGTCCTACATCCACTTGTATGTTTCCTGTATTATAATGTCGAACATGCTGTTAGAATGCTTGCGATCGGTGCGTGACATTATTGATCATTTTGACAAAAGTCAATATATTAACAAATTGCATGTTGGCTCTTTGAGTTCAACTAAAGTTCATATACTCTTGGTCTCTATCTTCAAATTACACGTCCACTCAGACCAAAATGCATTACATTTATTTAACCAACTAAACAACCCGTGAATAAGAATATTGTTTTTTCATTGTGTTGTTGTAAACTGCTCTAGACAGTATATTGTATGGATGATTTTATACACATGGTAGTGCGTTAAATTTGGCAATTTTTTTTCTCTGCTTCAAACTTCATTGTTTATCTCATCGTAATGCGGTATTTGGTTATGTTTTTGTGTGAGCTAATCGTGTTTCCACTACTGACCATCAGTTAGTTATGGCTCCGAAGAGGGCTAAGAGGGGAAAATGCAAAGCTGCATCTGAACCTGAAGTGGTGTTTGATCAATCAAGGTTCCTCACGCCCGAGAATGAGCAACCTTTGAAACCTTGAATAAGTGTAGGCGTATTTGGGGAGAAAGGCAAATCAATCTACATGAATTGCATCCTTCCATCCGTGAGAATCTACAGTCTAGGCATTGGTTGTCCCTGTGTACAAACATACAACCCCCTCCAGCTGACTTGATTAGAGAATTCTATTCGAATCTATCAGTGCATGAGGATCTCATGGGTCACAAGGTGTCATCATCCATTCGTGGTGTACCGTTTACAATAACTAGGGAGCGCGTATCTAAAGCTCTTGATGTACCTATAATTTGTAGACCTACTTATCCATACACTATGTCTCCTCATGTTGATGATGTTATGGATGTCCTTTGTGGACGACCAGTCACTCGGGGTTCTGATCGAAGTATTAGCTCAAGTGAGTTGACTGAGCTTAATTATATCTTCTTTAGGATAGCTTGTCACAACATTTTCCCTATCTCTCATATCCATACAATCCCTATACATAGGTGTTTCTTTCTTTACGCCCTCGTCACCAATAGTTCCATTTGTTTTCCTTCCCTTTTCATCGAAACCATTGTGGAGGTGCGTAGGAGCAAGTATAAGAGGCATGGTTTGTTTTTTCCAGTTCTCATCCATAGGGTCCTCAAATATATAGGATTAAAGAATTTCCCTTCCCAAGAGTTGGTTCACATCCAAGCCCCCATAGAAGCGAAATTTCTGAAATAGCGAAGTGCCCAAAAAAAGGTTGTCGACCCCAGTGTTGGTCCATCCAAGACACCACGAGTACGGTCTACTACTGGAGATGTTCCAGATGAGGACATGCATGGGGATCCCACAGTTGCTGTTGCCAAGGATGGTGATGATGAGGTAGATGTTGACACTGTTGATGCAGCGCATACATGCCCTCTTCCTCCCTTTCTTCATGCTATGATGGAGACCATTATGACAACTCAGGCAACCCATGGGCAAATTCTACATGGTCTTCTTGCCGAGGTTGCAGCTCTCCGAGCGGACGTAGCTGACTATAGACATCCGGTTCCACCGTCTCCACTGTCTGACTCTTCATGATTGCCATTGCCCATTGTACCGAAGGCGGGGACGAATTTGTTGTAGTTGTTGTAGCAAATTCATTTGATTGTATGACAGTTATATGAACTGGCTTTAAGGCAGTTGTATATTTTGTTATTTTAGTGGCAATTTCACAAACATGGTATCCGTGGAAAGTAGCTTGATATATTAATATGATGGCTAGTTTCATGCCCATCGTTACTATTATTAGTATTATTGCAATGGTTCTATATAACATCAAGTAGATCCAAGTCAGTGTGTAAAAAATATTTATTTCATAATTCTGTACGGCACTCACATGTTATTAAATTATAGTAATTATTAATAAAAATTGAAGGTTTGTGAAAGCACAATTGGTTTGCAGGGTTTGTTGTTGACAATGAACCACCTAGGAGATTTTCCTCCGAGTGGAGGGGCTCAAGCTATATATGCACTTTGGGCAACTGTTTGTATTGGAGGTTTTGCTTTTCAGTCATGTATTTTTCACTAATTAGATATTTTTGTCGCTCTTAAATTAGCAATTATATTATTCTGAATTTGGTCCCCACCTGGACTGTACGTCATGCATCATATTTTCATTACAAAATTTATTGATGAAACCTTGCAGTGCAGACTTGTCAAATAAACACCCTGATGTTTAATGTTTTGTGAAGGATGAAGCACAATTAAACATATATAACAGTGAGCTCAAGCCACCAACATCAAAGGTATAACAAATGTGCTATTCAGTTCCAGTTGGGCTTCACTTCAAACGGGCAACTCTTTGACCACGATGTTTGATCGAACAGTTGAGTAAGTTGGTATTCCAAATCTACGGGGTCACATTAATTGGCTACGATTACAAGAGAAAGTTTAGTGTTTCAGGCTGTGGGGCTGCGTAATTTGTAAGAGTGATGGTTTTTAGAGCAAAGTGATGCTTTTTAACCTTTAAAGGTTTAATGACCGAAGGTAATGAACACCGTGATATTTACACACCATGATGTTTAAAATGGCTTGAAACTGGCCAAAGATAATAACACACTGTGATCTTCAGAATTTGTTTTGTGAAGGATTTAAACAATTATTAAATTAATATAGCGAAATTGTAGCGTGAAAGACAAAACATGGATACCTATACCGAAGTTTCAAGATGACCAAGTTTGAACTCTAAACGCACGTCACCAGCCCGCTGCTGTAGCACCAACTGTAGTCATATCAAACTCCTTCAATCGTAGCACATACGCCAACAGACGCAGCTGTTGGCGCCAAGTCATGTTCGCAATTGTGCACTAGAAGTATCAACAGCTCGACATTGTTTCACACCCACACTCACGTGAATACACAATTCTGAATTTGGATGCATAGATGTCACATTTACATCTAATGTTGCAACTACTGCCCACCTTTGATGCGACATTGGGAACATGTAAAATCCTGTTTAGATTGCAGTGGTTTTCCAGCATGTACTGACATGACAAGCCCTAGCAACTGAAATTTTAATTAAATAGTAGACCGTGAAATGAGGTTATAAATGCTGATATAATGTTAACTTTCTACCCCGCTAACTTCGTAGATTGATTAAGCTATGAGTCGCAACGCCTCAACATCAAAGCGTACAATGCGAAACAAGTTTGGTTCTACTTCAACAAATGCATTATCACAAGTTCCAACAGATCAACAACTACATACATACACAGACCACTATGAAGGGATATGGGTTGGGAAGAAGAGAGATTTCGTTAATGTGCCAATATACACGTACGAGAGTCTTGGAAGCGTCGGGCACATCATGGTCGGGAAACCTACAAAACTAAGTACAGATACCACTGCAATAGAGTTCACTGTTGCAGAACAAGCGGAACCACCATGGCCAACCCTATACGAGAAGAGGTGTGAGTTAGAAGTGTATTGTCGATGGTACGGGTTACGAGTTCCTATGGCACGCTCAGCCGAGTTACCTAGAGATGAACCTGCCAACATACTTGCTCGTCTTGAACAAGAGAACAATCAAATGCAAAGACGACTAGACCGTTTTCATGCAATCCAAAAAGCTAGGAAACATCTAAAGGGGAAGGCGCAACAGCGAGCCATCAAGTCTATTAATGAAATTACTACATTAGATGATGAAACAAATATTTCAGACTTCTCAGATTCAAGCAATGATGATTTCCAAAAATTTCTACCTACGAACATTAGACGTTGTTGTTAATGTCTACACATTATGTGCAATACATAATGTTATTGTTAATGTCTGACAAATGATGATTATGTACGTTCAACTTTTGCAACTCTAAAAATTAACTGTTCATTAGTTTTGGCTAAGTTTATGTAAAATCAGTTTCTCATTTCTTCTCTGTTGTTCTTTGTTGCTACATTCAAGTGATGTGCTTTGGTTGGACAATGTCCTTTGCTTTGTAATGTAGGAAAAACCATAGGAAGTGAAATGCCTCCAAATTATATTTATTGCACATTACTTTTAGGAAAATTTAATAGATTCAATACATACAGACTCATCCAAAGCACATAGACCAACCGCACATATGATTCAATAATACGAATAATTCATTTATATGAGTTGTTTGAGTCGCAGTATCATATACACGTATCCGTGTATCTTAGTTCTTATAGTGTCCTACTTTATATAGATACATTACAAAAAGACTCGTCCAAACCAAACTAACCACTCAGTTACTGAAAATCCATATGGCTCACACAACACACTGTTTCATAGTATTTGGTTTGCTTAGAAATAGGGTAAAGGCCTAAAAGCCTGATCAGCCTCTAAAATGTTTCATTCAAGTTATTGGTTTGTTGTAGCGTTGCTCCAAAGCTCCCTGAAATGTTTGTAAGGGAATATGGGGATAAAACCCTCCAGTGTTGCTACACTCGGTGCACGTAATAGCAACTGAGATTGGAGAAGGCTAAAATAACTCTACACTATTCAGCTAAGTCATTTTCGCAGTTCTGTATGTGCTGTTCAACAACTCGGCACTGTTAAACCCTGTTCAGTCATATCATCCATGCTCACGTGAATAAACAGATATGCAACATTTTGCAATGCACTATTTTCAAGGATGCAGAGGATCCCTCAACAGTGTAAGCTAAATTTTGGGGGTGAGCTGTCCATCATTGCTACACTTGATTGATGCAGTTTTGCATGTGATGCTCAATAGCTCGACACTGTTGAACCCTGACCACAAGTACCCATTCCCACTCACGTGAATACACAGATGTGCAACCCTTTGCAATGCACCATTTTCAAGGAGGCAAAGCATCCCTGAATTGGTTATGCATCAATTTTGGGGGTGAGCTGTCCACAGTTGCTACACTAATGTTCGTAGTGCTGCATGTGGTGCTCAACAGCTTCGTATTGTTGAACCCTGTCCAGTCATATCACCTACACACACGCCAATGCACAGATATGCCTTCTTTTGCAATGCACCGTTTTCAAGGATGCAGAGCATGGCTGAAAAGTTTTTGATACAGTTAACACAGCTCAGCGCTGTCTCGTCAAGTCATGTCAGATGACGCACAGGAATGCTAAATAGTCTTCATCAAGACATGCCATACTAGTGATCAATGTCCCTAATTAAATATAAGCATAAACATCACTAGTTTAAAATTTAAACATGTTATCCTAGTCCAAACTCTAGTGGTCAACCATGTGAAATATTGAGACACTAAGCACAACATGCATCCTCTCGATCGCCTCGAAGACACAGACATCTCCTGCTTCTAAATTATTGTGCTTTCGAAAATGCAACCCATCCCTTCCCGAATCTCATTGCTGAATATGTTTTGATAGAGGGTAATAGTAGAAGACATTGAAGTGTGACATCATGATCACATTATGTATAAAGGCTCACCATATTATACGGCCGCGAGATACCCATGATGAGTTTGTATCATCTTCATCTAAGTTTATTATTTCTACCTGATGATCTTCCGATTTACAATTCTGAGTAGGTGGATATTGAATCTCAGTGGCAGTCTTATCAAATATAAGAACATGGAAGTTGGAATTTCCTTCATATCTGGAGACTAAAATATATAACCATATCAGATAGAATGGTATTCAACAAAATCCTACCAACCATTACAAAACCAAATGTTGTTATCAGCTTTCTTCAATCCCACTTGCCAAAAATGTGGATAGGGAGCAATGAGTGTAGGTACGGTGGAAAGCTCAACACTGTTGAACCCTGTCCAAAAGTACCCATCCACACTCACGTGAATACACAGAGCATCAGTGAAAAGTTCATGCTTAGGTGCTTCGCACTGTTGAACCCTATCCAATCATATCACCTACACGCACATCAATACACCTTTTACAATGCACGCTTAACAGCTTTTGCAATGCACCGTTTTCAAGGATGCAAAGCATCCCTGAAAAGTTTATGATACATTTATCACAGCTCAACAATATCTCGTCAAGTCATGTCAGATGAAACACATCAATGTTGAGTAGTATTAACGTGAATAAATACGCAACCTCTTTTGCAGTACACATCACCAGCTCGCTGCTGTAGCACAAGCTATAGCCATATCAAACAGCTACCTCAGCGAATCACATGCACCAATAGAAGCCACTATACAACCAAGTCATGTTTGTAGTTTTGCATGTGCTCATCAACACCTTGCCACTGAACAATACACTGTCGAGTCATATCATCTTTATTCATGTGAACACTTACTCTTACATATAGTCACATCCACGTGAATACTTGCCCTTGCAAAACCCCTATATAAAGTCTCATTTACATCTACCCTTGCAAAACATCTACACATACCGATCTAGAGTCACATTTTCCAATGTCGATGCGCAATTGGATGCTACCTCATTTTCCAGATAACTATAGAAGGGAAAGAGATTCCGACGAGAGGGAATACTATGCAGGATTGCGGTGAGAGTGGGACTTTCGCATGAATGAGTCCAACGCTCTACACAATGATCTCCTGCGACTCGAAGCGCCTCTTGTCGACCGTAGCTCACTTGCATTGCCACGACGAAACATGCACCAATATGAGCGTGCAGTTACTAAAATAAAAAAAGAAAACAATCTTATGATACTTCGTAGGTCCAGGTATCACATGCTACAACTAGCGGAGGAGCTGGCCGCCGCAACGAACAAGCAACTCACTCCGGCAGAATGTAACAATGTCCTCAACTATGAGAACTACTTGTCAGAATGAATGTCTATGTGGTGTGTGTGTTATGTCTAGTGTTAAGTTAGTAATGTTAGTGTAAGTTATTTTAAGTTTTCTGTGTTATGTCGTACGTGCTTATTGAAAATCATCATGTGTGGGAATATTTAACTTTTATGCGTTATGTGAAAATAATCTAGATTACGAATAACGTGCATGCTCCTCACAATCAATAATAAGGTTTACATAGTACAAATGCAACAACGGTGACACACATACATAGTTAAGCAAAATAGTTCTCCAACAAAATCTAATAACACCACGACACGATTACTCTTCATCTGACATCTCCATGTCTGACTGATAAATGGGATCGGCAAGAAGTGATTGCATGAACTGTGCATGCTCATACCACCCTTCCTCCACTGACTCTCGAATCTCGACTTGGGTTCGATATCGATTAAGACGTATCTTCATTCGATTATTTTCTTCTCTTATGCGGTTCAATGCTTGACGAAGTTCGTCGATCGTGTCTCTAGGCATCTGCGATGCGAGTTGCCGAGGCACTGGCAACTTAAAACCAACCAGCTCATCATAAAACATTTGTTGTTCACGAAATAACCAAGCCCACTCCTGTCTCATGGTATTGTGAACATAAGCACTATTTCGCAAATTCGGATTGATTGGATAGCTGAACTCATCTTCTAATACCCAACAACGACCCATAGCAGTGAACACATCATGAGGCCTATAGATTTCTGGGTTGCTAGAACCAGACATTGACACTTAATACAATAACACCAAATGATCAAGTTAGTTAACTGTGCGCATCAACTGTTGGTAAATAATGTACTGCTGCATAAAATGGTACACAACAAAGACATTCATAAATTTGTGTACTATTACATGCTAAAAATTAAATACTAACACTAACACTAACATTTGACCATGTGCAAACAAATTGTTGTTAATTTCTACCCATTGTGTTCAATACATAATGTTGTTATAAATGTTTGACCAATGTGATTATGTGCAATACAAAATGTTGCTATAGTAAAGATTTCATTCTTGTGGCCAACGTTTACTACAACAAACAACTAAATGGGAGAAGGTGTTGATCTGAGTTTTCTACAACAAACAACCAAAGATTTCAGTACAATATCAAATAAAAATATCATTGTCCTAAAATTCTGTTGTGAGTTTTCTACCTAAGATGATACAAACTTCAGTTGAGTCCGAAAGCTGTTGATCTGAGCAGAGTGGAGGTTCAGCAGAAATCCAGACACACTAAATGGGAGAAGGTGTGGAGAAATTATACGCAAGTAACTCGATTTTTCGAAGTGCGATTATACTTTATAACTCGATATTACAATAATCGAGTTATGTTAAAACCATATATCCGTACGCCTGACACAAAAAAAGTCTGAAAACAGGTTTAATAAGAGCGTATCTCGATATGTCAATAATCGGTTATATTACTCGATTAATAAATAATCGAGTTAGTAAGGGATTTGAAAAACAAAATGCCACGCTGGGCGTACGAGCGTACGCCCAGCGTGGCACAAACCTCAAGCTAACTCGAGTACACTATAATCGAGTAATTCATATAACTCGACTTTAGGTTTATCGAGTTATAAAACAAGGGCAGTTCCCTATTTAGTTTCGGAAGAAGGGCAAACACATGATTATTTTGAATGAAAAGGGCATTTGCCCATTTTGTCCTTGTTAAATGTATTCTATACTTTTCTTCCGAAAAATTATTTAACATTCAAATAAGTAAAACCTTTTGCTTTTTAATAGTGATTTTACCAAAGTATTTTAAATCTTTATATTTATATGTGGACAAAATTTTCCTCCAAACTAATTTGAAAGTGAACTTTTTTTCATTTTAGATTAATTGGTTTATTTAAATTTGTCCAAAATAAGATAGCTAAACTTACCATTTTAATTTATTCACCTAGTTAAAAACAAATCACATATATGATTTTTTTTTTTCAGCTAAAAAAGAAATCACATATATGATTTATTACAATTTTCAATTATGAGGGTTTCAAATACCTTACATACTTAACTTAATAGCAAAACATTAATTTGTATGAATATTTGTGACTGGGTAAAACATTTTAATCATTGTTCACATTTTTTGCATATAAAGATTTGAGAGAATAAATTAACAAAATAGCTAAGAAAAAAATCAAAACTTATTCAAGAAATACCAATCCTAACACATTATAAAGCTTAAATTGCTAATATTGAACTGGCCTTCAACTTTTTTCATAATTGCTCTCTTTTTTTTCTTTTTCTGGTAAAGAATGTAATGTTCTCCATTCAATTTCCATCTCCGGCTAGCATTCCAATCTTGACGGCCCAAATTTTAGAAAGGGATAACTGCTCTTTTTTTTCTTTTTCTTTTTTTTTTCTTTTTCTGGTAAAGAATATAATTTTGGTCCTCTCAAGTTCTCATTTAATTTGTTGGCCGAGAAATAATAACACTCTTTCGTTAAAACAAAACAAAAAACTCGCCATAGAGCTCACGGTATCCTAATTAATTTAGGGACCAAGGGAAAGAGACCAAAGGTAGGAAGCAGGCCAAAATTCTATCTAGAATAGTGATGATCCTCTTTCCAACATGTCATCTTCACCTAAGTTGGCCCCACCTGTTCACAAAGTATTTATTATAAAATTTAAGAGTTTTTTTTTTTTTTTTTTTTAATTTATAGAAACAAACACATACACAAGGGAGTAGAAATGAGATTCTAACATAAAAACACACCAAAATTTTATTCAAAAGTTACGGTAACTTTTAAAGGAGAGTGGGGTAAAGTGTATTTCACATAACACATTCTCTTAAGTAAGATGTAACAATCACAATTTTTTTTTTAGAAACAAGCACATATACAAGGGTTAAGAGTCCTAATGTCACAAAACTTCTAAAATTTCCTACCACCTCACAAATAGGAGGTTAAAAAAAAAACTTAATTGCACCTGTGGGGCCCAAATATTTGGCAACCCGGCCCACTCTATATCGGGCCCAAGGTCCATGCCGAGAAGAGTGCAGAGTCCGAGGATAAGAGGGAGAGGCCCAAGTCATCAGGGGACCTCGCCGAGGATGCCTATGTCCTCGGCAAACCGGCATTGAAAGAAGGAAGCTGTCACTCACCCATTAAATGCACGCCACCAACACTCTGGTCCCATTAATGGTGAACTGACCAACAAACAGTGATGCTTTAGTTATTTTAACTAACAGAAAGCCTGCAAAGGCGGCTGATGGGACGAGCCCTCAGACAGAAGTTCAGACGGCCGACAAGTGGACAGTAGAGATCAACTGAACAAGACTATATAATAGATAGAACCCCCAAAGTAAAGGGGTTGGGAGTTGGACCCTGGAGAGTAAAAGGGGTTTTTCAGGGTGTCCAAGGACAACCCTTGTATTCATCGGTTCTAAGGAAAGAGCTCCTCGAACTGGGCCGAGGATGAACTTTCCTCAAGAACACTTAGTCAAAATCCTGTTATTATCCTCGCAAACCCTTAGTCAAATTCTTGTTGTTGTTCTGATGAATCTTACGTCGACTGTTCTCTTTCTTGCTAGTGCCTAGTCCTTCTATCCATTCTCTAGAAATTTATTGTACGGGAGCCGCCCGAAAACGGGTCCCTATAATTGGCGCCGTTTGTGGGAAGGACTTGTGTGCTAGCAAGTGCGACAGTTGGTGTGGAAAAAAAAAATCAAGAGCAACACTTCTTTCAAAAAAAAATATACACACAACCAAGGGCAACATGTTCATTCAGGAAGCAACCATCACAAAAAATTGAAAAGATGCACGAAGTAAAAGAGATGAAACGAGGCTACTTCTTTATTAATTTTGAAGAGAAGTTACATTTTACATCAGATGCTCATGCAGGCTTGTTCTAAATCTAACTACGAAGACAGACGCCCATACAGGCTTGTTCTAAAGCTAACTACAAAGAAAAACGCCTAAACAGGCTTGTGCTGAAGTTAAGAGAAAAGGAAAGGGTGAGAGGTCTAGGTAGGCATGTTTTAAAGCCAGGCCCAGTGGTGGAGGGAGAAGTGGAGACAGGCCTATGTTAAGGTCGTCAACAGCTCCCCAACCACCACTTGTGGCGGAAGGAAGGAGAAGGAAGAAGAGGCCGCGGCACCTGACGGTTCCACCTCATGGTTCCACCAGGTTTCCCTCCCAATCCCACAATAACTAGGAGCCGGCGAATCACTATCAGCCTGGAGGGCTGACAGATCCAAATCCGGAGGAGAGACGTTACATTCCTTTCGGATCCCCTTCCGAGCTGCAAGGGGAGTCCCATCTCTAGCTAGGTTGAAAAGAAGGGAGATCTTCGGCCTCTGCCTACTCCGCCTCCATCATATTGTCCAGGATCATAGTGGCATCCTCGGCTCCTGAAAGGGGCTCGACTTCCCTGTCGCCGCCCTTTCCCAAGGCCACTTTATCTCGTGGGGCACAAGCTACTATTCTGGCAAAACCCTTAAGATGCCCAGAGAATGGTGTATTTATGGGATTCGAATTCAAGTGTTTGTCAAGTTTGAAGGAAGGATCACCCCAAAGGGCCTTATATAGAAGGCGAAAATTGGTGAAAGCCAGCCTGCACAAAACCCTAAGGAGGAATTACCGGGAGAATTAACTCCACTTAATTTCCAAGAGGCTTATCAGCCGCTGGACCCTCGTGAATCCGCAAGGACATTAATAAGGAGGCACCTCGCGAACCGAAGCGTCAAGCACGTTACTCAAATAGCCCAAAAGACGCCTCGTTATCAGAAGTGGCGCGCTAGATGAAGGGGCTAGACCGAAGAAGAGTCCTCCCTCAGCAAAGCGGGCTCGAGGCCGCTGTCACTCCAAGGGCAGACTCCCCAACACTGAGGATGAGTCCCCTAACTCTAAGCACTAAAAGAAGAACCAAGTGCTGGACAGAACCAAGGCCTTGCATGGTCCTCAGACTCAAGCCTATGGGGAAACCAGTTACTAAAAGAAGACGAGTATTAGACAGAACCTAGGCCTTCCATGGTCCTCGGACTCAAGCCTCTGGGGAAACTAACTACTTAAGAAGAACTAGGTACTAAACAGAACCAAGGTCTTGCATAGTCCTCGGACTCAAACCTATGGGGAAACTAGCTACTTCAAAACCAAGTGCTGGACAGAACCAAGGCCTTACATGGTCCTTGGACTCAAGCCTAGGGGGAAACCAGTTACTAAAAGAAGACGAGTATTAGACAGAACCTAGGCCTTGCATGGTCCTCGAACTCAAGCCTCTGGGGAAACTAACTACTTAAGAAGAACTAGGTACTAAACAGAACCAAGGTCTTGCATAGTCCATGGACTCAAACCTATAGGGAAACTAGCTACTTCAGAACCAAGTGCTGGACAGAACCAAGGCCTTGCATGGTCCTCGGACTCAAGCCTATAGGGAAACCAGTTACTAAAAGAAGACGAGTGTTAGATAGAACCTAGGCCTTGCATGGTCCTCGGACTCAAGCCTCTGCAGAAACTAACTACTTAAGAAGAACTAGGTACTAGACAGAACCAAGATCTTGCATAGTCCTCGGACTCAAACCTATAGGGAAACTAGCTACTTCAAAACTAAGTACTGGACAGAACCAAGGCCTTGCATGGTCCTCGGACTCAAGCCTATGGGGAAACCAATTACTAAAAGAAGACGAGTGTTAGACAGAACCTAGGCCTTGCATGGTCCTCGGACTCAAGCCTCTGGGGAACTAACTACTTAAGAAGAACTAGGTACAAGACAGAACCAAGGTCTTGTATAGTCCTCGGACTCAAACCTACGGGGAAACTAGTTACTTCAGAACCAAGTGCTGGACAGAACCAAGGCCTTGCATGGTCTTAGGACTCAAGCCTATGGGGAAACCAGTTACTAAAAAAAGACGAGTATTAGACAGAATCTAGGCCTTGCATGGTCCTCGGACTCAAGCCTATGGGGAAACCAGTTACTAAAAGAAGACGAGTGTTAGACAGAACCTAGGCCTTGCATGGTCCTCGGACTCAAGCCTCTGGAGAAACTAACTACTTAAGAAGAACTAGATACTAGACAGAACCAAGGTCTTGCATAGTCCTCGGACTTAAACCTATGGGGAAACTAGCTACTTCAAAACCAAGTGCTGGACAGAACCAAGGCCTTGCATGGTTCTCAGACTCAAGCTTATAGGGAAACCAGTTACTAAAAGAAGACAAGTGTTAGACAGAACCTAGGCCTTACATGGTCTTCGGACTCAAGCCTCTGGGGAAACTAACTACTTAAGAAGAACTAGGTACTAGACAGAATCAAGGTCTTGTATAGTCCTTGGACTCAAACCTATGGGGAAACTAGTTACTTCAGAACCAAGTGTTGGACAGAACCAAGGCCTTGCATGGTCTTCGGACTCAAGCCTATGGGGAAACCAGTTACTAAAAGAAGACGAGTATTAGACAGAATCTAGGCCTTGCGTGGTCCTCAGACTCAAACCTATGGGGAAACTAGCTACTTCAGAACCAAGTGCTAGACAGAACCAAGGCCTTGCATGGTCCTCGGACTCAAGCCTATAGGGAAACCAATTACTAAAAGAAGACGAGTGTTAGACAGAACCTAGGCCTTGCATGGTCCTCGGACTCAAGCCTCTGGGGAAACTAACTACTTAAGAAGAACTAGGTACTAGAAAGAACCGAGGTCTTGCATAGTCCTCGAACTCAAACCTATAGGGAAACTAGCTACTTCAGAACCAACTGCTGGACAGAACCAAGGCCTTGCATGGTCCTCGGACTCAAGCCTATGGGGAAACCAGTTACTAAAAAAAGACGAATATTAGACAGAACCTAGGCCTTGCATGGTCCTTGGACTCAAGCCTCTGGAGAAACTAACTACTTAAGAAGAACTAGGTACTAGACAGAACGAAGGTCTTGTATAGTCCTTGGACTCAAACCTATGGGGAAACTAGCTACTTCAGAACCAAGTGCTGGACAGAACCAAGGCCTTGCATGGTCCTCGGACTCAAGCCTATGGGGAAACCAGTTACTAAAAGAAGACGAGTGTTAGACAAAACCTAGGCCTTACATGGTCCTCGGACTCAAGCCTTTGGGGAAACTAACTACTTAAGAAGAACTAGGTACTAGATAGAACCAAGGTCTTGCATAGTCCTCGGACTCAAACCTATGGGGAAACTAGCTACTTTAGAACCAAGTGCTGGACAGAACCAAAGCCTTGCATAGTCTTCGGACTCAAGCCTATGGGGAAACCAGTTACTAAAAGAAGACGAGTATTAGACAGAACCTAGGCCTTGCATGGTCCTCGGACTCAAGCCTACGGGGAAACTAATTACCAAAGAAGAATCAAGTACCAGATAGAACCGGGGCCTTACATAGTCCTCGGACTCAAACCAATGGAGAAACCATCCCCCCATGAAATACCAAGTGTTAGATAGAGCCAAGGTCTTGTGCGTTCCTCGGCGTCAAACCTATAGGGAAACTAGTTGCTTCAAGGGAATCCAAGTACTAGACAGAACTAAGGTCTTGTATAGTCCAAAGACTCAGACCTATGGGGAAACTAGTTATTTAAGGAGGATCTAAGAACTGGACAGAACCAAGGTCTTGTACTGACCGTGGGCTCAAACCTACTGCGAGGTTGACCACTTTGGTACTAGTAATGAGCACTACAGGAGACGATGACCAATGTAGTCGACAAAGGCGCAATTGAAGCCAGAATCATGCAAGTAAAAAAGATATACATATATGCATAATATAACACAAGTAAAACAAATAAGAAAAGAGAAAACATATACTTCGCTGAATCTTTAGAGAAAAGTTGTACGAGGCAAATGTGCCATTACATGCTAAAAAAAAAAGGGTGAAAACAAGGCAGAGGCGCACGCAGATGATCATTCTTGCGGCTCCATCTCAACTCCCCCCTTAGGGGGCTGGGCAGAGGAGGTCTCAGAATCCTTGTGGCCCTCGCTCGGGGCTGCAGCCTGGGAAGTGTCAGCTGAGTGGGATACCTCCTCAACAAAAAGAGCTTGGACACCAGCTAAGGGATCCGCAGTCTCCCCAGGCTCATCAGTGAGGAGACCCTTGCTTGCCTCAACGTTCCCAGGAGGATCAACTTCCGTGGTGGGCTCACCCGAGGTGAGGGTAGCTGGGACACCTTCCTCAGAAACAACCCCAACGCCCTCGGCAGCCACCTCGATCTCAGAACTTGGAGGGGCAGTCTCACGAATGGCAAAGGAATAAAATACGTTCTCCGCCCTCCACAGGTTAGACGAGACTTTAACCTAAGCTTGTTTAAGGGCCTCATTCCAAACCTAGGCGCAGTAAAATCTACACACGCCAGGCACTTGGGCTCTAAGGTCGTCCTCTGATTCAGTCGCCCCTGCCTCATAGGCGTCCTGCGCAGCCTTGTCTTTGGAGGCCTCAACCTCAGCCCTGACAGATTCAACCTCCTCTTTGGCTTTCAAAGCATTGTCCGTGGCAAACTCTACAGCGCCTCTAGCCTTATCTGCCTCAAGCACCCTCTCCCTCAGGGTGGCGACCTCCTCTCTGGCTATCCTCAACTGATCTTCTGCCTGGCGCAGGTTGTTGGTCTGATCCAGAGCCAGTTTTTCGGCGGCAGTGAAGGCCGACTCAGCCTTGTCTCAAGCCACCTTCATCTCCTCTAACTGATTCATCGCCTTTTTAAGATCATCCTTAGAAGCGTTGAGGGTCCGCACGGTTTCCAACAGCTTGGAATGCTCCGAGCCAGCAACCTTGCTTTGACTACTGGCCATGTCCTCCAGCCTGAAGGTAACCTGGATAGCCTGCCAACTGCAACCAATATGCAACAGATAAAGAGCCAAGGAACGGAAAGTCAAGAAAATCACAAACAATCAAAAAGCTTACCATGCCCAAGTGCTGCTTAAGGCCGAGGAAGACCTCCTTGCTCCTCAAAGCCTCCAGCTGGGCCATGTCCGCAGGGAGCAATAAGGACCTCCCCAACGCGTCAGCCACGAGCGCACCCTCGCCCCCTTGAGGGTTCTTGAGGGAGGCATCATTCGTCAGAGGCTTCCCATGAAGCATAAGTGTAGGAAGCCAAGCCTGGGCCCCGGCCTGGATAGAGGCCTGCTTCTCTTGGCCTTGGCGCCCTATCCTCAACTGTTTTGATAGCGGCCGAGCATCACCACCACCTCGAGGAGGGTCAGACTCTTCACCCCCTAGGTCTCTTGCCTTTATCCTTCTTCTGCAGAGGGCTGGTGGGCTTGGACCCAAACGTCAAACTCTGTTGGGGTGGGGGAGGAGGAAGCGCGGATGGAGGAAGCTCAGAAGGAGGGAGCTCGGGAGGAGACTTCCCCGGCGTGTCCCTCCCCAGCTACCCCTCAATCAGTGCCAGCAAGCTCTTCTGAGGCCGTTTCTTGAAACTCATCTTTGACCGAGGAGTGGCTTCTTCAGGCAGAAAGTCCGCTTCAGTTAAACTGGGGTCACCCAAATCGCCGGAAGGGTCCTTGGGTGAATGGGGCTAGTCGAGCACACCAAACTCATCCCCGGACGAACCTGAGTCAGCAACCTCCTCTTCTCCTTCGATCTCGGCAACTTGAGCCAATCAAGAAGTACCTACCATTGGTACGCCCTCGGGGATGGGAGACCCTTCGGGGATCAGAAATTCGTGCTCGACTACTGTGATACTGCGCAACCAAGGGTCTCCAGCTTGAATCACGTGCTCTAGAGCCGAGAATAATTTTTGGAGCGGGTCGTATCCTAGGACCACGTGGGCGGCTCTAACTTGGTTGTCTCCTTTATTCACAAAGATTTTCGACCTCAGCACCTTCTCCAAGTCTTCCTTATTAACTTGGTCGAAGTGACGATCAAAAGCTCGCGAATCTGCATAAAGAAAGCAAGTTCCTGTTAAAAAACCAAGCAAAGTAGGACACTAAAGCACAAGGGACTAAACACTCTCCTAATCTAGATGCCCCACCTGGTGTACCCTCCACTGTTGGGCAAAGAAGGCCCTTGTGCCATTCCCTAGACATAATGAGGAAGTCTTTGTTCAGACCCTTGCTGGACTCAGGGAGGCACTGGATGAGCTGGACCCTATTATCTCTCGTCCTCATGTAATAGGACTTCTCCTTCAGGCGCTGGAGTTTGTAGCACCAGTTCACATCATGATGGGTTAACCTCAGCCCCATCTTCTCATTCAAGGCATCCACACAGCCTAAGATCCTAAATACATTGGTGGCACACTAAGTGGGAGATAGATTGAAGTGCCTAAGATAATCCCTCATCACCGGCCCCATGGGGATCCTCATTCCACCCTCTAGAAAGGCGATTATAGGAATCGCCACCTCACCCTCTTTTCTCTTTGAACTCCATTCTCCCTCTCCGCAGTACCTCAAACCCACTGTATCGGTGATCCTATAATCAGCGACGAATTTGTCCATTGACTCCTCAGACTCCACTAACCTCTTAAGCCTATCCATCCTAAAGAACTAACAAGGAACTTAAGCAAACAGTACGAACTAGAGAGAAAAGAAGACTTACAGAAGTGAGGGAAAGCTCCTCGAACAGGCTTTTTGTGCTAAGGGAAGTCGACAGTACAATTGGAGATGTGACCAAATTCGGAGTATGTGCGCAAGATCTCTAGAATGCAAAAGCGAAAGAACGAATCAGTTCAACCGGGTATATATACCCCCAATTAAAAGTAACTACACGGACTTTCTCACCCAATGAGCTAGGAGCATCCCCATCGTCCATTCATCATCACATCGTTGAACGTGGACACAGAGCTGCCGAAATGTAATGAAGGTACGCTCCAGAAACTGAAATGCCAGGAACGTCCCCTGGGCAATTAAAAGGATCATGACACTGACAGAATGGCAAGGCTCGATAGGCTAGGACATAGGCCCGAGAAACATCAAAATCCTCATCCCCGCCCGAGAGGCCGGGCAGCAGAATTTTGAGGGGCTATTGTGGGGCCCAAATATTTGACAACCCCGGCCCACTCCATATCGAGCCCAAGGTCCATACCGAGAAGAGTGCAGAGTCCGAGGATAAGAGGGAGAGGCCCAAGTCATCAGGGGACCTCGCCGAGGATGCCCATGTCCTCAGCAAACTGGCATTGAAAAAAGGAAGCTGTCACTCACCCATTAGATGCACACCACCAACACTCTGGTCGCATTAATGGTGAACTGACCAGCAAACAGTGATGCTTTGGTTATTTTAACTAACAGAAAGCCTGTAAAGGCGACTGATAGGACGAGCCCTCAGACAGAAGTTCAGACGGCTGACAGGTGGACGGCAGAGATCAACTGAACAAGACTATATAATAGATAGAACCCCCAAAGTAAAGGGGATTGAGAGGTTGGACCTTAGAGTAGGAAAGTAAAAAGGGTTTTTCAGGGTGTCCAAGGACAACCCTTGTATTCATCGGTTCTAAGGAAATAGCTCCTCGGACTGGGCAGAGGATGAACTTTCCTCAAGAACACTTAGTCAAAATCCTGTTCTTATCCTCGCAAACCCTTAGGCAAATTCTTGTTGTTGTTCTTATGAATCTTACGTCGACTGTTGTCTTTCTTGCTAGTGCCTAGTTCTTCTATCCATTCTCTACAAATTTATTGTACGGGGGCCGCCCGAAAACGGGTCCCTACAGCAGCCATAAAAAATAATAAAAAAAATCTTTGTAGATTGTGGTGGTTGGTAAATTGGGGTATATTGTGAATTTTAGTTGTCACCCTAATTTGTATTGAGATTTTTAATTTGAATATTCTATTGACTCATTTTCAATGTATGTTTTTGTATGCTAAAATTAGATGATAATACAAATGACATTAATTTGTCAACTTGGCATGTAATTCTCAAATATAAATATTTTCACTGTCAAATTTACAATTAATGTTGAGTAATTTATTTTTGTAAGTCCATCGTAGATGTTCTTCCTAATTTATTTATTTTTTTTATAAAAACAAAAACTATTATATTTTATTATTAAGCTCTATATATTAGTTATTTTTTTAGGTGATTTAATTTTAAGTCATGTTTCATTTATAACCAAGTATACACTTTTCCCTTATTCTTTTGTGGCTATAAACGTAAAGATTTATGTATTATTTAAACTTTTTTTGTTTGTATTGAAAGAACTAAAAAAAAAAAGAAGTTTATGTCGGGTTGAACCAGCCCATCAAAGATCGAGTAAAGATTAATAACAACCTAATTTAGTACAATAAGTTTTAGACTCATACTTGGTCAAGTGAAAACCAAACTCATCTAAAAAGTTTAGATGAGGGCCGTCATCGGTTTTACCCCCATAGTTGCTCCAAAATTCTATGTATGATTATAACCTAACTTATGCACTTCATAGGAAGGTTAAAAAAAAAAGTATATATAATACATATTTATTAATAATATTAATAAATAAATAATCAAATTACAGAATTTATGGGGAAAGAAAAACTTACCTTAATTAGTATTTCTTTAGAGAAGATCAAATGTACGTAATTCAATAAAAAAAAAATTGGAGTTACGTTTAATTTTAATTAAAAAACCCAATGAATTCTAATTAATTAGTTTAGATTGACATATGTAGTTTAGCATTATTTTTATTCCATAAACCAAATTAAAATTACATATATGAGAACAATGACATATAGTAAACCAGTCCATTTCCGCCATTTCCAATTGGTCATTCTAATTAATTTGCCCTTTTTTTGGTTTAAAAGAAAGAAACTAATTAAAGCTATGCTGTTTTGAATTGATTCTTATTATTTCATAGATGATGAGTAAATATGACTATATGAGTGTTAAATATGTCTTGGTGTGTGTGTATCAGTATATGTATATAGTAGCAATAAAACCTAAAATGGTATACTAGAATTAACAAGTACCGAATTATTTTGTTCAAGTAAACAAACTGAAATGGGCACCGAAATGGAATTGACAACATTGATTTATACTAATTACATTTAATATTACAATGTTCCCTTTTGAATATTCTAAAAAACATGTTCACTTTTGAATTTAGCTGACTCAGGGAGAAAAAAAAGCACTTATACGAATATCATTTAGTACTAGAATATGCAAATTTATTATTCTTGATTGCTCCATTTTGATACGGAAAAAAAAAATGTAGTTTGTTGAAATATTTATAGATTTCTTTTTTTAATGAATTTTTTTAATGTTTATTATATATTTCAAATAAGTAAGAATATTCATTTGTCATGAAAATCTTTTGACAATGCATGCATAATTAATTTTTTTAAGTATTATAAAATTATTGTTTAATTGAACTTTTTTCTTAAGTACAGACGATAAATGATGTAATTACTGGAATAATCTTCCTCGGCACCGGGTTATGCATGCAAGAGATTAACTATAAATCAAGTAAATCACATTCCACAGCATTGGTATTGCTCAACACTAGGAAAATGAGTGGCGCCTACAAGTCAATTGAGGAGATGCTTGAACCTAAGTCGAAGGTGCCATGGGGGAACCAATTCAGCTTCTTGCATGTACCAATGCCAAAGTTTAAGGATCATAAATCCGCAAACCCACTTGAGTTTGTGTGGGCAACAAACAAGATAATCAAGAAGAAGAAAAGCTCATTAGGTGTTTATCTCACTAGTAAGCTTTTGGGTATTGTGAAGAAACTTAAAGGCCCTGAGGTACATACATGATCTTATTCATCAGCAATAATTCCTTATTTCTACCTTCCTTCATTTGATATTTTTCAAAATATTAATGTAGCCCTTTTGTCTTTTTTTTTTTTTTTTTTTAAAAAAAAAACTCTACTTAGTTTAATACTAAATACTTGTTGCTTATAACATTTGATATTCTATATCTTGGGTCCTAATTAGTCTTATGTAAATTAAGACAATCAACTAACAAATTTAATCAATATTTTCAAAATATTATCACCAAAATTACTAAGCCAAAATATTAATCACACACAAGAATGTATAAATTTATGAGGAAAACCTTTCTCTTTGAAGAGAAAAATCAAGGGCAAACTCCAAATAAATCTCCCATTATAAAATCAATTACAAAATATTCTCAAGAATTACAAAATAAATCCCCCAAATAAAATAATATTTTCTCTCTAAGAATTAATATGAACTCACCTGAGATATTCATTCACTTTGGATACAACAACTCTCAATGGTTGTAACACCCAAAAGACCTCTCCCTAAGGAACCCTAAATTTATCATCCTTTATACATGTATCATGGCAAAAGAAAAATCTCCTTATTTTCTTGCCTCTCACACACATGCAAACCTCATTCTTTTTATCGCTTCACAATATTAATCCAAGCTCCACAAATTCTCCTTTCCATCCCCATAAGGATGACCACTTGGCCAAAACTATCAAATTCTTTGCAACATGGTCTACCTATAAAACTTATCCTATTCCATGGTGGACAAAAAAATACATCACTTCTCTGATAAGGAATAAAGTTTCATTTCACTCCATGAAATAACTTTTCTCCACACTAAGGAAACACAAGAAAGTGGACAAAGTTAACCCTTCAAACATATCCTATATATTTTTATTGGATATTAATTTTAAAAATCTAACAATTGGATTGCATTTTCTTTATATTCTTTTAACTCGTTGGAGAGAAACCCTTAAAACCTATCCTATATCTTTTTATTGGATGTTAATTTTAAAAATCTAAACTTTTGATTGCATGTTTTTTATATTCTTAACATGCATGTCAAATTTTGTTCAAATAGGATGTTATTTACTATTTGATCAATAAACTTATTTTTTTATGAATAATTTAAACCACAAAAAATTGAAATTTAAGTATTTTGATTGATGATATAACTATTTATATTTGATCTTCTTGAAATTTTGCAAGCATGCATGAATGATATAATAAGAACATGCAAAATAACGGCCAGATTTTCAAAATTCACATCTAACAAAAAGATATATAAGAAGTTTGGATGGTTTATCTCAAACTAGTTCGGAGATAAACATTTTCCCAAAAAAATAACCAAATTTATTTTTCTTTCTTCAAGACATAGACTCAATTAGCTTTCCAAATCACAATTGGAATTTGAGGCAATTTTACAAAACTATAATATTAATTTATAGCATACTTATATATCATATTATTAATTATTAAAATTGTCAAATACTTTTCTTTTTCTAAATTAAAACGGGTAGGAAAAAAAGAGGGGTCGGGGGTTGGGGAGGATTTAGTACCTTAATTGCTAAGCAAGCCACATATTCTTGGATTGGTGCTTCTATTTTGATATAGCAATATAATTTTCTTGCAACAGTTTCTTCGAATTGCAAAGCCACATAATAGTACTTAATATTATCCATCAAAGAGGGAAAAAAAAAAAGGTAAAAAAAAAAAAAAAAAAAACAAATTGAATTTATTTTTGAACATGTACCATAACAGAAATTTTCGTAATATGAACATTCTGGTACTATTGCAGGCAGCCGCTAAATTCATACATGGGACAATAAGGAAGTCTAGTTTGTCGATTTTGAATGTGATCGGGCCATTGGAACAAGTGTCTTTGGATAATCATCCGATCAAAGGTCTATACTATGTGGTGTTCGGTATACCTCAGGTAAAATAATAAAATTATAATTGTTGTACCACCTAGTTTGCCTTTGAAAAAAAAATTATTTTATAAAGATTCTTTCATAAAAAAAGTATATATAAATTTTTTTCCCGAATTCTAACTTCCCATAGATATGGAAGTATAATTGGTGCCATATTCTTTCTACATTTTTACCATAACTTGCTCACGTGACAAGTCGTGAGCAGTGGAGTAAAAGTGGTGGGTTCACAACTTCACTACTCATAACATGCCACGTAAGCAAGTTTTGACAAAAGTCGACGGAAAAATTGTGGTCTCAGCGCTCTATAAATACTCTATAGACAAAGGCATCATGTGATTTTTTTCTTTGGCTTTTCTCCCGTGGGAAAATAATGATTTTGTTTTTCGAAGTTAGAGAATGGTTTTTGTTACTTTTAACTTATTAGAAGAAATCACCTAAATTTTCTTTTTGGGAGGGCATAAAACAATTTTTTGTTGCCTTTTATTGGACTAGCAATGGGACCTTGGGCAATACATTAATAGTAATTATAATTTACATATAAGGACTATTTCAGTATTTTATTTGCCATTACAGTGGAAAATAAATAACAAATTTTTTTTTTTAAGAAATAATTACAACGTGCTGCTAACCCTACAGCTCGAACCCTTTCCTCCTAAACCCCCAAGCACTTTGTGCATGGAGAGGTGCTAATTCAGCTACAAGGCTTTTGGCGGAAAATAAATAACAAATTAATAAGCATGATATACGATTTTATGTACAAATTTCTCGAATTCAATGACCTTTATGAATAATTCCAAGACAACTTGTTTTTATGGCCCATTGTAACAAGTAGTTTTTTATTTTTATTATTATTATTATTATTTTTAATATGGGTTTGCAGAACCTTGTTATATCAATGGTAAGTTACATGGGAAGCCTGAGGGTTAGCGCCGTAATAGAGAAGGGATTCCTGGATCCCCAAAAATTCAAGTCATGCGTGGAAAATGCCTTCGAGATAATTCTCAAAGCTGCAGATGAAATCCCTATTTAAACAAAGGTTTTTGTTTTTTTTTTTAATATATAATCAAATAAATCGAAGTTGATTCATAAATGTTGATTTTCTATCGATAAACATGTCAATACAATTTCTATGTATACAATCTTATCATATATACACAATGGTGCATCGTGATTATATATGATGATTGGTCAACCTTTTCTCCCATCCTCCATGTAAAACTTTATGTATAAGGGTTTTAACTAATATTTATTATCATAATGCCAATCTTATTTCTCTTGAATCTTGATTTGTTATTTGTTATATATTATGAACACTTCTATCATCCTATGAATTGGGAAGAGACTAGCTAGCAACTGATTAAATGAATTTTGTCTATAAAAAAATTGTAATCTTAACGGCCTTTTTTTTAATTTTTTTTCTGTTAAAGTAATAAGATGTAGACTATATACACGTGGTTCTATACTATATTATCCATCTTTTTTTTTTTTTTTTTCTCAAAAAAATATTATCCATCTTATTGCAAATATGCAATACTAGCTTCTACGTTCTTTCTGATTCTTCTGGTTTCTGACTTTTTTTTTTTTTTTCCCTTTTGCTTTATTAAATTTATGTTACATCGTCAAGATGATGCAGTCAGAAAATCTTAGGACACCTTCTGAGAGAGCACGCACGCGTGCTGTGTATGAGAAAGATTTTCGTTTCTGATTATAATACTTCCCATATGATAAAAAATTGCGTAAAGCTCTCTTTCTAGGATTTTCACTGATCAACAATTTCTTTCGAGTCTTTTTTCTTTCTTGGTTCTTGATTTGTTTGGGATTTTTATTTTATTTCCTTTGTATGACTATTAGCGAATACCCAAAAATTAGGTCGATCTTGTAATTGAATTTCGGATCTCTTGTTTATCGTGGCAGAATTTGAATCACCTTACAGCACTCTCTGGTTCTTTGAATGAAATTAAACTGAAATTTTGCGACAAGAAAAAAATAATTAACAAATATTTTAAGTCACCCTCTTTTACCGGACTTCTGTTAAACGGTGAAAAAAAAAAATTGTAATCAAGAATATATAAGTGCTATTTTGGTCTTTATATTATTTTAGTGTTGTTTACTGTGAATCACTATTATTGAGTTGATGAGCTACAACTTGAAAACTAAACCAAATTTAGCTACCCAAAAGTAGGAACGAAATTGGTGGTAATCATAAAAATGTAAGGGAGCAAAATGATATTGAAAAAGCAAAGTAATCGATTGGGTATGGTAATAGTACCGAGTTCAAGGTTTCAAGCTGCCTCAGATCTGTTCATAAGAACTATGAGAAATTCATCCGAACGTTTATAGCTTGACTCGATAAAAAACTTGTTTATGTTAGCTTCTTTAGAAAATAAGTCAAGTTTAGACCTTAAATTTAAACTTGATTATTAAACAAGCCAACTTATGTGATATTAAATTATTATTTGCAACTTATTAATGATATAATCACTCTATTTATAGTTAGAGCAACTGCATTAGCTGATGCAAACTTTTCGTTTATTTTGCACACAAAAAACTATTTTTTCTATTTTACACACCAATTTTTATAAAACACCTACATCACATGAGAAAAAGAACATACACATCCATTCATAACCAAGTGTACGATGAAGGGAGTTCTTCATGGACGAGTTTATTTAGACGGCCATACGCATGGACGATAAAATTGTACTTGGTAAATTCTACAAGAAATTTTTCAAAGGTTCTACATAGGTAAAACACGAAACGTTGCTTAACATATAGAAGGAATTCCATACACTTCGTTTTACATACCCTATTTTCTTCATTAACCACCAATATCACCCACGATGGTGATAGGTCCCAGACAAGTAGACCCACGTCAAAGTCTCTATAGAAAGAACAAACCCCATACTGATTTAATCGTCGGATGGTTCTTGGCCAAGTCACACCGGTTACCTTTGATAATTCTTTCTATCTCTTCAAGATTTACAGTCATCATCATAGTTCGAAGCAATCTAGTCTATTGATTTTCGTGCATCATCAATTTCCTCACTCACTACCCCTCTCTCTCACATACCTAACACTACTTAAAAATACTAAAATATTAAATGCACGAGTTACAGTAACCGTACAGTAACTATTTTTTGGTCAAAATGTTGAAATATGCACATTTTTTGGTCAAAATGTCCATATTTCAACACTTTTTCTATTTTGCACTATTTTTACTTTCTAATGCAAGTGCTACATCCATACAATTGTGAAGAGGTAAAAAATATTTTAGTAATGGTTTCACACGGGAAAATGAAAGGAAGAATTGAATAATGGGCCTTGTAATTTTATCATTAAAGCAAGGTTGTAATCTGAAACCAACCTGAAAAGAAGTTAAAACAAGTTAATATTAAAAGGTATAATACATTTATTTGGATCATGAACATGCGATTTCATTTTGTTTTCCTTCTGATGCAGTCCAAAAGTAATTTACACAAGGGCTCAGTGCTAGTAGTACTTGGTACATCTTCGAAAGGCCCAAATTTGGGTTGGGCTTGAGGACCAGATATCTTGTATTGGGCACAACATGTGGGCTAATCCCCTACTTTTTTTTATTTATTTTTTGAGAATCGAGTGTAACTGAAACACTGACTTTTTTCTTTGTTTTTTTGAGATTCGAGTGTATTGAACTGGAGCAATGAATTTTGATACAAGTGAATTTTTTTTTTTTTTTAATGAAATGGTACAAGTGAATTATTGTTGTGAATCATTAACCTAATAATATTTTTTAAGATGTGAACTTTAGCGATAAGATGACAAATATAAAAACAATGAGATAGTTTTATGAAAAACACTTTTTGAAAAATGACTTATTTTTTAGAAAACTTTTTTACCTAAACAAACAAAGCGTTAATACTTAAAAAGAAGAATGATATAATCATATAGGTAAGGAAAGGGAAAAGCCAAGCATTTAGAAATGTTTTTATTAAAAAAAAAATTAACTGGCTTTTTTTACAACTTTTTATATTTTTCGTGAAAGTGATATTAAATTTTTTTAAAAAAATTATACATTAACAAATGTTATAAAGACAGACCCATAAAAATATAATATCATAGTCACTACCTATTTAATTATATTACTAGCATAACAAAAGTAAAATGAAGTTCCTAAAGAAACACAATTGGCTTTATTTTATTGAAAATTATGTTAATATAATCCCCCAAACCACAAAATGAAACTTGCACATATCTACCCAAGTAAAACATGTGATAATCTTGTGAGTAATGATAATCATTCCTCACAAGAGGTTTTTTTTTTTTTTGAGAAACATTCCTCACAGGAGGTTAATTTCAAGAAACAAGATGTGATAGGCACGTGAATGAGAGCAATTACTTTGAAGCAATTTCAGGGGAAGTTTCAGCCAACGTTCAAGGAAAGTGAGTTAATCACAGTGTGACACTTGGCACCATCAAGATTTATTTGTAAATAGGAAAATTCTTCCCACAGAAGGGACACACACTCATCTATCAAACCAAGGACATTGAATTCTCTCATTGCCGGAATCTGAAGGTTTTCACTTCATGCTTGTAAGTGTGTCATTCCCTCGCATGACAATCAGTTTTTGGTGTAGGCAGAGATTGAACCCCAAATCTTTTATACAACTATTAGAGACTTTACCAGCTGATCTAACTAGAACCCACTCTTTGTTGTCATTTGTTAACTTGTACATTTCTAAAAAAAAAAAAAAATCCTATTAAGTTAGGTTATACTAGAATCATTTATCTTTATATGAAGTGAGTTTCTTGCTTTGAGGAGTGTTTAATTGCTTTGAGCGGACTGAAAATTGGTTTGTACTCAAATATGACTTACAAATTGATATAACAATAAATGTGATTGGTGACCTTCGATAATCTTATAAGTGAATATTTGATTTTTTTTTTTTTTTTTTTTTTTTTTTTTTTTTGTGATTGATGACACATCAATTTATAAGCTCAACGTATTAAAGGTTATTGTACCCATAGCACAACTCGATTTAATTTTAGGATTAATCATACCATGGACCCACAAAGTTAATTTTACAATAGAGTGAAATGATCTCATGTGAGTGATGAAAAACAAATTGGTAGGTCTATGAAAAGGTGGTGGGCAAAAAGCGTCTACCACTCATAATCGACTACTTTTTATTCTTTTAGTTTTGGCATGGTGCATTCTCTAGTGTACTAGACCCCTTTTTTTTTTTACAGACAAAGATATCCAGACATTTTCAAGTATTTGATTAATCCTTAGATATGTGCAATTCTCCTATCTCACACATACCGAATTATTACACGGAGGAATCCCTTGGGAGTGGTCTCAAGATACTAGTAAGAGGTTTTGAACCTAAGATCTAATGTATATCATGAGGCTTTAAAAACCACTAAGCTAACCCCTTGAGGTTCGATGTACTAGACTTAACACAATGGGAACATGTATTTAAAATTGACTATATGTTCAGATCACTTGCATGACTTAATTAAAATTTAAATGTAAATAAATTAATATATATATATATATATATATATAGAGAGAGAGAGAGAGAGAGAGAGAGAGAGAGAGAGAGAGAGAGAGAGAGAGAGATTTTTTTTGAAGAAAATTGAAACTATATTAATATTTATTGAGTTGTGTAAGCACAATAGATAGTGCGTACATATAATAATATTAGAATATAAAATTATGATAAATTATCAAAATAATTGAAATGAATATTAAATTTATTTTAAATTACTCGAAACTTTTACTAATAGAATTTTAATTGAAATAAAGTCTTAATCTTATAATTTTGATAATGGAGTTTGTTTGTGTAGAGTAAATTATTAGTAATAGAGTTTAATTTATGATAAATTATCTTAATAATTAATAAAAGTGTAGAAATTTGCCTCAAAATGAAAATAGCCATTTGAATTAACCATGACTTTCATGACTCAACTTTTATTATATAACTAGCATATAACTCATGCAAACGCATAGATGCATTTAAAATTAAACACAATTTTTATTATAAAAATATAAATAATTAGCCAAATTATTTTTTTAAAAGTAAACGTAATTAGTCACATTTTAAAATTCTAACCTAAATTTAATACTAATTATGATAATTTTTTTCTAATTTTTAATAAGATAGAACGTGTGATGATTTTTAATGTGTGGTGATTTTTATTGAGTATATGTGATTGGTTTTTTTTTAATTTTTTTTTTTATATTTTATAGTTCATTAATATTAGATTCTTAGTATTTTGCACTCATTAACTCACTTGGCACAAATATTTAAAAACTTAAGTGGACACATGGCATAAACTTACGTGGATAATTATGGTGCGGTCTCCACATAAATTTAGACACATGACACAAAATTGGATTCTAATTTTTATTTTTATTTTATATAAGATAGAAATTCTACTCTAGCTTAATCTAAGTATATATGTGTGTGAAACTCCATTCTAGAGATTTGA
This sequence comes from Quercus glauca, assembly GCA_023736055.1. Lineage (NCBI taxonomy): Eukaryota > Viridiplantae > Streptophyta > Magnoliopsida > Fagales > Fagaceae > Quercus > Quercus glauca. The sequence goes on from CM043322.1 coordinate 28,464,493, forward strand.
ACCTCGATTCTTGCCCCCCATACCCCATAAGCACTTATATATATATATATTCAAAATAAAGGCGTTGGTGGTGTTCTGGATTTCAGTTAGCTTAGTTAGTAAAATTTCTTATCGTCAAATAATAGATTTAAGATTCGAGAGCAATGATCGTGGAGCAGATGACATAGGTGGAAATTCTATTGTATCTATTAAAACAAAAATGTTGTAAAAAAATTGTGAGATTTTGTTGTGTCCATATACATGGGTCTTATAATATAATGTATTACTAATCACAAAAAATTTTCAAATAATCATTTATAATTTATTATTGAAGTAGCACTAATCAATTGGGCAAAGCTTACCTCCGACTACCGATAAAAAGATAACATTAGTCATTGTAACGTGCTACAGACATGACTCACTTTAACCCCAACCAAGCAAGTGAATCGTGTGAATTACATATGACGAGAGTCATGAGACACATTTCATATTTTTATTGGTGGTTAGATCCTAAGCCTTCAAACATGTTTAAAGCTAAACATGTTTCCAATCATATTTATTTTCACCTTTTTTTTGTACTAAAATTTGGGAGCATCTCAACTACAATCTTATAATTTAAATCCATGCAATATATTTTGAACAAAGTTTGACTACAAACTTAATTAAACCCTAAGGCTACAACTCTCCCTCAAAAAGTAAACATGATTTCATATTTTAAAAATCTAGAATTTTATATTCTATATATTCTTAACACACCTTTCAAATTTTAAGCCAATAAATATATTATTTACTATTTTATATAAAAATTTATTTTTTATACAAAATTTTAAATTATACAAAAATTTGAAATTTAAACTGGATTGACCACATAGTTTCTGGTCTTTTGATCTTTTTAAGTTGGTCTAAAAGACTCTAAACCCAAAACTAAACCGAACTTTTCTCTCTCTCAAAAGGAAATGAACTTTTCTCTGTTAACTTTGACTATCTCATTGTCTCTTTCCTACACCTCCTTCCCCGCTTTGAACCTTCCTTACCCTCCGCAGTTCATCTAGGCCAGGCAGCTCCTCCACTCCGGCGAAGGGCCTCCATTGTCAACGATCTCCGGCAACCCTCCCCGTCATTTGTAAAATTATATTCAAAGAATCTGAAGAGAATACACATACTTGTCAACTGTTATCTCTTCAGATTATTGCACCCACACGCACACCACCTGTTTGAAGTATTGTCACTTAGAAAATCCGCCCTCAAAATCAATAACTAGGTTGCATTTCAAGAACTTGGGTTTGTTTGGTTACGCATTCACTTCTTGTTTTCCAATAATTACCAGCTTTGTCTATGTTTCTTAATGAATGAATTTGAAAATTTGGTAAATACAACTTTGGACAGAATTCAAGAAAGAAAATTTCATAAACAAATCAAAGTCTGGTAAGGAGTTAGAACTTTTGTTAAACTGATCTTAAAATTTTTCTTCATTGAGCAGAAGAATTTTTCATATTCAAGAGAGGCTTTAAGGTTGTCTGGTGGCATATAAAATGATAAAGAGTTTGGTCCTTCCTTGCAAAGTATGTATCTTCTTCTTCGTGTATTTTATCTTTTCTGGTAGAGTTTGTATAATCCTCATTATAGACTTTGCTTGATAGCGGTTACACAATAACTAAAATTGTCGTTTTGAAATCTGTCTAACTAGTTCAATGAAATTTGAGAGTTGAGACTGTTGGTAATCTTTTATTGTCAATCTGTTTTGACCGTGTCCTTATGCAATATATTATAATACCCACATCGAGAATCAGACAAAAGGAGCATGAACTTTACAACTTATTCTGTTCTTTTTTGTTTTTTATGTTTAGTGCTCAATCCATGTGGTGTACGTGTTACACTCTTGTTTCTTAATTGCTTATAATCAGAATGGGTGCATCTTATTGTACCCCTCTTTAGCTCATCACCATCCTTTCTGACTTGAAAAAACTTTATACTTAGTGCGTGTCTTCATTTCTTATTCACCTGCTCTGTTGTAGAACTGAAACATACACAAAAGCTGCTGCCTATAGATACACCAGAAATCACGTGAAAGATAAAAAGTGAGAGGGAAGAGGGAAGAAACTGTGGTTTGGATTTATTAAAAAACATTGTACTTTTTGTTGTAGGTCATATTAATTCACATATAATCACTAATCAGGATGAGTACAGCTTATTATGCCCATGTTTAGCTCACCACTATTTTTTCTGACTCGACAAAACTTTATTCTTAAGAGTGTGTCTTCATTTCTTATATGTTTGTTGTAATATAGGCTTTGAAATTCCCCTTGAAGAAGTTTGAAGGGCATAAGCAATTAAGGTGCAAAGGAGCTAAGATGGAGCTCACTCTAACACAACCTGATGATTGGCATCTTCATCTCCGTGATGGCGACCTTCTTGAAGGGGTTGTCTCTCACAGGTCAATACTTCATTGGCTATTCTTTTGAGGTTGACTTGCAAATTATTGTCTTTTGTGTGTGTGCGCGTGCGGATATGCCTCCTGAGTAAGACTAGTGGCCTGTTTGGATCTAGGATGCACGGATGCGGCAAAACGGCCGCCGCACCCAATTCCAACGCGGCGATGCGCGAGCGAACGCCACTGCCTGCGCGTCGGTGCCGCGTCCTTTTTTTTTTCCCTGACTCGCGCCGACTCGGCGCAGACTCGGGCCGATTCGCGCTTACTCAGCGCTGATTTGCGCCAACTCGGGCCGTATCGGGCAAAACCGCTGATTCAGGCCGAAATTCAAAGACTTCTCCGGGCCGTATCTGTCCGTAACTCACTGTTCTTCGTCTTCTTCTTCTTCTTCACCGGCCTTAACCCCTTTCTTCTTCTTCTTCTTCTTCTTCTTCTTCTTTGCTTCTTCGTCTTCTTCTTTGCTTCGTCTTCTTGAGTGAGTTTTGTTCTATTTCTTTTTTTCTTTTTTCTTTTTTGAAGAGTTCTGTTTCATTTGATAAGAACAACTTAAAAGCTTTATTTTGTTCTTTGTGGCTCTCACGCCTCTCTGACCAAGCAAGTGAGAGCCACATCTACCCTCTTTTTTTTTTCTTTTTTTAATGGGAAGCTACACCTATTTTAATAGGTACTACATATATCCTTTATTTTATTTTTGAGCTGACCAAATACGTAAGTCACTAAGTCATATCTTTTTTTTTATTTTTTATTTTTATGAGAAGTCTCATCTATTTTAATACCTTTGTCAATAATTCATGTGTCAAAAACTTTATTGTTATTGTTATTATTATATAAAAAAGCATGCGTAGCAATATATAAAATATATAAATAAAAATGTTTTTAAGAATTTTTTAATTGCCGCACCCGCACCCTATTTTTTAAAAAATTGCCGAGTCCCGTACCCGCACCCGCACTCGCACCCAAGTCTGGAAACGCACCCGTGCTTCATAGGTTTGGATGGAGGGGGGATGGAGGGAGAGTGGAGGGGAGTAGAGTAGTGTTGGCTAAAAATGAGCTAATTTTGTGCTAAATTTACTCTACTCTACTCTACTCTACTCCCCTCTCTCTCCCTCAATCCAAACGGATCATAGGGTCTGAATACACTTAATCATATTTTACTGAAAATTTAGAGTAACTTAATTCTCAATGATTATGATGTATTCTCTCTGGTAATTGTTACACCTATAGTGCAAGTCATTTTGGAAGGGCAATAGTGATGCCGAATCTGAAGGCCCCCCGTCACCACCACAGCTGCTGCTGTGACTTATCGAGAATCGATCTTGAAGGTTCTGCCTGTCAATAGCAACTTCACTCCACTTATGACACTTTATTTGACGGATAAAACAAGCCCAGAAGAGATCAAGCATGCTTGTGAGTCTTGCCTATAATACGCAAGTAGGACATTTTTAATCAAATTACACTTGGACAATATGTTTGCAGCCTTACAATCATCATTATTGTTTTACTCGCAATTCGAACTTTTTAAATACATATGAGACTATAATTGCTGCTTTACTTTTCTGTTCACGAATCCTCTTTGCTGCAAATTCTGATAGGAAATTGCCTCTGCTGTTTCTTGTTGTTTGATATACTTGAAGCAATGTAAACATTAAAGATTATAAGAGAGAATGCTACCTGTTGGAAAAATACAATTAATTTAATAAATTTGTTTTGTGCTCAACATGTTTCTGTTGCATGAGATTTAAGTTGATTATTAACATGTATTTGATCATTATGGGGCTAGGGCTTCATTATTTTTGACTTTTATTTATATTTATTTGATCATAGCCAATTTCCTTTGGGCCAAATGGCACACCCACAACCACTAATATGCGGTGGCGGGCTAGTATGGGGCTTTGCTCCCCCTCAAGTTTTTACCTAGAAAATAAAAAGGTATTTGATTGTAGCATTGCTTCAAATCCTACACAGATATATGAACATCTTATTCTTAAGAGAATACTGCCTGTAAGATAAGTATTTCATGATGGCTCTGTGATGCAGAATGTATTTGAATGAGAATAGTAAATAAAAAGGCAGAATAGGAAAACCCAAGGCTTCACCACCCAAGGGGCTTGGAATCACCACCAAGCTGAAGAAGGGGAGAATAGCAAATAGAATTGAGGGAAAAGAAAAGAACAAGACAAATCCTAGGCTTCACCACTGAGTATTTTTGTGGAGATTGGAGACTTGAAACTTTGTTGGCAAAAACATGTTGCTTAAGATTGCTGCTTGTTAATAGCTTTTACTTTGTAAGAGCAGTGTTTTTAATATCTTTTTATTGTTGTATGAAGATTTAATTGTAGCTGTTAATTTAGTAAGATGTATGTAGGCTGCTTCCTCTCGGCTCTTTCTTTAATTTTGTTTTTGTTTTAATTGCACTAATTTTCCCCCTCCACCTCTTATTTCTTTCAATCCTATGTTCATGATGATGCTGATTCATTGACAGGAAGAAGTGATGTTGTTTTTGCTGTGAAGTTGTACCCTGCTGGTGCTACGACAAATTCTCAAGATGGGGTTACAGATCTTTTTGGCAAATGTCTACCCGTGTTTGAGGAGATGGCTGAACAAAACATGCCTTTGTTGGTAATTTCACCGTATTAACTTGTTCTTATCTTTACTTTTTAAGTGTTAGCCATGTCATTACTTTTCTACATCCCTTTTTTGGTTGTTCACATTCAAATTGAAACATTTTTTTAATGGCATTCTCTGAAAATTGAAAAAGGTTGACATGCTTAAAGTTTCAGTGAAGCAATTACTTGTTTCTGGATATTGTGCTAGGCTGCATTCAGCATCAACTTTGTGCAGTAGCTCATGGTTTGTTACAGGCTCTTTCAATCATATTTGACCCGTGTATGATGTCATGCGTATCATGTACAGCAGGATAAAACATTATACAACATTTTATTGGAACTCCTAAGAAGTCTAACCAATCTTTTAGCTTATGAATTCTGTTGAAGTTGATAATACTTAACGCAGGACAAAAGCACTCTTATATGATTTCCAAAATTGTAACAGGCATCATCACACTTCACTGGCGTAAACTTGAATTCATTGTAAGTTTTGAGCTTCTTCCAATGATGAATGAGTAAGCTTCTTAGAGCATTACATAAACTAAGCAAAATCTTAATGGATTTTGAGTAGAACACTGCAAAAAAATTTCCTTGTGATGCTTACCCATCTGTAGTAGGCTTATTTTTCCCCAATAAAACATCTGTAGGAGACATTGATTAGCATATAAACCTTCATTTTTGAATGTGAGTGCTTCTTTATTCACAGGTTCATGGGGAGGTTACGGATACCAACGTTGACGTAGTTGATCGTGAGAAGGTATTTATTGAAACTATTTAAAAACCTTTAGTCCATAGGCTTCCTCAGCTGAAGGTAGTGATGGAACATATCACTACCATGGATGCTGTTAGGTTTGTGGAGTCCTGCAAAGACGGTATCCTTTTTCACTTTTGGTAGAAGTTTTGCCTGCTGCCATTCTTTTACCTTTATTTTCTTTTCCTTTTGTCCCATTTCAAGATGTATGCATTTTATCTTGCTTTAACTTTTAGGATCTGTAGCCGCAACTGTTACTCCACGGCATCTTCTTCTCAACAGAAATTCCCTCTTTCAAGGAGGATTGCAGCCACATAATTACTGCCTTCCAGTACTCAAAAGAGAGATCCACAGTATGTTGCATTTAACATTTCCCACAAAGCTGCAATTGATTATCACCGTCTCCATATGCACTATTAAACTTCTACGTCTAATTTGTTATGCACTTCCAAAATAATGAACAAGTTATGGCCCTGTAAATTATGCCCAGTGTCGTTGCAAATGGCAGTCACATTGGTCCTGATGTCTACATACCTTATGGTGCTGACTTGGTGTTTTAAATATAAGATGAAAATTAAATGTGTTTCAATGCCCAAAATGATGTCTGACATGAGAGTTGACTATGTGATATTTTTTTTGGTTGTATTTGTTTAGTTTTACTGGCTAGAGGCTAGTTTGAAATGGCTCTTTTTTAGAAAGGTTCCCTATGCTAAAAAAACATAAAAAATCTCCTTGGTGATTGATTTCTAAGTTATTGGTTTCTAAGTTATACCTTATAAGTATATTTATAAGCAAGCCACATAATCTTGGATTGGTGCCTCTATTTTGATATCCAAAAGTTAATTATTTAATTTTTTGAAGCAATTTCTTCACATTGCAAAGCCGCCTAATATTAAATCAATATTTGGTTAATTACAATTTATCACTGTGAACTTTCAGAATGCATGACTATATCTTAAATTATAACTTGTGTTTCACTTTGCACTTTATCGTTAATTAATTGGGCTATTAATTAGCTTGGATTGATAAATATGTCACGTGCGACTCATGTAACTCCTGCATACGTGGCACCATGTGAACAAATTGAATTGGCCCTCTTTAATCCCTTTAAAACAAAAGTTACTTGGCAAAATAAGAGTTCAATTTGTAAATAATTTTATTTTAAAGGATTAAAGAGGGGAAATTTGGTATGTTCACGTGATGCCATGTATGCAGAGTGCACATGACTTTGACATGTTTTTTGGTCTAATTTAATAGTCCAATAGACGATAGGGTTTAAATTTAACCGTTTAGAATGGTAATCATGCATTTTGAAAGTTTAGGATCGTAAATGTAAATAGGGGTATAGTTTATGTTGGTAAAGTGTAATTTTATTTTAATGTTATACAATTTTTGTCTTAAAAAAATATTGAAAAAAAATCTTATATATATATAGTCAAAATTAAGAGAAAATCCAATTAGAATTTAATTTTTTGTTACGTGTCTCATCTAAACTTTTTAATTTTTATGTCAAGTAAGTTAATTATTTAGTGCAGAATACAATAAGTTCAATATAAATGAACTTTAAGAAACTCAATCACATATCTAAAATTAGAAAAAGAGAGTTTGAAAAATTATGCTTTCCAATTCCATTTGTTTGTCTAGTTAAAAATAATTCAAATTAATCAACTTTTTACATAATACTATAAACAACCGTTATTTGTTATGTGTGTGTGTGTGTGTGATAGAGTTTTTTTTTTTTTTTTAATTGTACATTTGCATATACACGATTCTAAAGTAGTTGAATTTATATTTGAATACGTGCTCTATAAGATCTTTTAGGCATTCTTGTACTACTGTAGGCAGCCGCTAGATTTGTCTGTGGGACGTTAAGGAAATCTAGTTTGTCAATTTCGAATGTGATCGGGCCTGTGGAACAAGTGTCTTTGGATAATCATCCGATTAAAGGTCTATACTTCATGGTGTTAGGTGTACCTCAAGTAAAAATGTAAAATCAAAACTGTTATTATACATAGAAATGCTATCTTTACAATATTTTTAAAATATTTTCACAACAAATTTTAAGTAGTAGGCTGCTATTGGTCGTTATAAGTGGACAAAAAAATAATTTAAGTTGTAGATTCAAATTAGAACTAATAACAACTTATCACCTATGATTTTTTGTAAAAATATTGTGAACATAACACTCTTCTGTTGTATATACCACCTAGTTTGCCTTAAACAAATAAATATCTTTTATAAATGATTCTGCTTTTCGAAGTCACAGAATGATATTTGTAACTTATTAAGCAACTTCTTTTTTCTTCTCCCCACTGGAGGAGCCTTTTCTTCTCACCTAGTGTGAGTGTTTCTTACTTTTTTGTCTTCTAGTGTAGCCTACAAGATAAGAGAGCCGGTGCCCATGAGTGTCCGTGTTTCTATCATGAGCAGCACTATGGATGCAGATTTCTTAGAAAGGATTCAAAGACTGCAGCTTACTACGGAGGAAGATGAAACTATAACCATACATCCAGTGCAAGGAAAAGAGATCCTAGATGAATACTCGCTAAGTTTAGTCGAGAAGTTTCTAACCAAAAAACCGATTAACTTAAGAGCAGCAAAGAACTTACTACGATCTATGTGGAAGATGGGAGATGACTTGAAGATTGTCGAGGTAGGTGATGGATTATTACAATTTAAATTTACACTGGAAAGCCAACTACTATGGGTTTGGAACAATGGCCCATGGTGTTTTGATAACCATATGTTGGCTATAAGGAGATGGGAGAAAGGCATGACAAGTAGATCAATCACATTCACACACCTTCCCTTCTGGGTCCAAGTGTGGGGCCTCCCTTTTGATCTAATGACTGAAGAAGCAGGCCACGATATTGGGAGGGGACTCGGAAAAGTTATTGAAGTAGATAGTAAGGCATTCAAGGCCGACCAAGCCCGTTTCTTGAGAATACAAGCAGAAATCCTATTAGACAAACTACTACGAGGGGGTGGTCCAGTGGTTAGCCCGGAGGGAGATGAAGTCCTTGTGGCATTTGGCTATGAGCGCTTGGTTGGATGGTGCTTTGCATGTGGCAGGATTGGGCATGATGAGAAGGAATGTAGCATGGCTGGAGAGGAAGACATAAGGAACCAAAGGTATGGGGAATGGATGAAAGCCGGTACTCGTATCCATGCTGATAATCAGAGGACCAACCAACACAGCCCACGCAATCGCCGAAGTGAACCAGCCACCTAAACCGATCCTAGTCCGAAGACAGCTAGCCCTACCAATCCCATTAATGCTGAAACAGACAAGCAGAAAAATAAGGAAACGGATATGGTGAGCCCCACCCACACGTTACGGACGTTAACGCAATCAAGATACCAGCATTTACTCCTTGATATGGTATAGGTGGATGAGAATATTTCAGGAAACATGATTAATGCACATTCAAGCCCGACCAATATGGAAACTGAAAACATTGATCATGCCCTTTATTACATGCCAATCAGTTACGGGGAGTCAAATGCAAGTTGCATGACATCTACCAAGGAGTCACGTGCAAATGTAAATGAAGCAAAAACAGCGCCCACAACCACTTTGAAGAAAATACCAAGACCAGGGCTGCCCAAGAACAAAACAGAAAAGGAAGACCGTGTACCAGTCGGGAAGAAGAGACAATCTGAAACAAGTGAGCTTGATGATGACCAAGACATCAAAACCAGCAACAAACGGCTTAAGGGTGTGGCCGGTTCAACACAACCTACCTCTCCAACGGTGGTGGCTGCATCACAGCCCCGCCGATCGCAATGATCGACTTAAGCTGGAACTGTCGAGGGCTTGAGAATCGCTCGGCAGCGGAGGTTCTTGCCGAATTGGTGAGAACACAAGCTCCCACAATTTTGTTTCTCATGGAAACAAAATTGACAGTGCGTGATATGGAACCGATTAAATCGGAGTTGGGTTTCTCTTCTATGTTGGCTGTCTCAAGTGAAGGAAGAAGAGGTGGCCTGGCTATGTTGTGGAAGTCCGACGTGGTGATTGACACGCAGACATATTCCCCACACCATATAGACATTCAGGTGCTTGTCTCGTCCACTCAACCATGAAGACTAACAGATATTTACGGTTACTCGGAGGAGCAGATGAAGACTGAAACCTGGAGATTAATGCGGCACCTAAAAAATAGGTCCACCCTACCGTGGTTATGCATAGGCGACTACAACGAGATACTACATTCTGAGGAAAAAAATGGCAGACATCCTAGACCATTGCCACCGATGGTTACATTCCAAAATGCCTTGTTAGCTTGTGGACTGATTGACTTGGGATACAGTGGGTATATGTACACATGGTGGAATGGACGAGAAGGAGAAGCTTTCCTTGAGGAGAGACTAGATAGAGATTGTGCCTTCCTAGAATGGTCCGAGTTGTATCTGACGGCCAAGGTAAGACATCTGACAGCATCATACTCCGACCACGACCCAATTGTAATTGACACAAATCCCATGAATCATCAGCAAGTACGCAGGAAACAAAAGCTCCACCGATTCGAAGAAAAATGGGTTGCTCACCCGAAGTGCGAAGAGGTAATCCGAGATTCATGGATCCATACCCAATCGTCGGGTAGCCCTATGTACTGCCTTTTCAAGAAGATTAAAAGTTGCAGAGCACGCCTTGTAACATGGAGTAAGTCAGCCTTTGGGAACACAAAAGCTCGCCTAACAGAAAAACAAAGGGAACTTGAGGAACTAGTGAAATAGGGGTATGCTCCAAATCTAGAACGTATAAAATTATTAAGAAGGGAGGTCAATGAATTGATACACCATGAGGAAGTTTTTTGGAGGTAGCGGTCTAGGTCCTTATGGCTTCCGGCGAGCGACAAAAATACCAGTTTCTTTCACCAAAGGGCTAGCCAAAGAAAGAAGAAAAATACCATTGATGGACTGTATGATGAAGATGAGGTGTGGCAAACAGATGAGGGAAGAGTCTCTGCTATAGCCGAGAGATACTATGCTGACTTGTTCAAAGCCTAAAGTCACACAAATATGGATAGGGTGCTAGATGATGTTGACAGGGTAGTCACGGATGAAATGGTGCAATTTTTAAACCAGCCATACTTGGAGGAAGACGTAAGGAGGGCTCTCTTTAGCACGCACCCATCAAAATCACCCAAACCAGACGGTATGTCTCCTTTCTTTTTCCAAAAATTTTGGCACATTGTTGGGCTGGATGTTACCATGGCTGTGTTATCTGTCCCACACTCGGGTAAATATTTGAGGAAAATGAATTTCACACATATGGTACTCATACCTAAAAAGAATGATCCATAAAATATTACGGAGTTTCGCCCATAAGTTTAGGTAATGTTGTATCCCGTATTATATCAAAAGTACTTGCAAATCAAGTAAAATCTATTTTGCCCAATATTATATCTGACGCCCAAAGTGCTTTTATTCCTGATAGACTTATCACAGATAATACTACAGTTGCGTATGAAATGCTTCATAGAATGCGCAACTGGAGAAAAGGAAAAACAGGTCACATGGCGATAAAGCTTGATATAAGCAAGGCGTACGATAAAGTCAAATGGAGTTTTCTCCAAAGGATTATGCTCAAGATGGGACTACCTGATCAATGGGTGAATCTGGCTATAGAAATCGTAAGTACAGCCTCCTACTCCATACTTATCAATGGAGAACCAAAAGGCCTCATAAAACCAACCCATGGAATAAAGCAAGGTGACCCTTTATCCCCTTACCTCTTCTTATTTTGTGCTAAGGGGCTATCTTCTATGATCAGGAAGGCAGTGACTACCAATAAATTAAAAGGCATTCAAAGTTGCCGAGAAGGTGCTCGTATCTCCCACCTCCTCTTTGCAGATGATAGCCTGTTGTTCTGTGAGGCTAAGAGAGGTGAATGCTAGTAGCTCCTTGATATCCTTACACAATATGAGGAGGCATCCGAACAAGCAATCAACAAACAAAAAACCACAATTTTCTTTTGCAAGAACACTACCCTAAGTGTTAAGGAGGAAATTCAGAATTTGTTTGGTGCGCAAGTCATGACAAATTGTGAAAAATTCCTTGGCCTCCCTATGGTTGGGGGAAAATCTAAGGTGAATACATTTAAGGATTTGCAGGAGCGGATAACAAAAAGGGTGATGGGGTGGAAGGAAAAAACAATTTCTAAGGCATGAAGGGAGGTGTTGATAAAGACGGTGACCCAATCAATAACCACTTATTCTATGAGAATTTTTAAGCTCCCTAAGAAGGTGTGTGATGATATTAATTCGGTGTTGGCTAAATATTGGTAGGGCCAAACTCGTAAAGAGAAAAAGATACATTGGATAAACTGGAGTAAATTGTGTAATCCAAAGAATAAGGGAGGTATGGGCTTCCGAAATATCCACGCCTTCAATCTAGCTATGTTAGCCAAGCAAGCATGGCGCTTGGTCACAGGTGCACAATCTCTATTTTATAGAGTATATAAAGCTAGATATTTTCCCCGGTGTTCATTCTTGGAGGCTGAGTTTGGTCCAAACCCATCATTTGTGTGGCGTAGCTTGTGTGCCGCAAGAGAGCTCATCATAGAGGGATCACACTGGCAGGTTGGGAATGGGCAGAGCATCACCATTAACAACCAAAAGTGGCTGCCTCATCCACCTTTATTCAAACTGGGGGCTGACACTTCATTGAAAGTAGGTGACCTTGTTGACAAAAACACCATGCAGTGGAATAGGCTATGGGTACAAGACATTTTCATGCAATCCACACAATAGGATGTTCTTAACCTCAGACTCATGACGGAATTTATTGGAAGGAAAACAAAGCCAACCGATTCACAGTCCAGTCGGCCTACCTTGTTGCCCTTCGCTTGAACCAAGGCAGCGTGGTTGAACATTCTAGAGCGCATGAGGACAAGAGGTTGTGGAATAAACTATGGAGATTGCACGTACCACCGAAGGTGCGAAACTTCCTTTGGCGAGCTTGCTCAGACATTCTTCCTACTCGAGCTAATATTGCGCGACGAAGACTCCCTATTGATCCTAGCTGTGCAATCTGTGGTCAGGGAGAAGAATCAGTTTGTCATGCATTATGGGAGTGTCCGTAAGCCACCAATGTTTGGGCACTAGTTAAAGGAAAATTGCAGAAAAGCTCGACGGTAGTACAAGATTTCCACTCCCTCGCCAGACAAATGGAAGACAAGCTCACGGGTAAGGAAATGGAGGTTTGGGCAATGGTTGCTTGGTCAATTTGGAACGCTAGAAACCGTTTTTGCTTTGAGAAGAAGCGGTCCCAACCTGGTGATATACTCCACAGTGCCATGACCCTACTACAAGACTACCAACAACTGACTCAGCACCTTGCCGAACAGACTCGACCAACATGATGGGGCTTAAGTGTTTTTATGTAATGTAATCTCCTTATATGTCATAAGTGGACCACGGAAATTGTAAGATACTCTGGGGCTTTCCCTCGTTTTTTTTCATTAATAAAATTCTATCTTCAGTGTCAAAAAAAAAAAAAAAAAAAAAAAAAAAAAAAAAAAAACTTTCTACTTATTAGAAGCAATCACATAATGATTTTTTTTTACACTTATTCTCAGATCTCTGGTGTTCACTTTCCATTTTTTTTGGTCTTTACAGCGGAAAGTACAGAACAAATTAACAAGCATGATTTGTGATTTAATGTGAAAAAATTCCTCAAAATCAATCACCTTTATGAATAATTTTAGAACACCTTGCTTTCTTATTTTTTTGATAGAACCTTGCTTTCAATTAGATTCATCATATTTTATGGCCCACTTTAACATGTGCTTGGTTTTTTTTTTTTTTTTTAAATGGATTTGCAGAACCTTATTATAACAGTAGTAAGTTATATGGGAAACCTGAGGATTAGCGCCGTAATGGAGAAAGGATTCTTGGATCCCCAAAGATTCAAGTCATGCGTGGAAAATGCCTTCTAGATAATTCTCAAAGCTGCCGATGAAATTCCAATTTAAACAAAGATGTTTTTTTTTAATCAACAAATTGAAGTTCCACTACAAAAAACGTGCGTCAAGGCTGCGTTTTTCAAAAACGCAGCTTCAGGGTACTGTTTGAGCTGCGTTTTTCAAAAACACAGCTCCATCACTGGACGTATAGCTGTGTTTACTAAACACAGCTATAGACCAGCTCTAAAGCTCCGTTTCGTGATCCTCAAGCTGCGTTTATCTCAGTAGGACTGAAGCTGCGTTTTTTAAAACGCAGCTCTAGACCCATTTGAGAATTTATTTTATTTAATTTTTTCAATATATCCTAGAGCTGCGTTTAACAAACGCAGCTTCAACACTTATAGAGCTGCGTTTGATTAAACGTAGGTCCAGACATATTTAAGCTGCGTTTATTAGACGCAGCTCTAGGTTTGCTATAAACTGAAAAAACCCCTAAATTTCAACACAATACTCTCAGCCGAAATTGAAAACCCCTCTCAGCCGATAGCTCTCAACCTAGCACCCGATTCCTAATCTCGCCGCCGTGCTCTCAACCTCCCGGCGCCGTGCTCTGAACCCAATACCCACAAACCTCAGATTTACAACCCCTAAGCTCTCTCTCTCTCTCTCTCATTGATCCTCTCTATCTTTCTCTCTCATCGATCCTCTCTCTATTTGTTGGAATCGTTCCTCACAGTAAGACACTCTCTCCAAGTCTCAATCTCACGAGGTTTTCTCCTCACAGCAGTCGGCGTATCCACCTCAACAACACAAATAGAGCTCTTCTAGCAAACCCTTTAGCTCCATTGGTATCTCTCTCTTTCTCTCTATCTTTGTCTGTATGTCTATTTATTATGTTTGTGATTGTAAATCTGATTTAGTTGCAGGAGGCAAGGTCAAGAAGAGCACGCGTACGGCTCCAACGTCCAACGATATGTACCGTAAACTCCTCATCAAGGTTTCTCCCCAAAAACCCACTTTTTATTTTTGTATATTTACGCATGTTTGGGTAACATTGGCGAAGACCCACTTTTTAGCTTCTTCTTTTATTGGTGGGTAGGATTTGGAATGTAAAAATTTTTGTATATTGAGTGCTTCTGTAACGTGTTTGTAATTTGGTTTTCGTCTTCGGCTTTGTTTGCAGCTTCCGATACTTCCTCATACCCACCTTCATATCCTCCTTCGGATACTGAATAGAGTGGGAGTGAAAGAGAGATTAAAAAGAGAGAGAGAGAGAGATTGAGAAAGGATGGGAAAAGGGTATGCTTTTCTTCTTTCTCTTTCTGTCTCACCTTTTTTCTTTTACTAAAATGTAGTATATGATATATGTTTTCCTTTTCTTTGAATGTTCTGTTGTGTTACGTACGAACTTTAGATTCATCTAATTTCATATTTTATTGTTGTATCGAGAAATCCTAGATAAATTTATAAAGAATGGAGTACAGTTTTCCTACTTTCCATCTTCTTGGGTTGCTGAATGTGTATTACTAGTTAGTACTAATGGTACATTTTGTGGAATTACAAACTGCAATTAGTTTGGGACTGTTATTTAAGTTCATTCTACTAGGCAAGTGGGGAATTAAAATCCTTCAATTTTTAAGTAAATTTGCTACTGAATTTCATATGGGGAATGTGCTATATCTGTTATTTTGGTGTTTATCCGCAATTTGTCAAATGTGACAAGGTTAAGAGATTTTGTGGGAGGATGTTAGAAGGTTAATGGCATTTTTCACATTCTGAATGTAGATATTGCACTTGATGATTAGTTTGAATTTGGGAAAGGGCAGTCCTCATTTGAATGGTTGATAAAGTAAAAGGGGGTTATGGAGAAGTGACTGTATTTTGATACAGAATTAGAAGTATGAGATGGAATCCTGGGCTTAATGGATTCAAGAACAGCTTTCATGAAAATTGCATTTCTTCGTATGTAGTCTAGTGGGGTATCACATTTGCTAATGTGAGAACTTATTCCAATGATTAGGAATTTGTAATGAGTTCAAATATAGAAGAACTAGTGGATAGTTCAATTTGGATTAGTCAAAGGACACCACTATATGGCAGTAGAGTTTGATTGATGTTTATGGGCAGGATTTGGATGACTGTTGTTGTTAAAATTTTTATAACTAGTATTTTCTTTTTCCTTTCTGTCACATTTTCCTTAAGAAATGATCATGTCATTTGACTGAGAATATAAGCAAACCTGCCTCTTAACACTATGTCAAAACCCCACCATGACAGGACAGCTACTGCTCTATATTTTCTTTATATTGTTAATCATTATGTAATACATAAAATCTTTTATTTATGCTTTTATTATTTGAATGACATTAATTATATTGTGTCTTTTTTACATGGAAACTATTTTCTTATAATTGTGTTTATTTATTTATTTATTTATTTTTTTACTAATACCAAAAGTCTACAAAGAATAACAGTAATAGAAGTTAAACATCAAAAACACCATAAGTGTTAAGTGTCCAACCCAAGGGCAAGGTGCATGCATGTTAATAAAAAGTGCCTTTCGTTCTTAGTCTTTTTCTTTTTTTTCTTTGTGCGTGTGTGGTTGTAAGCATCAGAAGATGATGCTTTGTATATCTAAAGAAACTACTAGATCCATCCAACAATTGACTTGGATCGCCAAATCTTGAGCTTCTTTAATCAAATAGATTCATAACACTGTTTATTGACAACTGGTCAGTTTTTTTTTTAAAGAAAAAAGTAGATATACACACATATATATACATATATCCTTTACACCATGTTACCCTCTATACCTAGAGAAGCACCAAGCTACAGAAGATACCACTAGCTTGGTGATTGCTTTAAATTTGTGTACAATCTTGAAAACTATTTAGTCCAAAGGGTAGGTAATTGATTAGGTTTTTTTTTTATTATTATTCTATATATATATATATATATATATATGTATATATATATATATAGGATTTAAAATTTTATGACATTTATTTCATAATAATTGTTTTTACCGTTTGACCAAGACACCAATAGGTTTATATTTTAAGTGTAAGCAATCGAGGTTCAGATTAACTCAAGATACTTATTTGACAACAAGAAACTTTAGTTTGCCAATTTACCTAATTGGAATCCATTGTTTAGGGTATTATGAGTTATAATTTTATTATATATATATATTTACAAAAACCAGCTAGAAGAGGGTGTCTCCATGTGCTAATTAACCGCTCCTGTCCCTACAGCGATACAAGTCCAATAACAAGGTTCCATTATTTTGTTGGTAGGTGATAACTGTTGCATTATTTATATGAAAGGCATGAATTAGCCAGGTTGGTGGAATCAGTTGGGGTTGTCCTCCATTTGTCTTTAGCTTTGGAAAGTTCCTCTGTCTTTGGTGCCTTTGGTTGACAAACAATGACATATAGACAAGCCCAAATGGAAGGGAAAGGACCATTGCTTATTTAAATAGTTTTGATTAATAGATAGGGTCACATGTTTTCTTCCAGTTTCGTTTTCCAAGTTGATATATATTTGGCCTCATGAAACCAAGGTCAAGGGGCACCATGCACATGGAAAGGAAGAGGGAATGAGTGACAAGTTGTACCATTGGCTGCTGTGGATTTGTCTCTCTTATAGCCTTTAAATTCATTTTATTAACTGGAAAAATAGATGTGTGTAGCTTGTCTGATCTGCCCATTACTTTGGAGTTTGGACCATTCATCATGAAATCTTTTTCCTTACCTGTAGTTGAAAAACACAAGCAACTAAATGGACGGATTATATACCTTGGTATGACTAGTTAGTTTAAGGAGTAATTCTTAGATACTCGGAGAGCATAAAAAATAATGCTCTCTCTTCTCATATTAATAGTGAGGTCATCCACGAATTAAATTTATAGTGGGATCCATCCTTAATATAACAGTAGGGAGCATGATTTATTCGTGTTCTAGGAGTACGTACCTTAGAATTTTTCCTAGCTAGTTTAAGTCATTGACAATATACTTGGGAAATTTTGAATTTTCATTTTTAGTAATCTTATTCAAATTTTTACTATTCTCGTCTTGGGTTTTATAATTAAGAAAGAGATTCACAGTTTCACACAATTTAAAATAAAATTACTCCATGTAGCTAGAAAGCATATATGGCTCATTTACATATAGACACAAACATACATGCTCATTATATTATGCGTTGGGCCTTTAGTTCTTTGTGCTCGAGAAAGATCTCCATTTCCTTGATTCCATCCTCTCTAATATAGAATTTAGATGGTGGGGTAGATGGTCTCTCTTCCTCAAATTTTTGTATTTGCTTTCTATAATAAAATAATGTTACTCAAAAAAAACGAAACATACACAAACATACAGCATAGTAAATATAAAGCAGATCCAGGGGTTCAAGGAGGAATTGCCCCCACAGTCCCACCAAAAATTCTCCCTGTCCCTTCTCTATTATTATAGAACAACAATCCCAAAATTTTAATATCGATTATAAATTCTCATCAAACTAAGCTGCAGAGTCAATCACAAATATTCTTTTCATTATTCTATTATGTCCAAAGTCATACTTTCTATTACCTGCTTAATTGATGTCATTTTTTACAACTACTAATTTTATTTTAGGTATTCTTCTAAACTGGCTATTTTTTTTCATTCCTTTGACTCAAATCAACTCACTCTCTTTCAGTAGTTAATAACTATCCTCTGCACATGAGCAAACTATATGACTCTTCCACGTCTCAACTTGGCTTTCCTAGTGAACATTTAACTCAAAATGGTAATTTTATATGGCTTCTAGACAACCCTTATCAATCCTTGTCTTATTGGGCTAATAATAATATGATTTGGTGAGATCCTTTTGTGGTTGATTAGAGACTAACATAGCAATTCAATCTAGCCACATGAGTTGAGAGAAGAGAAAACAGATCAGTTTCCTCTGTTTCTCTTTTCCTTCTACTATCTTTCTCTTACATTGTACTGATTTATAGTTCTCTCAAACTTGATTTGTATGTTACTTATGTTCCATCTCTTTTTCTATATACAGGTTAAGAATTTCATAGCTTGATTTGCTTATTGTGAATTGGCTACTGCAAATCTTTCTGGTCAACTGGTTCCACAACTTGGTTAGCTTCTAAATCTGCAATACTTGTAAGTCATCTTCACATGCAGGGCAAGTTGTTTGACTGTATTTTATTTTTTGTTGTGTTGCATGAATTAGTGGTAGGATATGTCATGCCAATTGCCAAAGCTTCATTTTATGCTTTTAGCGTAGGCATTACTCAAAGCATATACAAAAATTGCAGATTTAGAACCACTAATATGGCCAAAAAATAATCTACAAAATGAACACAAAATAACATTGAAATATGTTTAGTTTTTTATTTTTTATAGGAAACCATGCCTTTTTACACTTGCTCAATGTAGTTGATAGTTCCCAATGCAATATACATTATTTATTTAATTTTTTTTAAAGGCAATGAATATGGATTATGTAAATGTATGTGCAACTAGTGAACTATGTCTCACTATTAGTCTTGTTTAATTTTAAGATTTTAAGTGTAAGCAAAAGGACTATGTGTAAGCCCCATAGATGATAATGACTCTAAAAATTTAAGGGATGCTGACCTTGTTAATAGACTGACTAAGATGATTGGTTATTTGTTTAGAGTTTGTTTGTTTTAGCTTAAAACATTAGCTTATTTCCGGTGTTCTCATTGTCATAGCGCTGTACGATGAACACTCAATGGAAACTAGCTGCTGAAGTAGGATGATGCTTGCTGTTTATTTTTTGTGATGTAAAAAACCTTTGAGGGGTTCGAGATTTTGTGATGTAAAACTCTGTTGTTGGGAAGTTGTTTGTAATTATTTGTTTATGTAATATTAATTAATCTTTTGGCAATGATTAATTTTTGTTTGCTGGCAATTGGTTGGGAATTGTTTGCATCTAATTAGTGTACAGGTCTTATTTTGATCTTTGATCAGGAATTGTAGGGATGTGTTTCGGAACAAAAGAAAATTAAAAAAAAAAAAAAAAAACCTATGGCTGCGTTTTTAAAAACGCAGCTATAGGAAAACCCAATGTCAGGGTCGGGAGTTGCGCTTGTAAAAACGCAGCCCAAACCAGGTCTATAGCTGCGTTTTTAAAAGCGCAGCTCTAAATCCCACATTTGAGCTGCGTTTCGAATGCAGCCCAAACTAGGTCTATAGCTACGTTTTCCAAAAAACGCAACTATAGCTCTCACATCTATTGATGTAAAAAAATGCGGCTATAGGGCGTAAAAAACGCAGCTATAGACCCGGTTTGAGTTGCGTTTCTAAAAATGCAGCTCTAGGTCCCACAGGGGGGCTGTAGCCGCACCGCATAGGCTGTGTTTGTAAACACGGCTATGAAAACGCAGCTATAACCTATAGTTGCGTTTTTTCGGGCTATAGCTGCATTTTTTAAATGCGGCTATAGCCCTCTTTTTTTGTAGTGTTCATTCATAATATTGATTTTGTATATAAATAAGTCAATACAATTTATGTATGATTGTTCATCTTTTCTTTCATTCTCCATGTAAAACTGTACGTAGGTAGATGGTTTTAACTTTTAATGCATCCTGTAGTATTGGGCTTAAATGTCAAAAATACCCCTAATCTAATTAGATAATCTCAATTCTTAAAAAATAAAAAATTGGGTTAAAATTGTAATTCAACAAAATTTAAATTAAAAAAAAAAAAAAACAAAAAAAACCTACCTGATAAACTTTTTTCCTAAAAATTAGCACACTCTCTATTTACATTTTTTTCCTAAAAACTAACACACACTAAATCTAGCAGTTTACTCAATTTCAAATCCTAAACTTTAGTTTCTTAAAAATTTCTTCCCGTGTGACTTCACTAACAATAAATAAATTTAAATTGAAAAATTATATTAAACTCAAAATAAAAAAGAGCTTCATCAGGCCAAATCTATTTCGCTTGATTAAATTAAATAGGGACCTGCGTAATAGGGGTTTTTTTTTATTTGGCATGAAAGGGACTATTTACACCCTCAAATGACATGATATTTTTAGACATTATAACAATTAACTTAACACACACGATCACTCCCTCACAAATACCAAACCAAATCAAAACCCAGTTTTATCATGAAAATCATCACAGAGAAATAACCGTCGGGAGACAGTGCCAATGATGCTCATAATCTGAAAGTGCTTTCTGGTGGTTGTGGTCAATACCTCACCTAAAAGCACAAACCCAAAGCCCCTCCCTCCACCTCTGATTGTCTGCACATTCTACTCCTTAACAAATGGCAACCAAAACATTGTTCGATAGCTCTCTGCTCTCTCCATTGTAGCATAGTGTTCCCCTTCTCTCTCAAGAAGGATGTTGAGTACCCTCTAAATTATATATATATATATATATATATATATATAATTTGGAATTTAATTAGTTTTTGACTCTTTGATTTTCACACCCAATAATACACTTGCTACAAAAATTAAAAACTTAGATGGACATGTGGCGGAAAATTGGACTTCAATTGAAATCCAAGTTATAATCTAATTGAATTTGGACTCTTAGATTTTTACACTCAATAATTCATTTGACACATTATGTTCTCACTTTGTCAATCTTTATTATATAGATAACCATTCTTCATTATTTGTTTATTATTATCTTCATAAAGAGGGAGACAGAGAGAAAGAAAGAGAGGTTTTTTTTTTTTTTTTTTTTTTTTTGAGAGAGAGAGAGAAAGAAAGAGTTTCAACCTATGACGTCCGCTCCTGATAATAGCTCTTTATCATCAGACCTAGACACCAATCAGTTTTTAGTATAGATGGGGATTGAACCACAGATTTCTTATACAACAATTAGAAATTTTATTAGTTGTGTTAACTGAAACTCACAAAAAGAAATGAATTTGGTGAGACAAGAGGTAAGACAAAAAAAAAAATTTTAAATAATAATATACAAAGTTACAGTAACCATGTATATTTACATGGTTATTGTAGCAATTTTACAAATTTACACATCTTTAACTTTGACTTATGTGAGTAACTTTGGGACTTCGTAAATTTGACACATTATGTTCTCACTTTCTCAATCTTTATTATAGCACCTTTTTTTTATTCTTTACATTTTATGTTTTGTTTTATGTCGGTGTTGAGAATTTTTTTAAGAATATTATTTTGATTGTGCTTTAATTTAGTGATTTTGACATATAACTATAAACAAATAAGTCCAAAGCAAATAAATTTACCTAAAAATTTAAAATTATTTTGGTCTTTTTTTTTTTTTTTTAGAATCAATTATATAGGTATTTAAGTTCATTTATATAATGATAGATATTTTATTATAGATATGATAGGGACCAAGATAATGGTAGTTTGGCAGTGGTGAAGATAATATCAAAAGTGGCAATAATTGTGGTAGCGGTGAGAGCTAACAGTAGTTGGCTACTAGTGGCCATGTTGGACGTCGCATGATGGTGGTGATGTGATAAAGAATAAAAGGGATGCGAATGTGACTAAGGAATATTTGTTGATGCCTATTTTTGACAAAAAGTCCAATGACAGAAGAAGCCCAACAATACAAAAAGGTGAGAGAAAAAGGAAAATGAAAGAGGTAAAAATAAAGTAAATGGGTTGTGGAAGTTCAAAAAAGAGGTAATAAACCCAATAGACTAACATGGCAGGAATGACAGCCAGCAAGCTCATGGGCACAATAAGAGGTAAAAGTAAAATAAATGAGTCGTGGAAATCCAAGGAAAGAGGTAATAAACCCAATGGGCCAACATGGCAAGAATGACAGCCTTACTCCTTGCCACAATGGGGACTGGCACTACTTGAACATCTGCTTTGATCTCAGAAGGCAGCTTAAAGGGAAGTTTGGACCAATTCCACCCATAAGGGGTAGACAAATCCTTAATGGTAAGGTTGGCCGAATCTTGGGGGAGGGGTCCTTAAATCCTTGATCTAATGGGGCCAAGGTCAAACCAGCAATCAGCCCAGAAGTTGAGCTTGCTCTCATGTCCCGGAATCCATTTGATCCCTTCCTTAAAAATAGCTTCACTTTTCTTCAACCCTTTCTAGGTGGGAGAGCTTGAAAGCTTAGACTCGCTTCTAGAATTAACCCTCTGCCTGGTACAGTACTTGAACCTGAGAACTTTCGCCCATTGAGCTTCTTTTTCGGTGTGAAATCTCCAATTCAGTTTAGCTAGCAACGCCGAATTTCTTCCTTTTGCAGTTTGGAGACCCAACCCACCCATTTCCTTGGGTTTAGTCACTTCACCCCAGTTGACCCAGTGCATTTTCTTTTTATGATTAGAGGATCCCCACAGAAAATTTCTATTGACTCTATCAATACCTTCCAAAACCTTGTTGGGCAGTAAGTTACTTTGCATTACATACCTAGGGATGGCCGAGGTTGAAGCTTGGATAAGAACCATTCTACCAGCCATGGTGAGTAAGTTGGCTTTCCAACCAGCCAATTTTTTCTTGACTCTGTCTAACACAAAGCTAAAATCGTGTCTTTGCCTCTTTGGGTGTTTTGAAGGGAATCCTAGATACTTGCCAAGGTTGGAGGTGGAGTTAAACCCCAGAATATCACTGAGAGCTTCTCTTTGGTCCGGGTCAACATTGGGTGAAAAGTATACCCAGGACTTTGCTTCACTCACTTTTTGCTCTAATCTTGCACAAAACTCTTAGAGCACAGAATTAATGGCAGCACAATTTTCCGGGTTTGCATTAGCAAAGAGTACTAAGTCGTCCGCAAAAAAGAGATTGGAGAAGGCCGGGCCACTCCTAGAAGCTTTGATGGGGATCCAAAGTTCAATAGTGCATTTTTCCTCTATTAGATGACCCAAAAACTCCATGCAAAGAATGAAGAGATAAGGGGAGAGGGGGTCGCCTTGTCTAATTCCTCTTGAGGGCTTAAAGGCTTCAAGGCAGCCCCCATTGAATAGGAGGGAGGTGGACACTGAGGTCACACAGCTCATGATAAGGTCAATGAGCTTATCATGGAAGTTAAAGTTAATGAGAATTTCTTTGATGAAGCTCCACTCAATTCTGTCATAAGCCTTTTCCAGGTCTATCTTGATGGCCATGAATCCTTTTTTCCCTTTGGCTCTTCCAATAGTATGGATTAACTCCTGGACTATGATGGCATTATCAACTCCTCCTTCCAGGAATAAAGGCTGTTTGGTATGGTGAAACAAGCTTGTCCAAATGCGGTCTGATCTTGGCAACTATGATTTTGGAAATGATCTTATAGACTGAGTTGCAAAGACTAATGGGTCTATAGTTCCCAATAGTTTCTGGACCTTGAATCTTCGGGATAAGAACAATGTGCGTATTGTTGAGGTACTCCGGAATTTTCCTCTCAATGAAAGCTCTTTCCGCTTCCTCCTTAACCGAATCCCCCACAATTAGCTAAAATCTTTGGAAAAAGCCGGCATGAAGCCCATTCGGACCCGGGGCCTTAAACGGTTTCATAGACCATTGCCCAATAATTACTCTCTACTTTTCTTATCATGGTCAATGATGTTAGATGATTAGATAAGAGTAGTGCGGGAAAAGCACGTGGCCGCTTTTTTTTCTTGTCTCAAAGTCACGTTTTTGTTTTGTTTTTGTTTTTGTTGTTGTTGTTGTTTTTTTTTTTTTTTTTTTTTTAAACTCTTGTTATTTATTGTAAATATATTGAGGTAATGTATAATGACTAAGGATGGCAATTTCTCAGCCAAACTGGGTAAATACCCTTAATTTTAAAACTATGTAGTAAAATGTCATTCTTTTGAAATTATCTAACAAAATGCCCTTATTTTGAAACTCAATTTTAGCAAAATTGAGTTCTGTGTAGAACTCGATATCATTAAAAATCGAGTTCCCTGTGCTTTGTGCCATGGTGGAAGTCGCTGAAGTGGTTATTCTGATTAAAAAAGGTCACGTAGATAGGAGAAATGTGGGAAAAGCACATGGCTGCTTTTTTACTTGTCTCAAAGTCATGTTTTTGTTTTTTTGTTTTGTTTTGTTTTTTTTGTTTTTTTTTTTTTTTTAATATTTTAAACTCCTGTTATTTATTGTAAATATATTGAGGTAATGTATAATGACTAGGGATGGCAATTTCTCGGCCAAAATGGGTAAATACCCTTAATTTTAAAACTATGTAGTAAAATGTCATTCTTTTGAAATTATCTAGAAAAATGCCCTTATTTTGAAACTCGATTTTAACAAAATCGAGTTCTGTGTAAAACTCGATATTAATAAAAATCAAGTTCCATGTGCTTTGTGCCATGGTGGAAGTCGTTGACATGGTTATTATAATTAAAAAAGGTCACGTAGAACTCAATTTTGTGTTAAAATCGAGTTCTAGTACAATTTTTTTTTTTTTAAATACAACTCAATTTCTGCAGAGCTCTAGGAAAAATTTATTTTAAAAAATAAAGTAGAACTTGATTTTAGGAAATCAAGTTCTATTTAGTAAAAGAGTACACAATAACATCAAGTGGTACGCATATTCTAGATTGTGATGCTTAGCATATTTGTGTCTCTTTGCTTAAATTGAATATAAAAAAGTATCGATTGTATGTGTGGTGTGCATATTCTTGTTGATGATTTATCAAAAACAAATCAACGGTGGAGATCAAACCCATAAAATCAACTTAACCACCATTAGTTGTCACACCCACAACCACTGCAACCCATAAAATTCAGCCCACCATCACCCAAAAAAAAAAAAACCCACAACATCAACCCAAAAAACTACACCACTACTCGTCATACCCACAACCTATAAAATTTAGCCACTGCAACCCATAAACTTCAACCCACAACCACAAAAAAAAACCCATAGCAACAACCAAAAAACTACCATTGCAACCATAATAACCTCCGACACAACCCATCTTCAGTAGCTTTAATCGTCCTCCCACACACCGATCAGTGCTGAGCTGGGAGGGTTCTCCTTCCGATGTGGGATTACAAGCAAGCTATTGGTCTTGCACTCGGTCGAAGAGGACAAATTCGTGAGGGCCTGGCTCCCCAAAGCGAACAAATATCTTTTGTGTGGAGTCAAGTACCCACAACTATTTAGCAATATACCACTGTTTGTGAAATATTTGGCAATTTACCTCCTTTTTGAAACTCGAGTTTTCTATGTAACTCAAGTTCCAGAGACTCGAGCTCTTTGAAAAAATTGCATTCAAGTTTGTCATACTACTTTTTATGGAACTCGAGTTACATAAAAAAAATGGTGGTTGTTTTCCATGGAACTTGAGTTTGTGAAACTCGAGTTACATGGCAAACTTGAGTTTCACAAACTTGAGTTTTAAAAAAGTGATAGATCCCTAATTATTTCACAAACAATGGTAGATTCATACATATTTTTCCAAACAGTGGTACTTGACCATTTTGGCCGGTTATTAAATTGATATAGTTTCATGTTTCAATTTAAAATAAACAATACTATAAAATTTAATTTGAAAAATCTTAAAATTTAGTTTGAAACTTCTTAACTTTAGGTTTGATTGTAGTTTCTACTTTCTACAATAGAGTACTGGACTTGTGTTTGGGTAAATCATTTTAACCCAAAATAAACTAAAAATATTATTCTCTTCTAAAAAGAACATTGCGGGGGCCTTTTCACGTTAACAGGCCAAAACCCATCTACCACACCAAGGCCTATGAGTTAGTGGGTAAGGGGGTTGGAACTGGCCTCGTGGGGTTATACTGTAGGCAAGCTTGTGCGCAAGCCAAGCATGCCCAATACTTAGACGGCATGAGAACGGTAAGGCACGCTGGATGCAGCAGATGTTGTTACAACAGAATAACTGTTACAACGAACACAGCAAAAGATACTACAACAGAACAACTTTTATAATAAAGAATAACAAAAGAAACTATTGTAGGACAACTAATACCGTGAATAAAATAAAAGATAATACAGTAGAACAACTGATACAGCAAATAGAGTAAAGGATGTCACTACAGAATTATTAATAATGTGAAACACTGCAGCAGAATGAATAACAACGAGAATATCAAATAAGCTAAAGTATGCCGTAACAAGGGAATGACTACAACTCTAAGCAAGTGCAATAGCGTTAGCTTGCTCTCCCAATCCCGGGCCAAGCCATTCAATAGGAATGGGTCCAAGAAGGGAACCAAACGCCAACATGGGTAACCTTGTTACAAGTTTCTGCCATTGAAGTTACTCGTACTGGAGAAAGGGCCTAAATGGTTTTGTGTTCCGATTTACAGAGTTTTAGAGGGTGGAATGATGTCAAGAGGGAGAGAAAAGATTGTCTACCAATGCATGCCTCAATCTCTATCATGTTTTTTCTCTTCCTTTTTTACCACTTTGTTTTCTTTTCTTTTCTTCTCTGATTCTTTTTTTTTTTTTTTTCCTTAATCTCCTCCCCCTTTCGGTCCTCTATTCATGGCTACCTCCCTTCCTTTTATATTGCTTGAATCCAGGGGATTTCTCCCTTTTGTCCCTAGGACTTCACCAACTATTTTTGGTTTCTTGTGGGCATCTCTCTAGGATTACCCACTAATTCGTTGGTTGCCTAGCCACTACCTCTGCTTAGAGTGTGCTAGCTACGCCATTCATCATTCCAGGACAAAACTCCTTGTTTTGTTTCTCCCCCCTCCCCTTTTTTGCCTTACTCGAATGGATAAGGATTGGAGGCTCTCTTTCTACTTACCCCTATGGCATGCACCAAGTGGTCTCAGCCATTTGCTTGTCTCTTATAGGCGAAATGCCATCCCAACAAGGCATTTTCCCCAAAAGAAACCTCATCAAAAACCCCAAAATAAACCCCCTTTTCTCCCCACCACCAAACCACACCCTCTGAATCCCTTGACCAAGGGCTTGCCTCTCCTGTATTAGCTAGGTACAAGTAGGTGGTGCTTCAGCCTGTGTGAGTTCCACTATCCTCTGTGTTTGTCTTCTTTTACTCCCATGCCATTTCTGCCGTTCTTGTCTTGTCTCATTCTGCAGCATGTCTTGGGTTCATGCTTATCCCCACGGTGTGACGAGCGTGGGCTCTTAGGCTTGTACTACCTCCTTTTGTCCCTTCGTGGGTTTGGACATTGTCTTGGCAGAAGCTCCTACCCGTCCAGCCCTTTGGACTTCAATTTTTGTTGCTCCTTTTCTTGCCATGCCTATGGGCTTGCCGTGTTGTCCCATTGGATTTGTTACCTCTTCCCTTGGGCTCTCGCGGCCCATTTACTTTACTTTTATCTCTTGTTGTGCCCATGGGCCTGTTGGCTATCATTACTGCCACGTTGGCGCATTGGATTTATTACCCATTTGCTTGGGCTTCCACGGCCCATTTATTTTACTTTTACTTCTTATTTTGTCCATGGGCCTACTGACAATTTGGCTTGGAAATATTCTACTAAGGGTGAGTTCGAGTTAAAAAGTGCTTATATTTTAGCTTCAAATCTGATGGAGGTTGAGTCCTTTGCAGGTTCTTGGATTTGGAAGCTCCAAACCCTCCCTAGAATTCAAATGTTCTTTTGGAAATGCATGCACAACAGCATCAGTGTTAAGAGTTGTCTTGCTAGGCGAGGTATACCTACAGATGCTTCTTGTCTTTTATGCCATGATCAAGCTGAATCTATCTCCCATGCTCTCTAAGATTGCCAGGTAGTTAAACATGTCTGGCTTTAGTTGGGAATCCAAAATTCTGACCCCCTCTTCTTCTCTCAAAACATTAGAACTTGGCTGGTCTCTAATTCAAATGGTAAGAGCAATCTTTCCATAAAAGGTATGGCACATCATCTTTCCTTTTGCAATCTGGCCCTTATGGAAACAGAGGAATCAAATTGTCTTCAACAATAAAGGAGTAAATCCAAGTCTTGTCAAGGTGATTTTTTCTCAAGCCATGGAGTATATGCTGTGTGTTACTCAACCAAGAGGAAATAACCGTATGGTTATCAAACAGGTTAGATGGGAAAAGCCTAGTTTGGGTTGGGTGAAACTCAACACGGATAGGTCTGCAAATACTTCCACGGGCTCAGCAGGGGGAGGAGGCCTGATCAGAGATGAATGGGGCAATTGGATATTGGGGTTTTCTAGGAAGATAGGGAAAGTAAACAGCTTCATGGCTGAAACTTGGGCCCTTAGAGATGGACTACTTCTCTGCCAGCACTTAAAGTTAAATGCTGTTATCATTAAGCTTGATGCAAAGGCGTTAGTTGATGCACTCAACAATCCTCTACTCTCTAATTCTATTATTTCTCCTCTGTTTGAGGACTACAAACATCTAGCTGCTCAACTTCCCCATGTAAGCATCAAACACAGCTACCGGGAAGGCAATAGGTGTGCTGACCGCTTAGTTAGTATAGCACTTAGTCAAGCTATGAACTTTGTTATTCACTATTATCCTCCTATGGATAGGGATGGCAATTTTTGTCCGACCCACGGGAACCCCGGCCCGGCCCGACCCTAATGGGCTGGGTTTTACCCGATCCGATTAGGAATAGGGTCGGGTATGGGCTTTAAAAAAAAACCCGAAATGGGTCGGGGTCGGGTCTAGGTTTTATCAAAAAAACTCGGACCAGACCCAAGACCCGCCCCATTTAAAAACTTGGTACCCTAAATTACAAAAATGCCCTCAATATATATATAAACCTATAATCTAACCCTGATCTGTAATCCCTCATTTCTATTTTCTATTTTTCTTCAGCCTCCCTTAGTCTGATCCTCCTCACTAGCCTCCCTCGCCTCAGTCAGTCAATCCGATCCTCCTTCCTCCCTCACTCGCCTCTCTCGCCTCAGTCCGATCCTCCTCCCTCCCTTAGTTTGATCCTCCTTCCTCCCTCACTCGCCTCCCTCGCTTCAGTCCGATCCTCCTTCCTCCCTCGACTCTACAAAAGGAATTGATTGATGTTAGGTTGCCTCCCTTGTTGATAAAAGAGCTTGTCACTATAAGAACTTGGGACTGTTTTACTTCAATGTTTCTTTCATTAATCATCTTTACTTTTTGCATATTGGTTGATTATGGTACCTGATTTGGAAGGTTAAGTATGGTTGATCGTGTGTGCTCACGGCTCGTTTAGGATTCCTGAGGATCTGTTCCTCAACGAACAAAAAACTTCGGGTGGTCCTGGCCTCTTCTCGTTCATTGGTGGTGCTGCCTCCTCCGCCACCACTGCTGCTGCAGCTGGAGGACCTAATATGATGTCGCGCGTTTGAACGCCCAGATCTGCGTTAATGTTTTGGATCAGATCCAGATCTACTACACGCGGCACGAATTGATGGGAAGTGCGTGATGATGCCAAATGAACATGGTATTTTAGAGTGATGAGTGATGAGTAATGAGTAATGAGTAATGAGTGATGAGTGACGGAAATTGAGTGATCAAAAAAATTGATCCAAACACCCCCTTAGGCTCTGAGTCGTTGACCCATCCTTCTCATATTCTTCTTTTTATTTTTCTTTAATGGCTGAAACAAACCGGTACAACTCTCAATACCTGATGTGAGGTGGTAGGAAAATATATAAGGATTAAAATGTAATATAGCCAAACACTTTTTTTTTAGGGGTATTACTACTTTCTGTACAAACGACAAACTTATCGTCGGTGCTCTAAATAATATAAATATAACATTCTAGCTGAACTTTGAATGCCACAAGTCTGCTATTAAACTGTTTCTAATACAAAATTATAGAAGCTAAAGAAACAATTAAAAAAAAATGGAGATAGAGGAAGGATTGTGGCCAGCAAGTCCTAGTGCACAATACTATAACAGCTCTGTGCTATCGGTATCCATTATGGGTGTTATGGAAACTGAGGTACCAATTGCAATCAACCAGGCCCGTACCATGTTATTGCTCAAGGATGTGTTCCTGCCCATTAATCCACGCTTTTCCTCCATCATGGTGCTCTCTCTCTCTCTCTCTATGTTTGCTTTTTTTCAAAGTAGAAAATACCTACTTTGTGGTTTTTCCCACTAACAAAATTGCAATTTCTTGGAAAATAATATTATCTTGTCTATTTTTTCGCCATTTAAGAAATACACAAACAAAAATGAATGGAAGATATTTGATGATTTGATATATAGTTATAACAGAAAGAGAGGATTTAAACTCTGAATATTATACATACCAAGATGTTAATTAATTGAGTTATAAATCTCTTGGCAAAATGCATGGAAGGTTAAGGAGCCGTTTGGTAAGAGATTTTTAGTAACGTTGTTTGTATTTTTTGGAAATACATGTAGGTAAAAAAATATATGAAAATACATATAATATTGTTAAAACATTGAAAGTTGTTGTTTAGACAATTATAACAAATAGACCCTAATTGTGAGTCAAGATACTTTTTTTTAAATTTTCTAGTTGAACGAAATAAAAAATATAAGATTGTTATTTTTGTTGTCCCTTTTTCTTTAATGTAATTAAACTGTAGGATGATGATTTCCAAAAGCACAATTCGCTGAAATTGTTACCATCATTATTCTTCCTCTTTCATCCAATCCAATAAGTATCCTAGATTCTTCATAAAAGTGAAGTATATTCAAGTTCTAGACTAAGCCTTACAAATCTTACATTATTCCCTTTAAAAGTGGCACTCAGTAGAGAGAATTTGTGAACAGGTTATGGATGGAAAAGGAGAGAAGCAATGGAAACGGGTTGAGGTGAAGCTTGAAGAGCATGTTAATGTCCCCATTTTCCCCACTGGCTTGTCACCCACATCATACGATGAATATCTTGAAGATTATATATCAAGGATTTCAATGGAGCATTTTTCACAAAACAAACCACTATGGGAAATTCACATGGTTAAATATCCAACAAGCAATGCAGCTGGTACTATCATATTCAAGCTTCACCATGCGCTTGGTGATGGCTACTCCCTCATGGGTGCACTTCTCTCTTGTCTGCAAAGAGCTGATAATCCTTCTCTTCCCCTAACATTTCCTTCACGCCAACACACAGAGTCAAAAAGCAACAGAGAAAGTTTTTGTAGAAGAGTTCCCAAACTTTTTTCCTTGATCTTTAACTCTGTATCTGATTTTGGTTTTTGCTTTTTAAAAAGTACTTTGGTTGAAGATGATCGAACACCGATAAGGTCTGGGATTGAAGGAGTCGAGCATCGGCCAATCATGATATCAAACATGATATTCTCTCTGGATAGTATCAAACACATTAAGGCCAAGCTTGGAGTGGTAAGATCAGC
The DNA here is from genome assembly GCA_023736055.1 of Quercus glauca. Classification (NCBI taxonomy): domain Eukaryota; kingdom Viridiplantae; phylum Streptophyta; class Magnoliopsida; order Fagales; family Fagaceae; genus Quercus; species Quercus glauca. Next base: position 28,496,352 of record CM043322.1, read on the forward strand.
ATATCTTAGTACAAGTTAGCTAATGATTTCAATTTCATTTCGTTTTTCTACTAGCTAATAACCTAAAATGCCTATTAAATCCGCTCATCAGATGAAAGCATGGTAGTAGCGATTTACTATAAAAACAATCTCTTCAATTATACACTTAGCAGTACCTAATGATATGTTTGTTAAATGTATTCTATACTTTTCTTCCGAAAAATTATTTAACATTCAAATAAGTAAAACCTTTTTCTTTTTAATAGTGATTTTACCAAAGTATTTTAAATCTTTATATTTATATGTGGACAAAATTTTCCTCCAAACTAATTTGAAAGTGAACTTTTTTTCATTTTAGATCAATTGGTTTATTTAAATTTGTCCAAAATAAGATAGCTAAACTTACCATTTTAATTTATTCACCTAGTTAAAAACAAATCACATATATGATTTTTTTTTTTTTCAGCTAAAAAAGAAATCACATATATGATTTATTACAATTTTCAATTATGAGGGTTTCAAATACCTTACATACTTAACTTAATAGCAAAACATTAATTTGTATGAATATTTGTGACTGGGTAAAACATTTTAATCATTGTTCACATTTTTTGCATATAAAGATTTGAGAGAATAAATTAACAAAATAGCTAAGAAAAAAATCAAAACTTATTCAAGAACTACCAATCCTGACACATTATAAAGCTTAAATTGCTAATATTGAACTGGCCTTCAACTTTTTTCATAATTGCTCTCTTTTTTTTCTTTTTCTGGTAAAGAATGTAATGTTCTCCATTCAATTTCCATCTCCGGCTAGCATTCCAATCTTGACGGCCCAAATTTTAGAAGGGATAACTGCTCTTTTTTTTTCTTTTTCTTTTTTTTTTTCTTTTTCTGGTAAAGAATATAATTTTGGTCCCCTCAAGTTCTCATTTAATTTGTTGGCCGAGAAATAATAACACTCTTTCGTTAAAACAAAACAAAAAAGTCGCCTTAGAGCTCACGGTATCCTAATTAATTTAGGGACCAAGGGAAAGAGACCAAAGGTAGGAAGCAGGCCAAAATTCTATCTAAAATAGTGATGATCCTCTTTCCAACATGTCATCTTCACCTAAGTTGGCCCCGCCTGTTCACAAAGTATTTATTATAAAATTTAAGAGTTTTTTTTTTTTTTTTTTTTTTAATTTATAGAAACAAACACATACACAAGAGAGTAGAAATGAGATTCTAACATAAAAACACACCAAAATTTTATTCAAAAGTTACGGTAACTTTCAAAGGAAAGTGGGGTAAAGTGTATTTCACATAACACACTTTCTTAAGTAATATGTAACAGTCACAATTTTTTTTTAGAAACAAACACATATACAAGGGTTAAGAGTCCTAATGTCACAAAACTTCTAAAATTTCCTACCACCTCACAAATAGGAGGTTAAAAAAAAACTTAATTGCACCTGTGGGGCCCAAATATTTGGCAACCCCGGCCCACTCCATATCGGGCCCAAGGTCCATGCCGAGAAGAGTGCAGAGCCCGAAGATAAAAGGGAGAGGCCCAAGTCATCAGGGGACCTCGCCGAGGATGCCCATGTCCTCGGCAAACTGGCATTGAAAGAAGGAAGCTGTCACTCACCCATTAAATGCACGCCACCAACACTCTGGTCGCATTAATGGTGAACTGACCAGCAAACAGTGATGCCTTGGTTATTTTAACTAACAGAAAGCCTGCAAAGGCGGCTGATGGAACGAGCCCTCAGACAGAAGTTCAGACGACCGGCAGGTGGACGGTAGAGATCAACTGAACAAGACTATATAATAGATAAAACCCCCAAAGTAAAGGGGGTTGGGAGGTTGGACCCTGGAGTGGGAAAGTAAAGGAGGTTTTTCAGGGTGTCCAAGGGCAACCCTTGTATTCATCGGTTCTAAGGAAAGAGTTCCTCGGATTGGGCCGAGGATGAACTTTCCTCAAGAACACTTAGTTAAAATCCTGTTATTATCCTCGCAAACCCTTAGTCAAATGCTTGTTGTTGTTTTGATGAATCTTACGTCGACTGTTTTCTTTCTTGCTAGTGCCTAGTCTTTCTATCCACTCTCTACAAATTTATTGTGCGGGGGCCGCCCGAAAACGAGTCCCTACAATTGGCGCCGTCTATGGGAAGGACTTGTGCGCTAGCAAGTGCGACGGTTGGTGTGAAAAAAAAAAAAATCAAGAGCAACACTTCTTTCAAAAAAAAATATACACATAACCAAGGGCAACATGTTCATTCAGGAAGCAACCATCACAAAAAATTGAAAAGATGCAAGAAGTAAAAGAGATGAAACGAGGCTACTTCTTTATTAATTTTGAAGAAAAGTTACATTTTACATCAGATGCTCATGCAGGCTTGTTCTAAAGCTAACTACGAAGACAGACGCCCATACAGGCTTGTTCTAAAGCTAACTACAAAGAAAAACGCCTAAACAGGCTTGTACTGAAGCTAAGAGAAAAGGAAAGGGTGAGAGGCCTAGACAGGCATGTTTTAAAGCCAGGCCCAGTGGTGGAGGGAGAAGTGGAGACAGGCCTATGTTAAAGCCGTCAACAGCTCCCCAACCACCACTTGCGGCGAAAGGAAGGAGAAGGAAGAAGAGGCCGCAGCGCCTGACGGTTCCACCTCATGGTTTCACCTGGTTTCCCTCCCAATCCCACAACAACTGGGAGCCGGCGAATCACTATCAGCCTGGAGGGCTGACAGATCCAAATCCAGAGGAGAGACGTTACGTTCCTTTCGAATCCCCCTCCGAGCTGCAAGGGGAGTCCCATCTCTGGCTAGGTTGAAAAGAAGGGAGATCTTCGGCCTCTGCCTACTCCGCCTCCATCGTATTGTCCAGGATCGGAGTGGCATCCTCGGCTCCTGAAAGGGGCTCGACTTCCCTGTCGCTACCCTTTCCCAGGGCCACTTTATCTCGTAGGGCACAAGCTACTATTTTGGCAAAACCCTTAAGATGCCTAGAGAGTGGTGTATTTGTGGGATTCGAGTTCAAGTGTTTGTCAAGTTTGAAGGAAGGATCACCCCAAAGGGCCTTATATAGAAGGCAAAAATTGGTGAAAGCCAGCCTACACAGAACCCTAAGGAAGAATTACCGGGAGAATTAACTCCACCCAATTTCCAAGAGGCTTATCAGCCGCTGGACCCTCGTGAATCCACAAGGACATTAATGAGGAGGCGCCTCGCGAACCAAAGCGTCAAGCGCGTTACTCAAATAGCCCAAAAGACGCCTAGTTATCAGAAGTGGCGCGCTGGATGAAGGGGCTAGACCGAAAAAGAGTCCTCCCTTGGTAGAGCGGGCTCGAGGCCGCTGTCACTTCAAGGGCAGAATCCCCAACGCTGAGGATGAGTCCCCTAGCTCCAAGCACTAAAAGAATAACCAAGTGCTTGACAGAACCAAGGCCTTGCATGGTCCTCGGACTCAAGCCTATGGGGAAACCAGTTATTAAAAGAATACGAGTATTAGACAGAACCTAGGCCTTGCATGGTCCTCGGACTCAAGCCTTTGAAGAAACTAACTACTTAAGAAGAACTAGGTACTAGATAGAACCAATGTCTTGCATAGTCCTCGGACTCAAACCTATGGGGAAACTAGCTACTTCAGAACCAAGTGCTGGACAGAACCAAGGCCTTGCATGGTCCTCGGACTCAAGCCTATGGGGAAACCAGTTACTAAAAGAAGACGAGTATTAGACAGAACCTAGGCCTTGCATGGTCCTCAGACTCAAGCCTCTGGAGAAACTAACTACTTAAGAAGAATTAGGTACTAGACAGAACCAAGGTCTTGCATAGTCCTCGGACTCAAACCTATGGGGAAACTAGCTACTTCAAAACCAAGTGCTGGACAGAACCAAGACCTTACATGGTCCTCGGACTCAAGCCTATGGGGAAACCAGTTACTAAAAGAAGACGAGTGTTAGACAGAACCTAGGCCTTGCATGGTCCTCGGACTCAAGTCTCTGGGGAAACTAACTACTTAAGAAAAACTAGGTACTAGATAGAACCAAGGTCTTGCATAGTCCTCGAACTCAAACCTATGGAGAAACTAGCTACTTTAGAACCAAGTGCAGGACAGAACCAAGGCCTTGCTTGGTCTTCGAACTCAAGCTTATGGGAAACCAGTTACTAAAAGAAGACGAGTATTAGACAGAACCTAGGCCTTGCATGGTCCTCGAACTCAAGCCTATGGGGAAACCAGTTACTAAAAGAAGACGAATGTTAGACAGAACCTAAGCCTTGCATGGTCCTCGGACTCAAGCCTCTGAAGAAACTAACTACTTAAGAAGAACTAGGTACTAGATAGAACCAAGGTCTTGCATAGTCCTCGAACTCAAACCTATGGGGAAACTAGCTACTTCAGAACCAAGTGCTGGACAGAACCAATGCCTTGCATGGTCCTCGGACTCAAGCCTATGGGGAAATCAGTTACTAAAAGAAGACGAGTGTTAGACAGAACCTAGGCCTTGCATAGTCCTCAGACTCAAGCTTTTGGGGAAACTAACTACTTAAGAAGAACTAGGTACTAGACAGAACCAAGGTCTTGCATAATCCTCGGACTCAAACCTATGGGGAAACTAGCTACTTCAAAACCAAGTGCTGGACAGAACCAATGCCTTACATGGTCCTCGGACTCAAGCTTGTGGGGAAACCAGTTACTAAAAGAAGACGAATATTAGACAGAACCTAGGCCTTGCATGGTCCTCGGACTCAAGCCTCTGGGAAAATTAACTACTTAAGAAGAACTAGGTACTAGACAGAACTAAGGTTTTGTATAGTCCTCGGACTCAAACCTTTGGAGAAACTAGCTACTTTAGAACTAAGTGCTGGACAGAACCAAGGCCTTACATGGTCCTCGGACTCAAGCCTATGGGAAAACCAGTTACTAAAAGAAGACGAGTGTTAGACAAAACCTAGACCTTGCATGGTCCTCGGACTCAAGCCTCTGGGGAAACTAACTACTTAAGAAGAACTAAGTACTAGACAGAACTAAGGTCTTGCATAGTTCTCGAACTCAAACCTATGGGGAAACTAGCTACTTCAGAACCAAGTGCTGGACAGAACCAAGACCTTGCATGGTCTTCGGACTCAATCCTATGGGGAAACCAGTTACTAAAAGAAGACGAGTATTAGACAGAACCTAGGCCTTACATGGTCCTCAGACTCAAGCCTACGGGGAAACTAATTACCAAAAAAGAATCAAGTACCAGACAGAACCGAGGCCTTGCATAGTCCTCGGACTTAAGCCAATGGAGAAACCATCCCCCCATGAAATACCAAGTGTTAGGTAGAGCCAAGGTCTTGTGCGTTCCTCGGCGTCAAACCTATGGGAAACTAGTTGCTTCAAGGGAATCCAAGTACTAGACAGAACCAAGGTCTTGTATGGTCCAAAGACTCAGACCTATGGGAAAACTAGTTACTTAAAGAGGATCTAAGCACTAGACAGAACCAAGGTCTTGTACTGACCGCGGGCCCAAACCTCCCGCGAGGGTGACCACTTTGGTACTAGTAATGAGCACTACAAGTAACGATGACTAATGTAGTCGGCAAATGTGCAATTGAAGCCAGAATCATGCAAGTAAAAAAGATATACATATATGCATAATATAACACAAGCAAAACAAATAAGAAAAGAGAAAACATATACTTCGCTGAATCTTTAGAGAAAAGTTGTACGAGGCAAATGTGCCATTACAATGCTATAAAAAAAAAGGGTGAAAACAAGGCAGAGGCGCACGCGGAGGATCATTCTTGCGGCTCCATCTCAACTCCCCCCTCAGGGGGCTGGGCAGAGGAGGTCTCAGAATCCTTGTGGCCCTCGCTCGGGGCTTCAGCCTGGGAAGGGTCAGCTGGGTGGGATACCTCCTCAACAAGAAAAGCTTGGACACCAGCTAAGGGATCCGCAGTCTCCCAAGGCGCATCAGCGAGGAAACCCTTACTTGCCTCAACATTCCTAGGAGGATCAGCTTCCGTGGTGGGCTCCCCCAAGGTGAGGGTAGCTGGGATGCCTTCCTTAAAAACAACCCCAACGCCCTCGGCAGCCACCTCGGTCTCAGAACTTGGAGGGGCAGTCTCACGAATGGCAAAGGGATAAAACACGTTCTCTACCCTTCACAGGTTGGACGAGAATTTAACCCCAGCTTGTTTAAGGGCCTCGTTCCAAACCTGGGCGCAGTAAAGTCTGCACACGCCAGGCACTTGGGCTCTAAGGTCGTCCTCTGATTCAGTCGCCCCTACCTTATAGGCGTCCTGCGCAGCCTTGTCTTTGGAGGCCTCAGCCTCAGCCCTGGCAGATTCAGCCTCCTCCTTGGCTTTCAAAGCCTCGTCCCTGGCAAACTCTGCAGCGCCTCTAGCCTTATCTGCCTCAAGCACCCTTTCCTTCAGGGTGGCAACCTCCTCTCTAGCTATCCTCAGCTGATCTTCTGCTTGGCGCAGGTTGTCGGTCTGATCCAGAGCCAGTTTTTCGGCAGCAGTGAGGGCCGACTCAGCCTTGTCCCGAGCCACCTTCATCTCCTCCAACTGATCCATCGCCTTTTTAAGATCATCCTTGGAAGCGTTGAGGGTCCGTACGGTTTCCAACAGCTTGGAATGCTCCGAGCCACTAACCTTGCTTTGGCTACTGGCCATGTCCTCCAGCCTGAAGGTAGCCTGGATAACCTGCCAATTGCAACCAATATGCAACAAATAAAGAGCCGAGGAACGAAAAGTCAAGAAAATCACAAACAATCAGAAAGCTTACCATGCCCAAATGCTGCTTAAGGCTGAGGAAGACCTCCTTGCTCCTCAAAGCCTCCAGCTGGGCCATACAAAGACCTCCCCAACGCATCAGCCACGAGCGCACCTTCGCCCCCTTGAGGGTTCCTGAGGGAGGCATCATTCGTCAGAGGCTTCCCATGAAGCATGGGGGTAAGAAGCCACGCCTGGGCCCCGGCCTGGATAGAGGCCTGCTTCTCTTGGCCTCGGCGCCCTATCCTCAGCTGTTTTGATGGCGGCCGAGCATCACCACCACCTCGAGGAGGGTCAGACTCTTCGCCCCCCTAGGTCTCTTGCCTTTATCCTTCTTCTGCGGAGGGCTGGTGGGCTTAGACCCAGACGTCAAACTCTGTTGGGGTGGGGGAGGAGGAAGCGCGGATGGAGGAAGCTCAGAAGGAGGGAGCTCGGGAGGAGACTTCCCCGGCACGTCCCTCCCCAGCTACCCCTCAATCAGTGCCAACAAGCTCTTCTGAGGCCGCTTCTTGAAACTCATCTTTGACCGAGGAGTGGCTTCTTTGGGCAGAAAGTCTGCTTCAGTTAAACTGGGGTCACCCAAATCGCCGGAAGGATCCTCGGGTGAATGGGGCTGGTCGAACACGCCAAACTTGTCCCCGGACGGACCTGAGTCAGCAACCTCCTCTTCTCCTTCGGCCTCGGCAACTTGAGCCAATCAAGAAGTACTTACCAATGGTACGCCCTCGGGAATGGGAGATCCTTCGGGGATCAAAAATTCGTGCTCGACTACTGTGATGCTGCGCAGCCGAGGGTCTCCAGCTCGGATCACGTGCTCTGGAGCCGAGAATGATTTTTAGAGCGGGTCATATCCTAGGACCACGTAGGCAGCTCTAACTTGGTTGTCACCTTTATTCACAAAGATTTTCGACCTCAACACCTTCTCCAAGTCTTCCTTATTAACCTGGCCAAAGTGACGATCAAAAGCTCGCAGATCTGCATAAAGAAAGCAAGTTCCTGTCAAAAAACCAAGCGAAGCAGGACACTAAAGCACAAGGGACTAAACGCTCTCCTAATCTAGATGCCCCACCTGGTGTACCCTCCACTGCTGGGCAAGGAAGACTCTCGTGCCATTCTCCAGACATAATGAGGAAGTCTTTGTTCAAACCCTTGCTGGACTCGGGGAGGCACTGGATGAGCTGGACCCTATCATCCCTCGTCATCATGTAATAGGACTTCTCCTTCAGGCGCTGAAATTTGTAGCACCAGTTCATATCATGATAGATTAGCCTCAGCCCCATCTTCTCATTCAAGGCATCCACACAGCCTAAGATCCTAAATACATTGGTGGCACACTGAGTGGGAGATAGATTGAAGTGCCTAAGATAATCCCTCATCACCGGCTGCATGGAGATCCTTATTCCACCCTCCAGAAAGACGATTATAGGAATCGTCACCTCACCCTCTTTCCTCTTCGAACTCCATTCCCCCTCTCCGCAGTACCTAAAACCCACTGTATCCGGGATCCTATAATCAGCAACGAATTTGTCCATTGACTCCTCAGACTCCACTAACCTCTTAAGCCTACCCATCCTAAAGAACTAACAAGGAACTCAAGCAAACAGTACGAACTAGAGAGAAAAGAAGACTTACAGAAGTGAGGGAAAGCTCCTCAGACAAGCTTTTTGTGCTAAAGGAAGTCGACAGTACAGTTGGAGATGTGACCGAATTCGGAGTATGTGCGCAAAATCTCTAGAATGCAAAAGCGAAAGGACGAATCAGTTCAATTGGGTATATATACCCCCAATTAAAAGTAACTGCACGGACTTTCTCGCCCAATGAGCCAGGAGCATCCCCATCGTCCATTCATCATCACACCGTTGAACGTGGAGGACACAGAGCCGCCGAAATTTAATGAAGGCACGCTCCAGAAACCGAAACGCCAGGAACGTCCCCTGGGCAATTGAAAGGATCGTGACACTGACAGAAAGGCAAGGCTTGACAGGCCAAGACATAGGCCCGAGAAACATCAAAATCCTCCTTCCCGCCCGAGAGGCCGGGCAGCAGAATTTTGAGGGGCTATTGTGGGGCCCAAATATTTGGCAACCCCGGCCCACTCCATATCGAGCTCAAGGTCCATGCCGAGAAGAGTGCAGAGTCCAAGGATAAGAGGGAAAGGCCCAAGTCATCAGGGGACCTCGCCGAGGATGCCCATGTCCTCGGCAAACCGACATTGAAAGAAGGAAGCTGTCACTCACCTATTAAATGCACGCCACCAGCACTCTGGTCGCATTAATGGTGAACTGACCAGCAAACAATGATGCTTTGGTTATTTTAACTAACAGAAAGCGTGCAAAGGCGGCTGATGGAACGAACCCTCAGACAGAAGTTCAGACGGCCGACAGGTGGACGGCAGAGATCAACTGAACAAGACTATATAATAGATAGAACCTCCAAAGTAAAGGGGGTTGGGAGGTTGGACCCTGGAGTGGGAAAGTAAAAGGGGTTTTTTAGGGTGTCGAAGGACAACCCTTGTATTCATCGGTTTTAGGGAAAGAGCTCCTCGGACTGGGCAGAGGATGAACTTTTCTCAAGAACACTTAGTCAAAATCCTGTTATTTTCCTCGCAAACCCTTAGTCAAATTCTTGTTATTGTTCTTATGAATCTTACGTCGACTGTTGTCTTTCTTGCTAGTGCCTAGTCCTTCTATCCATTCTCTACAAATTTATAGTACGGGGGCCGCCCGAAAACGGATCCCTATAGCACCCATAAAAAAATAAAAATAAAAATCTTTGTAGATTGTGGTGGTTGGTAAATTGGGGTATATTGTGAATTTTAGTTGTCACCCTAATTGTATTGAAATTTTTAATTTGAATATTCTATTGACTCATTTTCAATGTATGTTTTTGTATGCTAAAATTAGATGATAATACAAATGACATTACTTTGTCAACTTGGCATGTAATTCTCAAATATAAATATTTTCACTGTCAAATTTACAATTAATGTTGAGTAATTTATTTTTGTAAGTCCATCGTAGATGTTCTTCCTAATTTATTTATTTTTTTTATAAAAACAAAAACTATTATATTTTATTATTAAGCTCTATATATTAGTTATTTTTTTAGGTGATTTAATTTTAAGTCATGTTTCATTTATAACCAAGTATACACTTTTCCCTTATTCTTTTGTGGCTATAAACGTAAAGATTTATGTATTATTTAAACTTTTTTTGTTTGTATTGAAAGAACTAAAAAAAAAAAAAAAAAGAGGTTTATATCGGGTTGAACCAGCCCATCAAAGATCGAGTAAGGATTAGTAACAACCTAATTTAGTACAATAAGTTTTAGACTCATACTTGGTCAAGTCAAAACCAAACTCATCTAAAAAGTTTAGATGAGGGCCGTCATCGGTTTTACCCCCATAGTTGCTCCAAAATTCTGTGTATGATTATAACCTAACTTATGCACTTCATAGGAAGGTTAAAAAAAAAAGTATACATAATACATATTTATTAATAATATTAATAAATAAATAAATAATCAAATTACAGAATTTATGGGGAAAGAAAAACTTACCTTAATTAGTATTTCTTTAGAGAAGATCAAATGTACGTAATTCAATAAAAAAAATTGGAGTTACGTTTAATTTTAATTAAAAAAACCCAATGAATTCTAATTAATTAGTTTAGATTGACATATGTAGTTTAGCATTATTTTTATTCCATAAACCAAATTAAAATTGCATATATGAGAACAATGACATATAGTAAACCAGTCCATTTCGGCCATTTCCAATTGGTCATTCTAATTAATTTGCCCTTTTTTTGGTTTAAAAGAAAGAAACTAATTAAAGCTATGCTGTTTTGAATTGATTCTTATTATTTCATTGATGATGAGTAAATATGACTATATGAGTGTTAAATATGTCTTGGTGTGTGTGTATCAGTATATGTATATAGTAGCAATAAAACCTAAAATGGTATACTAGAATTAACAAGTACCGAATTATTTTGTTCAAGTAAACAAACTGAAATGGGCACCGAAATGGAATTGACAACATTGATTTATACTAATTACATTTAATATTACAATGTTCCCTTTTGAATGTTCTAAAAAACATGTTCACTTTTGAATTTAGCTGACTCAGGGAGAAAAAAAAAGCACTTATACGAATATCATTTAGTACTAGAATATGCAAATTTATTATTCTTGATTGCTCCATTTTGATAAGGAAAAAAAAATGTAGTTTGTTGAAATATTTATAGATTTCTTTTTTTAATGAATTTTTTTAATGTTTATTATATATTTCAAATAAGTAAGAATATTCATTTGTCATGAAAATCTATTGATAATGCATGCATAATTAATTTTTTTAAGTATTATAAAATTATTGTTTAATTGAACTTTTTTCTTAAGTACAGACGATAAATGATGTAATTACTGGAATAATCTTCCTCGGCACCCGGTTATGCATGCAAGAGATTAACTATAAATCAAGTAAATCACATTCCACAGCATTGGTATTGCTCAACACTAGGAAAATGAGTGGCGCCTACAAGTCAATTGAGGAGATGCTTGAACCTAAGTCAAAGGTGCCATGGGGGAACCGATTCAGCTTCTTGCATGTACCAATGCCAAAGTTTAAGGATCATAAATCCGCAAACCCACTTGAGTTTGTGTGGGCAACAAACAAGATAATCAAGAAGAAGAAAAGCTCATTAGGTGTTTATCTCACTAGTAAGCTTTTGGGTATTGTGAAGAAACTTAAAGGCCCTGAGGTACATACATGATCTTATTCATCAGCAATAATTCCTTATTTCTACCTTCCTTCATTTGATATTTTTCATAATATTAATGTAGCCCTTTTGTCTTTTAAAAAAAAAAAAAAACTCTACTTAGTTTAATACTAAATACTTGTTGCTTATAACATTTGATATTCTATATCTTGGGTCCCAATTAGTCTTATGTAAATTAAGACAATCAACTAACAAATTTAATCAATATTTTCAAAATATTATCACCAAAATTACTAAGCCAAAATATTAATCACACACAAGAATGTATAAATTTATGAGGAAAACCTTTCTCTTTGAAGAGAAAAATCAAGGGCAAACTCCAAATAAATCTCCCATTATAAAATCAATTACAAAATATTCTCAAGAATTACAAAATAAATCCCCCAAATAAAATAATATTTTCTCTCTAAGAATTAATATGAACTCACCTGAGATATTCATTCACTTTGGATACAACAACTCTCAATGGTTGTAACACCCAAAAGACCTCTCCCTAAGGAACCCTAAATTTATCATCCTTTATACATGTCTCATGGCAAAAGAAAAATCTCCTTATTTTCTTGCCTCTCACACACATGCAAACCTCATTCTTTTTATCGCTTCACAATATTAATCCAAGCTCCACAAATTCTCCTTTCCATCCCCATAAGGATGACCACTTGGCCAAAACTATCAAATTCTTTGCAACATGGTCTACCTATAAAACTTATCCTATTCCATGGTGGACAAAAAAATACATCACTTCTCTAGTAAGGAATAAAGTTTCATTTCACTCCATGAAATAACTTTTCTCCACACTAAGGAAACACAAGAAAGTGGACAAAGTTAACCCTTCAAACCTATCCTATATATTTTTATTGGATGTTAATTTTAAAAATCTAACAATTGGATTGCATTTTCTTTATATTCTTTTAACTCGTTGGAGAGAAACCCTTAAAACCTATCCTATATCTTTTTATTGGATGTTAATTTTAAAAATCTAACCTTTTGATTGCATGTTTTTTATATTCTTAACATGCATGTCAAATTTTGTTCAAATAGGATGTTATTTACTATTTGATCAATAAACTTATTTTTTATGCACAATTTAAACCACAAAAATTTGAAATTTAAGTATTTTGATTGATGATATAACTATTTATATTTAATCTTCTTGAAATTTTGCAAGCATGCATGAATGATATAATAAGAACATGCAAAATAACGGCCAGATTTTCAAAATTCACATCTAACAAAAAGATATATAAGAAGTTTGGATGGTTTATCTCAAACTAGTTCGGAGATAAACATTTTCCCAAAAAAATAACCAAATTTATTTTTCTTTCTCTAAGATGTAGACTCAATTAGCTTTCCAAATCACAATTGGAATTTGAGGCAATTTTACAAAACTATAATATTAATTTATAGCATACTTATATATCATATTATTAATTATTAAAATTGTCAAATACTTTTCTTTTTCTAAATTAAAACAGGTAGGAAAAAAAGAGGGGTCGGGGGTTGGGGAGGATTTTGTACCTTAATTGCTAAGCAAGCCACATATTCTTGGATTGGTGCTTCTATTTTGATATAGCAATATAATTTTCTTGCAACAGTTTCTTCAAATTGCAAAGCCACATAATAGTACTTAATATTATCCATCAAAGAGGGAAAAAAAAGGTAAAAAAATAAAAAAAACGAATTGAATTTATTTTTGAACATGTACCATAACAGAAATTTTCGTAATATGAACATTCTGGTACTATTGTAGGCAGCCGCTAAATTCATACATGGGACAATAAGGAAGTCTAGTTTGTCAATTTCGAATGTGATCGGGCCATTGGAACAAGTGTCTTTGGATAATCATCCGATCAAAGGTCTATACTATGTGGTGTTCGGTATACCTCAGGTAAAATAATAAAATTATAATTGTTGTACCACCTAGTTTGCCTTTAAAAAAAAAATTATTTTATAAAGATTCTTTCATAAGAAAAGTATATATAAATTTTTTCCCCGAATTCTAACTTCCCATAGATATGGAAGTATAATTTGTGCCATATTCTTTCTACATTTTTACCATAACTTGCTCACGTGACAAGTCATGAGCAGTGGAGTAAAAGTGGTGGGTTCACAACTTCACCACTCACAACATGCCACGTAAGCAAGTTTTGACAAAAGTCGACGGAAAAATTGTGGTCTCAGCGCTCTATAAATACTCTATAGACAAAGGCATCATGTGATTTTTTTCTTTGGCTTTTCTCCCGTGGGAAAATAATGATTTTTTTTTTTCGAAGTTAGAGAATGGTTTTTGTTACTTTTAACTTATTAGAAGAAATCACCTAAATTTTCTTTTTGGGAGGGCATAAAACAATTTTTTGTTGCCTTTTATTGGACTAGCAATGGGACCTTGGGCAATACATTAATAGTAATTATAATTTACATATAAGGACTATTTCAGTATTTTATTTGCCATTACAGTGGAAAATAAATAACAAAATTTTTTTTTTTGAGAAATAATTACAACATGCTGCTAACCCCGCAGCTCGAACCCTTTCCCCCTAGACCTCCAAGCACTTTGTGCATGGAGAGGTGCTAATTCAGCTACAAGGCTTTTGGCGGAAAATAAATAACAAATTAATAAGCATTATATACGATTTTATGTACAAATTTCTCGAATTCAATGACCTTTATGAATAATTCCAAGACAACTTGTTTTTATGGCCCATTGTAACAAGTAGTTTTTTATTTTTATTATTATTATTTTTTTTTTAATATGGGTTTGCAGAACCTTGTTATATCAATGGTAAGTTACATGGGAAGCCTGAGAGTTAGCGCCGTAATAGAGAAGGGATTCCTGGATCCCCAAAAATTCAAGTCATGCGTGGAAAATGCCTTCGAGATAATTCTCAAAGCTGCAGATGAAATCCCTCTTTAAACAAAGATTTCTGTTTTTTTTTTTTTTTTAATATATAATCAAATAAATCGAAGTTGATTCATAAATGTTGATTTTCTATCGATAAACATGTCAATACAATTTCTATGTATACAATCTTATCATATATACACAATGGTGCATCGTGATTATATATGATGATTGGTCAACCTTTTCTCCCATCCTCCATGTAAAACTTTATGTATAAGGGTTTTTAACTAATATTTATTATCATAATGCCAATCTTATTTCTCTTGAATCTTGATTTGTTATTTGTTATATATTATGAATACTTCTATCATCTTATGAATTGGGAAGAGACTAGCTAGCAACTGGTTAAATGAATTTTGTCTATAAAAAAATTGTTATCTTAACGGCCTTTTTTTTAATTTTTTTTCTGTTAAAGTAATAAGATGTAGACTATATACACCATACACGTGGTTCTATACTATATTATCCATCTTATTGCAAATATGCAATACTAGCTTCTATGGGCAGTCTTGCCCTTATTCTAATTGATAAAAAAATTATTTTCTATCGTTTCACATTCCGAAGTTGACCTTGTAAGGCTCATAGTGAGTCTTGGCTACATCAAAAAGAAATCAATTGATATTTTGACCTAACAATAAAGATCAATTATTATGAAATCGAAAGTTACACTCATCAGATTTACACTCATCAAATCACCAATTAGATACCTCAAGAATCGAAAGTAAATCTGCCATCAAATTTTTTGTAAGAGGTAGTGTATGCGAATACATCTTTAAAACTTTTTTTATTTTCAGTCATAGTTTATTTATTTATTTATTGTTTTGATGAACCGGAAAATTTTATCCACAAATTTTTTTTGTTCTGAATCATAGTTTAATTTCAAAGCACAGAACATGCCGATTTTTATAATATGGGTTTAATGTTTAACATGTTGTTTGAATGTATTCCTATCATGCTTATTTGCATTTTCACGAAATGATTTTACTTTCAAGATTTCATCCAACCATTCTTGTGAGTTGTGAGCCCACATTCAATTTACAGGGAGCAAAGCAAATTAGCACAAAATTGGATAGCACTTAAAAACTTAAAAGTTAAAACATTTAGCTTGGGTGCAGTGAAGATCGTGGGTCCCCGTTTACAACAATTTTGCGGGACAAATGCGCTTTTTACTTTTTTTAAATGAAAACGTGAGTAATTTTTTGTTTGGCTGTGCGGCTTATAAGGAACGGAGGTTTTTTACAAAATGTTGAAAAGCACATTTTGAATTCATAATATCGTTCAAAACATGATTGAAATGTAATCTTGAAAATTATATTAGTGTCTAAATGGGAATTTTGTAATTTTTGGTATTTTATTTGTATAGTGTTTATCAAAATATATAGTTTATTTTATTTTATTTTAAGTTAATTTTGTTAATTTTTTTTTAAAAATAAGATAAAAGCTATTTTTTTAAGCAAACCAACACTTTTTTAAGACCCTTTAAATCAGTTGAATGTACCCAAGCAGCCAAGCAGGGGATAACATTATGAAGGCGAACCACATATCTGTAACCAAACAGCACGGTTAGCGCCTCTAGGGTTTCAACTTTCAAGTACACCTCTATAAAAGCTTCACATACCGTCTACTCTCTCTGTGTATCCCAACCTATCTATCTGTCTATCTATCTTCTGGTGTTTGTGTAAAATCTGATCTGTCGAACATGATGAAAGTAATTCACGGGTGATGATCAACATCATGTGATCAAGAATCTACTCGCTACGTTCTTTCTGATTCTTCTTGTTTCTGACTTTTTTTTTTTTTTTTCCCTTTTGCTTTATTAAATTTATGTTACATCGTCAAGATGATGCAGTCAGAAAATCTTAGGACACCTTCTGAGAGAGCACGCACGCGTGCTGTGTATGAGAAAGATTTTCGTTTCTGATTATAATACTTCCCATATGATAAAAAATTGTGTAAAGCTCTCTTTCTAGGATTTTCACTGTTCGACAATTTCTTTCGAGTCTTTTTTTATTTCTTGGTTCTTGATTTGTTTGGGATTTTTATTTTATTTTATTTCCTTTGTCTGAGTATTAGCGAATACCCAAAATTTAGGTCAATCTTGTAATTGAATTTCGGATCTTTTATTTATTGTGGCAAAATTTGAATCACCTAACAGGACTCTCTGGTTCTTGGAATGAAATTAAACTGAAATTTTGCGTCAAGAAAAAAATAATTAACAAATATTTTAAGTCACCCTCTTTAACCGGACTTCTGTTAAAGGGTGAAAAAAAAAAATGCAACCTAAGATATATAAGTACTATTTTGGTCTTTATATTATTTTAGTGTTGTTTGCAGTGAATCACTATTATTGAGTTGATGAACTACTACAACTTGAAAACTAAACCAAATTTAGCTACCCAAAAGTAGGAACGAAATTGGTGGTAATCGTAAAAATGTGAGGGAGCAAAATGATGTTGAAAAAGCAAAGTAATCGATTGGGTATGGTAATGGTACCGAGTTCAAGGTTTCAAGCAGCCTCAGATCTGTTCATAAGAACTAGGAGAAATTCATCCGATCCAAGCTGTTTAAGAATAACTTGACACGATAAAAAAACTTATTTATGTTAGTTTCTTTAGAAAATAAGTCAAGTTTAGACCTTAAATTTAAACTTATTTATTAAACAAGCTAAACTTATGTGATATTAAATTATTATTTGCATCTTATTAATGATATAAACACTCTATTCATAGTTAAAACAACCGCATTAGCTCATGCAAACTTTTCGCTTATTTTGCACATAAAAAACTATTTTTTTTATTTTACACACCAATTTTTACAAAACACTTACATCAGTCTATCTATTCTACACATCTATTCAATAAAATATTTATTCTTTTACAATTTTTTATTATTTCTAATGAGGGTTAATACAAGTATTACCCGTCTTTGTGTCGCCATGCCTGTACCAAGTCATATGAGAAAGAGAACATACACATCCGTTCATAACCAAGTGTATGATGAAGGGAGTTCTTCATGGACGAGTTTATTTAGACGGCCATACGCATGGACGATAAAATTGTACTTGGTAAATTCTACAAGAAATTTTCCAAAGGTTCTACATAAGTAAAACACAACACGTTGCTTAACACATGGAAGGAATTCCATACACTTCGTTTTACATACCCTATTTTCTTCATTAACCACCAATATCACCCACGATGGTGATAGGTTCCAGACAAGTAGACCCACGTCAAAGTCTCTATAAAAAGAACAAACCCCATACCGATTTAATCATTGGAAGGTCCTTGGCTAGGTCACACTGGTTACCTTTGATAATTCTTTCTGTCTCTTCAAGATTTACAGTCATCATCATAGTTCGAAGCATTCTAGTCTATTAATTTTCGTGCACCATCAATTTTCTCACTCACTACCCTCTTTCACATACCTAACATTATTAAAAAAATACTAAAATATTAAATGCACGAATTACAGTAACCGTACAGTAACTATTTTTTGGTCAAAATGTTGAAATATGCACATTTTTTGGTCAAATTTGCATATTTCAACAATTTTTTTATTTTGCACTATTTTTACTTTCTAATGCAAGTGCTACATCCATACAATTGTGAAGAGGTAAAAAATATTTTAGTAATGGTTTTACACGGGAAAATGAAAGGAAGAATTGAATAATGGGCCTTATAATTTTATCATTAAAGCAAGGTTGTAATTTGAAACCAACCTGAAAAGAAGTTAAAACAAGTTAATATTATAAGGTATAATACATTTATTTGGATCATGAACATGCGATTTCATTTTGTTTTCCTTCTGATGCAGTCCAAAAGTAATTTACAGAAGGGCTCAGTGCTAGTAGTACTTGGTACATCTTCGAAAGGCCCAAATTTGGGTTGGGCTTGAGGACCAGATATCTTGTATTGGGCACAGACATGTGGGCTAATCCCAACTTTTTTTTATTTATTTTTTGAGAATCGAGTGTAACTGAAACACTGACTTTTTTCTTTGTTTTTTTGAGATTCGAGTGTACTAAACTGGAGCAATGAATTTTGATACAAGTGAAATTTTTTTTTTTTTTTAATGAAATGGTACAAGTGAATTATTGTTGTGAATCATTAACCTAATAATATTTTTTAAGATGTGAACTTTAGCGATAAGATGACAAATATAAAAAAAAATGAGATAATTTTATGAAAAACACTTTTTGAAAAATGACTTAATTTTTAGGAAACTTTTTTACCTAAACAAACAAAGCGTTAATACCTAAAAAGAAGAATGATATAATCATATAAGTAAGGAAAGGGAAAAGCCAAGCATTTAGAAACTATTTTTAGAAATGTTTTTATTAAAAAAAAAAAATTAACTGACTTTTTTTACAACTTTTTATTTTTTTCGTGAAAGAAATATTAAATCTTTTTTAAAAAATTATTCATTAACAAATGTTATAAAGACAGACCCATAAAAATATAATATCATAGTCACTACCTATTTAATTATATTACTAGCAAAACAAAAGTAAAATGAAGTTCCTAAAGAAACACAATTGGCTTTATTTTATTGAAAATTATGTTAATTACCCAAGTAAAACATGCGATAATCTCGTGAGTAATGATAATCGTTCCTCACAAGAGGTTTTTTTTTTTTTTTTTGAGAAACATTCCTCATAGGAGGTTAATTTCAAGAAACAAGATGTGATAGGCACGTGAATGAGAGCAGTTACTTTGAAGCAATTTCAGGGGAAGTTTCAGCCAACGTTCAAGGAAAGTGAGTTAATCACAGTGTGACACTTGGCACCATCAAGATTTATTTGTAAATAGGAAAATTCTTCCCACATAAGGGACACACACTCATCTATCAAACCAAGGACATTGAATTCTCTCATTGTCGGAATCTGAAGGTTTTCACTTCATGCTTGTAAGTATGTCATTCCCTCGCATGACAATCAGTTTTTGGTGTAAGCGGGGATTGAACCCCAAATCTTTTATACAACTATTAGATACTTTACCAGTTAAATTAACTGAAACCTACTCTTAGTTGTCATTTGTTAACTTGTACATTTCTCAAAAAAAAAAAAAAATCCTATTAAGTTAGGTTATACTAGACTCATTTATCTTTATATGAAGTCAGTTTCTTGCTTTGAGGAGTGTTTAATTGCTTTGAGCGGACTGAAAATTGGTTTGTACTCAAATATGACTTACAAATTGATATAACAATAAATGTGATTGGTGACCTTCGATAATCTTATAAGTGAATATTTGAATTTTTTTTTTTTTTTTTTTTTTTTTTTTTTTTTTTTTTTTTGTGATTGATGACATATCAATTTATAAGCTCAACGTATTAAAGGTTATTGTACCCATAGCACAACTCGATTTAATTTTAGGATTAATCATACCATGGACCCATAAAGTTAATTTTACAATAGAGTGAAATGATCTCATGTGAGTGATGAAAAACAAATTGGTAGGTCTATGAAAAGGTGGTGGGCAGAAAGCATCTACCACTCATAATCGACTACTTTTTCTTCTTTTAGTTTTGGCATGGTGCATGCTCTAGTGTACTAGACCTTTTTTTTTTTTTTTACAAACAAAGATATCCAGACATTTTCGAGTATTTGATTAATCCTTAGATATGTGCAATTCTCCTATCTCACACATACCGAATTATTACACGGAGGAATCCCTTGGGAGTGGCCTCAAGATACTAGGAAGAGGTTTTGAACCTAAGATCTAATGTATATCATGAGGCTTTAAAAACCACTAAGCTAACCCCTTGAGGTTCGATGTACTAGACTTAACACAATGGGAACATGTATTTAAAATTGACTATATGTTCAGATCACTTGCATGACTTAATTAAAATTTATATGTAAATAAATTAATCTATATATATATATATATATATATATTTCTTTTTTGAAGAAAATTGAAACTGTATTAATATTTATTGAGTTGTGTAAGCACAATAGATAGTGCGTACATATAATAATATTAGAATATAAAATTGTGGAGTCCAAATATTTGGCAACCTTGACCCACTCCATATCGGGCCCAAGGTCCACGCCGAGGAGAGTGCAGAGTCCAAAGATAAGAGGGGGAGGCCCAAGTCATCAAGGGACCTCACCGAGGATGCCCACGTTCTCGGCAAGCCGACATTGAAAGAAGGAAGCTGTCACTCACCCATTAAATGCACGCCACCAACACTCTGGCCGCATTAATGGTGAATTGACCAGCAAACAGTGATGCCTTGGCTACTTCAACTAACAGAAAGCCTGCAAAGGCGGCTGATGGGACGAGCCCTCAGACTCAAGTTCAGATGGCCGACAAGTGGACGGCAGAGATCAACTGAACAAGACTATATAATGGATAAAACCTCCAAAGTAAAGGGGTTCGGAAGTTGGCCCTTTAAGGGGGAAGTTAAGGGGTTTTTAGGGTGTTCAAGGACAATTCTTGTATTGATTGGTTCTAAGGAAAGAGATTCTCGAACTAGGCCGAGGACGAACTCTCCTCAAGAATACTTAGTTAAATTCTTGTTGTTCTTCTTGTAAACCCACGTCGACTGTTATCTTTCTTGCTAGTGCCTAGTCCTTCTATCCACTCTTTACAAATTTATTGTACGGGGGTCGCCCGAAATGGATCCCTACAAAAATTATGATAAATTATCAAAATAATTGAAATGAATATTAAATTTATTTTAAATTACTCGAAACTTTTACTAATAGAATTTTAATTGAAATAAAGTCTTAATCTTATAATTTTGATAATGGAGTTTGTTTGTGTAGAGTAAATTATTAGTAATAGAGTTTAATTTATGAAAAATTATCTTAATAATTAATAAAAGTGTAGAAATTTGCCTCAAAATGAAAATAGCCATTTGAATTAACCATGACTTTCATGACTCAACTTTTATTATATAACTAGCATATAACCCATGCAAACGCATAGATGCATTTAAAATTAAATACAATTTTTATTATAAAAATATAAATAATTAGCCAAATTTTTTTTTAAAAGTAAACGTAATTAGTCACATTTTAAAATTCTAACCTAAATTTAATACTGTAGGGACCCGTTTCGGGCGACCCCCGTACAATAAATTTGTAGAGAGTGGATAGAAGGACTAGGCACTAGCAAGAAAAACAACAGTCGACGTGGGTTTACAAGAACAACAACAAGAATTTAACTAAGTGTTCTTGAGGAGAGTTCGTCCTCGGCCCAGTCCGAAAATCTCTTTCCTTAGAACCAATCAATACAAAGGTTGTCCATGAACACCCTGAAAACCCCTTAACTTCCCCCCTCAAGGGCCAAATTTCCAACCCCTTTATTTTGGGGGTTTTATCCATTATATAGTCTTATTTAGTTGATCTCTGTCGTCCACTTGTCGGCCATCTGAACTTACGTCTGAGGGCTCGTCCCATCAGCCGCCTTTGCAGGCTTTCTGTTAGTTAAAGCAGCCAAGGCATCACTGTTTGCTAGTCAATTCACCATTAATGTGGCCAGAGTGTTGGTGGCGTGCATTTAATGGGTGAGTGACAGCTTCCTTCTTTCAATGTCGGCTTGCCGAGGACGTGGGCATCCTCGGTGAGGTCCCTTGATGACTTGGGCCTCCCCCTCTTATCCTTGGACTTTGCATTCTCCTCGGTGTGGACCTTGGGCCCGATATGGAGTGGGCCGGGGTTGCCAAATATTTGGGCCCCACAATAGCCCCTCAAAATTCTGCTGCCCGGCCTCTCGAGCGGGGAGGAGGATTTTGATGTTCTCAGGCCTATGTCCTGGCCTGTCAAGCCTTGCCTTTCTATCAATGTCACAATCCTTTCAACTGCCTAGGGGACGTTCCTAGCGTTTCGGTATTTGGAGCGTGCCTTCATTAAATTTCGATTGCTCTGTGTCCTCCACGTTCAACGGTGTGATGATGAATGGACGGTAGGGATGCTCCTGGCTTATTGGGCTGGAAAGCCCGTGCAGTTATTTTTAATTAGGGGTATATATACCTAGTTGAATTGATTCATCCTTTCGCTTTTGCATCCAAGAGATCTTGCGCACATACTCCAAATTTGGTCACATCTCTAACTGTTCTAGCGACTTTCCTTAGCATAAAAAGCCTGTCCGAGGAGCTTTCCCTCATTTCTGTAAGTCTTCTTCTCTCTCTAGTTCGTACTGTTTGCTTGAGTTCCTTGTTAGTTCTTTAGGATGGGTAGGCTTAAGAAGTTAGTGGAGTCTGAGGAGTCAATGGACAAATTCGTCGCTGATTAAAGGATCTCCAATACAGTGGGTTTGAGGTACTGCGGAGAGGGGGAATGGAGTTCGAAGAGGAAAGAGGGTGAGGTGGCGATTCTTATAATCGCCTTTCTGGAGGGTGGAATGAGGATCCTCATGGGGCCGGTGATGAGGGACTATCTTAGGCACTTCAATCTATCTCCCACTCAGTGTGCCACTAATGTATTTAGGATCTTAGGCTGTGTGGATGCCTTGAATGAGAAGATGGGGCTGAGACTAACCCATCATGATGTGAACTGGTGCTACAAACTCCAGCGCCTGAAAGAGAAGTCCTATTACATGAGGAAGAGAGATGATAGGGTCCAACTCATCCAGTGCCTCCTTGAGTCTAGCAAGGGTCTAAACAAAGACTTCCTCATTGTGTCTGGGAAATGGCACGAGGGCCTTCCTTGCCTAACAGTGGAAGGTACACCAGGTGGGGCATCCAGACTAGGAGAGTGTTTAGTTCTTTGTGCTTTAGTGTCCTGCTTCACTTGGTTTTTTGACAGGAACCTGCTTTCTTTTATGCAAATCCGCGAGCTTTTGATCGTCACTTCAGCCAGGTTAATAAGTAAGACTTGGAGAAGGTGCTGAAGTCAGAGATCTTTGTGAATAAAGACGACAACCAAGTTAGAGCCGCCCACGTGATCCTAGGGTATGACCCGCTCCAAAAATCATTCTCGGCTCCAAAGCACGTGATCCGAGCTGGAGACCCTCAGCTGCGCAACATCACCGTAGTCGAGTACGGATTTCTGATCCTCGAAGGGTCTCCCATTCCCGAGGGCGTACCGTTGGTAGGTACTTCTTCATCGGCTCAAGTTGCTGAGGCTGAAGGGGAATAGGAGGTTGTTGACTCAGGTCCGTACGGGGACGAGTTTGGCATGTTTGACTAGCCCCATTCGCCCGAGGACCCTTCCGGCGATCTGGGTGACCCCAGTTTAACTGAACCGAACTTTCTGCCCGAAAAAGCCACTCCTCGGTCAAAGATGAGCTTCAAGAAGTGACCTTAGAAGAACTTGCTAGCACTAATTGAAGGGCAGCCGGGGAGGGATGCGCCGGGGAAGTCCCCTCCCAAGCTTCCTCCTTCCGAGCTTCCTCCTCCCCCACCCCAATAGAGTTTGACGTCTGGGTCCAAGCCCACCAGTCCTCCGCAGAAGAAGAACAAAGGCAAGAGACCTAGGGGGGGCGAAGAGTCTGATTCTCCTTGAGGCGGTGGCGATGCTCGGCCGCCATCTAAACAGCTGAGGATAGGGCACCGAGGCCAAGAGAAGCAGACCGCTATCCAGGCCGAGGCCCAGGCTTGGCTTCCTGCCCCCATGCTCCATGGGAAGCCTCTGACGGATGATGCCTCCCTCAGGAACCCTCAAGGGGGCGAGGGTGCGCTCGTGGCTGACGCATTGGGGAGATCCTTGTTACTCCCTGCAGATATGGCCCAGCTAGAGGCTTTGAGGAGTAAGGAGGTCTTCCTCGGCCTTAAGCAATACTTGGGCATGGTAAACTTTCTGATTACTTACGATTTTCTTGACTTTCCGTTCTTTGGCTCCTTATCTGTTACGTATTAGCTTCAATTGGCAGTCTATCCAAGCTACCTTCAGGCTGGAGGATATGGCCAGTAGCCAGAGCAAGGTTGCAGGCTCAGAGTGCACCAAGCTGTCGGAAGCCATGCAGACTCTCAACGCTTCCAAGGCCGATCTCAAAAGGCGATGGACCAGTTGGAGGAGATGAAGGCGGCTCGAGACAAGGCTGAGTCGGCTCTTACTGTCGCTGAAAAACTGGCTCTGGATCAAACCGACAACTTACGCCAGGCAGAGGATCAGCTAAGGATAGCTAGAGATGAGATCGCGACCCTAGGGAAGAGGGTGCTTGAGGCAGATAAGGCTAGAGGCGCTGCGGAGTCTGCCAAGGACGAGGCTTTGAAAGCCAAGGAAGAGGTTGAATCTGCCAGGGCTGAGGTTGAGGCCTCAAAAGACAAGGCTACGCAAGATGCCTATGAGGCAGGGGTGACTGAAACAGAGGATGGCCTTAGAGTCCAAGTGCCAGGGGTGTGCAGACTTTACTACTCTTAGGTTTGGAACGAGGCCCTTAAACAGGCAGGGGTTAAGCCTCGTCCGACTTGTGGAGGGTGAAGAACGTATTTTATCCTTTTGCCATTTGTGAGACTGCCCCTCCAAGTTCTGAGACCAGGGTGACTGCCGAGGGCGTCGGGGTTGTTTCTGAGGAAGGCATCCCAACTGCCCTCGCCTCAGGCGAACCCACCAAGGAAGTTGATCCTCCTGGGAACGTTGAGGCAAGCAAGGGTCTTCCTGCTGATGCGCCTGGGGAGACTGCGGATCCTTCAGTTGGTGTCCAAGCTCCTCTTGTTAAGGAGGTATCCCACCCAGCTGACCCTCCCCAAGCTGCGATCCCAAGCGAAGGTCATAGGGATTCTAAGACCTCCTCTGCCGAGCCCCCTAAGGGGAGAGTTGAGATGAAGCCGAAGGAATGATCTTCCGTGTGCGTCTTTGCCTTTTTTTTTTTTTTTTTTTTTGCATTGTAATGGCACATTTGCCTCATACAACTTTTTCCTAAAAGTTCAGTGAAATACATGTTTTCTCTTTTCTTACTCGTTTTGCTTGTATTATATTATGCATATATGTATGTCTTTTTTACTTACATGATTCTGGCTTTAATTGCGCCTTCGCCGACTACATTAGCCATCGTCCCCTGTAGTGCTTATTACTAGTACCAAAGTGGTCAGCTTCGCCGTAGGTTTGGGCCCGCGGCCAGTACAAGACCTTGGTTCTGTCCAGTGCTTAGATCCTCCTAAAGTGACTAGTTTCCCCATAGGTTTAAGTCTTTGGACCATGCAAGACCTTGGTTCTGTCTAGTACTTGGATTTCCTTGAAACAACTAGTTTCCCCATAGGTTTGACGCCGAGGAAAGTACAAGGCCTTGGCTTTGCCTAACACTTGGTACTTCATGGGGGGGTATGGTTTCTCCATAGGCTTGAGTCCGAGGACTATGCAAGGCTTTAGTTCTATTTTGTACTTGGTTCTTCTCTAGTAATTAGTTTCCTCATAAGCTTGAGTCTGAGGACCATGCAAGACCTAAGTTCTGTCTAACACTTAGTTCTTCTTTTAGTAACTGGTTTCCCCATAGGCTTGAGTCCGAGGACTATGCAAGGCCTTGATTCTGTCCAGCACTTGGTTCTTCAAATAGTAGTTAGTTTCCCCGTAGGCTTGAGTCCGAGGACCATGCAAGGCCTAGGTTCTGTCTAACACTTGTCTTCTTTTAGTAACTGGTTTCCCCATAGGCTTGAGTCCGAGGACCATGCAAGGTTTTGGTTCTGTCCAGCACTTGGTTCTTCAAATAGTAGTTAGTTTCCCCATAGGCTTGAGTCCGAGGACCATGCAAGGTCTAGGTTCTGTCTAACACTTGTCTTCTTTTAGTAATTGGTTTCCCCATAGGCTTGAGTCCGAGGACCATGCAAAGCCTTGGTTTTGTCCAGCACTTGGTTCTTCAAATAGTAGTTAGTTTCCCTGTAGGCTTGAGTCCGAAGACCATGCAAGGGCTAGGTTCTGTCTAATACTTGTCTTCTTTTAGTAACTGGTTTCCCCATAGGCTTGAGTCCGAAGACCATGCAAGACCTTGGTTCTGTCCAGTACTTGGTTCTTCAAATAGTAGTTAGTTTCCCCGTAGGCTTGAGTCCGAGGACCATGCAAGGCTTAGGTTCTGTCTAACACTTGTCTTCTTTTAATAACTGGTTTCCCCATAGGCAGGAGTCCGAGGACCATGCAAGGCCTTGGTTCTGTCCAGCACTTGGTTCTTCTTATTGAGTAGTTAGAGTTAGGGGGCTCATCCTCAGCGTTGGGGAGTCTGTCCCTAGAGTGACAGCGGTCTTGAGCCCGCTCCGCTGAGGGAGGACTCTTCTTCGGTCTAGCCCCTTCATTTGGCATGCCTCTTCTGATTACGAGGCGTCTTTTGGGCTATTTGAGTAACGCGCTTGACGCTTCGGTTCGCGAGGTGCCTCCTTATTAATGTCCTTGCAGATTTACGAGGATCCAACGGCTAATAAGCCTCTTGGAAATTGGGTGGAATTAATTCCTTCGGTAATCCCTCCTTAGGATTCTGTGCAGGCTGGCTTTCACCAATTTTTGCCTTCTAAATAAGGCATTTTGGGGTGATCCTTCCTTCAAACTTAACAAACACTTGAGTTCAAATCTCACAAATACACCACTCTTCGGGCATCTCAAGGGTTTCGCCAGAATAGTAGCTTGTGCCCCACGAGATGAAGTGGCCCTGGGAAAGGGCGGTGACAGGGAAGCCGAGCCCCTTTCAGGAGCCAAGGATGTCACTCCGATCCTGGACAACACGATGGAGGCGGAGTAGGCAGAGGCCGAAGATCTCCCTTCTTTTCAACCTACCTAGAGATGGGACTCCCCTTGCAGTTCTGAGGGGGATCCGAAAGGAACGTAACGTTTCTCCTCCGGGTTTGGATCTGTCAGCCCCCCAGGCTGGTAGTGATTCGCCGGCTCCCAGTTGTTGTGGGATTGGGAGGGAAACCAGGTGGAATCATGAGGTGGAACTGTCAGGCGCCGCGACCTCTTCTTCCTTCTCCTTCCCCTGCAAGTGGTGGTTTGGGGAGCTGTTGACGCCCTTAACATAGGTCTATCTCCACTTCTCCCTCCACCACTAGGCCTGCCTTTAAAACAAGCCTGCCTAGGCCTCTCACCATTTCCTTTTCTCTTAGCTTCAGCATAAGCCTGTTTAGTCATTTTTCTTTGTAGTTAACTTTAGAACAAGCCTGCATGGGCATCTGTCTTTGTAGTTAGCTTTAGAACAAGCCTGCATGAGCATCCGTTGTAAAATGTAACTTCTCTTCAATATTAATAAAGAAGTAGCCCTATTTTATTTCTTTTACTTCTTGCATCTTTTCGATTTTTGTGATGGTTGTCTTCTGAATGAATATATTGCCCTTGGTTGTGTGTATATTTTTTTTTTGAAAGAAGTGTTGCTCTTGATCTATTCACACTAATCGTCGCACTTGCTAGCGCACAAATCTCCCCACAGACGGCGCCAATTGTAGGGACCCGTTTCGGGCGACTCCTGTACAATAAATTTGTAGAGAGTGGATAGAAGGACTAGGCACTAGCAAGAAAGATAACAGTCGACGTGGGTTTACAAGAACAACAACAAGAATTTAACTAAGTGTTCTTGAGGAGAGTTCGTCCTTGGCCCAGTCTGAAGATCTCTTTCCTTAGAACCAATCAATACAAGGGTTGTCCTTGAACACCCTGAAAACCCCTTAACTTCCCCCCTCAAGGGCCAACTTCCCCAACCCCTTTACTTTGGGGGTTTTATTCATTATATAGTCTTGTTCAGTTGATCTCTGCTGTCCACTTGTCGGCCATCTGAACTTGCGTCTGAGGGCTCGTCCCATCAACCGCATTTGCAGGCTTTCTGTTAGTTGAAGTAGCCAAGGCATCACTGTTTGCTAGTCAATTCACCATTAATGCGGCCAGAGTGTTGGTGGCGTGCATTTAATGGGTGAGTGACAGCTTCCTTCTTTCAATGTCGGCTTGTCAAGGACGTGGGCATTCTCGGCGAGGTCCCTTGATGACTTGGTGCCTCCCTCTCTTATCCTTGGACTCTGCACTCTCCTTGGCGTGGACCTTGGGCCCGATATGGAGTGGGCCGGGGTTGCCAAATATTTGGGCCCCACAAATATTAATTATGATAATTTTTTTCTAATTTTTAATAAGATAGAACGTGTGATAATTTTTAATGTGTGATGATTTTTATTGAGTATATGTGATTGGTTTTTATTTTTTTTTATTTTTTTTTATATTTTATAGTTCATTAATATTAGATTCTTAGTATTTTGCACTCATTAACTCACTTGGTACAAAGATTTAAAAACTTAAGTGGACACATGGCATAAACTTAAGTGAATAATTATGGTGCGGTCTCCACATAAATTTAGACACATGGCACAAAATTGGATTCTAATTTTTTTTTTTTTACAAGATAGAAATTATACTCTAACTTAATCTAAGTATATATGTGTGTGAAACTCCATTCTAGAGATTTGAACTTCGATTCTTGCCCCCCATACCCCACAAGCACTTATATATATATTCAAAATAAAGGTGTTGGTGGTGTTCTAGATTTCAGTTAGCTTAGTTGGTAAAATTTCTTATCGTCGAATAAGAGATTTAAGATTCGAGAGCAATGATCGTGGAGCAGATGACATAGGTGAAAATTCTATTGTATCTATCAAAACAAAAGTGTCGTAAAAAAATTGTGAGATTTTGTTGTGTCCATATACATGGGTCTTATAATATAATGTATTACTAATCACAAAAAATTTTCAAATAATCATTTATAATTTATTAGTGAAGTAACACTAATCAATTGGGCAAAGCTTACCTCCAACTATCGATAAAAAGATAACATTAGTCATTGTAACATGCAATAGACATGACTCACTTTAACCCCAACCAAGCAAGTGAATCGTGTGAATTACATATGACGAGAGTCATGAGACACATTTCATGTTTTTATTGGTGGCTAGATCCTAAGCCTTCAAACATGTTTGAAGCTAAACATTTTTCCAATCATATTTATTTTCACCTTTTTTTTATACTAAAATTTGGGAGCATCTCAACTACAATCTTATAATTTAAATCCATACAATATATTTTGAACAAAGTTTGACTACAAACTTAATTAAACCCTAATGCTACAACCCTCCCTCAAAAAGTTAACATGATTTCATATTTTAAAAATTTAGAATTGTATATTCTATATAATCTTAACACACCTTTCAAATTTTAAGCCAATAAATATATTATTTACTATTTTATATAAAAATTTATTTTTTATACAAAATTTTAAATTATACAAAAATTTGAAATTTAAACTGGATTGACCACATAGTTTCTGGTCTTTTGATTTTTTTAAGTTGGTCTGAAGACTCTAAACCCAAAACTAAACCGAACTTTTCTCTTTTGTCACTCTGTTAACTTTGACTATCTCATTGTCTCTTTCCTACACCGCCTTCACCGCTTTCAACCTTCCTTACCCTCCGCAGTTCATCTAGGCCAGGCAGCTCTTCCACTCCGGCGAAGGACCTCCATTGTCAACGATCTCCGGCGACCCTCCCCGTCATTTGTAAAATTATATTCAAAGACTCTGAAGAGAATACACATGCTTGTCAACTGTTATCTCTTCAGATTATTGCACCCACATGCACACCACCTGTTTGAAGTATTGTCACATAGAAAATCCGCTCTCAAAATCAATAACTAGGTTGCATTTCAAGAACTTGGGTTTGTTTGGTTACGCATTCACTTCTTGTTTTCCAAAAAATTACCAGCTTTGTCTATGTTTCTTAATGAATGAATTTGGAAAATTTGTAAATACAACTTTGGACGGAATTCAAGAAAGAAAATTTCATAAACAAATTAAAGTCTGGTAAGGAGTTAGAACTATTGTTAAACTGATCTTAAAATTTTTCTTCATTGAGCAGAAGAATTTTCCATATTCAAGAGAGGCTTTAAGGTTGTCTGGTGGCATATAAAATGATAAAGAGTTTGGTCCTTCCTTGCAAAGTATGTATCTTCTTCTTTGTGTATTTTATCTTTTCTGGTAGAGTTTGTATAATCCTCATTATAGACTTTGCTTGATACCGGTTACACAATAACTAAAATTGTCGTTTTGAAATCTGTCTAACTAGTTCAATGAAATTTGAGAGTTGAGACTGTTGGTAATCTTTTATTGTCAATCTGTTTTGACCGTGTCCTTATGCAATATATTATAATACCCACATCGAGAATCAGACAAAAGGAGCACGAACTTTACAGCTTATTCTGTTCTTTTTTGTTTTTTATGTTTAGTGCTCAATCCATTAATATAAGAAAAAAAGTGAGAGGGAAGAGGGAAGAAACTGTCATTTGGATTTATTAAAAAACGTTGTACTTTTTGTTGTTGGTCATATTAATTCACATATAATCACTAATCAGGATGAGTACAGCTTATTATGCCCATGTTTAGCTCACCACTATTCTTTCTGACTTGACAAAACTTTATTCTTAAGATTGTGTCTTCATTTCTTATATGTTTGTTGTAATATAGGCTTTGAAATTCCCCTCGGAGAAGTTTGAAGGGCATAAGCAATTAAGGTGCAAAGGACCTAAGATGGAGCTCACTCTAACACAACCTGATGATTGGCATCTTCATCTCCGTGATGGCGACCTTCTTGAAGGGGTTGTCTCTCACAGGTCAATACTTCATTGGCTATTCTTTTGAGGTTGACTTGCAAATTATTGTCTTTTGTGTGTGTGTGCGTGTGGATATATCTCCTGAGTAAGACTAGGGTCTGAATACACTTAATCATATTTTACTGAAAATTTAGAGTAACTTAATTCTCAATGATTATGATGTATTCTCTCTGGTAATTGTTGCACCTATAGTGCAAGTCATTTTGGAAGGGCAATAGTGATGCCGAATCTGAAGCCCCCTGTCACCACCACAGCTGCTGCTGTGGCTTATCGAGAATCGATCTTGAAGGTTCTGCCTGTCAATAGCAACTTCACTCCACTTATGACACTTTATTTGACGGATAAAACCAGCCCAGAAGAGATCAAGCGAGCTAGTGAGTCTTGCTTATAATATGCAAGTAGGACATTTTTAATCAAATTACACTTGGACAATATGTTTGCAGCCTTACAATCATCATTATTGTTTTACTCGCAATTCGAACTTTTTCAAATACATATGAGACTATAATTGCTGCTTTACTTTTCTGTTCACGAATCCTCTTTGTTGCAAATTCTGATAGGAAATTGCCTTTGCTGTTACTTGTTGTTTGATATACTTGAAGTAATGTAAACATTAAAGATTATAAGAGAGAACGCTACCTGTTGGAAAAATACAATTAATTTAATAAATTTGTTTTGTGCTTAACAGGTTTCTGTTGCATGAGATTTAAGTTGATTATTAACATGTATTTGATCATTATGGGGCTAGGGCTTCATTGTTTTTGGCTTTTCCTTTGGGGCAAATGGCACACCCACAACCACTAATATGCGGTGGCGGGCAAGTATGGGGCTTTGCTCCCCCTCAAGTTTTTACCTAGAAAATAAAAAGGTATTTGATTGTAGCATTCCTTCAAATCCTACACATATATATGAACATCTTATTCTTAAGAGAATACAGCCTGTAAGATTAGTATTTCATGATGGCTCTGTGATGCAGAATGTATTTGAAAGAGAATAGTAAATAAAAAGGCAGAATAGGAAAACCCAAGGCTTCACCACCCAAGGGGCTTGGAATCACCACCAAGCTGAAGAAGGGGAGAACAGCAAATAGAATTGAGGGAAAAGAAAAGAACAAGACAAATCCTAGGCTTCACCACTGAGTATTTTTGTGGAGATAGGAGACTTGAAACTTTGTTGGCAAAAACATGTTGCTTAAGATTGCTGCTTGTTAATAGCTTTTACTTCGTAAGAGCAGTTTTTAATATCTTTTGATTGTTGTATGAAGATTTAATTGTAGCTGTTAATTTAGTAAGATGTATGTAGGCTGCTTCCTCTTGGCTCTTTCTTTAATTTTGTTTTTGTTTTAATTGAACTAATTTTCCCCCTCCACCTCTTCTTTCTTTCAATCCTAAGTTCATGACGATGCTGATTCATTGACAGGAAGAAGTGATGTTGTTTTTGCTGTGAAGTTGTACCCTGCTGGTGCTACGACAAATTCTCAAGATGGGGTTACAGATCTTTTTGGCAATTGTCTACCCGTGCTTGAGGAGATGGCTGAACAAAACATGCCTTTGTTGGTAATTTCACCATATTAACTTGTTCTTATCTATACTTTTTAAGTGTTAGCCATGTCATTACTTTTCTACATCCCTTTTTTGGTTGTTCACATTCAAATTGAAACATTTTTTTAATGGTATTCTCAGAAAATTGAAAAAGGTTGACATGCTTAAAGTTTCAGTGAAGCAATAACTTGTTTCTGGATATTGTGCTAGGCTGCATTCAGCATCAACTTTGTGCAGTAGCTCATGGTCTGTTACAAGTTCTTTCAATCATATTTGACCCTTGTGTATGATGTCATGCGTATCATGTACAGCAGGATAAAACATTATACAACATTTTATTGGAACTCCTAAGAAGTCAAACCAATCTTTTAGCTTATGAATTCTGTTGAAGTTGATAATACTTAACACAGGACAAAATCACTCTTATATGATTTCCAAAATTGTAACAGGCATCATCACACTTCACTGGCATAAACATGAATTCATTGTAAGTTTTGAGCTTCTTCCAATGATGAATGAGTAAGCTTCTTAGAGCATTACATAAACTAAGCAAAATCTTAATGGATTTTGAGTAGAACACTGCAAAAAAATTTCCTTGTGATGCTTACCCATCTGTAGTAGGCTTATTTTTCCCCAATAAAACATCTGTAGGAGACATTGATTAGCATATAAACCTTCATTTTTGAATGTGAGTGCTTCTTTATTCACAGGTTCACGGGGAGGTTACAGATACCAACGTTGACATATTTGATCGTGAGAAGGTATTTATTGAAACTATTTTAAAACCTTTAGTCCAGAGGCTTCCTCAGCTGAAGGTGGTGATGGAACATATCACTACCATGGATGCTGTTAGGTTTGTGGAGTCCTGCAAAGAAGGTATCCTTATTCACTTTTGTTAGAAGTTTTTCCTGCTGCCATTCTTTTCCCTTTATTTTCTTTTCCTTTTGTCGCATTTCAAGATGTATGCATTTTATCTTGCTTTAACTTTTAGGATCTGTAGCCGCAACTGTTACTCCACAGCATCTGCTTCTCAACAGAAATTCCCTCTTTCAAGGAGGATTGCAGCCACATAATTACTGCCTTCCAGTACTCAAAAGAGAGATCCACAGTATGTTGCATTTAACATTTCCCACAAAGCTGCAATTGATTATCACCGTCTCCATATGCACTATCAAACTTGTATGTCTAATTTGTTATGCACTTCCAAAATAACGAACAAGTTATGGCCCTGTAAATTATGCTTGGTGTCATTGCAAATGGCAGTCACATTGGTCCTGATGTCTACATACCTTATGGTGCTGACTTGGTGTTGTAAATATAAGATGAAAATTAAATGTGTTTCAATGCCCAAAATGATGTCTGACATGAGAGTTGACTATGTGATATTTTTTTTTGGTTGTATTTGTTTAGTTTTACTGGCTAGAGGCGAGTTTGAAGGGCTCTTTTTTAGAAAGGTTCCCTATGCTAAAAAAACATAAAAAATCTCCTTGGTGATTGATTTCTAAGTTATTGGTTTCTAAGTTATAATTTCTTATAACCCATGTTATTTAAGAACTTAGCAATTCATAATGGTAAAAGGAAATTCTCCTTATGACTATGTTACCTTCATTTGTTTCTAATCTAGGAGATGCTATTGCTGCCGCTGTGACTAGTGGAAGCAAAAGATTTTTCCTTGGAACTGATAGTGCTCCTCATGAGAGACGAAGGAAAGAATGTCCTTGTGGATGTGCTGGTATATACAATGCTCCAGTTGCCTTATCACTGTATGCAAAGGTCTTTGAAGATGTAAGATTTTTTTATTTTATTTTATTATTTGTTATATTTATTATTAATTCCTAGTTTGTTTATTCTTCCTATTTTTCATTTTTGTATATATTTTATATCTTATATTTTATATAAAGAAACCTGAACTTAATGCAACCTCATTCTCTTTTCCCGATTTCCTGACTAGGCACTACCTTGACCATTGACATTGATGCTTTAAGGATGTTTGAACCTCCAGCCTCTCTGAATGGTCTTTTAGTACCTACCCTATGTATTCTGATTAACTGGCCAGGTTGGCTTTTGGAAAGAGGATAGTTGATGGGTTTACCATCTTTGGAGTCTACAAAGTTACGTCTAACAGGAAAAGACATATACCAGGACATGCTAAACTAATTACTAAAATATTGAGCCTAAAACTTATTATTATAGGGGAAATTTAATATGGCGTGCATGCAATAAAATTCTATGTTTGAAATAACATGGAAGGTTATGTCAGAATGAATTCTAACCCAACAAAAGGGGATGTGTTATGAAAAAAACAAACTGCTTTTTGCTAATTTTAAGTGATGTGTAGTTGATGTGGTTTTATGAGTTTGGATTGAATTGGAGAAATCAGTTCAGGCTTCCTGCATTTTTATTGAGCTCTTGTATGGCTCAACTCATTCAGGTCTAGTGAGCTTTTAGGTTATGATAGGATCATCCCAAATTCTAGTTCAAAGTGCACATGGTACAAATCTAAAATGACAACATACAATTTACAAATTACTATAAGATTTCCTGTGTGTGTGGACACTGCAAGTTTAATTTATTGATTAAGGTTAAGGAACTAAGAGAAATATGATTTTTCAAATTGCCCTTTTGGAGACAGGAATGCGTGTCTTTCAAGAGAAAAAGAATTTGTTACTTAGATTTTCCAGAACTTGGTTTTTAATCCTCTGAAAAGCGAAGAAAGTAGGTTCATTCATTGACATTATTCAGCATCTTATTGTTGGATCCACACTGACTTGTTCTTGTTTTCCTGTTTCAAACTTTGATGTGTCCAATTTTCGGAGTGCATATGCTGTCTTTGGGATATTAGTGTGTAAATTACTGTATTATGATGAACTTTGTATGAGATTGATCAAATTCTTGAGATAATTTTTTTATTCTACATCCTAAGCAATTCTTAAAGATGGTGATAATGACTGCAAGAAATTATTAACATCATGCTAGCTTAATTTACTAGTCATTTGCATATTTCAGGCAGGTGCACTTGACAAGCTAGAGGCGTTTACAAGCTTCAATGGACCAGACTTCTACGGGCTTCCAAGAAACACATCAAAAATTAAAATGACCAGGACTCCATGGACGGTACCGGAGTCTTTCTCCTTTTCTTTTGGAGATATCATTCCAATGTTTGCGGGTGAAACACTTGAGTGGCAGCCATCCTTCATGTAATTTAAATTTTATTGATTTTGGTATTTTGTTGTCTCTTATTTATCTTTTTTAAATAGACTGGTGTAATGGAATTATGACTTCCATGTAACTTTTTCTGGTTAAAATTAGAAGTGGACCAATGTTGGTCCTCTTTGAAATTATAATGTACTAAAAAGTTAATTTTTAAAAAGAAAGAAACGCTTTGAGTCTAGGTTTAGTTATATTTAGCTTATTCAATTTTAACACACAAAAGCTTGTGTCCAACAGAATTAAAATGATTATATTTTCTAGGGTTTTTTAAAGATTTAATTAAAGTTCTCATTTTGTCTGCTTATTTCCTACAAAGTTCAGTATGTGAACTTTTCATGTTTGCATCTACTTCTGATGCTATCTTGATGCAACTATCCTCTCTCCAAACCTGATTTGGTTAAGGATTTTACTCTAGGATTTTAAAGATAATTGACAGTTTAGAATTTATTAGTGACTACTTAAACTTACCAAGTTAATAATATCTAGCAACCTGTATTGTTCAGTGTATATGCCAGTGGTATTTTTCTTATTCACAAAGCTACTGATAGTTAATTTGGACATAGCACTGGAGCAGTGCTGGCATCTCCTTAGAGCAAATAAGTCATCGGTGCAGACAGTAAAAGGTAACTGGAGAAAGGGTTTTTTTCTGAGATGTGCGAAAATATGACATTATGTAGTACAGCACATAATGTTTTCGCTAAGAGTGTTCATGACCTATATTGTTTTTTTTTAATCATTCAACCATGAAATTAATATGCACTAAAAATTAAAATAAAGGAAGGTGCTTTACATTAGGTATTTTAATTAAATTGAATACTTGAAAAAGATAACAATTATGGGGCTTGAAAAGGATAATATTATCATATTATACAGTACTCACAAGTAGGCAATTTGTTATATCAAGTTATCAAATTATCATATTTGATGATTCCATCGTATTGGATATTACCAACATCACATGTGGCCGTATTTTTGTTACATTGGGCAGTGCTAATATCATTTAACCGTTGTTTCCCTTGTTTTTGGAGATCGTGTGTATTATACGTGTGAAAATAATTTTCTTTTTTCTTTCATTTAAAGGAAGGGAAAGAGTGATCTCATTTTGTGTAGCCCATAAAATATATGGGCCTTTAGTGAACGGGGAAAAAGAAGAAGAATAGTAGTTTCTCTGATTTAGCTCGGCTTTTGACTGATAATATATGAAGAATATCATACGTTTTATTTATGCTATAATATGGAGTTTATCTCTTGCAAGTGTTGATTATTTGAAGAAACTAGAGTCGGACCATGTATGAGTACCAGTTAATTCAGTTGGGTAAAGACTGGCATGGTGTTGACATAAAACAAAGCATTAGATTTCAACAGAAAAAGTGACTGCAATTGCAAGCATCTTTAAACCCCAAGTACTCTTCCATCCAAAGACATGAGGAATTATTCACCAATATACATTGGGACAGATAGTATGCGTTACATAGTCCTCTATGGAAATTATTGAAGTACTATAAGCATAAATGCAACGATATGATAGCCTCCCCTCTTTTTTCTTTTTCCTTCCCAAGTCTTGGATACGGTTTTTTTATATTTATTGATTACAGCAAGGGGACACCACTAACAAAAGCATAGTTATTAGGATACAAGTCTTTCCTTCATGACATGCCTTCTTAAACCTGGAATGTGAACACGATGTAATGCTCCCAATTTATGCCCCGTACATCAAATCCAAAGTCCCTCATTTCTTCTAAGGACATGTCTTCCATCAATTTCTGGGTATTACGATTGTCAAACCTTGCAGCAGATCATAGCTCAACAAACTAGTAAGTAACAGAGGAGCTGCAACAATGTCAAGGCTTAATTAAAAATATTAGCGAATTAAGCAGAAGAAAATTTCGAGCAAACACAAAGGTGATGTATGGTTCATCATGTTATTGGATTGAAAAACCACGATGGAACTTGCAAAGAGTACTACTAGCTTTAATTAA
Source organism: Quercus glauca (assembly GCA_023736055.1). Lineage (NCBI taxonomy): Eukaryota > Viridiplantae > Streptophyta > Magnoliopsida > Fagales > Fagaceae > Quercus > Quercus glauca. The sequence continues at coordinate 28,533,991 of CM043322.1, forward strand.
TTTTTCCCTGATTCAAGATAAATATATAACAATCAATTCTACATTTGATTTGCCCTCTCCTTTCTCACCCCTCACTCTTTTCTTCCTCCATCCGCTTCTCTCCCTCACTCAAACGAGCTGGGGCACCCTACCTACTGTGCTTGAGAGACCACCTTCAAAGCCGTTTCTAGAGCTTCTGTCAATGGCACTATGGTAGCAACTCATCTCCCAGAACCAACCTCCAGCTCGACAATATTTCCTATATATGTTGTCATTAACATTGTTCTTGCTACCAGCGTTGCTAGCAGTGGCATTAGGGCTAGTATTGTCATTTGTCAATGACGTCAATGGTATTGGGAGCACTTCGTCGTTGATCAGAAAAATCAACTACGTCTGAGAATCAAAATTAATCTGCAGTGAACATGGACAACAAAACTAAAGATGCAGACTTCTTTCAGAAGCTCAGAGGAGAATTCTGATCGTGAGTTTTGGGCTGCGTTTGTTTTGGGTGAAAATGGTTTCAGGAAATCATTTTTTCTAAAATAGGCTGTTTGGTTGGTTTTGAAAATAAAATTTTTCGAAAATCATTTTCATTTAACCGTAAATTTTAAGCTCTGACCACTGAAATGCATTTCCATTCCTATTTTCACTTCAATTGATGAGAGAGAGAGAGAGAGAGAGAGAGAGAGAGAGCGCGAGGAAGAAGAGGGAGCCCGGAACGCCTTCGACATCGCCGGCGAACCCCGAGCTCCAGTCCAACGATCGCACGCACCAGATCGCACCGGTCTCTTCACCGACGAACCCCGAGCACTGCCCTGATCGCACCGCGCCGCTCGATCTCACCTCCGCCGCGGGTTCTCACCTTCAACCCAAAGCCTTCGACCCACCGATCGTCGACCTTCGACCTTCGATCTTCGACCTTCGACCTTCGATCTTCGACCTTCGACCTTCGATCTTCGACCTGTGTGATTTTCGACCTTCGATCTTCGACCTTCGACCGATCAAAAGCCACCGATCTTCGACCTTCAATCTTCGACCCACCAAATTCTTGTGTGATTTTTGATTTTTGTTGTTGTTGTGGTGGTGTGGTAGTGGTGTTGTTTTGGTGGTTGTGGCTTTTGATTGTCGGAGTTTGCTTCCGTGGGTTGAATTGGAGTTTGTTCATTGAGATTTGGCTGTGATTTTGAAATTTTTTGTAATAAAATTTGTTTGGATGCTGAGAAAATAGCTGAGAAAATGCGAAAAATTTGTAGGAAAATAGCATTTTCAGAATAGAACCAAATACATGAAAATATTTTCTACAACAATTTTCATAATACAACCAAACACTTGAAAATATTTTCCTTTTCCGGAAAATAGCATTTCCGGAAAATATCTATTTTCCGGAAAATATTTTACGGGAACCAAACACAGCCTTGGTAACAAAATTTGTGCTTAATATTATAATAAGATTTCTAGGTTTGATTTGTTTGTTTCTAGGTTTGATATCAGTGGCAAAAAGAATGAGATGAGTTGAGAGAAAGAATGAAAATTTAATATTTCAATAAAATAGAGTATAAAATAGAGAACAATCGAGGCGTAGTGAAAAATTGGTAGTTAAAATATAAAAAGTAAATTCTTATTCTAAAATATAGAGAAAAGTTTGCATAAACTTATCTGAATGCTTTGAAAGAGAGAGTGAGAGACAATTGTGTTGTGTCGTGTGTGTGAGAGAGAGAGAGAGAGAAGAATTCAAAGTCAGATATACTACCGTCCCCTATAGAATGCATATGGCCAATATAACTAAGCCATGTGAAGAATAAGCTCCGCTTTCTTCTTGGATTTCATTTCCAGCTGACCTCGCAGCTTAGTGTCTAAAATGGTTGCATCCATTAGTGCACTTCTTTGAGCTAATTCATCAGAAATGTAAGAGGAAAAACTGTCCCTTGAGTTGAAATACTTAAATTCAGTGATGTGGATGTTCTTTCCTTTTGAGTCCATCAACGGAGAACTAGTGAAGTGATCGTAACAAAACTTGACAAAATCATTAAACGTAAATGGGTTTACAGTAGATGACCCAACATGGTAGACAGTTAAGCCTGGTTTCGCAGCAATCCCATGTTTTGCTATGGCTGCTATGGACGCGTTGACAACCATGTCAATAGGAACCTACAAGCATTCAACTCTTGGTGAAATAGAAATTAAAATGTTAAAAACATTTCAAATTTTTCTATATGTCATTTACAACTTAATATTGCAGTAAATTTGATTGGAAAATATCAATAATATAATATATTTGATAAGACATCAATTTGTAAAAGTTATATGATGAATTTTGTAGTATCCAATATCCATAGCATCATTCAAATAAAAAGTATATCATATGTCAATTAAAATTTGTGAGGAAGTAAAAGAATAGCTACGCACCATGTCTATAATTGTTTTTGAGTCTCCAATAAATCCTGTGAGCTGGCCTTTATCATAAGATATGATCACCGAATCTAGCATTCTGATTTGTTCACATATAAGAAAAGATAATAAGTATATTTACATTAAAATTTTAAATTATCAATTGTATCTTATGTCAATTTATATAAATTTCTTTAAATAAAACAAAAACATGATATAATTGTTGATTTATATGATGTCTTGTCATTTCCTTTTCTTTTCATTTTAATTTTTAAAACATCTCTAAAGCCTTCACTGTACTTAATTTTTAAAAATCTACACAACTCTAGGAATTGGATTAAGCATTCACATCCCATCTCCGCTGCTTCCTTTTCATTCTCTGCTCCCTTTTCTCCCTCAGAACTTAAACACATTGTATATATGTTGTGACTTGTGAAGCTTCAAAGGGCACCTGTTCCCTTGTATCCATCCAAGGCAAGGCTCTTTATAGGTACTCTCAACGATAGTAGGGCGAATGATGACTACTGGAATATTTCCTCTCTGGCTATTTACTAGCATCTCACCCATGGCCTTAGTGAACACGTAAGTGTCTTGCCATCCGAAGGTTTTTGCCCTGTTAAAGTGATACAAGTTATTAGGATTAACCTAGCCAAAGCAATGAAAACCTAGAGTTTCAACATATGCATGTTAACATATCCAACTTAGTAGTCTAGGGATGGCAATGGGACGGGGCGGGGCCGAAGGATGTGATCTTCGCCCCCGCCCCACATAGATTTTTCTTGCTCCATCCCCGCCCCGCCCCGCATGACGGAGAAAATTTCTTACCCCATCCCCGCCCCTTAAGGCCCCGCGAAGCCCCGCCCTACACCGCAAAACTTTATTTCTTGTTAATTTTCTCTATAACTATTACCATTTTTCCAAATAAAATGACATGTTTCAATAATAAAAATATACTTGAAATTATAAATAAATTTATCCTATCAAATCAAACTATTTTTTAGCAAAAACTAAATAATATTATCTAAATGCTTAACAAGACAATATCACAAGAAAAATCTCATAGTATGACACAATAAAATAATCCAAACTCCTAATACATGATTGATGTCATCATATCAGCAATCAAACCAATAGGGAAACGTATTCCTCATCATCTTGTTCTCCATTCACCACCTCATATTTCTAACATGAAAATTCAAAAACAAAAACCCAGCTTGTAGAATAGATATGGATTTTGACAAGCATAAAGAAGCAGTGTTGTTAAGTAAAGTGAAATCTCAATGGGAATTCCAAGTGTTAAGAGAAAAGGGGATGTGTGACGGTGTACTTTATATTTTATAACAGCCAATGAGCCAAATGCCCACACAAAATTACAAAAGCAATGACAAAGACAAATATTTAGAGCCTCAAACCCGTACCTAATTAAAAAAAAAAATTTATATTATGTTCATGATGAAAAGTAAGTTGAGAAAGATGTATGAATCATGAATGAAATCATTAATTCAATAGTATATAAATTTGTTTCTAATAAAGAAAAAAAACACGTTAAAATTGATACCTTATTTCCAACTTTGCTAGAGAGAAAAAAGAGGTAGAGTCACGTTAGGTACAATAAAATAAGTTTATGATATTTTTGTTTAAATAGTAGGGTTTTAGGGTATGAAAAATTACAATTTAACCCTTATAATGTGGGGCGGGGCGGGGCGGGGTGGGGTGGGTCTAAAAAGTGTAAACCCATCCCCACCCCGCCCCGTGGTGCGGGTCTAAAATCTCGCCCCATCCCCGCCCCACCACCTTTGCGGGGAGGGAAAAACCCGCACGGGGCGAAGCGGGGAGGGGCAGGTCTAGCGGGGCGGGGCAGGGCGGGGCAAAATTGCCATCCCTGAACTTACAGGAAAAGTAGAAAACTAATCTTTGCTTCTGATGAAAGGTTTGAGTCGAATAATTTTCTACTTTCAATTTGCATTTCTAATTTAAAGAACATTTTGATACCTTTGCAGACCCAATTCTTTCATCTTTTGAGCAACATTATTTTCATGCACAGATAATTTCAAATCTGAAGCCAACTCTATTTCAGCAATAATATCCAGTACTGGGATAGATACTGGTGGGGTTTTTGAGGTGGCACTTTCCTCTGCTATTGTCGGTCCCATGTGGAAAGGTTTTTCCATAATGAATCCTTGTCTCTCCCCATTGACATATGCTGTGTAACAGAAGTAACACTTAAAAAAATAAAAATAAAATAAAAATTGTTTTGATAATGTATATATTTAGCTTTAATTAGAGTTCCAGTTTATTTGCATACCGGTTGATATGTGCAAGAAAATGTCAAGTTTCTTGCACCTCTTTGCAAAACCTAAGAGTCGAGAAGGTCCTCTTGTGTTTGTATTGAGAGCAACATCATACCTATATGATAACTATATTTAAGATTCAATTTTACGAGAACACCTAGAATACAAAAAAGGCTAAAACCACATTATTTTATAAATGCATGTTCAAGCGAAATGGAGAAAAACCTTTCATCAAAAGTTGTATTGGTGGCTGCATTTATGATCACATCAACTTTTTTTGCGATCTCATTAGCTGTACAGGGATCCATCCCTAGATTGGATTCACAAACATTCCCAACTACCGGGACCAGTTTCCTCATCATGAAATCCTCAAAGGATTCCCCATGCATTTGTTCCAAGCACTTGAAAAGTTCTGAGTCTAAAATCTAATCATGATAATTGAATCTTTGAGACTTTGAACAAAGATCTAAAAAGTTATTTTTTTAGATGAATTTCATTTTAAACCATATAGTTTAGGAGTAGTTCAAATTAAATTCTATATTTTTAAAAGTACCGAATTAAACCCTTAGAGGTAACGAATTAAACTCTAAAGTGAGAGAGAGAGAGAGATATGGTCAATTACATAGACCAGTACAATAATGGATCACTGAGTTAGGATGAGTTCCCATTGGCAGTGAAGGATTCTCATATAGCTCACATGGAAAACCCAATGAAAAGGTTGGTGGTCCCATACAGGCCTAAAGAAAAGGATTATTTGTATACCAACCCACAAGACTTGAGTAGTACATGATCTATTGATCTTTATGTTAGGAAATTGTGACATTCATCAGTGTTCTGCTATAGTTCTAGCCTTTCCGCGTTGGATCTGTAGAAATATCTATAGAGGTACAGTGATAATGAAGGATTTATTATTTTTTATTTTTGAGAGGAGATCAAGAAGATTAGTGATAAACTACAAGAACCCCTGAGATGATCTATGGAAGCAGCTGGGAAACAATATTGTCTTCTTTTTTCTTTTATTTTTTCTGTCTAATATTTAGTTAACAATGTTACACCAATTTTGACTCTAGGTTAATTTGTTATCGAAAGTTCAGGATTTAATTTGGCACTTTTAAAATTATAGATATAAATTTGGAATACTGCTAAATTATAGGGTTTAAAACGAAATCTATCATTTTTTTTTTAAGTTCAAAAAATGTACGCATTCAAAAAGTAATTTATTTAGGTTACATACTTCAATTTTGAGTCTGTCAATTGCAGCTTTCTTATCCTTTGCCTCAGGGGTCCGTTTAGATACAGCTGAAAAATGGAAACTAAAAAATACTGTAGCAAATAATTTTTAAATTTGTAAATAGTATGTTGAGACCCATTTTTAATGAAAAAATTGTTGAAAAGTGAAATTTGTGGGTCTATGAACAGTAAAATTTGTGTGAAAAAGTCAAATGTTTCGGCTACCCGCAACAATAATGAACAGTAAGAAAAAGTGGACTGAAAGTCTGAAACGCGTGAGAAAAAAAAAGCTGAAAACGCAGACACCCAAACCAAACGCACACTTAATCAAGAGAAAGATTTTTCCCACGTTAGGCACCGTGCGTAATATCTTCTCAATAAGAGCTGCACCATTAAATATATATTCACAAATCATGTTAGATAAAATTAAGAAGATCTATTAATCATTGGGTAATTATTGAGTACTCCTAGAATATCATAAATGTGTACTCTCTCCTCTCACATAACCGTGGATCCCACTAATTAAATTTATAGTGGGACCCACAATTTATGTGAGAGAGGGGGTACGCATTTATGTTACTCTCAGAGTATTCAATAATTTTCCTTAATCATTGGCCATAATTTTTGAGTTCAGCAATCTAGGTATTGAAACTTATTGGTAAGAGTTAATAAGAAGTTTTCTCGAGGGGCTTAAGAATAAAATGATTGAGGCACAAATATTTTGCATGCAACCGTTATGCCAACCTTATTTAGAAGAGAGATGATACGTCTACAACAATTTTACAACATTTTTACAACAAATCAGAGGTGGTTAGTTGTTATTGGTTCAAATTTAAAATTAACACTAAGATTACTTTTTTGCCCCAACAATAACACCAGTAACAACCTGCCACTTAGGATTTGTTGTAAAAATATTGTAGGCATATCATTCCTCTATTTAGAATGGATAGCTAATGCATTGAATAGGGTTCTATGATTGACCAATGACCACCGGATGCTGAAGATATCTTTGGGGTGATCTCGTAGTTCCTATGAGGTGTAAATGATTGGGGATTCCATTAATATTCCATTCAAAAAAGAGAAAGTTCGAAACAATTGAAATTTTTTTGGAGATTGGATGCAATTACTAGTTCATGATTTGGCATAAAATAAAATAAAAAATTCACTCTTGATTCTATGAGAAGTTTCATGAAAGCCTTTCATTTGCTTCTCTCAAAGTTTCATTTAATTATCAATAAATTTTATATAAAATGAGAGGATTATTAACATTTTGTGAGATGATCCCACTAAAGTGCATATCCACATGGATATCAACCACACATAATGTTTTTTTTTTGGTGAGAAACAAACACATGCACAAACAAAGTAGAGAGAAATGGGTTCTAACACAAAGACATACTACAACTCTAATAAAAAGCTATGATAACTTTTAAGAAAATGTGAAGCAAATTATACTACACACAACACACATAATGTTTTGATTTAAGATTTCAATTATTTTGTATTTCAGCAGTAGTAAGTATATTTTTCCTCAAAGCTAAGGTATAAAATATGGAAGAAAGAAGTGTTTCGTAAGGAGAAATTGATCCAATTCGAAGTTGTAAATGTTTATACCAATCTATCATATGTAGAACAAAAATTCTGACTCGTTGTGATTAAACTTCCTATTAATATGGAAGTTTTTTTCATAGACAACAAAGACAAAACTTGAAATTAATAATGGGCAAAGAAAGATTGAGAACACGATGAACACCCCCTCTACCATATTGGTTCAAATAGAATAGCTGTACATACAGAATGGTAAAACAAACCCCTTCTGAGGAACATATCAAAAGAGAACTGGATTTGGATTAGTTTTCATTATTTAGATCAATAAATTAAATTAAATAGTAATATGAGTAAAAGAATATAATGAATTATACATTCCCTGTAAAATTATTAAGTCTTATATCTTCTATATATGTAAATGAATTATACATTACACATTGGATGAATCAACGATTACCAAAATTTTCTAATCAATTTGCCTCCGAATCAATTCGTGCAAGAGGGCCAATACTTTGAGTTCTTGCATTTTTTGTAAACATGATCAGTACATTATTTATCATACATTATAATAAGTCAAATGTCCATAGTAATAAATATAATTTGACTTGATAAATATTATAATCACTAAAATTGATCATTTTATGTTTGTTGGGGACATAAATTAAGAACTTTTACTTTTCTAAATACTAAAAACAATGCCTCTAGGTTTGTTAGAGTAAAAAAAATGATCACTTAACTTGATGGATTAAGATCTCTCATGAGCTAAAGTTTAGGAAACAACAATACATTTTGATCAGGAAAAATATTTCCTTTTAATTAAAACTATCATAAAAAAACAAATTAATTTACTAAAATTATTATTAAAACCTTACATATAACTTTTTTTTTTAAACCTTTACACACACACATATATAATGTGAATCTTTACATATACCTTTAAGTAAACTATATATATTCTACTTCATTAGATGCGTAAAACTATAGACTAATACTCCATAATGATAGTTGCTATTTAATTATATATATATTTTTAATAATGATCTCGTTTATAACATTTCTTACCATTATATATTTATTACTAACTGATGATTTGCATAACAAGGACGTTAAATGAGAGGTAACATTGTTTACTAGATATTCAAAAAGTAATGGTGCATGAAAATTATATATATATATATATATATATATGTATATGTGTGTGTGTGTGTGTGTGTGTAAGGTTAAATGAAATGTCAAAAAAAGGATTTTAAATTTTCTAATTTTATTTCTAATGCAATTTCTATTATTATTGGAGAACGTCACTTTTTTAGTTATGATTGGAAAATTTTGGTTTCCATGATTAAAGTTTGGTTAGTTTTAAGTTTAAATTTAGTACTATAATTGTATTTAATTGTTGATTATTGATTTTTTTTTTTTGGATGACATTGATTTAATTTTTTTTTTTTTTGAGAGTGTTGATTTAATTTTTTAAGTGAATGTAATGGTTTAGTTTACTATACTATAAAGTTTTTATTATTCTCCATATGGACATCTCTATATTATTTTTTTTTTCTTCTTATAGCCTCTTTGTTTTCCAATTAACGTCTACTAATGACATTTGATTTTTTTTTTTTTTCCTTTTTCTACTCTTTATTACTTTGTATTGTTTTTTTTTCTTTACCATCTCTTTCTCTTTCTCTCCATTGGCAACCTATCATTTTCCAAAATTTGATAATGATTCTATAACATTAAATATGCATTATTAGTTTCTTAGTAGGAAAATTATTAGGTACTCTTGGAGTATCATAAATGCGTAATCCATTTTCTCACATGAATGGTGGATCCCACTATGAATTTAATTAGTGGGACCCACCATTTATGTGAGAGGTGGGTTTGCGTTTTTTGTGGGTCGCTAGTATTTTTTGTGGTTGAGACATCTAAGTTTGTCTTTTGGTTGAGGAATCTACATTTTTTTTTTTTTTTTTGGTGTGGTGGTAGTGATGCTTATTATTATTATTATTATTATTATTTTGTTATGGAATTTGGGTTTGTGTTTGTGAAAGAGATGGCGAGTTTGTGTGTTGGTGGTGGTAGGGTGCATCTGTGAACTATGAAGGAAAATGTGGTGTAGTTTGGGGAAGAAAATTAAAAAAAAAAATTATTTATAAAAATTATTTATATTTGGAGAGAGAAAAAAATTACATTTAAATAAAGTAGAGAAATAAATATTGAGGATGATGTATGCGTGTGTTTGTTAAAGTAGAGTTTGTTGGTTAATTTAACTAAAATGCTATTGAGTTTGTTGCAAATGCTTTTACATGTATCTACCCTCTTACATCTTGATAGTCTCACACTTGCAGAGTCTACCTCATGTAAGAGGATGAATGCATGTATCATATACATGATAGACTTTCTCATGGAGAGAGATAGAGTGTGCAACCAGAGTGAAAGAGAGGGAGAGTATTTTTTGGCATTTTTAAATATTAAATATGAAAAAAATCATTAAATGTTATTTAAAATAATTTTTATTATAGAGATCATCGCGCACATTTGGTGTGATGGTTACTCCATAAGTATAAGTGCTTGCAGGGTGTAGGGGGCAAAGGCAAGAGTTCAAGTTTTTAAGAGAGAGACACACATATATATACTTAGATTATGATAGAGTAGAATTTCTATCTTGTTATGATAGAGTAGAATTTCTATCTTTTATTAAAATACAAGATAGAAATTTATCCACTAATTAATGAAGACTAGCTTGTAACTTTTTTTTTTTTTGAGAAACCGGTAAGGCATTTTTATTACGTACACATTAAACTTTTGTCAAGTATTACAAAGTTGGTTACATCACAGTGTATATGCATATGCATATGCATGGATACACTTAAAAATATAAAATAAGATGCATAATATAATTTATATATATATAATTTAAATACTATTGATAGTTATTTTAATATTTTGTTAACTCTTTAAAAAAATTTGTAAGGATATTATTATGTATAAAATGTAAATTGTCTGTGTTTTTTTTTTAAAAATTATTGTGAAGCATTTAAATTTTTTTTTTTTTTTACAATTCATTTATTCTAAATTCTTTGGTTTTTGTACTTAATAATTCACTTGAATGAATATTTATGATATGGTCTAAATTTGATTTTAAAATTAAGAAATAAAACTTTTTAAGAATAAATAATTTAAGACACATGTTGCAAAATTAAAACTCTAATTTGGAATTTTAATTTGAGTTTTTCTCAACTTCATCTATTATTATATATATATATATATATATATATATATATATATATAGATTAATGGAAGGGAGCAAATCCAAAGACTAAAGCCTCGCTTGGGAGGGGGGAATGGAATAGAATGGAAAGAAATTAAAAGAATAATTTTAGAATATTCTTCCATTCCCTTGTTTGAGAGTTTTAATGGAGGGAATAAAAAGTTTATTCTCTCGTTTGAGAGTTTAAGTGGGAGAGAATGGAATGGGTAGGAGGGAACACTCATTCCTCCCTATTCCCTTAAAATCTCAAATTTTCATTCCCCCCGAAATTGAGAGGAATGAGAAGGAATGAAATTTAATTTAATTTAATGATTTTTTTACTAAAATTCTCAAAAAACTCCTATATATTCAACAATTTATTTTAAAATAGGGATCTAATAGTAATATTGTCATAAAATGATTTCATTCCATTCTCTCCATGTTGCTTTCAAACAAGATTACTTATATTCAATTTATTTTCATTCATTTCCATTCCTTTATTTTAAAACATCTAATAAAGGTTACTTGATTGCATTCCATTCTATTCTATTCTTTTCCATTCATTTCACTTGGTTAAATACATTCCATTCCATTCTTTTTCATTTCTTTATGATAATTTTATTTCATTCAATTCCATTCCCTTATGAACTTCCAAGCTGAGCCTAAGTGTACATCTTCTATTTTAGGAAGAAAAATAAATTTATCTCAAATTTTGAAGGTGTAATTTTCCAAATAGTCTAATTTTTATTTATGCCATTTAACTTTTGTTGTAAAAATATTGTGAAAATATAATGGACATATCTTTTCTCTCCTTGGTAATATTTCTCTGACACCAAAATATTGAAGGTAATATCTCAGAACCCTCTTCTCTCTCCTTTTCTCTGTCTCTGTCTCTGTCTCTGTGCGTGTCTCTCTGAAAATATTGATGGTGCTATTGGTAGAGGATATCCGAATTCCAGATCTTGGGTGTGGGCGCCTCTGCAAGACAGAAAAGCTTTTGTGGAATAACATCCGGCGATGACATCATTCCTTGGTGAGTTTTATATAAGATCGATTCTTTTCGAGGATTACTATCTTTTGCCAAAACAAATACAAAAAAAAAAAGCCTTTTCATTTATTTATCTATTTATTATTATTATTATATGGAGGCAATTAATCAGTTTTAACATTATACTCTTTTATTTGGTTTTATTTTTATCTATATTTTGTTGTTGTGTGGAGGTAATTAAACAGTATTATTTCTTAAAATTGCAAGATTTGTTTTGCTTTGGTACATAAGATCATTGATATATTCATTAATAAATATATGAAAAAAAATGCAGTTCTCGTTAGTTTCTCTCGACCTTAGGTAGAATATGTGTTTAGTTTTAACAAATAATTGTAACAATAACCTGGAGTTACAGCCTTTATAGGCTTGGACTGGTAACTGAGCTGGTGCTTGGAATTTTCATAGGGTTTCTTTAATTGAGTGCTTTTGTTAGAATAGTATGGTTTTTGCAATAATTAAAAAAAAAAAAAAAAATTATTTCAAGTCGGAGTGATAGTTTTGTGAGGGGCTGGGACACTAGATCTGGATTGTTTGGTGCAATAGCAAGAGTTTATGGGCTTTCAAGCACGTTACATGCTTCTTCATCAATGCTGAAGAGCGGCCCAGCTTCATAAGAAAATCCTATGGGCTATGGCTTAAGACTACATCTAGACTACTCTCCTGGGACCTTGCTGTGGTTGCAATATCACTCAGAAGTAACCAACCTTGGTTGGCTTCTTCTTGGGGAATGGACTTGAGAGAGCTAAAATGTGTACTGATCTGTCTTTTCACTATAACAAAAGTGCAACTCTAGGAAAATTTCTCCCGAAGCAGTAGTTAGTCCCTAATTCCTATAAATATTATGGTAATAATATGATTCAAGAATTTCAATAAGACTCCTTTTGTTTCGACATTAATGTTTTTTAGAATATGAGTCATTTTTCTCACAAAAAAATAATAAATTTATAGAAAACTATCTCATTTTCCTTCGTTTGGTAGCAACCTTAAAAATGAACTTGAAAACATGAATCTTTACTCCTTTCTTTCATTATTTGTGCTAAAGTTGTTTTCCAAAAAATTTACATAGAAAACAACCTTTAAAAAAGAGTTTTCCCATTGGTTAAAGATAGTTTTCATTTGGCCCATTTTTTTTAATGCTGCCAAACACAAGGAAACTATCTTCACATAAGGTTTTCTATCAAAACAAAGGGAGTGACATGTATGTGTGTGTGTGTTGTTTTTCCTTCTAGAATTTCAATGAACTCCCTAAATCATGAAAAAAAAAAAACTTTGAATTATTTGTGGAGGAACTAGTCCTTGGTTTAGGGGATCTTAATTTTATTGAATGTCTTTGGAGGTGAGTGTACTCCCATGATTTGCAATTTCATTGGTTCATTGTAACCGTGTTGGTAAAAGCGCTCTTTAAGCGTGCTTAAGCTCAAAGCACGAAGCCCCAAGGCTACACCGCTTTTTGCTTCAAAAGCCAGGCTTCATTCAAAGAAGCACACCTACAGCGTGCTTTTTTTTTTTTTTTTTTTTTTTTTTTTTTTTTTTTATATTTTTTCAAAAAAAAAAATAAAACCAAAGCTGAATTAAAAATATTGGATGTTGACATTATTGATATAAGCCATTTATTTGACATATTTATAGTGCAACTTACTTATCAAAAATAAAATTTTGAGTGTATCTTGTCCTGACCACAACCTCCGAATTCTTTTCTATTTTTTATATTATTTTTTCTTGATTTTTTCTCCTTGAAATAGTAACCCACCTAACTTATCAAAAAAAGAAAAAGAAATAGTAACCCACCTAGCTTCTTCTTCATATTCTATTTTTTCCCTTTTGGATAGTTGCTTGGTACCAATTATGTTCTCATATTCTTAGCTCATTCATGAAAAAAAAAGTATGATATAATATATTTGTGGTAATTGTTTAGTTACTTTACTGGTTGATGTTGAACATAACAGACTAATTCTTATAAACTTATAGTCACTAAGTGATTAAATTAGTAACTAATATTACTAACTAGTCATAGGGCATTATGGATATTGGAGATTTAAGAAAGGATATTACATGGAAGTACTCATATCTAGCTAATCCAAAAAATAAAAATGACTAGACTTGCAATTGTTGTGTTAAAATTGCAAAAGTAGGGCTTATCTAAATGTTATATGAATTATATAAAAAATTTTATTTCAATTTATATGATATTTGATCATTTGATTGATGCATTTCTCATTTATAATTATTTTCTAAAAATGTGCGCTTCACTTCAATTATGCGCGCATGCGCTTTGCCCTTTGCTCTTAGGCTCCACGAGGCCTTTGCGCTTACTGCATTGTGTACCCAAAGTATGTCTAAGGATCCTTCGGGTATACATGCAGTATACTACATGGGTTCCTTTTAAAAAAAAAAAAAAATTACAATCTATTATCCGTCCAAAATGTTAATTCTTTGAATTACTTGACTTTGATCTCTGTGTCGTAAATTCGTAGGGACCAATGCAAGTCTATCAATGACATGATGATGCCATTTGGCATGATATTGTGAATTCTTAGGGCCCGTTTGGTTGTGTTGTTTAAACAACAATTTTCGTTGTTTAAGAAACACAATACGTATTTCTACAACACTTAAACAACATTAGTAGAACAACATTACCAACCAAACCCTTATTGTTATTAACAGTGTTTTGAGCATGAAATCTTCTTTGTTCGAGTGTTTGACGTTAATTTAATTTCTAGGAATGTTGAGGCACTGAAAGCTGAGTGCAATCCTAATTTAGCTATTATCTTAGAATAGATTTCATATTTCTGGAGTGGATCCTTTGTTTTAAGATCTTGGTGACCTTTAGGGGTGTTTTTGGTAGGTAGGATAGACAAGTAATAGGAAATAAAATATGGGTTCGGTTAACGGGTGCCTTTAGGGCATTTGTTAATAGACCATTTTAAAAAAGTGTATTTGTCTGAGTCTCCTTCTTGGAGACTTAAATTCCAGTCCTTGCTCCTCTCTTGCCCAAACTCCCCACAAGCACTTATACTTGTGGAGTGACCATCATGCCAAGGGTGTGTTCTGGTATTCTAAGTTTTGATACTACTTTTACAGGAAATATAAAAAGCTGTAAAAAAAAAAAAATTAGTTACCTATTTCTTTTTCCATAAAAAGTGTCTCAAAATATTTCCTAAACCAATGGCCCTAGGACTTCTGTTAACTTTTCTCATAAAATATAAGGAGAATGGGAAAAAAATGAAGAAGAAAAAAGATAACTTCTAAGGGTCTGTTTGAATACCGCTTATTGTTGAAAATTGAAAACATTGTAGCAAAATAATTTTTAAATGTGTGAATAATGCCATGAGATCCAATTTTAAAGTTATATTTGCTGAATTCCGTACTTGCGGGTCTCGTGAACAGTGGACCTACAGAAAAACATGCAAACGGGCAAAGCAATGCAAACGCGTTGCTATCCAAACCCAGCCTAAAATTCTTTTTATTTTATTATGGGTGTTTGGTAGGAGGGATTTTTTTTGGTATTAAATTCCTATTATTTCCTGCCACTGAGTTCTAGCTCAAGTGGCAGTTTGTCTCATAATAAGAGTACAAGGAGTGTGAGGTCATGAGTTCAATTCAAGACCATTGGCTGCGTGTGTAATTAGCAATTAAAATAAATTCCTAGTGTATCCTTGTATTGAATTATCTTTTAAAAAAAATTGGGGTTTGAGGAATACCCAGTGGTTACAACTTACAACACCTCTTTTGGTGCTTGTATACTAGTGTTCGAACCCTGTGAACCTTATCCTTCTATTTACCTAGTCAAAAAAAAAAAAAGAAAAAAAAAAAAATTCACGGACAAAGTTGTTAAATCAGCTATATATAGTACATTTTCTCTCATCTTTTCCTGCCATTTTGGGAAGATTGAAAATACAGAGCCTGGATGGAAAATAACCATAAATTTTCTTTTCTTTCCTTCCATTTTTCTTCTCTGCCAAATGATAGAATATATCAATTCTTTCTTCCATTTTCTCTCTACCATCTTCCATCCTCTCACTTTCCTGCCCTCTAAATGCACTCTTAAGGAACTATGATTGAAAGAAATCAAAATGAACTTTCAACCAGGCTATTATGGGAGAAGTGGACTCACTTTTTAAATAAAATTTATTAGATATTTCTCAAACTGTAATTCTATATCTTAAGATGTCCCCTCCCCACTTTTTCTAAATCAATTTTTTTTGGAGGGGAATTAGACAATAAACCGAAATGGAATAAGAAAGATAATATCTTAAATCATGGAATAAGAAAGATAACATCTTAAATCATAAAATGCTTTGAATTGCTAAATAGTTTATATGGTGGCCACTTATCCCAAAAAAAAGAGGATATTTGAACAAAAATGGGTGGGAAACAGAGCCCCCTTGCCTTTGTTTGATTGAAATTTCCTTTTGGCAGGAGTCATTGAAATTTCTTTGGAAAAAAAAGGGAAAACAATGCAATAGCCTACACTTTCAGCAAGAGTCCTGAAACGTTTTTACCATTGTATACGTTCAATTTTCCTCCTTTCTTTTACACAATGGCAAACCAAACAAGTTTTTCCTTGGAGAAAATGTTTCATTTCTCTTGCCAAAAGTGTAGGCTTTTGCATACTTGTGTTAGAGATGAGTGATTATAAGGTATTGTCACTCTAAATGGCACCTAAATGGTCCAGTTCTAGTTTGTGTTACATGTCATAGAACCATAATTGTAATGATTGTTGAAGATTTGAAGGTGACTAGGGAAGAGAGTTTACTGAAGTGCAATGGAAGTCCAAATGACACCTAGGTGATAATTTCAGTAAAATCATCATATAGTAGTTGTTACAATGCATTAGGGAACAATTTAAGTGAATGAAATGTGATATTGTTACGCTAAGAGGTGTACCTACTGTGCAACTTTTAAAACCATTGCAAATAATGAAGTGCATGAGCGTAAGCTAATTTGATTTTGTTTTCCAACATTCTCTATAAAACAGAGGGTAGTAACATAATGAAACGGAATGCAATGTTTTTTAACATGATAACAGAAAATAAAAAGGTTCTTTCTTGCACCCTATTTATGTTTGGTACTTAAGAGCAGGTGTATAACAAGAAGACCTCGTTTGTACTGCACCTCGTAATTTCCAGTTGTTAAAAACAAAAAACTTATTAGCATGTAATTTTAAAAGAATTATTAGCATATGATAGGTATGGTGATAGTCTAAACAGTAAGTCATCATCTGAGATAATCAATACTTACATGAAATTTGGTTGAGGCGGGATAGTACTTCATCCTATATTGGTCTCCCCCTAGGAGAAGTTTGGGCACACAGCAAGCCCAACTCTGTGATCTTGGTAGCCTTTTCTTCAGTGCATCCATCTTTTAGCAGATTTTTGTGAACTGCATGACCTTTAATGTGTTGCTTCTCCTTTGCACACATTATCAAATCTTTTTCTCTTTTGTTAGCTCCTGTAAAGGTCACTTCTTCAACTTGATAAGCTGCAACATCAAGATGCCCAAGCTGTATACATCTGCTTCTGCACTTGCATGCACTGCATTTTATTGTAAAATTATAAGTTAGTTTACACAAATACACACACATGTACGCACAAAGTTTGGTTTTTTATTTGGGAGTTTGTTACCTGTGATCTCTGGTGCTGAATATCCAGGAGTAGTTGTAGGTATGTTTCTACCATTTGGCATGGCCAAGCCAAAGTCACCTATCTTCACTTTTCTGCCTTGAACACGGAGGAATAAAGTTTAGGCAAAACAAAAGATTTATAACATAAAAAATCTTGTGAAAGATAGCAAATGTTTTTATCATTAACATACGTCTGTAATTCCTATAGATCTAACTTAACCTTATCAAGTAAAATATTTCCTGGTTTGAGGTCTGCATAAATGAGCTGGGGTTCAAAGTTATGCATGAAAACAATGGCTGATGTTGTGTCCTTGAGAATGTTCAGAGTCTGTTGCCATTGTAGTTCTATGGAAGATGAAAAGGAAAGAATTTGGTTTCAATTATTTGTGCAGCTTAGTACACGTCAAAACATAGAGCATCAAAAATGAAATTTAGAAAAGAGTTGGATCTTGTCATGAACATGTATATGGAAATTATGCCCCATTCCATATTTATTTCTAATTCAGTCTATTTTCTCCTGTTGTACAGAAGGATAGATACACATAAAAAATGAAATTTAAAAAAGAGTTGGATCTTGTCATGAGCATCTATATGGAAGGTATGCCTTATTCCATATTTGTTGAATATCTCAATCTCACTTGTTAATACTTGCTTTCTTTGGATTATTATGCATGGAAGTTTCTTCTCTAGCTTGAAGATTACTTTGGCTTGCTATACATACATAGTTTGAGTATTTAGGTATCTAGTAAATTGCATTATGGAAAAATTTCATACCTGAAATCTCCTTTTTCACATCGGTTGGCATGAAATCATAGATTAGAAACAGCTTTTCTCCTGTTTGCTGTGACCATACCCCGAGTCTAATAATATTCTGGTGTACCAACTGACTCAGGGCATGTACTTCCACTTGCAAATTCGATAGAACAAGCATTGTTAGTAAACAGGAGAGAGAGAGAGAGAGAGAGATTTTATTTTATCTTTTTCGTGTTTTTCTCTCTTTGATTCCTTTCTTGAATCAGTTCAACAATTTCTTTATTTGCTCTTGAATTTACACAGCAAATCCTCAAAGTTGTTGATTTCTTAATTCAATTTGCAAATTTCTTCTATCCAGTTTTGTCCTTTCTTCTGATCCAGTAAATTTATTTATTTATTTATTTTTTATCTTAGTTTTCTTCTATTCCATCTAATGACTCTGATTCAATTTCTTCTCCAACAATGGCTGCTACTTAAAGCACAGTTCATATCAAAGATGATTCAAATCCATATCACTTACAAAGTGGTGATAATCCAGGTTCCAAGCCACTGTTCTTGTCTCTCAACTCACAATACTAGGAACAGTTTCTTTCTTCTTGCATTGATTTCAAAGGACAAGATTAGCTTCGTCGATGGAAGCATTTCACAGCCTACAAATCCCACGGATCCTTTATTCAACTCCTGGAGACAATGCAATACAATGGTCCTTTAATGGATTCTCAACTCCATTTCGAAGGACATCACTTTAAGTGTGATGTATTTCAATACTGCTAGGGAGGTGTGGGTTGATCTGAAGTGAAGATTCTCACTGGGCAATGGGCCTTGAATGTTTGAGTTACAGAAGGAAGTTCTCTTATGGCTATTACACGAAATTTAAGGCTGTTTTGGGATGAGTTAAAGGCCTATAATACTTGCACTTGTGGACATCAAGAGTACCAAATTGCTATGTCTTTTCTGATGGGTTTAAATGAGTCTTTTGGTGCTATTAGAGGTCAGATATTGCTCCTAGAACCCTCACCACCCCTTCATAAAGTGTTTTCACTTGTGTCTTAAGAAGAGAAACAAAGAAAGGTTGGGAGTGGGTCAAATGTTGGAACTGAATCTGCTGGACTCATGGCTAAGGCTCAACTCACAGCATTCACAGTATCAACAGTACAACAAAGGGAATTACTCTAACAAGCCTAAGAAAGAAAGACCTCAGAGCTCACATTGTTGTTTACTTGGGCATGTTGTTGACAAATGCTAGAAAATACATGGTAATCCTCCCGGTTACAGGACCAAAGACAAATCTCAGTGGTGGCAAACCAAGTTATTGTGAACTCTTCAAGCTCAGCATTTGACACTGGGGGAGAAGATTTAGCTCAAGTAGCATTGACTTAATCTCGGTATCAGCAACTTCTCAACATGCTGAACTAACAAACTTTTCTTGTCAATCAGTGTATACCAAAAGTGGCACAGGGTAATCATCAAGTAGCAAGTCTTTTAGTCCCATTTCACACATGTCAGGTAGTCAGTGTTTTATCCTTAATCCAAAGCACAATGTTGATGACCATTCTATTTTTTCTCCATATTCTTTTGATATTTCTACTGTACATTCTGATGATTGGATTATTGATGGTGGAGCCACTGATTATATGGTCCATTCCGTCAATTTTTTCACTAAAATTACATCTATTGCTCACATCACTATTAAATTGCCTAATGGGGAATTTGTTATAGTAACTCATACAGGCACTGTCCAACTTTCTACATCTATTGTCCTAGAAAATGTTCTGTGTTCCTAGTTTTACTTTCAAACCTCATTTCCTTTAGCAAATTGACTAGTTCTTTGAGATGTTGTATTTTTCTATCTTCTTATTGTTTCATCCAGGACTTGGAGCAATGGGAGGACGATTGGGATGGGTAAACAGCTTGGTAATCTTTACATTTTGCAGAAATGTGCCTCCAATCAAATATCTCTTCCTTTCCAGTTTTCAACCTTCTTGTCTCATTTTTTACAAAAATCAAGTGTATCTGTTTCCCCAATCTTTTATGTCCAAAGCCATTTGTTCCATAATCGGCTTGTACATCTCTTTGTAAGAAGGCTTCAAGTTCTTACTTATGAAATGCCTGAAATAACAGCTTGTCAGAATTCATCAATTCCTTGTACCATTTGTCCTTTTATCTAAAGAGAAAAGACTTTCTTTTTCTCCTTACACATGTTTCTGAATGTATCTTTGACCTTGTGCACTGATATATATGGAGACTATTTTTCACTCCTATGAATGACCACAAATATTTTCTCATTATTGTTGATGACCACGATAGATGCGCTTGGGTCAATTTGAAGAAATTCAATTAAGAAACAACCTCACTCCTTCTGTCTCTTTCTTTCATTTAGTTGAGACCCAATTTCATACTAAAATCAAAGTACTTACAAGTGACAATGTCATTGAATTTGCCATGCCTTCCTTCTTTGCTTCTCACCAACTTAGCTATGGGAAACACCACAAATAAATGCTGTAATTGAAAGAAAACACCAGCATATCTTAAATGCAGCTAGGGCCTTTAGGTTCCAAGCAATCTCCTTATTAAATTTTGGTGAGATTGTGAATCAAATAGACTTCCTAGTCCTCCTCTGCATAACTCCACTTCTTATGAGAGACTTTTGGGCAAGTCTCCTCCTTACTGTCATTTAAA
This sequence comes from Quercus glauca, assembly GCA_023736055.1. Taxonomy (NCBI): domain Eukaryota; kingdom Viridiplantae; phylum Streptophyta; class Magnoliopsida; order Fagales; family Fagaceae; genus Quercus; species Quercus glauca. Next base: position 28,554,771 of record CM043322.1, read on the forward strand.
GTTCTTTGCTATGCTTCTGCTCTTTCTAGACATAGATCAAAATTTGATCCAAGGGCAAGTCCTTGCATTTTCATTAGCTATCCTTTGGTTTTATGGGTTATAAACTGTATGATTTAACCTCTCATAATGTCTTTTTGTCTAGAAAGGTTATTTTTCATGAAATAGTTTCCCTATCACGCTTGGTATACAAATCAGTCCAATAATACCTACCCTTTATTTCCTAATTCATATTCTGCAGAACATGATGTCACTCCCTCTTCCACACCTATTTCCCATAACTCCCTGACCAGATTGATGATCCTACTCCTACTCAATATCTCTAAATCTGCATCTGATCCTGTAAAAAGTATTCTACAGATCACATTTCTAGTCCTAGTATTCCTCAACTTGTCAGGCATTCTACCAGACTACACAAGGCACCTGCTTATCTCAAAGATTACCACTGCAAGTTGGCTTCAAATGATGTTTGCTCTCCCCCCATTCTCTCCACTGTTGCTTCCATTTCATTTGGTAAGCCACATCCAATTTCATCTACTCTTTCTTATCACAACTTATGACCAATTCATAGGTCTTATAGTCTAGCCTTATCTAGTACTACTAAACTAATCCTTTAGTCAAGCTCTCCAAGATCCTGTTTGGAAAGCAGCAATGGATGCTGAAATCACAGCCTTAGAAGCTAATAAAACTTGGTTCTTGACTCCCTTACCACTTGCTAAACAACCAATTGGCTGCAAGTGGGGTTTTAAGACAAAACTCTAAGTCAGATGGTAGTAATAGCCATAAATATTAGTCAAGGTTAATAGTTATCAATATTGACATGTACATAAATATTACTCAAAAGCACAGGACAAGCTTATACGACCAATAGTTTTGATCAACAACACAAGTCGCACTACAAATCATTTATAATATATTGAGTTGTATTGTGTAATTAACATGTACATACAGCTGTCATGATATTTTTAGTTAGTCCTTAATGCACTTTCTTAGGTTTGTTAGATAGAAATTAGTTTGTTAACAGTTGGTTATAAGTCTATGTTTTTGTATATATAGTAATGTATTATTCATTCTATCAATAAGAAATACGCATTTTCTCCCAATTTATATATTCTCATATGAATCCCATAGCTTTGCATGTGCTAAAGCATAAATTTGAGGGAGGTTTCAGCTATTAGTATACTTTCATGTTTCCCAATTTTGTTTAAGGCTGTGGCAATAAGAAGGCTGATATGAAATCCAACATAAGAGAGTGATCTTTTCACTTCCAAGTGTGTAAACATGTCCTCTGCATCACGTGTGCCTCATGCTCAACCCCCCAAGGACACCACCACTTTAATAAAATTCCAACGGCTAAGATTCATGTTTCTAATTCTAGGTTCTCAAAAAACTCCGTTATCTTTAGTTAGCTCTTAATTATAGCAAACTATAATAGGACAATAGAGTTTTTTACTTGTATCAAAACTAGTGGTTTAAGAGTGAGAAGAAGATACTGTGAGTTTAAACAAAGACAAGCTATTTTCTAAAGAAGTCGGTTATTTATCAAAAAATAAAGGAGGCAAGATACAAAATATGTTTTTAGAATGATTCTTACCTCCCATTGTTTGAATTTAGGGTCTGTGGTCCTGTTGTAGTCAGCGATTTTCACAGCCACAACATCACCTCCATAGAGTCCCTTGTAAACGGCACCAAAACCCCCTTCGCCAATTTTCAATTCAAAATTGGCGAAGTCTCTAACTTCGTCCCATGGCAATTCAATTGTATTTGGAGTCATATCTGGTATAGACAATTGAAAAGGTTAACAAAGGCCGAATGGGAATGGGCATTGATTGTTTGAACAAAATCTATGGCAGTGCTCCAACAGATTATTATTAAAAAAAAAAAAAAAAAGGCAGTGCTCCAACAGAGAGGTATTTAAATAGAAGCAGATTGGGTTCTGAAGCAATGAGCCCATTTTTACTATGATTCAATCTGATATATCTAAATTAAAGCAGATTGGGTTTTGAAGCAGGGAGTGAGTCCATTTTTACTATGATTCAATCTGAAATGGAAATTTAGATGTGAATTGAAGCAAACCCTAGTAAATTGGAGCACAAACAGAGCAATTTAGCATTAAATGTGAATTGAAGCAAACACTAGTAAATACGAGCAGCAAATAGAGCAATTTGGCAATTCAAAGATCTCAAAAAGCAGAGCAATCTAAAAACAAAAACCGTGCACTTCAAAGATCTCAAGATCAGAATGTACATTATTAAAAAAAGGAATCTTAGCACAGCACAAACATTAATTGAGCACAATTACGTTAAATAAAACCTTATAGAAAACCTTTGAAGTCCTTAGCCAAATAACATTGAGCACAACACACAAATTAAAGAAATCAGAAAGAGTTAAGAGTACTTTTGCCTTGAGTGAATATGGATCTGAGTGGTATTGGGTTTGGGAATTTGAAGAAGTTTGGGTTTAGGGTTTTATAAATGAGTCTTATGTTGTTTGATGTTGTTTGTGCCTTCAATAGGAAGATGATATGTTTGCTTGTTTTTATACTTGGACACATTTATTTTTTTATTGGAAACATTCACATAAGCGTGTGTAATTGTGTATAATATAAAAAAAGTGTAAAATTTACCCAATTTTTCTAAAAAATGACTCACATTAGTCAGTGTATAATTATGTAAATTTACAGTTTTTCTATCATAACATTGTAAATTTACAATGATGCTATTCATTTCTAAGTAAATTGCAAAACACACCTCTAAAGTTTGGGGGTGTTTGAATTTTACACTCGGAAGTTTTAATTTTTGAATTTTACATCTGATTGATACTGTTTGGATTGTTACCCCCTAGCTGTTTGTTGCCACATGTATTTTATTAGTCCATTGAAAAAATGACACGTCATTTTAATGATTTCATATAAATTAAATAAATTTTAAAATTTATGAAAAATAAAATTTATGCTCTAAAATTTAAAAATTATATAAACAGAAAAAAAAAAAAAAAAAAAGAACCACACAATAAAAGATCTAAAACACACACAAATGAAAAATCCACAAGCTCCTATCACACACATATAAACTATTACAAATCCACAAAACTAAAACACTAAAAAAATTTAGTCTCTCATTATATTTCCCTTTCTCTCACTCGCACTTTGTGTCCTCTCCCTCTCACATTCTGCCCATCCCAAAATCGGCTCATACCCGAATGGAAGAATTCCATATATCATTGGGGCCACTAGAGAAGAAGATGAAGTCTTCTCAGCCAAAGCTTGGGACATTATCAACGAATCACCCTTAATGATAAACTCAAGGATGCCCACCTAGATCGAAGAGAGAAACCCTAAACCCTAAACCCATCAAACAACATAAGGCTCATTTATAAAACCCTAAACCCAAACTTCTTCAAATTCCCAAACCGATTACCGCTCAGATCCATATTCACTCAAGGTAAAAGTACTCTTAACTCTTTCTGATTTCTTCAATTTGTGTGTTGTGCTTAACGTTATCTGGCAAAGGACTTTGAAGGTTTTCTATAAGGTTTTATTTAACGTAATTGTGCTCAATTAATGTTTATGCTGTGCTGAGATTCCTTTTTTTAATAATGTACATTCTGATCTTGAGATCTTCGAAGTGCACGGTTTTTGTCTTTAGAGTGCTCTGTTTTTTGAGATCTTTGAATTGCTAAATTGCTTTGTTTGCTCGTATTTACTAGTGTTTGCTTCAATTCACATTTAATGCTAAATTGCTCTGTTTGCCGCTCCAATTTTTAGGGGTTTGCTTCAGTTCACATCTAAATTTCCATTTCAGATTGAATCATAGTAAAAATGGGCTCATTCCCTACTTTAAAACCCAATCTGCTTCAATTTAGATATATCAGATTGAATCATAGTAAAAATGGGCTCACTGCTTTAGAACCCAATCTGCTTCTATTTAAATACCTCTCTGTTGGAGCACTGCCTTTTTTTATTTATTTATTTATTTATTTATTTTATTATTAATAATAATCTGTTGGAGCACTGCCATAGATTTTGTTCAATCAATCAATCAATGCCCATTCCCATTTGGCCTTTGTTAACCTTTTCAATTGTCTATACCAGATATGGCTCCAAATCCAATTGAATTGCCATGGGATGAAGTTAGAGACTTCACCAATTTTGAAATGAAAATTGGTGAAGGGGGTTTTGGAGACGTTTACAAGGGACTCTATGAAGATGGTGATGTGGCTGTGAAAATCGACGACTACAACAGGACCACGGACCCCAAATTCAAACAATGGGAGGTAGGAATCATACTAAAAACATATTTTGTATCTTGCCTCATTTATTTTTTGATAAATAACCGACTTCTTTACAAAATAGCTTGTCTTTGTTTAAACTCACAGTAACTTCTTCTCACTCTTAAACCACTAGTTTTGATGCAAGTAAAAAACTCTATTGTTCTATTATAGTTTGCTATAATTAAGAGCTAACAAAAGATAACGGAGTTTTTTGAGAACCCAGAAGTAGAAAAATGAATCTTAGCCGTTGGAATTTTATTAAAGTGGTGGTGTCCTTGGGGGGTTGAGCATGAGGCACATGTGATGCAGATGACATGTTTACACACTTGGAAGTGAAAAGATCACTCTCTTATGTTGAATTTCATATCAGCCTTCTTATTGCCACACCCGGAAACAAAATTGGGAAACATGGAAGTATACTAATAGCTGAAACCTCTCTCAAATTTATGCTTTAGCACATGCAAAGCTATGGGATTCATATGAGAATATATATTGAGAGAAAATGTGTATTTCTTATTGATAGAATGAATAATACATTACTATATATACAAAAACATAGACTTATAACCAATTGTTAACAAACTAATTTCTGTCTAACAAACCTAAGAAAGTGCATTAGGGCTAACTAATAATATCATGACAGCTGTATGTACATGTTAATTACACAATACAACTCAATATATTATAAATGATTTGTAGTAGGACTTGTGTTGTTGATCAAAACTATTGGTCGTATAAGCTTGTCCTGTGCTTTTGAGTAATATTTATGTACATGTCAATATTGATAACTATTAACCTTGAGTAATATTTATGGCTATTACTACCATCTGACTTAGAATTTTGTCTTAAAACCCCACTTGCAGCCAATTGGCTGTTTAGCAAGTGGTGAGGGAGTCGAGAACCAAGTTTTATTAGCTTCTAAGGCTGTAATTTCAGCATCCATTGCTGCTTTCCAAACAGGATCTTGGAGAGCTTGACTAAAGGATTTAGTTTAGTAGTACTAGATAAGGCTAGACTGTAAGACCTAAGAATTGGTCATAAGTTGTGATAAGAAAGAGTAGATGAAATTGGATGTGGATTACCAGATGAAATGGAAGCAGCAGTGGAGAGAATGGGAGGGGAGCAAACGTCATTTGAAGCCAACTTGCAGTGGTAATCTTTGAGATAAGCCGGTGCCTTGTGTAGCCTGGTAGAATGCCTGACAAGTTGAGGAATACTAGGACTAGAAATGTTATCTGTAGAATTACTTTTTACAAGATCAGATGGAGATTTAGAGATATGAGTAGGAGTAGGATCATCAATCTGGTTAGGGAGTTATGGGAAATAGGTGTGGAAGAGGGAGTGACATCATGTTTTGCAGAATATGAATTAGGAAATAAAGGGTAGGTATAATTGGACTGATTTGTATACCAAGCGTGATAGGGAAACTATTTCATGAAAAATAACCTCTCTAGACAAAAATACATTATGAGAGGTTAAATCATACAGTTTATAACCCATAAAACCAAAAGGATAGCCAATGAAAATGCAAGGACTTGCCCTTGGATCAAATTTTGATCTATGTCTAGAAAGAGCAGAAGCATAGCAAAGAACTTTAGATGACAGTAAGGAGGAGACTTGCCCAAAAGTCTCTCATAAGGAGTGGAGTTATGAAGAGGAGGACTAGGAAGTCTATTTGATTCACAATCTCACCAAAATCTAATAAGGAGATTGCTTGGAACCTAAGGGCCCTAGCCACATTTAAGATATGCTGGTGTTTTCTTTCAATTACATCATTTTGTTGTGGTGTTTACCATAGCTAAGTTGGTGAGAAGCAAAGAAGGAAGGCATGGCAAATTCAATGACATTGTCACTTCTAAGTACTTTGATTTTAGTATGAAATTGGGTCTCAACTAAATGAAAGAAAGAGACTGAATGAGTGAGGTTGTTTCTTAATTGAATTTCTTCAAATTGACCCAAGCGCATCTAATGTGGTCATCAACAATAATGAGAAAATATTTGTGGCCATTCATAGGAGTGAAAAATAGTCCCCATATATATCAGTGCACAAGGTCAAAGATACATTCAGAAACATGTGTAAGGAGAAAAAGAAAGTCTTTTCTGTTTAGATAAAAGGACAAATGGTACAAGGAATTGATGAATTTTGACAGGCTGTTATTTCAGGCATTACATAAGTAAGAACTTGAAGCCTTCTTACAAAGAGATGTACAAGCCGATTATGGAACAAATGGCTTTGGACATGGTTCTAGGTCTTATTACGTTGCAAAGAAGTAAAAGATTGGGGAAACAGATACACTTGATTTTTGTAAAAAATGAGACAAGAAGGTTGAAAACTGGAAAGGAAGAGATATTTGATTGGAGGCACATTTCTGCAAAATGTAAAGATTACCAAGCTGTTTACCCATCCCAATCGTCCTCCCATTGCTCCAAGTCCTTGATGAAACAATAAGAAGATAGAAAAATACAACATCTCAAAGAACTAGTCAATTTGCTAAAGGAAATGAGGTTTGAAAGTAAAACTAGGAACACATAACATTTTCTAGGACAATAGATGCAGAAAGTTGGATAGTGCCTGTATGAGTTACTATAACAGATTCCCCATTAGGCAATTTAACAGTGATGTGAGCAATAGATGTAATTTTAGTGAAAAAATTGATGGAATGGACCATATGATCAGTGGCTCCACTGTTAATAATCCAATCATCAGAATGTACAGTAGAAATATCAAAAGAATATGGAGGAAAAATAGAATGGTCATCAACATTGTGCTTTGGATTAAGGATAAAACACTGACTACCTGACATGTGTGAAATGGGACTAAAAGACTTGCTACTTGATGATTACCCTGTGCCATTTCTGGTATGCACTGATTGATAAGAAAAGTTTGTTAGTTCAGCATGTTGAGAAGATGCTGATACCGAGATTAAGTCAATGCTACTTGAGCTAAATCTTCTCCCCCATTGTCAAATGAGTTCATAGTAACTTGGTTTGTCACCACTGAGATTTGTCTTTGGTCCTGTAACTAGGAGGATTACCATGTATTTTCCAGCATTTGTCAACAACATGCCCAAGTAAGTCTTGAATTACAAAGTTTTAACTTGCCGTACTTTTCTATTCCCTCACTATGTTTTTCTGTAATTGCAGCTTATAGTTGCTAAATTAGATGAAATAAGGAAAGAAGTATTGCTACTTAGGGCTAATATCAAACAAGCTGAGAAAGAATTGCACACCATTAAGAAAGATATAGAATCTCCACAGAAGCAATTAATAGTTATAGGACACAGAAAAGATGAAGCGTACAAATGCATTCTTCAACTAAGGAAACTGCTTGAATGGCAGAGTTAGGATTTTAGTTTAGGGTGCAAGATTAAAAGGTAGTATTAAAAAAAATTACAAAATAAATAAACAATTGTAAACAAATTTAACAAAAAGTAAATGTTGCATATTGTTAAAAAAAAATATTTAAATGGCATTTCGCTTTTTATTTATGGGACAAGTCATTTATGAGATATGAACAAGAAAGACAAATGCCATGAATAATGTAATAGGTAAAAAATAAGGGATACGCTATGTACACAACATTTTCTTAACAAATCTTAGATGATAAGTTGTTACTGGCTGTTATTGGTAAAAAAAAAAAAAAAAAAGTAATTTCAGTAGTAGGTTCAAATTAAAACCAATTATATCTTACACATATAATTTGTTATAAAAATATTATAAATATAGTACTTCTCTATATTTTTTATCATTTTTTTTTTTTACTTTAACTTTTCGGGAAGACTTTTTTCCATACTTCCCCGTCTGCTTCTTTAAGGGTGGAGTGGACCAACTTTTTCTCCTTTTCATATCAAAAGGGTGGGTCAAAGTGTCAGGCACCTTAAATAAACACTGAAATGCCTCCCTATAGATCCTCAATTGACTAAGTTGACCACATGTATTATTTTTCATCATTTTATTCTATTTGAAGTCATAAACTTTATTACTTCCTAGATTGACAAGTCATTTTTTACTACTTTTATCAGTGTAATGTTAGCTTTGGTTTTCCTCTACAATTTTTTCGCTTCTTTAACTCGAATCAACTCACTCTTTCCATGATATAAGACATGTCATTTTTTTACTACTTTTATCAATGTAATGTTAGTTTTAGGCTTCCTCTACATTTTTTTTCGCTTCTTTCACTCGAATCAACTCACTCTTTCTATGATACAAGACAGATGAAAGTTTAACAAAACATAAGATATTTCTACATTAAGACCTCAAACATCGTTATTCCCAATTTGACCAGGTTTACCTAAGATCAAGTTGGCTTGATTTATTTTTGGACAAAATACGTATTCATAAATTTATAATGCCATTAAGCTCTTTTGAGATTGGCATGAAAGTTCCATGAAATCCATATGGAACTCTGCATGGTAATGTAATTTTGGCAACCGGCTCACTTGAAAACTTCTTTGCATCAATTATATAAACCTGCAAGGAGAAAAAATATATTTCAATCTATAATAACATATAACAAGATCTATATTAGCTAGATACCCAATTCACTTACTTGAGATATGTCAGTGTCTTCGTTGTGAATAAAAGTGATAATCCAACCATCATCTTCTTCAAAACCTCCTTCTTTCAAGACAAAGGCAGCTCCAGTGCAAAATGTATTATCCTCAAATACATGATATTCCACTCCTATCTGGTCCTCGGAATATCTTTCTCTAGTCCACAAAATCAATGTTGGTATTAATCAAATTAACAATTTAATATTGATGTATGTATAGAAAGAGAAGAACAAAAGACGTTAGGACTCTTTACCAAAGAAAATCTTGTGTCTGTCTCTTCAAAGTGTAGCTTGGCTAGTCCTCCATATTTAGGCTTGCCTAAATGATCAAGTTGAAAAATTATATTTTCACATTTAATAAGAAGATGTTAATGATAAGGGTAAAGGTAACTATTTTAAGCAAGATTGTTTTGAATTTTTTGTAGTCACCTGAGGTAGAGCTCGCAATGGAATTAACAACTTGGCAATATCCATACCTATTCTTTACACCTGTAAAATCTCCATTGATAATAGGAAAATCCATAGAAAATTCAATTCCGGTAAGGTTTCTCTCCCTAACTTCTCCAGTTTGCATGTGTAATCTCCATTCATAACGAGTAAATAATAATCCATCTTCTGTTGAGCTATTAGTGTCTCCTTCAATTGAATTTATAGGCTTAAGTCTTTTGGAAAACCACTCAAATTTATTCAAACCCATTTCTGGCCCTGGTACAATTGAGTCAAGGGCTCTACATCCCCACACTACAACCTATTATTCCTCATCAGACAAACATAATTTCAAAACAGTCAAGTTAATTTATATGATTGATCTTATTGGAAGATGGTAAGGGTAAAAAAAAAAAAAAGATTGCTTATTCTATCATTTACCTCATTATCATCCTCAAAGCAATTGATAATATGAAATGTGCAATTGGTTTCCACCTCAAACCACCGGATTGAATCTGAGTCACCATAACGAGGAACTATCCCAATCCTTGCATAGTCTTCCTTATTGTACTTGATTAATCTACAAATAGAATTTGGTTTATAAAGTGGCATAATTTTATGTAGTACTTGTCAAAATATTGGTTCTACAAAATTCTATAATTTGATCCAAAGTGAAGAAATATTTTTTTGAAATATTTGTCTGCATAAGAAATTTTTTTTTTTGAAAAAGTGAAGAAAACAAATTTTTTAAATTGGTGTCAAAGGGCACATGCACTCACGGGCCTCCACTAAAAAATCTTTTAATTTCTATGGTGGAAAATCCAAGATCACATTATACCTGCAAAGCAAAAGCACAGGTTATTAGGGTTATCAATTTTATTTATTTGGTAAATATTTCAAAATTAATACGAAGTGGGATCAGTAACTTACCTCTGAGTGACCCCTATCTCATGGATAATGCAACACCTATCCAGTTTGAGATCCACTTTGTGAACCAATTTCTTTCCATCAGCTTCAAAAAGAAAATAGGCCATGCTCATTAGGCTAACACTACACATTAGAAGGATCATAAGAAATATTATTTTTGAGTATACCAGAAATCACTCCCAATTCAAGAAAAGGTTTAATAGCATCCATCCCAATAATAACAAGCTCTCCAGTTCATGGAGCTCTCTGTAACATAAACACACATAAAATGAGCAAAATTTAAAAACTTTAATAAAAAATGAATGTTGAATGGTTTTAGAGTATGTATGCAAAGAGGGACATTTGGATGGCTGGTACAAGGTCGTTTCCAAGCTCCATTGAAATCCCAATTGCCTAAAGTTTTTAGTGCTAAAATGTCAATCTCTTGAGGCACGAAATTTTCTGCAACTGAGTATAACTTCCCAGAATGCTCGAAAACATTGGTGTTGCTTAAGTCTTTGTTTACTTTGCCATACCTCAACTACAAAATTCATATCAAAGGTATCAATCAATTTAGCTAAAGCTTTTATATGTCACAAATTTCACAAAAAGTTTAGTTATTGGCCACGTTTATTTTGACACCACTTTTATGTAAAATATAAAAAACCGTTTAAATAATTAATTATTTTTTCTTTTTCCACAATTTTTTTTTTAAAAATATATCTTCTAAACCAATATCCTCAATGCATTCATTTAAGTTTTCCTATTTTATATTTATTGCCTAACTTCAATGATAAACATGTCTGCACTTATTAATTTATGACTTACAGGCTTGGTGAAATCTAAAAGCTAATATGTAATCCACCATGACCACGTAGTTAATTCTAATGGCTCTATCTACAATTCTTGCAGCCATATCTTAGAGACAAAAAAAATACTTTTTTTTTATGAGAAAGTTTAATTCATTCAGACTGAAATTGGAATACAACAAGGGAAATTACAAAGCAAGAAGCACCTCTAGATACATTCACGTTGGATGAGAAGCTGCACCATAGGTGGTGAGACTCCCTTCTAGACCTGACAACTTCCATTTTGCCTAGCATGTTGTGCAAGTTCATGTGCAACCTTGTTGTAGTCCCTTTTCAAGTGCTTAAACTTCCAACTCCTAAAAGAGCCCAAGAGATTAATGATACCTTGACAGAGGTGGCCTAAATCTCATTCAAAATCAAGAGTTTTTAGGCTTTGGATGGCAGTGAGTGAATCAGATTCAAAAATGACTTTGGATAGCTCTAGTTCTTTAGCTAGCAGAACTCCATTCTCCAGTGCTATAAACTCAGTTTCAAGACTTGTGTACTGTCCAGGCAGCATTTTACTCATGGCTGCAACTGCATCTCCTTTACTATTCCTATTGATCACCCCTACGCTTGACATTCTGCCATCATCTGATGAGGCTCCATCCACATTTATTTTATGAAAATCTGGAGGGGGAGCTATACATTTTGGATCTTTAGGGGTATGTTTCCCATTGATTGAGGCAATAGCTTCCTTATGTTCAAGGAAAAGTCTCTTTGCGTGGTACCAAATCTGGTTGGGCGGGTCAGTTTTGTCTTCAAAACATTTTTGTTCCTATTATACCAGATGGACCAAGCAGCTGCAAAAAAGAGTTCCAAATCCTTGGTAGCTCCTTTGGAGAGGATTCTCATAGTTGCATCAAAGAAATCTATGCAATTATCATCCATTCTTACAGGGCATTCCTCCCATTTATTCCAAAATTGCCTAGCTAATTCACAAAGCAGTAGGGAGTGTACAATAGATTCAGCCTCCTGTTCACACATTGGGCACATCACATCTGTGTTTACTCCTCTTCTATATAGATTCATCCTGGTTGGAAGTGCATTCATGCACTCGCGCCAAGCAAAGATCCTGATTTTTGCCGGGATCTTTAGGTGCCACATTCTTTTCCATAATGGTGTTCTTGCGTCTCCCCTAGAGCATTCCCGTCCTTCATTGGTCTCTACCACTTTGAGAGCAATGTAATAGGCACTCTTTACAGAAAATTCTCCCCTTCTATTGCCAACCCAAATGATTTTGTCCTCAGGCAAGTTGTAACTCAATGGCATGTTAAGGATAGTATTTGCTTCAAAGGGTAGAAAGAGCGATCTTACCAAATCAGCTTTCCATCTTCTTGTTTTAGCATCTATAAGGGCAGAAACCATCGGGAAATCGTCAAAGAGACATGATGGTGATATTACTTTATAAGTGGTGGGAGTAGGCAACCATTTATCCTCCCATATATGAATTCGTCTTCCATTACCAACCCTCCACCGAGTCCCTTTTCTTATGACCTCTAGACTGTTAAAGATGCTTCTTCAAGCATATGACAGATTACTGCTCAATTTAGAATTTAAGACATCACCATGGGGATAATACTTGGCTTTATAGATGCGTGCTACTAGAGAGTGTGGATTGGTAAGCAATCTCCAACCTTGCTTAGCTAGCATGGCTAAGTTGAAGGCTTGGAGGTTTCGGAACCCCATACCTCCATTTAATTTTGATTTGCACATGCTTTTCCAACTAACCCAAGCAATTTTGTTTTCCTGCTGCCTTTGTCCCCACCAAAACCTTCTCATTATTCCTTCAATCTCCTCACAAAGTCCTTTAGGAAGCTGAAAATAACTCATGGTATATGTTGGGATGGCTTGGGCCACAGCCTTTATAAGGACCTCCCTTCCTCTGATGGACAAAAGTTTCTCTTTACACCTAGATAGTTTTTTTGCTACTTTTTCTTTTATTTCAGCAAAGACATCTTTTTTTGACTTCCCAATGATTGAGGGGAGGCCAAGATATTTTCCGTGTCTTGTGTCTTGCATTGGTCCCAATATCTCAAGAACCTTTCTCCTAGTGTCATTCGGAGTGTTGTGGCTGAAGAACATGGAGGATTTGTCTGCATTTATTTTCTGTACAGAGGTTGCCTCATATAGATCAAGAATCTCCACAAATTTTTGACACTCTTGCCTACTTGCTTTGCAAAATAGGAGGCTGTCGTTTGTGAAAAATAGGTGCGTGACCATAGGACATCCTCTGCATATTGACACACCCTTGAGCATTTTATTCCTAGCTACCTCATTGATCAGGGATGAGAATCCATCTGCACATAAAAGAAAGAGATAAAGAGACAGGGGGTCACCTTGCCGCAGCCCCCTTATTGGAGTAATGCTACCATAAGCAACCCCATTTATTAAGATAGAGTAAGTCACAGTTGTAATGCAATGCATAATCAGATTAATCCACTTTTCATGAAAACCTAAGTGCTCCATAACTTTTTCAATGAAACTCCATTCAACCTTGTCATAGGCCTCGCTCATGTCAAGTTTGACAGCCATGATGTAATCCTTCCCATCCCTTTAAGACCAAAAAAAAAAAAAAAAAAAACCTAGTTTTATATTGATTTACCCACCAAATTTAGCACATAAGCAGACAAAATAGCGAGTGATTTGCCTTTCGCAGCTTGGAGAAAGCACTGTTTTTTTCTTTGCGTTTCTAGTTTGAACGTTTCGGTTTCAATATATCTCTTATTGTAGACAACATTCCAGCTCCCATCACCATCTTTATTAAAATACAAGGCATGAACCATTCCTTCTTCCACCCAAGAGTGACTTGACCTTCCAAACATGGACTTTGTCGATTTAAATCCTCCAAAAAGGGGGGTTCGATCTTGCAATCACAATGAAATGCACCAATTGCCCCATATTTTTGATAATTCATTTGCTACAACAAGTGGGGAAGGACTTGAACAACAATTATCGTCATAAACTATATTAAGTTATATTACTGAATTACAAGAGTCCAAATCTTACGTCTCATAATTCCTATTCCACTTATACTCCCCTAATAAAATTTGAACACATGCTCACCTCTTTAATTAAATCCTCATTTTCAGCCTTTTTCTTATATCAATTTCCTAAAATAAAATAAAATTCAAAGAGTCACCACAAGCTGCCACCACCAATGACTTTTGCCAGTGCCATTAGAAAGATCTCGTTGACGTCATCAGCTGCCATACACCACTATTAGCAGTAAAAATAAATAATAATAAAATTTAAAAAAAAAAAAAAACGTCAACAGACCACAACCATCGTTGCTGGGTTTGCCCACTTTCTCTGTCGCCATCGTTGCCAAGTTTGCCTTACTTAGCCACCACCTTTATCTACTCCTTGTTTTCTTGCCATTAACGCCCTGAGGAGAACAGCTTGTACATAACATTAAGAAGGTTTCTATTCATTAAATAGAACATGGTGGTGGCGGTCCCAGACCCCATTCTTCTTAATTTTGATTCGAATGTTTGAAATTTCCAACTATATTTAATCTTTCTTATGAAATATATTAGTTGGAAACCTTCTTAATTTTAGAGGACTTGAGCAGCGGGAGAGAAAAATAAGAAACCATGGTGGTGGTTTCTTGCCAGTGGTGTTGCTAGATGACAATGGTGGTAGTAGGCGTTCAAATCGAATTCAGATCTACCTCGACTTGGTGGCTGTGACTGGAGTTGATGGCGCTGACGAACTAATGTCAGTGGTGTTAGGCCTAGGTCGGTGGACTCGGGTGGGGGTTGAATATGCGTTGGATTTTTTTCTTTTTCAATTTTATTTTGTGGACAGCTTTTTTTTTTTTCATTTATTTTAGGTAAGTAAAATAAAATAACATAAAATTAAAAATGAAAAAGAATGAGCAGACAAGTGGCATATTTTGATTTGTGGAGCATGGAATGAGACAGAGAGAGTGAGACAGATGATTTTGATTCGAATTACAAGACTGGCTTTTAATTAATTAGACACTTTTTTTTTAGGGAAAAATTATAACACTTTTAATTCTTACAGTAACTACTGGTAATTAGCTAAATAGCATGATTAACTAAGGCTTGCTGAATAAATAGTTTTTTGATACAAGATTAAAATTCTACTCTAATTTAATCTAAGTATATATGTTTGTGAAACTCCCTCCTAGTGACTTGAACCTCAGTCTTTACCTCTCGCCTTTACCCCCCGAACCCCAGCCTTTACACCCTGCAAGCACTTATACTTGTAAAGTGACCATCGCACCAAGAGTGTGCAATGGTAATAGTTGAATATATGATTTACACCTACAAATACTGTTGGGGAAAACTTCTAATCCCCTCTTTGTCTATGTGTGAATTAAAATATATAACTACCAAGTAATAGCAATATTATGGAAAAAAAAAATTCAGCAAGCACCACATAAATACAATCGCACAAGAATACCAAATCTTACGTGGAAAACCCTTCGGTGTAAAGGGGAAAACCACGGGGCAGCTCCGAAAAATATCCACTATGAAATAGAGATTACAACTATTAAGTTTGCGCTAAACATGAGTCCACAATAAATTGGATATACAACAAATAAATTTCAAGGAGTACATACAATCTCATCACAAAGCTAGTAGCAAAATCTTTCTCTGAATACTCCAACTTTCCATGGTTGTAGGACTCAAAAACTCCATGAGAACTCCACCAATTTATCTTCCTTGTGTATAACTTGAGCAAAGAAAAATGTCTCATTTTTCTTTTCCTCTCTCTCACACTCTCACTGTGTTTCTCTCTATCTCTTCATTCAGACTGCACCTCTCAAGCTGAAGCACTCTCTTTCTCTGTGTCTTGCTTTCTCTAGAACTCACACAAAATGGCCAAAATAGCTATCTGTTTGCTTCAGCTTCCCACAACGCCGAATAGCCTTAGTTTCTTTCTTTTCTTTTGTTTTTAGTTTCAGCATGTTAGACATGCCTGAGTCAAGTCTCATTAAGAGGCATGACCGACTTGAAGACTTTTGGAAGCAAGCTCATAAATGAGCTTTGACAAGGCATGTGGGCTGGACCCACACAGTGCTTTGAACCCAACAATCTCCCCCTCTAGCCCACTACGGAGGAGATCTTTAACCCAAGTCTTCAATTAGAATTCATGTCGGCCAACCTGACACAAAACTTTAGCTTCTCTCTAGACGCAAACTTGGTTAACATGTCAGCTGGATTTTCATCTGTGTGAATCTTCTCTAATTCAAATTACTATTGTTCAACAACTAGTCTCAACCAATGGTATCTCACCTCAATGTGCTTCGAGCGTTAATGGTACATAGAATTCTTGCTCAAGTCTATAACACTTTGACTATCACAATGAACTACATACCCTTCTTGCTTCAAACCCAATTCTTGGAGAAACCGTTTCAACCAAAGCTTCTCTTTACTTGCTTCATTAACTGCAATATACTTAGCCTCAGTTGTAGATAAAGCAACACACTTTTGCAATCTTGACTGCCATGATACAGCTCCCACTGCAAAAGTAAATAAAAACCCTGATATAGATTTCCTACCATTAAGGTCACCTGTCCAATTGGCATCTACATAACCCTCCAAAATTGGTTTAGAATCACCAAAAGTCAAGTACAATTTAGAGCTACCTCTCAAATACCTGAAAATCCACTTCACTGCTCCCTAGTGATCTTTACCATGATTAACCATGAACCTACTGACAACACCAACTGCGTGAGCAATATCTAGTCGTGTGCAAACCATAGTATACATCAAACTCCCAACTACTGAGGAATAAATGGTTGATGCTATGTCTTTTTTTCTCTTTCTTGGATGAAGAACAAGATTTCTTTCTTAGCTTGAAATGAGCACCAAGAGGTGTACTGATTGGCTTGGCATGCTTCATATTAAACCTTTCAAGAACCCGCTCAATATATTTCTCTTGTGATAACCATAGCTTCTTAGCTTTCTTGTCACGTAGAATCTGCATACCCAAAATTTGTCTTGCTGGACCCAAGTCTATCATATCAAATGACTTGAACAAGTCTTTCTTCAAATTTCTAATCACACCTGCATCTTGTCCTGCTATCAACATATTGTCTACATATAGTAGAAGAATAACAAATTTACCATTGGGAAATTTTCTGACATATACACAATGATCTATATTTGTTCTCGTGTACTCGTGACCCACCATGAATGAGTCAAACTTCTTGTACCACTGTCTTGGAGCTTGCTTCAAGCCATACAAACTTTTCTTTAACTTGCAAACCATATGTGCTTTCCATTTTATTTTGAATCGCTCTGGCTGATCCATGTAGATTTCTTCTTTCAAATCACCATGAAGAAAAACAGTCTTCACATCAAGTTGCTCAAGCTCAAGATCCAAGCTAGCTACTAATCCCAGAACTACCCGAATGGAACTCATCTTGACTATTGGAGAGAATATCTCATCAAAGTCAATCTCTTGTTTCTAACTGAAACCTTTGACCACCAATAGAGCTTTATACTTCACTAACTCATCACCATATTTCTTTAGCTTAAATACCCATTCGTTTTTCAATGCCTTTTTGCCTTTAGGAAGTTCTACTAAATCATAAGTCTTATTCTTATTTAAAGAATTCATCTTTTCATGCATAGCCTTCAACCAACTTTGTTTATCCTTATGAGACTGTACTTCTTGAAAACTTTCTAGCTCCCCCTTTTCAGTAACATAGCATACTCAGAAGTGGGGTATGTAGTCGATGGACGACGCTCTCTAGTAGACCTTCTCACTTGAGGTTCTACCATTTCTAGTGGAGGAGGCTACTCCCCTTACTCAATACCATCTGTATTTATCATATCATCACCATCAACACCTACTGGCTCATCAGCATCAAATTTTGTTGGTTCATCACCATAATTCTCATCTTGTAACTCTTCCCTATTTGTGGCATTATCTGAGGAAGAAGAGGTTGGTGTAAGATGAAGAACACATTCAACTATAACTTTAGGCTTCTCAGTTTTCTCAAAGTCTGCAAATTTTTCATTCTCATGAAAAACTACATTTGGACTTCTGATCATCTTCTTTTCTTTTGGATCCCATAGCTTGTAGCCAAATTTTGCATCTCCATATCCAACATATATACAAGGAGTGGATTTACTATCAAGTTTTGATCTTTGTTCCTTAGGCACATGAATAAATGCCTTGCACTTGAATACCTTCAAGTGAGAGTAAGAAACATCTTTCCCTGTCAATACTCTTTCTGGAATATCAAAATCCAAAGGAACTGATGGAGATCTATTAATTAGGTAGCATGCAGTCACAATAGCTTCACCCTAGAATGACTTAGGCGGATTAGCTATTCTCAACATACATCTGACATTCTCAACAATAGTATGGTTCATCATTTCTGCCACACCATTTTGCTGTGGGGTACCAGGAACTGTCTTCTCATGTCTAATGCCTTTCTCAGAGCAGTAACTCTTGAATTCATTCAATGTGTATTCACCCCCGTTATCACAATAGAGACACTTCAAAGACTTCCCTTTCTCTCTTTCCATCATGGC
Organism: Quercus glauca; assembly: GCA_023736055.1. Classification (NCBI taxonomy): domain Eukaryota; kingdom Viridiplantae; phylum Streptophyta; class Magnoliopsida; order Fagales; family Fagaceae; genus Quercus; species Quercus glauca. The sequence continues at coordinate 28,573,292 of CM043322.1, forward strand.
ATGGAATTTCTTGAAGTGCTTAAATACCTGGTCTTTTGTTTTCAAAACATAAACCCACATACATCAGAATAACTAAGATCTAATACATTGGGTTTTCTAGTAGAGGGCATATTAAATGAAACTCTATGTTGTTTACCAAATAAATAAAAGTCATAAGGATTTAGTGATGTAACTTTGGCAAAGGGAATGAAAGACTTCTTTGCCAAAATTTGCAACATTTTTTCACTCATATGAGCCAACCTCCTATGCAACAAGTTAGGCGAAGAATCCTCCTGAGCTACACTAACAACATCCTTGCATAGCTTTACTTGTGTCTTGTAAAGTATACAACAAATCTTTCCTCTAGTAAACACCAATGATCCTTTGCTAAGCCTCCATTTTCTATCACAGAAATAATTGCCATAACCTTCTTTATCAAGAACATGAGTGGAAATCAAATTTAGGCGAATATCCGGAACATGTCTCACATCCTTCAAAATCAGGGTGTATCCATTGTTAGCCCTAACGCATATATCACCAATTCCCACAATGTCCGCATAACTATCATTGCCCATCTTCATTCTCCTAAAGTTTCCCGCTTTGTATGAAGTGAATAACACCATTCTTGGAGTGACACGGCAGGAAGCAGCTGAATTAATCACCCATTTAACATAAGGATTTGAAACTATATAACAATCATCTTGTCCTATGGCTAGGACCTCATCTTCCAACACTATAATAGCACCAGTATTCTCATCATCCGGTTTTTTTTTTTTTTTTTTTTTTTTTTTTTTTTTTTTTTTAAATTTTTATCCTCTTTCTGTTTGTAATTCCAAGCCTTGCAGTTTCTTTTTATGTGACCTTCTTTATCACAGTAAAAGCACTTGAATTCTCCTTTTGATTCTGATCGAGTTCTGGATTTACCTCGCCCTTTAGAACTTCTACTCTTACTTCTCCCCCTGTTCTTTGTGACAAGAATCTGTGCAATATCCTTGCCCATATCCTTTCTTCTAGTTTCTTCATTAAGCAAACTATCTTTAACCATGGCAAGTTGTAACACACCATTCGGAGCAGAATTACTAAGTGACACTACCAAAGTCTCCCAACTATCAAGTAAGGAGCTCAGAAGTAATAAAGCTTGCAACTCATCATTTATTACTAGATTCATTGTAACCATTTGATTGACCAAGTCTTGGAACTCACTAAGGTGCTCGGTAATGGACTTACTCTCTTTAAGCTTCAAATTCACAAGTTTTCTAGCAATAAAAGCTTTATTTTTAGCTATCTTTCTTTCATAAAGACTCCTTAATTTTTCCCAAAGAGCCTTTGCGTTTGTTTTCTGAGACACATGGTGAAAAATACTGACATCGATGCATTGTCTAATACACCCGATAGTTTTTCTATTTAATTTCTTCCAGTCTCTATCTGACATATCACTAGGCTTGGCACTATCACCCTCAATAGGGTCATGTAAATCCTTGCAATAAAGGACATCCTCCATCATCGGCTTCCATATCGAATAATTCGATGCCGAGAGTTTAACCATAGTATTCATAGTCATATTCTCCATTTAATCCAACACAAGACAATCAAACCCAAGTAACCAAAAGCTCTGATACCACTTGTTGGGGAAAAATCCTAATATCCTCTTTGTCTATGTGTGAATTAAAATATATAACTACCAAGTAATAGCAATATTATAGAAACAAAAAAAATTTCAACATCACAAAAACACAACCACACAAGAACACCAAATCTTACGTGGAAAACCCTCCACGGGGTGGCTTCGAAAAATATCTACTATGAAATAAAGATTACAACAATCAAGTTTGTGCTAAACTTGAGTCCACAATAAATTAGGTGTACAACAAATAAATCTCAAGGAGTAAATACAAACTCACCACAAAACCAGTGGCAAAATCTTCCTCTAAATACTCTAACTCTTCATGATTGTAGCACTCAAAAACTTCATGAGAACTCCACCAATTTATCTTTCTTGTGTGTAACTTGAGTAAAGAAAAATGTCTCATTTTTCTTTTTCACACTCTCACACTCTCACTGTGTTTCTCTCTATCTCTTCATTCAGACTGCACCTCTCAAGCTGAAACTCTCTCTTTCTCTGTGTCTTGCTCTCTCTAGAACTCACACAAAATGGCAAAAATAGTTCCTTGTTTGCTTTAGCTTCCCACAAGGCCGAATGGCCTTAGTTTCTTTCTTCTCTTCTTTTTTCAGTTTCAGCATGTTAGACACGCCTAAGTCAAGTCTCATTAAGAGGCATGACTGACTTGAAGACTTTTGGAAGCAAGCTCATAAATGAGCTTTGACAAGGCATGTGGGCTGGACCCACACGGTGCTTTGCACCCAACAAATACAATCCTAAGAAATGCCTCTTTAAGATCCTATTCATATCCTATAATGTTAAGAACTCTTATGTCCAAAAACTAAATTTGTAGAGCTCTTGTTAACACTTAACACCACTCAACCAGTAATGCTTACCTTTATTTGAAGATATCCTCGTCAAACATTTATATGATACCATAACCAAAACTTACAGGATACTCACGCTAAAAGATTAGTAATAAAGGGCCTAAAGGCTATTATATTTGCACTCACAAAATTTCAAATAGAAGTTTTCAAATGACTAATTTTCAAATAATCAGTTTTTTTTTATAGATATAATATGCTGTTAATTTTGCAGCTTGAACCTTATCTCCTTAGACTCCAAGCACTTTGTATATAAAGAGATGTCAATTAAATTACAAGACTCTTGGCAAATAACCAATTTAAATAATCCCTCTTTCTATGGTTTTTAAAAAATCTTATTTTAAATATGCAATTCGATAATTAGAGTAGTTATTAATAAGCATTTATTTTTATTATGATTATATCTGGAACTATCTATTTTACCATTTAAAAAATATATGTTGTGCTAAGATTCTAATGAAGGTGTTAGGAGGTTTTATATCAAATCCTTATGAAATTTAAACACGTTTAAAAGATATATACTAGAATAAGAAAAAAATTTGACTATAAATTTAGTTGTAATTAATGACTACAACTCTACTCAATATCTTTTTATTGGATGTGAATTTTGATAAATCTACCATTAAATTAAAATTTCTTCTTATATGCCTCATGCTTGAAAAATTTTCCAAGATCAAAGATTAATAACTATATCATTAATCAAATGTTTAAATTTTAAATTTTTGTAATATAAAATTATGCATAAAACAAGTTTATGGATCGAATAGTAAATAATATTTGATTAGCACGAAATTTGATATGTGTGTTAAGAACATATAAAGAACATACAATTTGACACTTTTTTTTTTTTTTTTTTTTGTATAATAATTTTGTAATCTATAGATTTAAACAGTTGAAACAAATATATGGGAGGATTATACAATTTTAATAAAGTAGAGTGATCAATATCTTTGTTTAACATGTAGGCATAACTTTTTTTTTTTTTTTAATATTTTTTTAGTAGAAATAATAATTGACTTTATATGGTCACCATTCTATTCTAGATACTCTCTAAGAACATAATATCAAGTAATGTGGAACATAATATGTAGAGGTCAAGTACCTACCATTTATGATGTAAACACCCACTGGGAAATTGGCGGGAATTGTCCCTTCAATATCGGTAATGAGAAGGGCTTCTTTTTGTTGGGAATATTACACAAAGTAAAGAACAAGATTAACAGAAAAGAAAAAAAAAATAGATAATTTGGAGGCACTATAACGTTTTCCTTAGACAATATTTGCCCCTTACACTTTTGTTGCTAAAGGGTTATCGCAAATTTGTATTAGGATACAACCAAGATGTAGGGTTCTACAGATAGCAATTCTGGAGAATGATCACAAGATTTCTTGTGTTTCTCTCCAACTTTTGATTTTGTGAAATTAGTTTTTCAAGAGAACATAAACCTCTATTTATACCCATAGAGTTATGTTTCATGAAAAGGCACGTATGTAGAGTTAGTTATTTATTTAAGTGAACATAAGCCTGTTTCATGAAAAAGCACGTATGGAGAGTTAAGTTATTTTTTCATAATACGGCTATCAAAGATTGAAACCTCTTCATCCTTTCTGAATAGTCACCAGAAAATTCTATAGAAAATTCTAGAAAATTCCAGAAAATTCAGATTTCAAATTTTAGAAAATTTTAGAACTTGAATTTTAACTTTATGAAACCATATTTTCCAAACTCAACTATCATTATTACAACTTATCCTTGTATATACCTATATACACAACACTTGCAACTCATTGACTGGAGCAAAGTTACTCTGCAAGTAATTTGGCACAATTAGGATACGTTTACATAAAAAAGCGATCAACATGAATGTTTTGTACGTGCTTGTGTGCTAATAATGAGTACGTGTTTGTGCATTGGAGATTTGGAAGGCTACCTAAAATGCAAGGTGGTACCGTACGGTACATAACCTGAGATGGGAGCAATGGCTGGTCATCAAACTCAAACACCAAATCAACAAAGGCATCCAATATTTTCACCGAAGCGTTCTAAGTTCTTGATGAGTTGATGGTTTTGGAAGCATCAAACTCAAAGTGCATGGGAACTTATTGTAGATATCTGAAATTGGGCTGTTTTTGAAAACTTTTCCAGTTAGATCACGGCTTTCTAATTTCGCTCACTGGCTGTTTATGAAAGCTTTAAAATTTCCACTCCGAAAAAAACTAGTTGCCCGAAATTAATGAAGTGACAAATTAATTTGGATGGAAACAGGGGCAGAACTAGGATTTTATGAATGGAGGGGCCAAAATTATAACAAATATAAAATTGAACTAATTTAATTGAGTCATACAAGAAATATGAAGAGTTTAGGGGGCCAATTATATTTCTTTTGTAAAGTTTAGGTAAATTTAGGGGTAAAAGTCTAATATTTGAGAAGTTTGGCTCCCCCACTTCTCTAGGCAGTTCCGCCCCTGGATGGAAATAAAATCGATTGTTATCCAAATTACATAAAACCCTTTAATTTCCGAAAATTTGATTGAAGATTTGGGGCATCACACAAAATGTTATCCAAATTTGGTGCAAAAGTTGGCGACTCAAACAAGTTTCAAGTACACCTCTCTTCAAAACTATGTAACGTAATGAGTTAATAGCTTCATGAGAGAGAGAGAGAGAGAGAGAGAGAGACCTTGAAAACAGAAGAAAGTGTGGTCTTGAGGTGATCAAAGCTGTTCCAAAGGTAAGGGTCCGTTTGGATAGAACTTATTTTGCTGAACTGAACTGAACTGAACTGAAAACACTGTAACAAAATAATTTTTAAATGTGTGAATAGTACCGTGGGACCCATTTTTAATGAAAAAGTTGTTAAAAAGTGATATTTGTGGGTCCGTGAACAGTACACAAATCACTGTTCATGAACCAAAAAGTCAACAACTGCGGCTACTGTTCATGAACAGTAGCCGCACAGTAACTGTACAGTAGCCGGATTCCACTGTCCTCGCTCAAACGCTTGAAAAAAAAAAAAAAAAAAAAAAAAAATACAAAACGCAAAACGCAAACGTGGGCTGGAAAAGTGAATCCAAACCCACTCTAAGGCCTCCTTTCAATGTTGCAATTCACTTGAAATGCCATATTTGCGGTTGCCATCTTACTCTCTTCGCTGCCTCAAGACTCAAGAGTTAAGGGAATCTAGCTATGACTTACAACTATGAGTAAACGAGATGCCCATATTCATATATATTCGCCTCGAACTCAGTTTCCAAATGCAAGGGGACAACTTCTAAGTTGTTGGGACTAAGAGCTAAACATAAGGCGTGACGAAGTAAATAAATATATTCTATTAAAATAATGAACGACGTTTTTGTGCAGATGTCGATCATAAAACTTGGCTTCAAAAAAAAAAATATCATAAAACTTTTTTTTTTTTTTTGGTCAAAAAGAAAACAAGGAAACGTTTTTTTAACAACCATTTAAAAATAAATAAATAAATAAAAACTAATGGAAATTGTCTTTTTATAACAACTTTTATATTTGTGCACGTGTCTGTAAGTAAAAAAAAAAACTTCATTTTTTTTTTAATGAAATAATAACTAAAGTAACACTGTTGGAAAGGTTCTTGATTCAATTTCCCTTAATTATGAACTTTTAAATATAATTTTTTTTAATTAAATATAATCCTTCAATGGAAAATTGTATAAAGCTTAATGAAATCATTTCATAAAATATTTATTAATATTTTAAAGAACTAACTTTTATTTTTATTTTTAAATTTAATACTAATTTAAAATTTCTATTTTTTTTATAATATACCTTCTCTTCTTATTTAATTATGAGATAATTTTTTTCCCTAAACAATTCTAATCTCATGAATATTTGAATCTAAGATATTGAGCAAACTCTAGAGTTGAATCTAGATCTAGATCTGCCGAAGAATAAAAATTTATTTTAATAATATTTACATAAGGCATTAATAACTTTTTCAAAATTTTGGAGCCAACCGTCCACCTAGTTTTGCCCATGCCCTTAATTTTTTTGAGAAAGTTTCAACATATGACGTCCGCTCTTAATGATATTTCTTTATCATTAGACCAATACACCAATCGACTTTTGATGTAGGCTGGGATTGAACCCCAGATTTCTTATTCAATCATTAGAGATTTTACCAGTTAAGCTAACTGGAACCCACGCCCACGCCCATGCCCTTAATTAATTCTACAAATTCCACACCTACTATGTATGGCAAAGAAAAATTATAAAAGATTTTTGAAATTTTCAGAGATTGTGATCACCCTAAACCTGAATTGTATGTGCTTGTGACTGGTCATATCCATTATCTATATACTATATAAAAGGCTCAAATAGGAAAATCATACTAAAATTCTCAAAAACATTTCAAGAGGTGGTGTATCATAATTTTACAACCACTAGCTTCTATAATCTTCCATACGCATGGATGCATTTAATAGCAATATTCAATACGTACTCAGCTACCATCTTAGAAATGAGTTGCACAAAATATTTGCAAATATTATGATTAAATGACTATGATAATACTGATAAAATATTTCAAATTTGGTTTTTTCAAAAGTAATAACTACTAATAAAAATAATTGGAGCCTCATGGTGTTTTCGGTGTAAATCAATTCTTCTCCAACTGTAAAATTATAATAAAAAATAAATATATCTTAAAAAATAACTTCAATAATTACACAAATATGAAATGTTTCCAATCTAAGTTTTATAATAACAATAAAAATGACAAAAGCCTTGTAACTTAATTAATACATTTCTATGCACAAAGTGCTTAGTAGTTTGGGAGAGGAAAATATTCGGGTTACATAGATAGCAACATATTGTAACTATCTCAAAAAATAAATATCAATATCTATTTGTGAATTACATAAATATCATGTGATAGAATCATAGAACAAGTTAGTGCTCCATTTTATTAAGAAAAAATAAATAAATTACACTCACACTTCCAAGGCATAGTTAAATTAGACTTGCTATACTTGATCTTCAAAAATTAAAATTTTTTATATAATGGTTTTACTTCTTAGTTTTTTTTTTTTGGTTACTATAATACAATAAATTTTGTTAATATTTAATTTTTTTATAGTAAAAATTCAGTCATTATGAAAATCTATTGTCTTTACTAAAGTGTGTACTTTAGTTAATTAATGATAAGCTTTAAAATTTTAAGAGAATTTAAAATAGTTTCAAATGGTTAGAATAATGAGAAAGTTTGAACAAGTTCCATATTGCTTTAAATTAGTTCTAAATTGGCTAGATATAATTTTAAATTGGTTAGAGTTAATTTTAAACTATATATAATGAAACTTGGAATAAAATCAAAGTAAATTAACTTAATCTTACACCTATGGTCCCCCTCCTTAAACAAAAATGGGAATTGCCAATTGGCTTACATTTAGGCCCCTCCTAAAATTAAAAAAAATAATAATAATAATAATTACAAAAACTTTAAACTTAAGTAGTACCGTGCTACCATATTGAAGACATCCACGGACCACCCATATCTCAAGGTCCTCATGGGTATCAGTTGTAGCAAGGACTCTTACCCCAATTTAGCTAGCTAGTCTCTCTTTCTCTTTAGAATTAGTTTTTAGTTTTTATTTATTTTATCAATCTTATTTATGATTTCGTTTTCTTAACCACAAAATGTTTAAGCTTCAAGATTGATAAATTTATCATTTATTTTTCTTTGTTAATATATTAATTTCAATTATAAGAATAAAAATAAAAATAATGAAAATGTAGGTTAATTATGTTTATATGTTTGGGGTATTAATTCATCAAAAAAAAAAAAAAAAAAAAAAGTTTGGGGTATTAATATCGCTAAAAAGAAAGGGAAAAAATTATGTTTAAATTAATTCATTCTCTGTCTTTTTTTTTTTTTAGTTTTTATTTTTTATTTTTTATGTAGTTTTGGTGAGTAAAACATAATGCCGAATTTTTCGATATAGCCAAATTTAATGCGTTATTTTTAGTGTCAAATTGTTGGGTTTTTGTTTTCAATGCTTTTAAATTTTTTTTTTTTTTTTTTTATTTAAGGTTTTGACTTTTTTTTGAAAAGAAAAAGAGACTTGGATGTCAAATTGGATATATGTTACAACATAATTTATTTATACAAGAGAATTTATGATAACCTCAAGCTTCAAAATCAAGGTAAATTGCTGCGAAATCTTGTACACTTTAATATATAATTCACTTGAAATCTATTAAAAAATAAGGGTATGGCTTAATTTCTGTACTTTTTTAACTGGAAGTCTCAATTTTTTTTTTAATACACAATGGCATGCAAGTGATAGTGAATTTTAATTTTCACATTTTATTTAGTTAGTGGATGATGTGACACTTTCTTATTAAAACAAAAGGAGAATCCAGTTAAAAAAATATTAGAGGCAAACCAAACCCAAAAAATAATAATACTGGGACTTGTATTTTATTATTTTGTTAATACTAAACAGAGTAATAGACTCAAGTATTATTATTTAGTTATTAATTTAATATGAAATTTTTGTATATTTTTCATTATGAAACGGTGATAATTTTTTGTTTATGGTCTGATCCCAAAAAATGAAGTCCTGATTGCCAAGATAGTTTCAATTGAGAGTCGGCTAAGTATGAAGACAGATTGGCTGTTCCAGAAGGGTATCTTTTCATGTGAGATGCTTCCAGTTCCAAACACATCTATTTGGAGCATCGGTAGGTGTAACCTGTTTTGGCCGCATTCAAAGCTTGGAAGAATGTTTCAATTGTTTTTCCAATTGAAACCTGGTTCCAGACGGCAGACAAGAATATTCATGTTTCTAAGACCAAACATACAAGTGACATAAAATAAACTTCAACTGGGAAGTCAAAACAAGGACTACTTCTAAGAATATATGTTTCATAAGCATTTTCTACGACCCAGCAATTCCATTATTCAAACACAAGTGACAGAGAAAAGGGGAACATAATATAGCAATAACCTTTTTGTCAGATTAATTCCATTATTCAAACACAATTCCATCTTTTTCTTCATGTCAGAGACTCATTTGAACCGGCGGCGAAGCTAGGGGGTTCATGCCCCTCTCCAGAATTGGAGAAGGAAAAATATATATGCTACTAGTTTAGTTATTAAAATTCATTTGGGCCTCATCAAACTTTAGAATTGTTTCATGGACAAATTTTGTAGCCATTGGCTACAAACTTAATCAATATCATTTTATTAGAAGTGAATTTTGAAAAATCTACCATTAGATTACATTTTTTTTTCTTATATCCTTCACGCTTACAAAATTCTCAAAAAATCAAAGATTAATAACTATGTCATCAATTAAATATATAAATTTTAAGTTTTTGTAGTATAAAATTATGCACAAAAAATAAGTTTATGAATCAAATAGAAAAAAAAATCTAATTAGCACGAAATTTGAAATGAGTGTTAGGAATATAAAGAATATGCAATCTATGGTTAGATTTTCAAAATATATAACCATGTTAATTTTTTTAGTGGGAGTTATAGCCATTGATACAATCAAGTTTGTAATCAAATTTTGTCATTGTTATATTTGTGCGTGTGTGTGTGTGTGCGCGTGCGTGTGTGAGACAAAATTTAGTTATAAAATTGGTTGTAGCCTAAGATTACAACCTTACTCAATATCTTTGTATTGGAGGTAAATTTTGACAAATACTATTGGATTATATTTTCTTCTTATATCCTCCGTGCTTGCAAAATTTATAGAAAATTAAAAATCAATAGATATGTCATCAATAAATTCTTTAAATTGCAAGTTTGTATAGTTTAAAATTATGCATAAATATAAAATTATAGATCATATAGATATAGTAAATAATATCCGATTGTTACAAAATTTGACATGTGTGTTAAGAGCGTAAAGAACATACAATTTAACGGCTTGTATTTTTAAATTTTGATAATTTTATTTTATTTTACTTTTTATAATAATAATTTGATCATATAGATTTGAAAATAGTGCATAGAGTAATTAAATTTAGTTACTGAATGCTTGTTTATTGTATATTTATATTTGATAATAGGAATATGTGTAATTATTATATTGAGGTAAAGAAGAATTTACTTTAGTTGTTTGATTTTATATGATTGCATATATGTTTCGAGCTTGACGTTAGATTTAATAATCTATCAACACTTTCTTAATTATGCCAAGAATTGGAGAGAGCTAAAAAATCAACAATTTATACATTAGTTGATAAATTAGTTTAGAACACACTTTTGTTGAGTTAAAATTAATTTATGAAAAAAAAAAAATTTAGCCATAAAGTTTTTTTTTTCCTTATTTTTTTAATATTTAGTTTAGCCCCTTAGAATAAATTCTTGGCTGATTCTCAAAAAAAATAAAAAAAAAATAAAAAAATAAATTCTTGGCTCCACCAGTAATTTAAACCTTCTACATTCAACGTGGTGTTGCCACTAATTCAATAGTGACAATAACCTATATATGTAATGCAAGATATTTGGTAAAAAGCTAAAGAATGAAATGTTGTTATTATTATTATTATTAGTTAACAGGAGAATTATATAAACTAGGAATTAATAAGTCTGTTACAACATAAAGAAGCATTGTCAAAGGCCAAAAGGCTTTCTACCACAAGCGGTGGTTCTATAACAAAGGAAGTACTATATATAAGTATAACTCAATCCCATTTTAACCAACGCATCAGCACATTAGTTAGCTTCATAGTATATGCGTTCTATCCGCTTATTAGAAATAGCTTTTAACAGATTCCTACAATCAGAAAACAAATGTCCCATTAACAATTTGGCATTATCATAATGAAATGTTATTTCAATATAGGGATCCGTGTATTAGAAATAATTTATTAAACTTCAGTTAGGTGAAAGAGAAATTAGCAAATAAAACAACTAGATAGAAGGAAAAGTTGCTTTCAAAAGCGGGCAAAGAGATCTCGATAAATGTTGTTGCTCAAGAAAATTTGATATACACCGTGAGTTGCTTCAAACTACTTAATGCACTTTTTGATGTTTTAACTAGTATGGTAAGAAATTTTTGGTAGGATCAAAAGACAAATGAGCATAAGAGACATGGATTAGCTGGGATAAGCCGTGTATGGGTTTTAACTTGGCTCTTTTGGCAAAGCAAGGGTAGCGGCAACAAACATGTCCGAATTCTTTGGTGTCCAAGATTTTTATAACAAAATACTTCCTGGATTGCAACTTTGTGAATGCAAAACCACATATATGGCGAAGTTTGTGAAGAATACCAGCATGTAAACGAACACAAGACATGAGTGACTACTCCATCTCAAACATTGGTTGCAACTTGTAACATGGTCTCCTTTAGCAGAGACCCATTTCAACCAATGCCTAAGCCTTTTAACCCAAATCCATTTATTTTGGCCCAACTCGATTTTCAAATAAATTTAACCATTCCTTTATGAAGTTTAACCCAAGCTCACTTTTGAATTAAAGTCTGTCCTGATTCAAACCCAATTAAACCCATGAAATCTATCTATCAAGTCAACCGAAGCTCTAAACCTAAAAGAACCCAAATAGCTCGGGCCAGCCCATTTCCAATTATTCTTTACCACTTGGCCCACGGCTTTTTATTTTATTTTATTATTATTATTTTTTTTAATTCACAACAATGCTACGCAATAGACAACTTATATATATGGCATAAAGTTCAAATCCTAGCATAAATAATTATATATATTATACTGTAAGGCTTCATGTTGTAACTTGTAAAAAACTCATTAAAAATCACCCAACAACTTAATTCGGCAATTGTAAACTTGAACTTTTTTACTTTTTCTTTTTTTATATATTTTTTAAGGTTGAGATTTTACTTAAGATATTTTTTACCTTTTTGGCAGTGTGGCAAACAACTAAAATATTCGAAAAAAATTAAGTAGACCAATGAATATGTGAAGACCACATTAAATTGTCAATGATAAAAGTTCGTACAGGAAAAATATATTAACCAGATCCAATAATCTAATTAATACCTAAAGTAATTTTATTTTTATTTTCAACTAATTACATTTATTATCAAGAAAATCAGGATTTTTCAAAATCAACATATATAATTATGTACATCTTTAACCTAAAAGAAACCATCACCACTCTAACTTGAACTTAAAAAAAAAAAATGATATAATGCTGAGAGGTAAAAAATAGAGAATTTAGGGTTCCCTTTTTGGCAGTGTGGCAACTGGCAACAACTAAAATATTCGAAAAAATTAAGTAGACCAATGAATATGTGAAGACCATATTAAATTGTCAATGATAAAAGCTCGTACAGGAAAAATATATTAACCAGACCCAACACTCTAATTAATACCTAAAGTAATTTTATTTTTATTTTCAACTAATTACATTTATTATCAAGTAAATTAGGATTTTTCAAAATCAACATATATAATTATGTACATCTTTAACCTAAAAGAAACCATCACTGCTCTAACTTGAATTTTTTTAAAAAAAATGATATAATGCTGAGAAATAAAAAATAGAAAATTTAGGGTTTCCGACCTATTGTTTGTTTGCCCCCAATAGTTGTTTCAAAATCAAACGTCCCAAGATCACCTTCATGTTCAACTTAATTTACTTACACTAGGAAAAAAGTTTACCTCCAAACCCTCTAAGTGATGATTGATGTAACTATGCACACGCATTTATTTAAGAGAAAACATTGCATCAGGCTGTGGCGTAAAACCAGTGTTTTACGCCAGCCAATAAAATTCTGCCACATAGACAAAAGTAAGTTCTCACTTAAATCCTTCTCCAAACAGACCCAAACAGAGAACGAAAAAAGAAAACCACAGCTCCCTCAGACAAAAGCTCACCGCCACAGCCCTCAGACCAGAGCTCAAACCTCCACCACACCACACACCGGAGCTCACCGCCACAGAGTTCGCCGGAGCTATGCGTGGAGCTTGAAAACAAACCGGAGCCGCCGTGAGCCACGATCCAAAGGTTTGTTTTTCATGATTTTCCCTTTTCCCCAATTTGGATTTCGAACACAGCCTGACTGAATGTATTCTAGAGAGAGAAATAGCAAAAACAGTTTTTAGAGAGAGAGAGAGAGAGAGAGAGAGAGAGACAGAAAGATAGCATCTTTCTTTGTTGGTATAATTGATCTGAGAAAACAAAAACTAAAAGCTTTTTGGGCTAGCAGAGAAGCAGTTGGTTTTTCTTTTGATCCAACAGCCTCTTTTCTCTCTCTCTCTCTCTCTCTCTCTCTCTCTCTCTCTCTCTCTCTCTCTCTCTCTCACCTGGATTTTTCAACTTCCAGTTCACTTTCACACGCATTGTGTACCCAAATGATGGGAATTTTTTTGGTTTTGTGTGAAGATTTTTGTGGGTTTTGGTGTGATATATCATATATGTATTGGATAGTAAGGAGTAGAAATTGGGGTTCTGATAAGAGAGGGTTCTGTTGTGGTTTTGATTAGAAATTCTAATCTGAGTTCTGGGTTTTTCTTCTTCTTAGTAAAGTATGGACCTGAATGATAAACCTAGAGGGCTGTACAAAGTTTGGAAGGGAAGTAATGTGAGTTTCTCTACCTCTCTCTATGTCTATGTCAATTGGTTTTGCTCTTCATGTTATGCTAATTTTCAGTTCATTAACTGAATTGGGTTTCTTAAATTTTATTTTCTCTTTTGAATGACTATAATAAAATTGTGATAACTTCACCAATTGTATTTTCTTTGTATTGGGGTCCACTATTGTTCATTGTTTGGTTGTTGAATATTTTATTTTAGATATGTCTATTGCTATTTTTTTGATTGAGATGATTGATCCTATATTATCAATAACTGGAAATTGTACAATTGCACTAGTTAGGAAGCTCTACTAATGTGGTTAGATGCAACAAAAATGAAAGAATTAAAGCTGATTGGGGAGTTTTCTTTTGCGGGTCTATTCAGTTAGTTTAGTATTCTTTTGGATTTTATATCATCATACCACACTACTAAAAGTGTGAGGAAAAGAGGTTAAATTTTCAATTGAAGCCAACTAAAATACTCTCTAAGATGGGTGAGGTTTGGAAAGAAGGTTATGTCTAAAAAAACAAATATATTATAAACTTATTTTCTCATCACTTTCTCTTTTTGAAAGAACTAAACTATAATATAATTCCATTCATTTCCTCATTTTATTTTCTCTTGTAGAATGCAAACCAAATGGGAATTTAAAAATGTATTTCATTGTCTTTAGTTTCTCTCAAATTTCTTTTTATAAAAAAAATAATGAAACATAATATATATATATATATATATATATATATATATTTCTGTTCTTTTACTAACTTGACTTTTTTACTGTAAAATTTGAACAATATGGAGTGGAAATGAGTTTTCGATTTTGGTTCAAGTCAACTCAGCCACTTCACTTTAGTTTCATGTTAATGAAGGTAGTGTTTCTTTTTCTGTTTTCATTTTCTTCCTTTCCCCTTTTTAGGGGGAAAGAGGGTTGCTTATCTAATTTGTCTAGTTTCTTATATAATGGGGTAAATTACGCTTTACTACCATAAACTATACCCTAAAGGATTATAAAGAACAAGTCCACAGAACAGTTTTCGGGCATTCCATACGTGATGACCTTGCTCAACTGCCTTCTTTATTTTTGGTATATGATATATGCTTCTTGTTTCATCAACTGGGTTCTTTTTAATTTTTATTGTTTCTTTTCTTCATTTGTTACCTTTTTTTTTACCCCTATGCTCCTTTGTTTTTGTCATGGATTATGAGTGTCTTTAATTACTATTATTATAATGATGATAATGATGGGGATTTTATAGTTAATTCTTGTTGATTTCATG
Organism: Quercus glauca; assembly: GCA_023736055.1. Classification (NCBI taxonomy): domain Eukaryota; kingdom Viridiplantae; phylum Streptophyta; class Magnoliopsida; order Fagales; family Fagaceae; genus Quercus; species Quercus glauca. Next base: position 28,588,578 of record CM043322.1, read on the forward strand.
GCCATCCGGGCATTCAGGGGCCTCTGTGTGGGTTTTACTTGGTGCAATATTAATATGGGAGGATTTTCTGCCCAAAGTGTGGAAATGGTGGCACTTTACGCAAGGTATGAAATCAATTAAATTGGAAATCAATTACTACATATTGGATTGGAAGAATATATAGAATGAAGTTGTTTAAGCATTGTATCTACTAGGTTGTTTATGCTATCCAGTTTGTTGTTTATGGCTCTTCTATGGCAGCTTAATGCTCAAGTCCATGGCATAAGGTGTAGGAGACGACTGTCATTTAACATACATTAGGCAAAATTTTCTGCTTGACTGAATTGAATCTGAATTTTTTATTTATTATTATTATTTTTTTTTTGGGTTGGTAGTTATCTAACCCATTTGTTGAAGATTCAAAAGAATTTTACTTCTTGTATGATAGGATTTCTGAATTGTTTGATTTCTTTTATAAAAAGAAAAAAAAATTGCTTCTAATTTATATTAGAGAAAGGGAATGTAAGTAAAATGTTTAAGGTAGTTAATGCACCAAAACTTCTCTCTGCTGCAGGCTAAGGAATATCTTGACCTGCCAGAAATTATGTCTTATGTGGTGGACCCAGAGTTGAAACATTTCAGATTTGAAGACCTCAAAGTTGTATGTGAGGTAGTTAATCTTTGCATTAATCCTGACTCCAGCAAGCAGTTGTCCATGAAGGAACTGTGTACCATGTAAGAGAGTGGAATTGACACATCGATATCGGTCAACTTTGGCATGGGTTGAACTTGCTCTTTCTTCATAAATAAATTGAAGCTAACACACTGTAAAGCAGGAGTATACAGTAGTACATTTTTCTTTCTTTTTCTCCCACCTCAATTTTATCTGTTCCTTGTAAATGCTTCCATGCGAGAGGAAAAGTAAAGCTTCAGGCATGACAAAGTCCCTTTGTATACGAGTAGTTAACTAGTAAAGTTCTGAGATTAATTGAATTACAATCTTCTTAGAAATTGTTCTTTGGGTGCAAATCAAAAATGAATTTATTTTACATGATGGAACAATGACTTTTGAGTTATTTTCGATGTGGTGAGTTGTTTATAAAGAAAGCAGTCAACAAGTACTTATCCATTTGACCAGCATTCACCCTTCCCCCACTTCCTCAAAGAAGAAAAAAAAATCTACAAACCATGCCCCTCCTGTTTTCTTGAGCATCAAAGCGTTAGATGTAGTCACAATCAAAGTGCTTTGAAGATGTGTCTGGTTCATGTTTATCAATTCTGTCTTTGCCAATTGGTTTCCTTGTATCATCTATCGACAACATTGTGGCCTCAAGTTCAGGGCTCTTATAGAACAAATTCTAGGGTTCTGTAAGTAGTTAAAGGAATTTTTTAATTTGAAGAGTTCTTACTTCTTACACAATCAAAAGATCTAGCACGGTTAACTACTTAAATTTAGAAGGATACTACCATCTTGAAAAAAAATTTCAAAACGTAGGATAGGTTTTACAAATAATAATTCACAGGACAATCCAAGTTGGATTTGGGAAAAGGCAAGCAAGGATTTACTTGCATCTTTTTTATTTAAGCACATGACTCTTGGCTGGCCTCTTCTCCCATTCTTATAAGCTTGGAATGAAAACTTGAATGTAACAATAAATGAGAAAAACTGTGCCCACACTTCAGCAAAATAACCGACTTCTTCAATTTTTTTGTTCTGGTTATTATTTTATCAAATTCTCATTAAGATACCCTGAGTTACTACTAGCTTGTTAGACAGACCGTGATTAGAACTTATGAAAATGCATCTTTGATCGAATCAAAATCTAGGGCCAACAGATTTGTAAGGTTCGCAGCATATGACCATCCATTTATATGGGAACCCAGTACCTAGTTTGATATCACAAACCAAAACAAACCTGCTTATTCATTTTCTTCTTTGTCTTGGGATGAAGAAACTTTTGTGGGAGTTGATCTTCACGTAAGATGAGGTTCTTGGCAATGGCCTTCCTTCCACCCTGGGGCAAAGGCAGTGAAAACTGCAGAGGGACAAATGTCAAAACACATGCATGCAAATAGCCAGTAAAGCTCCAATCTGGATTCTAAAAGGTCTTAATCCACCAAAAAAATCCAAAAAATACTTATCCTCTATAATGTATTAATATCTTCATCATAATAGGTAGGAACCAGTAAGGAGGGGATAGTTTCTGTAACCAAATGGCAGGAAGCAGTGATGATAAGACAAAGTACACAACAATCAAATGGTAGGAACAAGATAGAGAACACTACACTTGTATAGAACAAGTGTTTGCTAGTTAGAAACTAACAGAATTAAGCTACAATTAGAAGCATAATAATTCCTGTGAGTCGCACATTTGGATATACTTACTTTAGTGCCGCGCAATCTAATCCGTGGCCAACGATCTGCTAAAACAATTCCATTTTCACCAACTGTAATAGCTACCTTGCATAAAGTGCCACCATTTCCATTGTTTGGGAAGAAAATCCTCCCATATCTATATTGCACCAAGTAAAACCCACATACACATGCATATACATACAAAAAAAAAAAAAAAAAAAAAAAAAAAAACTCCAGCAACCCAACATAAACTTCAAAAACCAAAATTTACCGAGTTCAAACCACAACAAAAGAAATCAGAAAAAACACAATATCAATCTTATAAGCATAATACAGCTATAGCAACCCAACAAAAACCCACTTGTGAAAAAGTAAAACAAATTTTGAAACTTTCAACACAATTGTCAACTTCTTCACAGCAAATTCCAATTCAGTATTCAACTATCATTTCCAAACTCAATCCCATCACATTGTACATCTAAAGCCAATTTATCTAACAGTCAATCTAACTTAATCAAATTAATCAAACATCCCTAATTCAAAAACCAAACAAACCCCAGATCATATCAAAACCCAACACAGCATCTTTCATTAGAACAATACAAGATATGAACATACACTCACCCTCTGTTCTCATCAAAAAGGAAATGCTCAAAATTTGAAACTTTCCGATGAAGCAAACAAAAAATCCAAACCCCCAATTCGAAGTCCAAATTGGGGAAAAGGGAAAATCATGAAAAACAAACCTTTGGATCGTGGCTCACGGCGGCTCCGGTTTGTTTCCAAGCTCCACACACAGCTTTGGCGAACTCTGCGGCTGTGAGCTTCGGTGTGTGGTGTGGTGGAGGTTTGGGCAAGCAAAGGACGGTACAACCCCAGAGGAGGAAGCAGAGGGCACGGCGAGAACTCTATCTTCTTCGAAATCGTTCTGCTCCGGCGATCTGTGTGGCGGTGGTGGAGGTTCGGTGTGAAGGAAGCATAGGAAGCAGAGGTGAGGCGTGAGCTTTTGTTTGAGGGTTGGGTTTCTTTCTTTGTTCTGTTTGGAGTCTGTTTGTAGAGGGGTTTAAGTGTGAACTTAGTGTTCTTTCTTCGTTCTGCTCCGACGATCAGGCTCTGGCGGTGGTGGAGGTTCGGCGTGAAGGAAGCAGAGCTTTTGTTTGAGGGGTTTTTCTGTTTTCCATTTTGTCTGAGGTGAATGTTGGCTGTTTGGAGAGGGTTTTAATAGAATTTCCATGTGGCGATGTTTTATTGGCTGGCGTAAAACACCAGTTTTACGCCAGCTCCTGATGCAATGTTTTCTCTTTATTTAAATACGATTCTCATGATTTTTAACGTTGGACAGTAATATGTCATAATTAATAATTAAACTTATAATAATTAGCTGACTAAAATAGTATTTAAATAGTTCAATTATAATTATTGATAAGGTAATACTTGTTATAATTTATTACAAGGTTTGGGTTCAAGTTACATCCAGAGTGACTCTAATTAGTTGTAATAACTTATAATTTTCAATTGCAATAGGGACTTTTATACTTACTACATCAGGAAAATTTTGTTGCAACACCTTAAAATAAAGAAACATTGCAATAATTTGATACTAATTATTTTTGCAATCTATTACAACAAAAATTTCTCAATGATAATGTCTAGTAACAAAGTTATTATTGCAATAACTTAATATCAATTATTTTACAATTTATTGCAACGATAAACATGGGGTTTCAACTAAAATATCATTTCAATAACTTGATATCAATTATTTTGCAATCTATTGAAATGATAGATTTGAAATAATAATCTATCACAGTGAATATATTGATGCAATAATTTTGACCCGAATTATTTACAATTTATTACAATAAAATTCGTAAAATAATAACATATTACTAAAAGATATTCAAATTATAAATTATTTATGGCAACAACATATATGTCATTGCATCAAAGTTGTTATTAAAATATTTGGAGTTTATTACAACAAAATTTTTTGTTGCACAAACCTATTACCTCGGATTCTATTGCAACATCTTGCATCAACTATTGCAATAATTTTAATATTATTACAACATTTTTTTCCATTTGTAATAAACTTTTTTTTTCTTGTAATGACGGTTTAAAACTTGATATATTATGGAACTGGCATGCATCTATATAAATGGTTACTTGGACTCCTAATTAATTAATTTGATCGTCAATATATATATCCAAATCAAAATTTGCTTAGTTATAATCTTACTTAAAATTTTCCATTAATTTATTTCTATACGCCCAAGTATTACTCATTAATATTGTAGGGACACAATTTGAGGTCCAAACCCAAAGATGAATCGGGTATTGGCCCAATGAGCCCACAACAATAAATTTATAGAGAGCAGGTTAAAGAGCTAGGTTCAAACGAGATTACTAACAGCTAGTACGACTTTCAACAGGCGACCATGCAAAAGATATGTATGTGAAATTGGAGAAATATCAAGTTCGAGGAGGTCATTCTTCATATAAGTCACTCTTGCGATTCTTTAAATATATTCCTCACTAATACAATCTCTCTCTCTTTCTCTCTTTTTTTTTTTTTTTTTTTCTTTTCTTTCTTCTTTCTTCCCCCCCCCCCCCCCCCTCAAATTTTCCGTGGGGGTCTTTTACACTATATAGTTCCTTTCAGGCCATCTTGATCGTACACTTGTCTACTATCTAAGCATTCACTTGAGTATACGTCCCATCAAATACCTTCTCTAGCTTCCTACAAGTTGCACTGGTTAGGTTTTCATTGTTCAGGGGTCTTCTCCACATAAATGCGGCCAGAAAAGTAGCTGCAGTGCATTTAATGTGGTGGTAGCAGCTTTTCCCATAGATATTTCTGGATTCTTATCGCCCTCGCATGCGCCAGAGGCTCATCCTTACTGTAGAAACTTCCTGGGAGATCACCTCCACTGCTTAAGTACGGCTCTAGCCGGTACTTATCGTATCCAAGGATGAGAAACTCCTCGGACTACATTCTTCCCTTCTTCCCTTACATGATTTCCAACTCTGGAGCCTTTCTCGATCATTAACTCCTCCTCGAACATATCGCGTCTTCAGATAAGGCCCAAGGCCCAGTACACTGTTCAGGGGTCTTCTCCACATAAATGCGGCTAGAAAAGTAGCTACAGTGCATTTAATGTGGTGGTAGCAGCTTTTCCCATAGATATTTCTGGATTCTTATCGCCCTCGCATGCGCCAGAGGCTCATCCTTATTGTAGAAACTTCCTGGGAGATCACCTCCACTGTTTAAGTACGGCTCTGGCCGGTACTTATCGTATCCGAGGATGAGAAACTCCTCGGACTACATTCTTCCCTTCTTCCCTTACATGATTTCCAACTCTGGAGCCTTTCTCGATCATTAACTCCTCCTCGGACATATCGCATCTTCAGATAAGGCCCAAGGCCCAGTACATGAATTTGGGTCTTTACCCCCACAATAGACCCTCAAAATTCCAGTTTTTCGCTCGCATCAGAGGAGAAAAAGTGGGGTTTTGACTCGCCCCAAAAATGAAAAGTAAGGGATGTCAACATACCTGAGTTTACACGTGCGTGGGTATGGTTCTGTGTGCGTCATAATTGCTATTAATTGTTTCGGAATTTGTGAGGCTTCATTAACTGCTCTAGGCAGCGTTATGTCTTTTGCATCTAACGGTGAGGTATTAATCTGACGGTTGACATTTTTCCTCAAGGTTCGAGCGGGATAACTCCCACCCACTTTTCGCCTTCTATATAAAGTTTCAAAGGAGATCATTTCTCCTCTATCTTAGAAACTCTCAAGCTCTCTAGTGATCATTAGCATTCAGACTCATCAGACTCACCAAACCGTTAAATGCCTCGTTCCCTTTTTCTCAAGAAATCTTTAGAATTCCTTTTAAAGGGTTTCGTGGGTCACCTCATACCTTAGCCTGTGTAAGTTATAATTTCTTTGGATCTCTTGTTTTCTCGTCGGCCAACGCGCTCGGCCTTTGAATTTTTATTTCTCCACTCGTTGATTGTAGTAGCTCCCTTTTAGTTTATAAAAAATGGGTAGATTTATGCACTTAGTGGACTCCCCTGCTAAAATAGAGGCTTTTAAGAAGAAATACCATATACCCCAGGGGGTAGATCTACGCTACTGTCCCACAGAACAAATAGAGACCGACCGAGAGGAGGGAGAAGTTGTTATCCCCATGATAGCCTTTATAGAGGGGGGGAATGACCTTCCCAATGGGTAGAATAACTAGAGATTACCTTTTTAACCATAGGTTATGCCCCCACCAATGCGCGCCCAACTTATTCAGAGTTTTGGGTAGCGTTGATGCTCTCAATGAGCTTCTGGGTCTGCGGCTCACTTGGCATGATGTGGTGCACATGTACGAGTGCCATTCCTAAAAAACCGCTGAATACTACCTTAAATCCTGCTTGGACGTGGTAAGGATGATATCATGTTTGCCCAAATCAAATAAGGGTATGAAAGATGATTATCTCATAGCTTCAGGAGCGTGGCACGATGGCGTTCACTGCCCCGTCCGAGCAGGAAAACCAGGTGGGACACCTTAGAATTAGGCTCCTTAGTGATAGATTTGAACTCAATAACCTTGACCTTGCTTTGTTTCCTTTCATTTCAGTCTTTCTCGATTACGGCTTTTAGCTGTCTAACCATCTTTTTATTTGGTTGTGTTCACAGATAGAAGGCACGTAGCCCCTAGATTTAGCTTGACCAGGGTTTAGGCCCTCAATTACTTACTGAGATCCGAGATCTTTGTAAGCAAGAACGGGCAACTACGGGCTGTTCATCTAATACTGGACTTCAAGCCTATCTCGGACGCATTCCTAAATGCTGATAATGCCATAAGAGTGAGAGACCGTCGGATAAATCGCATTGAAGTATCTTGGCCAAATTCTTAGCTGAAGACGATCTTCCCCCAGTAGCACATCCTTTCCCCTAAGGTGTTCCTCTGGTCGTCCCCCTAATCCAACAAGTTCCCTTTGAAGAGCAGTAGCTGAAGGAGGGGTTGCGTCTTCAAACACTTCGCTTGACAAAGAAATTGATAACTTTCGTTTTGGAGAGGAGGAAACTCAGGGAGTGCAAGTAGTTGCGGTCTCGGATGCCGAGAAGGAGTCTGACAGACATTCTACAGCTAACGCCCCAGTTCTTGTTGTTGCCCTCCCGAACAATAGTACAAAAGAAGAAGAGGAAGAAATGGTGTTAAACACAGGGAGTATAGGTTTGCGGGATCTTTTGAAAGGGAGAAACAAAGCGCCAGTATCAAAAGAAACCGCTAAGTCCCAGCCCTCGGCTAACCTCCATCCTCCTCCTCAGCCTCCCACTGATCTCGGGCTGAGGCCAAATCCCGATTTGAAAAAGAAAAAGACGAGGCTTTAGAAGAGGGTGAACTAGGCCCTTCAAAAGGAAATAAACAATAGAGGGTGGTCACTGACCAACGAAGGCAAAGGTCATCATTTGTCAATAGTCGAGAGGGGCATACCAGGGCTAATGTGCGCATGGCCCCTCAAAACTGGTCTCCTCAGCTGGAGGTGGATGGTGCCCCCATCACTTGGGATGCTTTAGTCCGAAGTTACCAAGGAGGGCAAGTGGGCCACATTGCTGAGGCCTTGGAGCAACCACTTCTTTTGCTAAAGGATATGGAAGCTTACAGGCGCTTTAGTCAACCCGAGCTTTTCCTATCCCTTAAGAGGGATCTGGCTTTGGTAAGTGATCCGAAATACACCTTTAAGTAGACAATTATTTACTTTTGTTCCTTCTTTTTTTGTGTTATACAGAACTTTCCCGTTTTTGTTGCGCAACTTACCTAACAGGTTTATGTGGCCGAGGAGTGGGTCAAAGACGCTAACAGCAAAACTTAAGCGGAGGCCTAATCTCGTGCCGAGGTTGAAAGAAACTTGGGTAAGCTTAGGCAGGATCAGGCTAAGCTGTCCGAGTAGCTAAAAGAGGCTATGAGGGCCAAGGACAATGCTGATGCGGGCCTTAAGATTGTAAAGAAGCAGGCTGAAGATCAACGCAAGTAGCTATTTACGATTGAAATTAATCTGGCCACAAAGAGGCAACTTGTGAAGGATCTTCGAGCTGAGCTCCAAAGGGTTAAGGAGGCAGCCCAACTGGCTAGTAAAGTCCTTGAGGTTGAGAAGAAAGCGTCCTACCAACTTGGAGTGGAGGAAACCCAAGTTAGGCTTGTCGAGGAGTTGTCCGAGGTGTGTAGGGAGTATTGCGATGTATCATGGGGTAAAGCCCTTGATGCTGTAGGCGTCCCTACAGACTCAGAGTGGAGGAAAAAGGAAAATATCTACTATCATCCTGATATCCTCGCAGCTCCAGAGGATCCCCCTTCCTCCTCTGTCCCTGCTTCTGGGGCCTCTGTACATCCTTTGGTTCCTCAAGATGTTCCCTTTATTCCTGAGGTCCCTAAAGGAGCCAGTAAGGCTGACAGTGGAAGGGATAAAGGCAAGGAGAAGGAGTCCTCGACTAAAGCCAAAGACGCTGATCAGTCCAAGGACACTGAGGCCAAGACAAAAGAAGCAGAGGCCAAACTCAAAGAATCTGACCTTAAGGCCAAAGACGCTGAGACTTCCCCCCCGAGCCAGAAAGAGGATCGTGCTGCCCCCAAGGTGAAGGCTGAGGATATAGAATTTTCTTAAGAGTTTTAGTTAGTGAGACCAGTGTAGTGGTGTGTTTTGTAATGACACTGGACACAATGTACTCTTTCTTTTCAATTAATGGATGGATCTTTCTCCTTATTTCTATTGTTCTTACGCCACACGTCTTTACTCTCATTATCATCACTTGCGAGATTGCTTTGTTGCTGATCTAGTTCTTATAAAAATTAGTAGAAACGCTTTGCAAATGCCAATAATCTGACCAAGTGTTAATGATGAAAATTAATTGATGGCCGAATCTGACAATCATTTAATAACTAACTTATATTTGGCTCAATAACAAAAACTTCTTATTCACTCATGACCATTAGCCTGAGGAACCAGCAATCATTATAAATCTGTCTGGAAACTTAAAGGAAAACAAAGGAGTGTCATGAAGCGTTGACAAATGAGCGTTATAGGGGAACATACAATTGAGGGCTGACTTAATTAAATATAAAAGAGGTCACAATGTGTTAGCCTTCCCTCAACGTTTTGGTCCGAGAGCCTCAGGCACGACCAGCTTTTTGTTTAATGCTTAAGTTGTTGTTGAGTGCTAACCAACTCATATCATCTGGTTTGAGGGTTATCATTGAGTGTTAACCAACTCACATCATTTGGTCCGAGGACTACAGGCATGATTGAGTTTGAGTTTAAACACTTAGGAAAGTTGTCATTGAGTGTTAACCAACTCATATCATCTGGTTCGAGGACTACAGGCATGATTGAGTTTCAGTTTAAACACTTAGGAAAGTTGTCATTGAGTGTTAACCAACTCATATCATCTGGTCCGAGGACTGCAGGCATGATTGAGTTTCAGTTTAAACACTTAGGAAAGTTGTCATTGAGTGTTAATCAACTCATATCTTCTGGTCCGAGGACTACAGGCATGATTGAGTTTAAGTTTAAACACTTAGGAAAGTTGTCATTGAGTGTTAACCAACTCATATCATCTGGTCCGAGGACTACAGGCATGATTGAGTTTAAGTTTAAACACTTAGGAAAGTTGAATAACAGAAAGTATAAGGATTTCATAAACAAAGTAGACATTGATCAAAAGAACATTCTTTAGTAATAATACATTTTCAGGTTGTTTACATTCCACGGCTGTGGTATTACATGCTCATCTAAATCTTCTAGGAAGTATGCCCCGATGTCGGCCCCTGAGGTGATACGGTATGGCCCTTCCCAATTGGGCCCCAGTTTTTCCCAAGCTGGGTTCTTTACGGCGCCCAGAACCTTTCTCAACACCAAATCACCAGGAGCTAATGGCTTCACTTTAATGTTAGCATCGTAACCCTTTTTGAGCTTGTGTTGGTAATATGCTAGTTGGACCATTGCAGCTTCCCTTCTCTCTTCGATCAAGTCTAAACTCTTTTCCAGTAAGTCATTGTTATTGCTCGGATTGAATGAACTGGTTCTTAAAGTTGGGAGACCAGTTTCTAAAGGAATTACAGCTTCAACCCCATAAGTCATCGAGAATGGAGTCTTCTCAGTGGACTTGCGAGGAGTGGTTTGATATGTCCAGAGGACATGCGGCAATTTTTCTACCTATTTGCCTTTTGCGTCGTCTAACCTCTTCTTTTGTCCATTCACTATGACCTTGTTAACAGCCTCCGCTTGTCCATTCCCTTGGAGATAGGCAGGAGTGGAATATCTATTTGTAATTCCTAACTCACAGCAATATCTTCTAAATGCTTTGCTATCAAACTAAAGACTGTTGTTCAAGATGAGGGTATTAGGGACCCCAAACCGAGTAACGATATTTTTCCAGACAAATCTCTTAGCACCCACATCTCGGATGTTTGCTAAGGGTTCAGCTTCGACCCACTTGGTGAAGTAGTCCGTGCCAACCAGCAGATATCTCTTGCTTCCAGCTACTTTGGGAAAAGGACCCACAATGTCTAAGCTCCATTGAGCGAATGGCCAAGGACTGGACAGTGGATTGAGGACTCCTCCTGGTTGGTGTATGTTTGGTGCGAACCGCTGGCATTGATCACATTTTTTCACGTATTCTAGGGTTTCTCTCTACATATTTGGCCACCAATAGCCTTGAATGATGGCTCTGTGAGCTAGGGATCTGCCTCTTGTATGGCTTCCACAAATTCCCTTATATAGTTCTTCGAGGAGCACCTTAGTTGCCTCAAGATGTACACATAGAAAATATGAAACTGAGAAGGAACGCTTATACAATTTTTGGTCCTCGGACAGCCAAAATCGAGTATCCTTTCTTCGTACCTTGTCAGCTTCTAGCTTTTCCTCAGGCAGTGTGTCTTCCCTCAAGAATGACACCAGCGGGTCCATCCAACTAGGTCCTGCTCTGACCTGATGAACTTGGATTGCCTCCTCTATTGCCTCTATAGGTTTGCATAAGTGTTCTACAAGTATAATCCAAGGAAGGCTTAGTGCCGAGGACGTAGCAAGCGTAGCCAGGGAGTCAGCATGAGAATTTTCGCTTCTAGGGATGTGTAGCAAGTTAAAAGACTCGAATTCTGATTGGAGGTGTCTTACTAGCCTTAAGTATCCCTGCATTCTTCCATCTTTTGCCTCGAATTCTCCTCGCACTTGGCCGACGATTAACCTTGAGTCCGAGAACATCTCGATTACCTTTCCGCCCATTTTTCGAACTATGGTCATGCCCATCAGTAGAGCTTTGTACTCAGCTTCATTGTTTACGACCAAGAAACCTAGCCTCAATGACTTTTCAATAGTGATCTTCTCAGGGGATATAAGCACTAGCCCTACTCCGGATCCCTTTTGATTTGTTGCACCTATAGTTTTAAAAACTAGACCGGACCGGTCCGTCTGACCGGTTCAACCAGGAACCGGCCTTCAATCCGGTCTGGTTATGATGAAAAACCAGAAATAAGCTTAAAACTGTTAAATAGTACAAACCGGCCGATTTAACTGTAAAACCGAAAACCGGACCGGCCGAACTGGTTAATGACCGGTTGGGAGATTTTTTACTTTTTCCCTAAAACTACGTCGTTTTGGCCGTCAATAAATTCCTAAAAACTAACCCTAAGCTAATTTGATCACTCTCTCATCTCAATTCATCACTCATGCCTCACTCTGCCTCACTCACCCCTCGGCCCTCACTCTTTCACTCACCTCAAGCTCTTAAGTGAGTCTCAAGTCTCATCTTAACTCAAGATCTCTTTGCCTCACTCTGTTTTCTGCCTCACCCCTCACTCTCTCACTCACCTCTCTTTGGCTCTCTGCCTCACTCTCATGCACAGCGACACGCACAACAACACACAGCCACGCACAGCACCGCAGCCACGCACCTCTCGGTTGGGTTTTTTTTTTTTTTTGTTCTTTTTTCCTTGTTGGTTGGTCAAAGCCCTCGCCCTTTGAGCTCTGCTCTCTGCTAATCAGGTAATGTTCTTTTCTTTTTATTTTGATTTTGATTTTCTCGGTTCTTTTTTTTTTTTTTTTTTCCATTTCTTTCGGCTTCATCAGGTAATAATTAGTATTCTTTTCTTTTTTTATGATTTTGATTACTTGATTTTGATTTTGATCATTTTCTCGATTCTAATTTTTTTTTTTTCATTTCTCTCGGCTTCATCTCAGATTCTCAGTTCATGTTCGGCTTCATCTTAGGTTCTTCTTTTGGTAAGTGATAACTTCAATTATTCGTTTACAATAGCATTTTAGTTTATTTGTGATTTTGTGCATGTTGTGGATTTGATTTACAGTGCATTGTTGTTTGTGAAATATAGTTTACAGAGTATTATACTATTGACTGTGTATGTTGTGTTGATGAATTTATTTATTGATAAAATGGTTGCTGCCATTTTGAAATTGTTGAGTGAAATGGAGTTTGCCTCTATACCATCTAATGAACATGCTTCTACAATCGGGTCCAATGCTAATTCTTCATCTGTGAGAGCGAAATGTGATCTTGCATGGGATCATGTAACTGAAGTGGTGAAAGACGGAAAAAGTAGTTATAGATGTATACATTGTGGGAAAAGTTATAAAGGAGGGGGCATCAATAGGATGAAAAGACATCTAGCTGGAATTAAAGGTGATGTGGCTGCATGTATGGGTGTACCTTATGATGTTAGGTTTCTAATGGTTGAGAATTTGAAGGAAATTTCAAAATCTAAAGAACAAACAAAAAAGGATCAAGAAGCATCTAATTATTCGTCATTAGAGGAATCACCAGAAATTGAAGATGTCCAAGAAATTACTCCTAGAGGTAAGGGGTTAGGAAGGGGAAATAGAGGTGGTCGTAGTAGTTTTCCACCAAGGTCCAATCTTGGCAAGAGAAAGGTTGGTGACATTGATAATTACTTCGCTCCTAGAACAACAACACCGGGGGCTCAACCTTCTATTAAAAGTGTGCTTGCTGGCAAAGAAAAGAAGTGAAGGGTTGATATGGCTGTAGCAAGGTGGATGTATGATGCTTGCATTCCAATTAATGTTGTGAATTCTAGTTATTATCAACCTATGTTCAATGCTGTAGCTTCTTATGGTCCTGGATATAGAGGCCCGAATTATCATGCCCTTCGAGTGCCTTTGTTGAGAGATGCAAAAAGAGAATTCCAATTGATTGTTGATTCTCATCATTCATATTGGGTTGACACTGGTTGTACAATAATGGTTGATGGGTGGACTGATACTAGGCATAGAATATTGATTAATTTCCTTGTCTATTGTCCTAAAGGAATTATTTTTATACGTTTTGTTGATGCTTTTGACTTTGTTAAGGATGCTATTAATTTGAGTAACTTGTTTGATGAAATTGTTAATTGGGTTGGTCCTGCAAATATAGTACATTTGGTCACTGACAATGCCGCAAATTATGTAACTGCCGGAAGAATTTTGTGTGGAAAATATAGGAACATTAGTTGGTCACCTTGTGCAGCACATTGCCTAAACCTAATTTTTAAGGAGATTGGGAAGATAGATCATGTGGCTAAACTTGCAAAGCGTGCATCCAAGATCACAGTGTTCATCTATAATCATGTGGCTTTGCAAGCTTGGTTAAGGACTAGAAAAAATTGGACGGAAACTATGCGTCCAAGGCCAACTAGGTTTGCTACTACTTTCCTTGCCTTAGGGAGTCCTAAGGAACATAAACATGACTTACAAGCATTGGTGACTAACAAATTTTATGTTGAATCAAGATATGCAAAAGATAAGAAAGCAAAGGCAGTGGTGAAAATCATTCTTGACAATCAATTTTGGAATGATTGTCATGTAATTGTGCATATTATGTCACCATTGATTCGTTTATTACGCATTGTTGATTCTGATGAAAAACCAGCTATGGATTATGTATATGATGGCATGTATAAAGTAATTGATGGAATCAAAAAAATTTTCAAGGACAAGAAGAGACTATGGGAGCCTTATGTTAATATTATCAAGGATCGTTGGGATAATCAATTCTATAGAGATATTCATGCTACTGCTTATTGGTTGAATCCTGCCTTCCAATATGACTCGTCCACTCTTAATAAGAGGCTAGAGACACAATCTGCTGTGACAGATGTTATTGAATCAAATGTCTCAGTTGGTCGATTGAAGTTGGTGGAGGAATTAAGGCTATTTCGAGAGCGTGAACAAACTTTTGGAACCCAACTTGCTCAAGAATCAGCCAAGACATCTCAGCCGGGTAAGATATTGTTTACTTTAACTAATAATAAAATGAAAATATGTTTTAAAGATCATAACTCTTTTTTATATTTTTGGGATAAGTATAGCTGTGTTTATTGATTCATTGTATCTTTGTTTTGTGTTGTATATGGAACTTAGATGAGTGGTGGAAGTTGTTTGGATCTTGTGCTCCAACCTTACAAAAGTTTGCCATTCGAATCCTTAGCCAAGCAGCTGCCTCTTCGGGATGTGAGTGGAATTGGAGTGTTTTTGAACAAATACATACCAAAAGAAGAAATAGATTGGAGCATCAACGACTTAATGATCTTGTGTTTGTTCATTATAACTAACGATTGAAAGAAAGGCATATACTATATATTATATAATCTCTTTGCTTCAATGTTTTTGTGGGGAAATATGAGTGATTCACTGATTTGGTTAAGTGGGTTCTTTGTGATTGTGAAATATAAGTGATTTGGTTACTAATTATTCATTATGTTCATCTTATGATATAGAGTCAAAAGGAAGAAGTTCAATTTTAATCCTATTGATTATGCAAGTATCGATAAAACTGAATTTTGGGTAGTGGAAGATGAGGAACCTCCATTTCTGGATCATGAGGAGATAGAGAATGCATTATATGAAGAAGGAGCCTATCCAATTGAAGAAAGGTCTTCTAGCCATGTACAAAGAGGTTAGCTTATAACAATTCTTTACCTACTTGCATATTTTAATTATACTATTTATGATTTATGAGAAATGATTATTAGAATCGTTATTTCATTTATTTTCTTTGGTTTTGGAATTTGTATAGATATGGACAATGAAGTGATTGAGGATGATGATGACATCAATTTGGAATCATTTGGTGATGAAGATGATGCTCCTCCGGGATTTTGAGATAAAAATCATCCAATTCATGTTGAAGATGAAGAAGATGAGGATGAGGATGATGATAATGATGCTAGTGGTGGAGCATTTGGTTTACATGATGATATTGGTTTCAATTTTCTTCATAACAAATGAGGCTTGGGCCTTAAAACTTAGTAGTTGTTTGTTTGAAACTTTAAAACTTATTTGCTATTTAGATGTAATGAACTTATTTGTTATTTGCCATTTGGATGTAAATGTAATGTCTAATGAACTTATTTATTTGGTTTTGTTGAAACTTGAAAGTTTATTATGTTAAGGATGATTGTTTTGTAATATTATTATCTTAAATTCTTTAAAAAGATGTTATATACTTATATACTTGTATTTTTTTTAAAGGAAACATATTTATTACTATTGGTTTGTTAGTTTTAGTATATAAAAAAATTATTAATTATTTATATAATTTAAATAAATAATAATTAAATTATTTATGACGTCACCGGTTTGACCATAAAACCGGTAATTAGCAACTTTTCCGGTTCTTTCACAGTACCAGTTTTTAAAACCATGGTTGCACCATCAACATGCACTTCCCAGGACCGGGGACCTTGTTGGGAGACCAAGCCAACAAATTTTTCATCCATGCTTTGTGTTGACGCCACCTCTTCTAACGAGGGTTCTGCGAACTCGGCCACCCAATTCGCGAGGACTTAACCCTTGACTGAGGTATGGGGCATGTATTTAATATCAAAAGTCCCTAGAACCGTGCCCCATTTGGCGATCCTTCCTATGTAATCAGCGCTTTGGAGTATGGCTTTAAGTGGAAGTTGTGTTAGGACAACAACTGTATGTGCCTAGAAATAATGGGACAACTTTCTTGTACCGTGCGCTACCGCCAAAATGGCCTTCTCCAAGGGTAGATACCGAACCTCGGCCTCATACAGTGACTTGCTCACATAATAAACTGGCCGTTGTGCACCACGATCAACTCATATCAACACGAGGCTTACCGCATGAGGAGCCACAGCGATATAGGCAAAAAGGACTTCGTCCACTTTAGGGCTGGACATAACAGGAGGCCGAGAGAGGTAATCTCTGAGTTGCTGGAAGGCAGAGGCGCATCCCTTGATCCATTCAAATCCCTTCCATTTATTTAGCAATTGGAAGATTTGTCGACATCTATCTGCTGATCGGGAAATGAAGTGATTTAGGGCCGCAGTCATTTAGGTCAGTTTCTGGACTTCCTTGGGGTTCCGAGGAGGTTGCATGTTGTTAATTACTCTGATTTGGTCGGGGTTTACTTCAATTCCCCTGTGAGTCACCATGTAACCCAGGAATTTGCCTAATCCCACACTGAATGAGCACTTGGATGCGTTTAAGCGTAATTTGTGTCTTCTAAGGACTTCAAAAATGTTTCCGAGATCCCATATATGCCTAGATATGACTCTGCTTTTTACCACCATGTCATCTATATAGACTTCAACACTTTTGCCCAGCTGTGGCTTAAACATCCTCGTCATTATCCTTTGGTAGGTAGATCATGCATTTTTTAATCCGAACGGCATCACTTTATAGTGGTAGTTTCCAATGGAGGTGACAAACACAATTTTTTCCTGATCATCCAGGGCCAATGGTATCTGGTGGTACCCTTGGAAGGCGTCCAAGAAGCTCATCCGAGCATGGCCAACAGTCGCGTCCACCAGTTGATCAATTTTAAGCATAGGGAATGGATCTTCTGGACAAGCTTTGTTCAGGTCTGTGAAGTCCACATATACTCGCCATTTTCTGCTCTTCTTCTTTACCACCACAGTGTTGGCTAACCATTCAAGATAAAAGACTTCTTTGATTGCTCCAGCTCGCTTGAGTTTCATCACCTCTTCCCTGACGGCATCTGCATGTTCCTTAGATGAGCCCCGGAGCGGTTGCTTTTTAGGGATAACAGCTAGGTTAACGTTTAGATAGTGGCAAATGAACTCTGGATTCACTATTGGGGCCTGAGTAGAGTCCCATGCAAATACATCAATGTTCCTTCTTAGGAAATTTATCAGCTTATCCTTCTCTTGAGGGGGCAGCTGGGATCCGACCTGAAAGAACTTCTCTAGATCATCACCTATAACGACCTTCATTAAGTTTTCACATTCTGCTTCCTCGGCCGAGCCCCCGGTAAGCAATATCGTGGGCTTTAACTGCTATAAATCCTTTTCATTAAGGGCTAAGGACTCGGTCTCAAGTTTATGTCGGATTGTAGCCACCAAGCATTGTCTGGCCATATATTGGTCTCCTAAGATCTCCTTGACCAGACCTTCGGATGGATATTTAACCTTCTGGTGCAGAGTGGAAGAGACTGCCCTTAACGTATGGCCAAGGCCTAGCTACAATTGCGGTGTATGGTGAGTAAGCGTCTATCACTATAAAATCTACCTCTACTACTTCTGGACTGGTTTGCATAGGTAACCTGATTTGGCCCTTTGGAATGACCACCTTCTTATCGAAACTCACCAGAGGAGAGTTGTAGGGCGTCAGGTCCTCAGGTGTTAAGTTCAGCCCCTTATAAAGATCGGGGTACATTATTTCAGCACCGCTGCCTTGGTCCACCATCACTCTCTTCACATCATATCCCCATATCCTGAGGGTGATCACCAAAGTATCGTCGTGGGGTTGGATAGTTCCAATTTTGTCTTCGTCTGAGAAGTCCAAAACTGCTTGAACTTCCCTTCTAGCCCTCTTCGGCTCTTGGTCAACATCTTCAGCGCATAGCCGAGCCACTGACATTACTCTGGACGGGTAAGACCCAGTTCTCCCTGGTGCAGCGAATATAACATTTATTGTACCCAATGAGGGTCTTGAAGAATCATCTCTCCGAGGTCCTGAGTTTGCCTGGCTCCCCTGATTATGGGCATGGTGCAAGAATTGGTTTAGCTTGCCCTCGCGGACGAGCTAGTCCAAGTGGCCCCTGCAATCCTTGGTGGTATGTCCATGATAGTGATGGTATTGGCAATAGAGGTAGTGGTTGCGTCTTTCAAGGTTTCCCACCATTTTGTTTGGCCGTTTGAAGAAGTGCTTATTCTTAATCTTTGCCAGGACATGCTGCACCGGTTCCCGGAACACAGCATTGACTGCTTGCGGATGAGTTGACCCTGACCTTCCAACGAAATCTCTTCGTAGTAGGTCATTGTTGTGTCTGTCCAACCTGAAATCCCTCGTCTCTTGAGGGATAACCTTCTCCTTTCCTTTCCCCTACTGCTGGTCTTCCTCGACCCTTTTATACTTGTCAATTCGGTCCATGCGCTGACGTATACTTGCTACTGGTTTGCCAGTTAAGGACTTCCTCAGATCGTGATCAGTAGGGAGGACGAGTATGCCCTTAGCGTTTCTCCCTCACGCATGCTTTGGGATAGTAAAGAGGCCGAGGACCGAGGGACTCTGTTGCTAGTGACAAAGCGAGAGCAGAATGCCTGGGTGAGCTCTTTGAAGGAGTTCATAGAGTTTGCTTTCAAGCCGTCGAACCACCTCATTGCGATCGGTCCTAGGCTAGACGGGAAAACCTTGCACATCAAGGCTTTGTCCCTGGAATGGATTGCCATTCTTTGGTTAAAATGGCTCACGTGCTCCACGGGGTCCATTTTTCCGTTGTATACGGTGAAAGTAGGTTAAGTGAATTGACGCGGAAGTTTAGCCCCATCAATCTTTCGCTTGAAAGGTGATTTGGAGATTTGGTCCAAGGCCCTGCTCACAGCATCACTTCCCACGTCTAGACGCGATGGGCTTCGGACCTACCATCGACGGTAATGCTCTTCTTCACAGGTGAAGGATTCACTAGGTGGGGTTTGAGACCTTCGTCCGAAATCAGCGTCTCTTTCATCATCAGAAGAGAAGTTTGAATCTGGGGAAGCTTTTCTCCTTTTTGCATGGCGTAGTTCTCTTTTTAACCTGTCAATCTCTAGCTGCATCCTGTTGTTGTTATTTACATAAGACATATGGTCTTCTTTCTGAGGTTAACTCCTATCAGTGTGCGTGGTGTGGACACTTCCTTCGCGGTCACCTTTCTGCTCAAGATTAAGAAAGGGGTCACCGTGTTTAGAGCCTCTCAACTTTGCCTGTTGCGGACCTGGTTCTGCCATAGTTAATCGCTGTTCTCACTATCACTCAAGCTCTCCCCATAGATAGCGCCAATTGTAGGGACACAGTTTGAGGTCCAAACCCAAAGATGAATCGGGTATTGGCCCAATGAGCCCACAACAATAAATTTATAGAGAGCGGGTTAAAGAGCTATGTTCAAACGAGATTACTAACGGCTAGTACGACTTTCAATAGGCGACCATGCAAAAGATATGTATGTGAAACTGGAGAAATATCAAGTCCGAGGAGGTCATTCTTCATATAAGTCACTCTTGCGATTCTTGTCTTCTCCACATAAATGCGGCTAGAAAAGTAGCTGTAGTGCATTTAATGTGGTGGTAGCAGCTTTTCCCATAGATATTTCTGGATTCTTATCGCCCTTACACGCGCTAGAGGCTCATCCTTATTGTAGAAACTTCTTGGGAGATCACCTACACTGCTTAAGTACAGCTCTGGCCGGTACTTATCGTATCTGAGGATGAGAAACTCCTCGGACTACATTCTTCCTTTCTTCCCGTACGTGATTTCCAACTCTGGGGCCTTTCCCGATCATTAACTCCTCCTCGGACATATCGCGTCTTCGGATAAGGCCTAAGGCCCAGTACATGAATTTGGGCCTTTACCCCCACAAATATATTTTTAAAATGATAATTGCTGCATTATGGAAAGTTTCTTACATGAAATCTCTTTTTTGACATCGGTTGGCATGTAATCATAGATCAAAAAGCCTTTTCTCTTCCTTGCCGTGACCATACCCCCTTAGTCTAATAATATTTTAGTGGGTTAAATGACTCAGGGCATGTACTTCTGCCTGCAAATTGGATTGAACAAGCATTGTTAGTCACATAAAAAACATGGCGTTAAAAAAGAGACAAAGATACAAAATATGTTATTTCAGCACAATTCTTACCTCCAATTGTTTAATTTTGGGGTTTGTTGTAATCAGCAATCTTCACAACATCATCCTCCCCAAAGTGCTACATGTAAACTATTCTAAAACGCCCTTCATCAATTTTCATTTTAAAATTGGTGAAGTCTCTAACTTGATCCCAAGGCAAAACGATTCGATTTGAACACATTGATCTAGTAAAGACAAGGTGAATTTTATAAAATTTTCATTTCAAAATATGTGAAACCTTGAAATGATTGCTCATAACAACGAAGTTATTATTGTAATAACTTGATATTAATTATTTTTCAATCTATTGTAACAAGGCAAAAACTACATTTTCGTCTCTACATTTTCAAGCGATTTCCACTTTGGTTCGTAACTTTTTTTCCACCGCTTTTAGTCCCTGTCTTAAAAACGCATTTCATTTTTGTCCCTACCATTACATCAGAGACGGAAAGACAAACGGCATAATTAAAAAAATATTAAAAAAGGATTCCTTTAATTTTAAAATAAAATAAAATTTTACTTATCATTTAATTTTTTAAATAATAATTATTCTTCATGTTCTTGCCCAAAGAACATGGTTGCCCAGAAAATTAAACTATAGATCCACATAAGAACACATGCCCAGATTTTTTAGCAATTTCTTGCCCTTTCGTGTCAACCAATCACAAAAACACAAACACAAACTGATTTCCAGCAAGAACAAAAACACAAACACAAACCCAGCAAGAACAAACCCACAAACACTAACTCTGCTATCCCTCTCTCTTTCTCTCACAGCTTGAACCTCCATCGAACAAAAACAAAAACACAAACCCAGCAAGAACAAACCCACAAACACTAACTCTGCTATCTATCTCTCTTTCTCTCATGGCTTGAACCTTCATGGACAAACTCAAGCTGTGCTACTCCTTCCTCAGACCACCGTTCACCATCTCTGGAGTTCACCGTTGTGCATCATTGGCTTTATCTCTCTCTCCTCTTTTTTTTTTTTTCACCGTGAGGCATCCAAGGCCAAAACCACAGTCTTAGTCCATTGTCATTGACCACCACCACTACGAACGGCGTCGAATCTTGGTTTCTCCACGGTTGATTTTGAGTTTGAGAACGAAACTGAGGTTTGTTATGGGTTAGTTTTATGGTGGGCTTGCTGTGAAATTTCTTTGTATTTTTGGGTCTTGACTTTGTGGGTTTGGTCGGTGATTGGTGAGTTCGGTGGTGCAAGTGAATTTGGTTGATGATTGGTTGGTTCGGTGGTGTGAGTGGGTTTCGCCGGTGGGGTTGGTGGTGCAAATGGGTTTGGTGGTTGAAGGGTTAGGCTTTGGCGGTGCCAATAGGTTTTGCCTATGATTGGTGGTGATATTTGGTGGTGGCCGGCGGGGTTGGTTGTTTGCTTCTAACTGGGTTTGTGTTTGTTGCTTTTGTGTTTAGATGACAAGGAAGATTTGTTGCTGGGTTGTGTTTGTGTTTTTGTTCTTGCTAGAAATCAGTTTGTGTTCGTGTTTAGTTGACAAGAAAGGCCAAGAAAATGCTAGAAAATTTGGGCATGTGTTCTTATGTGGATCTATAGTTTAATTTTCAGGGCAACCATGTTCTTTGGGGAAGAACATGAAGAATAATTATTATTTAAAAAATTAAATGATAAGTAAAATTTTATTTTATTTTAAAATTAAAGGAATCTTTTCTTAATATTTTTTTAATTCTACTGTTTGTCTTTTCATCTCTGATGTAACGGTAGGGACAAAAACGAAATGCGTTTTTCAGGATAGGGACTAAAAGCGGTGGAAAAAAAAGTTAGGGACCAAAGTGGAATTACGTGAAAATGTAGGAACAAAAATGTGATTTTCGCCTTGTAATAATAGATATGAATTTGCAACGAATATATTATTGCAATAACCTAATATCAATTATTTTATGATAAACATGAAGTAATTATCTATTATAATGAAGATATTGTTGAAATAATTTGACCTGAATTATTTTTGTAAATTATTTGCAATCTATTATAATAATATTCGTAAAATAATAGCTTATTGCTACAAGATATTTGAAGCAATAAATTTTTAATGGCAACAGCATATATATCATTTCATTAAAGTTGTCATTAATATATTTAGAATTTATTGTAATGGAATTTTTTGTTGCATAAACCTTGTTACATTTTGAACTTGAAATAAAACATCTATACAAGTGGCTACTTGGAGTACTAATTAATTTGCTTGATTGTCCATATATCCAAATCAAAATGTACTTAGTTGTAATTTTACTTAATTTTTTTCTATTAATTTATTTCTATACACCCAAGAATTACTCATTAATATATTTGTATAATAATAATCACTGTATTATAGAAAGTTTCATACATGAAATCTCTTTTTTGACATTGGTTGGCATGTAATCATAGAACAAAAAGCGTTTTCTCTTTTTTGCTGTGAGTCTAACAATATTTTGGTGGGTCAAATGACTCAGAGCATGTACTTCCTGCAAGTTGAATTGGACAAGCATTGTTAGCAGGGACAGAGCCGGGGGGGGGGGGGGGGGGGGGGGGGGGGTGGTGGGGAGGTGGTGGTGGAGCAAGTGCCCCACTGCCTCCTCTTAAAAAGGCAGTTTCTACTTGCAAGAAAATAGCCGTAACACCAACACAATGAGGAAACGTTATAGGAGATATTCATGCTACTTTTTAACCACATTATCGTAACTTTTGTTTAAAAAATAAAAATTTATCTCCCATTTTTTTATAAATAAAAACTTTTATATCCCATTTCCAATAAAAAAAAAAAAAAAGAAACACTTGTCCCTCTATTTCAGCATTTCACTTTCACGACATTTTGAATGTTTATCCCTCTTTTTTTTTTTTTTTTTTTTTTTTTTTTTTTTTTAATTTGATGGACCACATTTTAACCTTTTTTTTTTTCGGTGTAATTTCAATTGATTGTGTGTCTTGTATTTTCCCTATACTCAAACTCTAAAGCATCTATTATTATTATTATTATTATTATTATTATTATTATTATATCTTCTATCAATTGACCTTTCAATTTGGAACTCTTGAATTTTGCTATGAACCTAGATTTAAATACTTTGAAGAATATAGAACAGAAATGTTGAATTCTACATATTTTTTTACAATATTTATTTACTTCATTGTTAATATTGGTTAATTTTTGCCAAAGGCCTTGTAGCTGAATTGGCATCTCTCCATGCACAAAGTGCTTGGGGGTCTAGGGGGGAAAGGGTTCGAGGTTAATTTTTTTAGGTTTTTATATTTTGATATTGTCTTTAAATCTTGCCCCACCTAGATTGAAATCCTACTTTCGTCACTGATTGTTAGTCACATAAAAAACATGGTTTAAAAAGGAGAGTGTTGAAAATTTAGACCCCTTAAACCACAATTAGATTGCGTAGCCTAGATTAATTAGCCAAGTTGTTACTTAGTCAAATTAAACAATTCTAGGTTAAAACAATCAAATAATCATATCAAGCATATAAAGCAGCGGAATAATAAATAACACAAGATATGATCACCTAGGAAAACCAAACCGGTAAAAAACCTGGGGAGGATTTGACCCACCGATCCTCAAGGCAAACCTGAATCCACTATGAAAGAATCGAAGTTCATACAAAAGGACTTACAAGCTCCCCGCTTGACTTTCTAATGCTACCCACCAGTAGAACTTACTGACACGACCACGTGCAAGCTCCGAATCCACGGACTCCTTCTTTCTTGGATTTCTTCAATCAGCTACAAGCTCCCCGCTTGTTTTTCTTTAAGCTCCAATGGTTGCAACCTTGTTGATCATCAAGATGTAGATAATATCTCTACCTTGAAAACCCTAAGTTTATGTGAAGGAAAGCTCCTCAAAGATCTCACAAGAGGTTCACATAAACAGCAAATATGAGTAACAAAGACTTAGAGAGGTTTGGGTACAAAACCCTAAAAATAAAAGGAGGCACAAGAGGCACTCTAATCTCTCATCAAAAGTCTCAAAAAACGTTCTAGGGTTTCCCTTATATATATAAGAGTTTTACTTGAACCCCAAGATGTTTAAATAGAGTTTTGGCTGAACTGGAACTCTGCAGAAAAATAAATCTGTACGTGGTTCGATCGATCGAGTCTATTTTTTGATCGATCGAGGCTGACAGATTTAGTCCAATAAATTCTGCAATCACTCGATTCCAATTTTACAAATAAACATACTTTGAGCAAGCCTAAACCTAGACTAAATGTTTTAATCATGGTTTGCCAACAAAATACAAATTGAAGTTCTAATACATTAATTCCTAATTTCTTATAACCCAACAATCTCCCCCTTTGGCAATCCGTGACAAAACACATCACAAACATGAAATGCTCAAAGTTACAAATAGCCCAATACAAAGATAATGCTCATAACAACAAATCCAATCTTAACTACTATCCATCAGTTGCAAGTGTAGACAGCAGCTCAATTGAATCAACCTGTATAATCCTGAAACACTCAACAAACGCATAAACGCATGTGTGACAGAAAAACAGTAAATCAACAAATAAATTCTTGATTTCACAAAACACAAAACAAAGACATATATCATGAATAACTCATAAATATAAATCAATGAGCAGTGAACAAGAAACAGAAATAAAAACAAAAGTAAACTAACTCTCCCTCTAAGTTAGATACAACAAAAAGTTTTTATTTTCTTCCCTTTCAAAAAGAATTTCAACTCCCCTTAAACAAAACAAACATGATTCCCATAAATCAATAATTTCTCCCCCTTTTTGTCACGTATTGACAAAGACAACTCATACAAAAAGTAAACAGTCAACATACGCAATAAAGGATAAGAGAAAACAGAGAATCAAGGGGAACACAAAACAATTCAACTCTATAGAAAATAGAGATAGCTCCCCCTATGAACAACACAGGTTAAAAAAAACTTTTCTCCCCCTATAAAAATAGGAAAAACAAAACAAGTTGTGGGAAAAACAGTTTTGGGGAAACTTTAGGAGGGGGGAAATCAGTAGCAGTAGCAGCACCTACAGGATCAGGAACAGCCTCACCAACAGGACCAAAGTTAAAAACACACAAATCAAAGTTAAAAACTAAGGTGAGGATACATATGAAGAAAAAAAATATTCTCTCTTTCAATAAAATGCAAACATGGCATTATGTGACCCATAAACATTTGCATGAGTAGAGAAAATATTTGCACATTGATTATCCATCATATCTCTTAAGAAAAATATTTTCTACAGTTCACACATAAAAAAAGGCATATACTAGAAAGTACATAGCTCAAAAATTAATCAATCAAATTTTGATCAAGTTGAGTACCCAATGTAGCAAAGTGTATGCATGCTATGTGTGAATATAATGAGAGATATGACTGCAAAACTGCAAGATGGATACAGAAATCAATGCAATGCATGTGAATCTTAAACATAAACCAAGGGCAGACTGCAAGTTAGCACAAAACAATATAGAATAAAAATCTATATGATGCATGAACAAATACAATGCCATGATGCATGTACTAATGCAGTAAAAATTAAGTTCAATTGAGATCCAATTTGACAAAATTGGCTCAAGCAGGGAATTTCTATCAAAAATCCCAAAATTGAAAACCACTTGTTAAAATTTTTAAACAAATTGATGAATTGAGCATCACATAACACAACACACAGAGTAGAATGCTTAATTACATCAAAACAACAAGCCAATTTCATCAAATTCAACTCAATTTCACAAAAGCCCCAATTCGGATCAAGAACAAACCCTTTTTAAAAAAGCTTCTCCACGATCTTCGATCGATCGAAAATTACATTCGATCGATCGAATGACACAGTCATTTTGAGACAATTAAGAGCACTTTTTCGATCAATCGAAAATCAGGTTGGATCGATCGAAATGGGCAGAGGCTCACTAAATTTTGAGAAAAACACAGGTTTTGAAAATCAACAAGCACATTTTGAAAACACTCCTCAAAGCATTGAAATTGAAGAAATAAATGCATGAGTATGAGATGGAATAAAATGCTTTTTCAAAAACCCCAAATTTTAAACCCAATTTTCTCAAAAACAAGTTTCAATCATTCTCCCATTGAATTTTCTCAAGCAACAAATATGTTGTGCACAAATCTCAAGATATTTTTAAAATTTTCAAACTTGAAACACATTTTGCATTAAAATCAAAGAACTTTTAATCTTGGATGGCCACAACAAAATCACACACAATATAATGTACCAAGTTTAACAAAGAGTAACTTGTGTAGTGTGTGCAACTAGCAAAAGCTTGAGATACATGTGAGGTGATATGTGAATAGCAATCAAACACAAAGTCTACACAATTCATCACATATAATTTAAAAGAGACTATCACCAAAAGAGTTACATCCTATAACTCTCACATCTCCTAGAACAAAAGCTTGCAATCATGTAAGTTTCTTGAATTTTTGCCTCTTATTTATGTGAATTGGCATCACGCCTAATAGTACACACCAGTTTTAATTAAATGAATTAATTGAGGCTACACCTTATGTTCTTTTTGTGCATGTGCTACACTTTCTCGAGCACAAAATCTTATGATATGCACTAAGGTGTTCATGATTAGCTAGTGAACAGTGGTGAGATGGTTATTTATGCCTTTCTCAAAAGGATCAAGTCCGACAGTCAAATAACATATGACTTCAAGATTAAGACAAAGTGATTAATAACCACAAACATCTTTCCCACACAACATGCACTACAAAACTTTAACTAGTAAAGTGCAATGAATAAGCTCATCCAAGCTAAACAAGATACATAAACATGTTATGTAAAAATAATATGGCCAATCCTTGATTATTAATCCAAGATCTATAATACAAAACACAAAAATCTTTTTGGTTTTAACAAACGTTATAACCACTTGTTGAGATTTTGAAAAAAATTTATGACCAAAAACAAAAACACACATTGTGCTAAATGATCAATGCAAATGCAATGCATGACAATGCTTAACTAAGCTATAGAGGGTACACAAACAAGAAATATCAATTTCTTAATTAACTCATGAGTACATGTACAAACTAGTACATCCTCACACAAAATCAAAAATAGCTTAGCACAAACTATTCAAGTTTCTCCACAATGTCAAGCATGTTCTAAATCAAGAGAGATATCAAAACTCATGTAATCCTCAAGAAAAATAAAACAAGACACAAAATAAAATATTTTTGTCTTTTTGAAATTTTTCAATGTTTTTTGGATTTTTTTTTTAAATAAAAAAAACTTAGAAAAAACAAAGCAACCAAAAACAGAAACAAGACATGTCCTCAAACAATAGAAAGAATTAAAACAGGGACAAGTCAGCAACACTCACCTTAAAGGCTCTTTTCTCACCCATATAGCACGAGTCTTCGGCTTTGTAGGTGAAAATCCATGAGAAGCAGAGTGTATTTGAGGGATTACACCAATCTTCTGAGACAGACTAAAATCCTGCAAATTCCTTTCACAAGCCAACAAGCTCAAATTTTTCAAAAGCATATGAAACAATTTATATGGACTTATGGCAGAAGAAATATCATCACATATCCTAGATTGACATACAGAATGCTCAAATTTCAACTTATGACAATTAGGACGAATGTGACCACGAACACCACAAAAGTGACAAACAGGAACAAATTTAGGAATATCAGTATTACTAACAGCAAGTCTAGTCTCAGATTTCAGTTTTTGCCTTAACAAAGAACAATTTGGTCTAATATGACCAACAACGCCACAATGGTGACAAGTAGGCACAAAAACAGATTTATTATGCTCTCTAATAGTAGGATTAGACTTAGGTTTAGAAACTTCAACGTCTACATCAGAACTTTTACCTTTGTCTAACCTAGCACAATGAGCATTTTCTTTATTATTCCTCTTAAAAGGAGGGATATAAACTTTTTCAGTTTTCGGCTTAAGAAAAACAGAAACAATTCTGTTATCATCAACAGGCTTGGTACTAATTAAATTTTCAAGTTTAGCTTTAGACTCAGCTAACTCTTGTTCCAAGCTTTTCATCTTCTCATCTTGAGAGGAAATTTGATTTTTCAAAAATTCATTCTTTTTATTAGATTCAACTAATCTAACAAGCAATTCCTCTTTTTCAAGATTAGCCAATTTTAACTCTTCCTTGAATTTCTTAGAAATTTTCAAAGATTTAGATAATTCCTTACGAAGAGTTTCAAAAGCATCAAAAAAATCAGCAGAAACAACAGTGTCCTTTTTATTCAAAACATCACAGGCATTAATAAAATCAGCAGAAGCATGAGCAGAAACATGATCAGAAAGACACTTCAAATTATCCATGACAACAGGGGTCAAGGATCAGCTCTTAGATCAAAAGATCTACAACAAGAAGAGCTACCCGCTCTGATACCACTTGTTGAAAATTTAGACCCCTTAAACCACAATTAGATTGCGTAGCCTAGATTAATTAGCCAAGTTGTTACTTAGTCAAATTAAACAATTTTAGGTTAAAACAATCAAATAATCATATCAAGCATATAAAGCAGTGGAATAATAAATAACACAAGATATGATCACCCAGGAAAACCAAACCGGTAAAAAACCTGGGGAGGATTTGACCCACCGATCCTCAAGGCAAACCTGAATCCACTATGAAAGAATCGAAGTTCATACAAAAGGACTTACAAGCTCCCCGCTTGACTTCCTAATGCTACCCACCAGTAGAACTTACTGACACGACCACGTGCAAGCTCCGAATCCACGGACTCCTTCTTTCTTGGATTTCTTCAATCAGCTACAAGCTCCCCGCTTGTTTTTCTTTAAGCTCCAATGGTTGCAACCTTGTTGATCATCAAGATGTAGATAATATCTCTACCTTGAAAACTCTAAGTTTATGTGAAGGAAAGCTCCTCAAAGATCTTACAAGAGATTCACATAAACAGCAAATATGAGCAACAAAGACTTAGAGAGGTTTGGGTACAAAACCCTAAAAATAAAAGGAGGCACAAGAGGCACTCTAATCTCTCATCAAAAGTCTCAAAAAACGTTCTAGGGTTTCCCTTATATATATAAGAGTTTTACTTGAACCCCAAGATGTTTAAATAGAGTTTTGGCTGAACTGGAACTCTGCAGAAAAATAAATCTGTACATGGTTCGATCGATCGAGTCTAATTTTTGATCGATCGAGGCTGACAGATTTAGTCCAATAAATTCTGCAATCACTCGATTCCAATTTTACAAATAAACATACTTTGAGCAAGCCTAAACCTAGACTAAATGTTTTGATAATGGTTTGCCAACAAAATACAAATTGAAGTTCTAATACATTAATTCCTAATTTCTTAGAACCCAACAGAGAGAAAAAGATACAAAATATGTTTTTCAACACGAATTTTACCTCCCATTGCTTAAATTTGGAGTTTGTTGTCTTGTTATAATTAGCATTCTTTACAGCAACATCATCCTTCCCAAAGTGACCCAAACTGCTCCAAAACCTCTTTCACCAATTTTCATTTTAAAATTGGTGAAGTCTCTAACTTAATCCTACAGAAAAATGATTGGATTTGGAGTTAATCTTATAGTAAAGACAACAATAAGGTCAATTGAATAAAATTTTCATTTCTAAGTATGTGAGTGTATAGCTTATAACAACGAAGTTATTATTGCAATAACTTGATATCAATTACTTTTCAATTTACTGTAATGATAAACATGAGCCTGAAGATATCATTACAATAACCTGATATCAATTATGTAATAATATATTAGAATGATAAATATGAAATAATTATCTATTACAGCGAAGATATCATTGTAATAATTTGACTTGAATTATCTTTGTCAATTATTTGCAATTTATTGCAATAAAATTCTTAAAATAATAGTCTTTTGCTACAAAATATTTTAAGCAATAAATTGTTTATTGCAATAACATATATATTATTTCATCAAAGTTGTCATTAAAAAATTTGGAGTTTATTGCTATAGAATTCTTTTTTGGCATAAACTTATTACCTCATTTTTTATTATAACATTTCACATCAACTAATGCAATGACTTTAGTGTTATTACAATTTTTTTTTTCTATTGTAATAAAAAGTAACTGTTTAAACCTTGATACATTATGGACCCGACATTCAGCATTTATATATACTACATAATATCATTTATGCACATAGAAGATCTAGAGGCTCTCTGGGATGGCAATCGCAACCTTGCAGGTCGTGGTCACGACTAGCATCTAGACACAATATCATGTTCTATCCTAATTTGTTTTATCAACTTTTTTTTCCAATAGTCCAACACTCACACGTTGTGCATGCTTGATGTGGCTAGCAACATGATAGGTCGCAACCATGGCTGGTCGCGACTGACATGTCAACAAAAATGTGCATTGGGATTTGTGGATGCCCAAAAAAGGGGGAAAAAGCTTGTTTAGGGCTTTTTCCTTATTTCTTTTGGTTTATTGCACATTGGGTCCTTAGCGACGTAACTCTTTGTGTGCATGTGTTTCTAGGGTGAGGTGTGTGTTTGTGAGTCCCTTTTTCTTACTTTTATTTTAGGAGTTGCCACCAACCATTGGTTTTGTATTAGGTCTGATTAGGTGCTGTGATTCTATGATTGTGTGTGCATTGTGTACAAAAGTGTAAATACCACATGTAGTTATAGAAAAATGAAAGGGAAACTTAGGTTTACCCAACTGATGCCCTTTTTGCTCACATTGCTGTTTTTTTATTATATATATATATATATATATATATATTTTATAATTCTCTTGGCTTTAATGATTGATGGCTATGTTGTGTTGATTTCTTCTGTTGGTGTTTGGCTGAAATGAAAACACAAAGAATCAAGGTTAATATACAAGATAAAAACAAAACCCGAAAAAAATGTGTGAAGGAAGAAAGAGTAAGGAAGCTCATGGTTGTTTGTAGTCTCTATAGCTTTGTTGTTTTCGCTTCTCCTTCTTTCTCTGTCTATGCTACTTTTTTATGGTTCTCTTCTCTTTCTTTATTGTGTTTTGGGTATTTGGCAGTGGGTTTGTGAAGGATTTTCTATGAGAGCTTTTTTTTGGGTTTTGGGAGGGTTGTTTTGGGGTTTTTTGTGGTTTTGAAGGACTATTTTTGGGTTTATTTTTAGTGGGGTTTTGGGGACTATTTTTGGGTCTATTTTATGGTTTTTGGTGGAAATTTTCTGAGTTTTTTTGGGAGGGATTTGGGGAAGAAGATGATAGAGAGAAAGGGAAAATTAGGAAGCAATGAGGGAGAGGTTGAGAGAATTTCTTGGGGGTTCTGAGTTCGCTAGCATCTGAGGGTGTCTCCTTATTTTATGGAAAGATTCTAGTGAGTAGGGGGGAAGAGTATACTGGAGTGTGGGTTGGCAGTGAGTGGGAGAGCCGGCTAGTAGAGCTTCAAAACTTAGGGAGCAAGGCCAAGAATGACACTTGGTGTCATCCTAGGCATACACTTGGCATAATCTCAGCAATATTCCTCGAAAATATCCCTTGAACCTTCTTGAACACTCTGAATTTTGGGTACATGGCCCCATCTTGGCCCGTCATAAGCAACAGTTGATTGATGATTAGAACAACATAAAAATGGACCTAATTTAATTTGGATATGCATAATAAAATGCCAAACTAAATGAATTTTCAAAGAATGGCATGCATTCAATGAAAAATCAAGTATTTTTAATAATTAAAATGTCTTTCTAGCACATATCCAAATCAAATCAAGGCACAAATGCATTTTTTTTTCAAGATTCAAAAAGATATTTTTAACATTTTCACAATAACTTGCCCAATTCAAGCATGATTTTTGTAACAAAAAACAATCAATTTGAAGAGAATTTTATGTTCTTTAAGTCCACCAAATCCTTAATTCAAATTAGCAAAATTTAGGGCTAGACAAAATACGGTATCGACAGGATTTGTCCAATACATTATTTGAAATAAAAAATCAATGATAGTATAAAAATTTATCTTCTTGAGTCAATTTTGGGTTTGAGTTTTGGGTTTTAAAATTTGTTAATAAATGTTTGATAAATGAACGGGGGATTTGTGGTGTTTGGGGCCTTAGACTTAAACCCTCAATAGGAAAATGACATGTGTCCTTGTTATGTACAAGAACACTGTTGATATCGTATTTTGTTTGGTTTCGATTAATGCATCAAAATAATGTATTTAAACTCAAAAATGGTGAAAACCATGACTTTTAAAGGTAAAAATGAGGAATAAATTAAAGTAATATAATTTACCCCAATCAGATGATGAAGCAAGAATTAGAAGTCAATTTCACCATTTCTAGCAAGAATTAGACTAAAAACCCTAATCGAAGAT
Organism: Quercus glauca; assembly: GCA_023736055.1. Taxonomy (NCBI): domain Eukaryota; kingdom Viridiplantae; phylum Streptophyta; class Magnoliopsida; order Fagales; family Fagaceae; genus Quercus; species Quercus glauca. The sequence goes on from CM043322.1 coordinate 28,621,372, forward strand.
GGTAAAAAAGTTTACTTTTTGATCCAACCGTCTGATCGGTATAAACTTTGGACCATATTGTAGATCATATTTTTTTTCCTTCGAAACGATAGTTTATGAGCAAAATTCATAGTTAAAATGGATGAGATATCAATAAAATACCAAAACTCTGATTAAATGTTTCATGATTTTCAAGTAAAAAAGAGCTGTTTTTGGGCCTTTTTTTGTGCAAAAAATTGTACCAACTAGGTAACAATTGGAGCAATCTTCCTAAACAAGATTGAATTATGATGTCTCAACTACATTCCATAAAAAGAGCTCGACAATATTTGTCATGGATTGAGAGAAATGAATTTTCCAAGATAAGTGTTGCAAAATTTCCTATACTACGTCACTTCTCTGCTAGACACGATATCTTGACAACCGTAACTCCAAATCAAACGAGATCAGAGCCTATGGAAACTATACATTCAAACCTTTCCCTAAACACCAAATTTGAAGAAAGTAGAACTAGGTAAGGCCTCAAAAAGCAGCACGAAAATTAGACCAAAACTGGAAAAAAGATGAAATAGGAAAACTTGGAAAGGAAGTAGGAGACACTAGGTGAAGTGTTGCGCAACACACTCCACCTAGTTGCATGACACCATATGGCTATGTGGAGGTGTTGCAACAACACCTCCTTCTTGTTTTTCACTTCTATAAATACCCTTCCTCTCTTTTTGGAAAAAATAGACTAGAATCACACACAAAAAAGCCTACAAAAATTTTCTAGACTAGGAAACTCTCTCTCTCCTTTTATTTTCTCTCTCTAGTTTTTTTCCTTAGGAAACCTCTCTCCAAAATTTTAGGCCACTCCCTCTTCCACCTTTCATTTCCAAAAAACCTTAGGTAAGTTGGTAAGTTTATAAGAAATGGGTTAGCTTCTTCATAACTATACCCATTTTCTTTCTCTCTTTTCCTTGTAAATATCATATTTTATATATAAAATGTTTCATTTCTTTACTTGTCCATTTTTACTCTAGCACTTTATTTCCTTACTCTTATTTTTATATTGCTTGTTCAATTTATTTATTACTCTTTACATATTGTCCTAGTTATATAATGCTTAATTTACTTGTTGCTTTGTCTATTTATTGCTTTATTATATATGTTTATGGGTTTCTCCTAAGTGAGTTTTCAAAGTATCCCTAGAAGGGTGGTAGAAGGCTTTAAGCCTCCCATTCCTTAATAGGAAGAAGAACCCATAAGGACTGGACATTTAGGGGAAATTCCCTTGTTTCTCTATTTATTTAATTGTTGTTCTTTATATTGCTCCATCTATTTATTGTTCTTTATTTATTGTGCTATATACTATTTTGTTCTTCTCTCCATCTACATATAAAAAACGTTTTCTACCATTTTTCTTGTTGGTTGCCTTCTCACTTGAGAAAGCAACCGCAACACCTATGATAAATCTTTATATTACTAACTAAACGGTATGCGATGGCTTAGGCTATATGTGCGACCAACCGTAGTGGGAAAATAAAGTTTTATCATAGGTGGGTTATTCTTAAATGGGTTCTAAACCTTGTCCCTAGGCACAATATGGATATGTTACCTAGAGGATGGTAGATGGCTTGCCTCCCATTTCTCAATATGGTAAAGAACTCATAAGGCTTGGATGTGGCAAGATTAGAACCTATTTAGGAGAAATTTCTTAAAAAAATGATTTTCCAATGAACTTTAATTTTTAAGCTCTTTATTTTAATGTCTTGTATTTAAATTCCTTTACATTCCAAGCTCTTTATTTTAATGTCTTGTTTTTTCTCTTTCATTTCTCATGAGTGATCTAGATTGCCATAAAGTAAAAAGCTTGAGTAAACAAACCTCTAAAAATGTTTTTCTAAAGAAATAAAAATGGTTCAAATAGCCTTCCCTTTTTCGAAAAGAAATTGTTTTCAAAAGTAGTTTTCCTTTTAAAAACCTAAAAAGCCTTCCAATGGGGCATTTTTCAATCTTTTTCCAAAACATTTTTCTTTCTTTTCCTTTCTTTCAAAAATAGTTTTTTTTTTTTTTTTTTTTTTTTGAGAACCCATTTTGAATAGAAAAAGTTTTGATAAAAAATATAATTTTTCTATACCATGTTTTTTTCAAGAATAACAAAAACCATGGGATTTTTGAATCCAAAGCCTTTATTTTAAAATAAAACTCATGGACGCTCTTTTCTTCAATCTCTTTAATCTCAAAATTCCTATGTAAGAAAGTTTTCAACTCTTTGGTTTTAGTTTTCAAACATAACTTTCTTTTCTCAGAACTCTTCTCATTCCAAACAAAAACCATGGGATTTTTTTTAGTTTAAAAGCCTTTCTTTAAAAGAAAAACCCATAGGAATCTTTTTCTTTAAACCAACTCTTTTCCAAAATTCTCTTTTCTCAAAATTTTTTGTTTTCACAAAAAGATTTCAAAACCTAAACTTTTTTTCTTCAAAAGAAATCCTTTTTGTCATCGTTTACAAAAATTTATGTTGAATACTTTTTCCTAAATTGGATAAAGACCATGGTTTTTAATAAAACCATGGAAACCCTTTTCTCAAAATAAGATGGTTTTTGAACCTTTCTTCAAATCCTTTCTGTCCTAAAACTGAAGAAAAACCTTGGTTCCCAACAAACCATGGAATCCATTTTCTTGGAAAAATGAAGCTTTTTCTCACAAAAAAAAAAGTTTTTACAGCTTCCTTTTTATTCTTTTTAGAAAAGCCATTTTTAAACCTAGAAAAACTCTTTTTTAAGTCTTTTACTAAAAAATGTGCAAACTTAGTTTTTCAAACAATTTTGTTTTTTAGAATCTCAATTCTTTTCTCAAAAGAAATTGTTTATTTTCTTTTAGGTAAGCTTTCAAAGTCTCCATCTTTACACATTTGTGCATTTTTGTTTTGAGCTTTCTTAGAATTTCATCTTTTAGAGGTTTGTGCCTATGGTTCAATTCCATTGAACCAATAGGCACCGATCAAGCTAACATGTTCCCCCTCCCCCTTGGCACTAATGTTTTAGTCTATTGTGTTTTTGCATCAGAAATGAGAAAAATGGAGGATGACAACAATGTACTATATTTCTTACTCTTTCTTTTTATTTCCATGTTGCAAATATTCATGCAAAGTACAAAGTATATAAATATTCACATGCTAAATATGTAATAAATAAATATTCACATGCTAAACTATATACTATTTCTTGCAACATAGTAAACTTCTTTCACATGCTTTTTTTGTATATAATTCTTTGAAGTAAATTAATATTCACATGCTACGTTATAAATAGATAAATACTCACATGTAAATATGTATGTTGTTTATACAAAACTTTTTCAAAAATAAAATGCCAAGTATCTAATTTTTTCACCAAAAAGATAATGTTAGAATTAAAATTTGAAAGGAGTACTATCCTTTGTATAGACGGTATAGGGTGACTAACACCTTCCCCACACGTAACTTAACTTCCGAGACCAAATTTTTGGTTCGAGACTTTTGGTTTACCTTAATTAATTAACAACCCTTAAAATTGGTTTTAGTTAATTAGGTAATTTAAAAAGAATTAGATAAATAGGTGACCAATCACACCAAATACAAAATCAATAGTTGGTGGCGACTCCTAAAATAGAAATCTTTATATATAATAATAGGTGAAGCTGAGAGACTCAAATTAGAATTCCAAATTAGAGTTCCAATTTTGCGCCATGCGTCCTAAATTATTTATTCTTAAAGATTTTTATTTCTTAATTTTAGAATCAAATGTGGCACCACATCATAAATATTCATCCAAGTGGGTTATTAAGTACAAAAACCAAAGAATCTAGAATAAATGAATCGTAAAAAAAAAAAAAAAAAAAGTACTTCACAATAATTAAAAAAAAATGGACAGTTTACATTTCATACCTAATAATATCCTTACAAAATTTTTTAAAGAGTTAAAAAATATAAAAATGACTATTAATAATATTTAAATTATATATAAAAATTATATTATGTATCTTATTATATATTTTTAAGTGTATCCATGTATATGTATGAGGTTACAAACTAGTAGAAATAAGAAATAAGTCTGCATGTTAACAAATAACATGTAGATCTTGACTCATTGTTGCGTTAACTAGATTTTCTCTAACAATTATATCGCTACCTGACTCATTGTTGGCATATTCAAGGATGAAATTCCACACATTGCATTGCTACCTCTATAATTTTTTTTTTTAGGTTAATAATTGAAAATAAAAGAATAATGTTATGATTACTATAAATTTTATTACATAAATGATAAACCTCAAACATAAATATTTATTTTTCAAATTTTACATATTAAACAAAAATAATCCAAATACTTATTTATTATGTTGATGATGTAATCAATCATATTCATTATTAGATCAATTTATAAGTATTTTTTAATAAAATTATAATAAATTTTAGAATATTCCAAATATTTTTTTCAAAAAAAAAAAAAAAAAAAAACCTTGTCCTCGTCCCCTTCAGTACTTTAGGGGTCCACAAACTAACACTTAAAAGCAGCTAAAGTCTTAACAGTGACTTTGTCGGTTCAAATTCAAAAATGGTCCTGGCTGCCCATTCATAAACGGGCCGTTTACGGAACTGAATCAGTCATCTCCTGTAAAAGGCTAATATTGTTCATTAACCCCACAAAAAAAGACACCATTGACATGACCAAATCCGAAAACGTCGTAGTTTCAGTCTTCAGACCATAAATATAAGTGTGGACTATGGTCGACCGTTTTTGCAAAAGACACTAAAAACAAAAAAAAGCATTCATATTACCGCAGCAAAATGCACAGTGGTATACTCCGGAGTCCACAATCAAAAGCAACCGCAAAGTTATATGGACCCAGGCTGCTCCTACTATTACACAATATACTTTTCCACTTGACATGTTTGAATCTCTAAGGAGAAATGTGGGCTTGACCATGAGGAATAAAGGCTTTAAAATTTTTTTTTTTTTGGCAGAATTAAAAACGTTCTTTTTATATGTAATGTTATTTAGTGTTAGGGTCACATTTTTTATGTAATTGGCTAATCTTTTAACAAAACACACTTTACTTGTAATTTGGTAGATCTAAGTTGAATTTAATGTATCAAGAAGTATTTTGTTCAAACATATCAAGTGGTATCATTAAAGACATGAAGGTTGATCCAAGAAATAAGTGAAGAAAAACTGTTTCATTAAAGCTTAACACAAGCTGCCATTGAGGATTAATGGACAAGCTCGATCTATCGAAATTACGATTTCAAAAATCTCAAATCTGAAATTCGGCCCATGATGACTTGAATGATTAGGGTTTCTCTCTCTACAACCCTAGTCATATCTAAGGTTTATTTTAAAAGTCATAAAGTATAGAAACAAAGACTTAGAACTCATATACTCTGTGTGAAGCCAGGGCCGGTTGGATGGGTAAAGCAATTGATGCAATCGCCTAAGGCCCCAAATAAAAAAAGGCCCCCACTTGTAAAAAAAAAATTATATATATAATATATTTATCTATATATTTTAATTTAAAAAATTTTTAAGCATGTTTATTGGTCAATAAAATGCATTAAAAAGATCCCATTGTATCCTAAAATGCAAAAGATTAAAAAGGAAAAACTAAAAATAGACAAGCTTCAGGTAACAAAATTAAATTGTAGGAGACAAATTTATTAACTCATTCTTGAAATATGCTAAAATCAAAATTAATAGCAGACAAATTCATTAATAATACAACGTAATTGTCTTGAAATATGCTAAATTAGAGATTATAAATTTCAAAAACAAATGAAAAACCTCTCATCTCTTTATCTCTCTACCTCTCTATCAATATTCTTACTGTCTTACCTTTCTTTTCTTCATCTTCATCTTGATTCTTGATCTTTTTCCATAAACTCAGTCAGTTTAGCTTGAAATTTCTCTTTGTTGAGTCCAGGCTCCAGCGTACCAGTCTATAGTCACAGGTATTCTTCTTCAGTCTCCCCCTCTTTCTCTTTGTCTTTCTGAAAATGAAGACTCATAGTCTTCTTCTTTTTTCTTTTTTTTGAGGAACAAGACTCATAGTCTTCTAGACTTCTATTTATTTCACTTAAATTATATATATATATATATATATATATATATATATATTTGTTTGTTTCACACTTTCATTGCTGCACTGCACAATTGTTTGATGGGATGGGACACGTTTTTTGCAGCTATGATAGCTTTTCTGTTCTGCCTCTCTTTGGACCTCTGCCATGATAATTGATAGGACACATTTTTTCTTTAAAACTTAGCTATAGGATGATAGGAGTAGTGGAGTAGCTGACGTTTTCTCACTTTTTTTTTTAATCTGACACTTTATCTATTATTATAAATTATTATATTAATTAATAATTTGATGTGTATCATGTCAACTCATTTATATTATAGTGACACTAATTTATTAAATCATACATTAAATTAATTTTTATTTGTGTAGGTTTAAACTTTAAATTGGTCACGGCTTAAGGTCTACTATGTCACAAAAAAAATTAAGTGAATTAGCTATATTATTAATTGAAAAAGAAATGTTAGAGGAACTTAAACACAAAAACTTAATTAGTAATTTTGCATCTCGAAATGCAAGAAAAATAAATTTTAAATAAAAAAATTCAATATATATATATATATATATATTATTTGATTAATATTTAATTATAAAAAGACCTCATTTAAAATTTTCGCTTAAGGCCCCAAAAATCGTTGAGCCGGCCCTGTGTGAAGCTACTGCGTTTGTACCCCTTAGGGTTTCGTAATCAAGTGCTTCCTAATCTTTATCGTTTATGAAGTGAAAACTTTTGTAGCCAACAATAATCAATTAAGTTGCTAGAGTTAGTCACGTACTAGGATTCGTGCAAAAGAGTTAGTCATAGATTGGAGATTTGTGCAACAAAGGAAAGAAGTTTGTTACAAGATCAAATCCAATTGGGTATTGGAGTAAAGATTCAACTGTAGGTTGCTATTTTGGGATAGGCTAGGGTAGTGGTAAGATTCTTCATACTTGTAACAGCTTAATTATTGATTAGTAGATTTTTGGGAGTGGTGATCTTAAATTTACTCGGTGGAGTTTTTGCCTTGCGAGAGGTTTTTCTCATTTGTTAACAAATCACCGTTTTAATTTATTTTTCGCTACATTTAGTTAATTTGGTGATTTGTTGGTGCTTCCACGATTTGTATGTAATTTGACCTAATTAATCAATTTGGGTAATTGAATTAATTAATTGGCGTCAATTTATTTTAACCTAACAAGTGATATCAGAGCGGGCAAATTCTGATTAGGTTTTAATAATTGTTGTGTGATCCATTGACCCCCATTGTTATAGATCGTGAACAATCATTAATTATACCTCCTCTTTTTTATGGTACTAATTATGCATACTGGAAAGTACGCATGAGAATTTTTTTGCAATCTTTAGATGAAAAGGTATGGCTGGCTGTCGAGGTTAGATGGACTAAACCAACTAAATTGCCAGCATCTTGGGATGATGACAAGATCGAAGCTTCAAATTTCAACAGTCGAGCATTGAATGCCTTGTTTAGTGCTGTGACTAACGAGGAGTTTACAAAGATCTCATCCACTGAAAGTGCCAAGGAAGCATGGACAATCCTTCAAAACACTTATGAAGGTACCAAAGTTGTGAAAGATTCCAAGCTTCAAAGGCTTACTACTAGTTTTGAAGAAATCAGGATGGATGATGATGAGACGTTCGATGAATTCTATGCCAAACTCAAGGACATAGTGAATTTAGCTTTCAACTTAGGTGAAAATATTTTAGAGCCTAAGATTGTAAGGAAAATCCTCAGATCACTTCCAAAGTGGTTCCGTGCTAAGATCACCACCATAGAAGAATCAAAGGACATTGATATCATTCCTTTGACAGAGCTGATTGGAAATCTATGGACCTATGAATTAGGTTTAGTGAGGATTGGCAAGGGAAGCAAGAACAAGAATATGGCTCTAAAAGCCAAGAATGATGAAGGAGATGAGTCGTTTGAAGATGAGAACTCAAAGTTTAAATCTTACATTATTAGACAATTCAAGAAGTTCATCAAGAAAGTGAATGTCAAGGCAAATGATAAGGATTGCAAATAGTCTGGATTCTCTCAATTTAAGTCTCAAGATAAATTCAAGAGAGAATCTAAAGAATTTGGACAAAGTAGCAACACTCTAGCTGGTCCAAAGTTTTATGGGAGTTAAAGGTACTGACACATAAAGCAAGAATGTCCTACCTATCTCAAGTCAACTGGCAAGAGCAAAGCCCTAGCTGCCACCTTGAGTAATATTGAACTAGAAGCAGATTCAGAGGATAGTGATCAAGAAGGAACATTTGTGGCCTTCACATCAACTATTGAATCCTCCAAGCACATCAACTATTGAATCCTCCAAGCACATCAACTATTGAATCCTCCAAGGAATCTGAAGAACCAGTTGATGAGGAAGAAGAACCGATGGAGTCAAAATTTGAGAAGATGGATGAAGATGATGATATCCATACTACCTACTCAAAGCTTTACAAGAATTTTGAGAAGCATGAGAAGCTTTATAGGCTAGCCATAAGGAAGCTGAGTGAAGTGGAGTTGGAACGAGAAGAACTCTCCACTAAAATTGATGAAGCAAATAAAACCATAGGAACACTACGGTTTGAGAACAACTTCCTGGTTGAGAAGACCAAGAAACTGGATGCAAAATTGTTTCAAGTGAGAGCTCAACTGGAAAGAGCTTCAAGAACTAAGCTGGATGAAATGCTCAACTTCCAAAAGGCTGCATCTGATAAAACTGGTCTTGGGTATGATCACTCTCTCTTTTCTTGTAGTACTTCCTCTATTGCTTTACGTAATGTCAAATTTGTGCCTTCTACTACTAATGCTAAATTTGAGATAAATGAGTTTAAGATAGAAATAGTTAGTGAGGAAAAACATGATAAGGGTAAATCCATTCTAGGAGCACCTCCTAAAATTGTTAAGAAGGAGAGTAAGTAGAACAATCATCACTCCTCTAATAAGAAGGCTCAACCGAAGAAACCACACTTTTGTCATCACTGTGGAGCATCGGGACATACTCGTCCAAATTGCTATAAGTGGCTTGCTACTCAACAAAGCAATAGTGTGTCATCCTTCGGAGGTCAAAATCAAAAACTCTTTGGCTCCTGTTGGAGAACTTCTTAAGGCTGTCCTATTTTTGACAAATTTCAATGGGTTCAATCTTCCCTTTTATCTACCTAAGTAGAGGTCTCAAAAAAAGAAAACTTCTCCTTCCTCCAAATCTCTTGTTTGGAAGGAAATAGACTCCTTTAAGTGATTCATTCACTTATCTTGCATCTTTTGTGTGCTTTTGTTGCTTTTGAGTCAGTCTAGTTTTTATTACCTTTTAATATGCTAGTTTGTTTGTGTTGTTGTTGTTGTTGTTTTTTTTTTTTTTTTCATTAAAAAAAATCTAAAAATTACAAAAACAATGTGTGTTTGTGTATACTGGTACTTATGTACCTCTGGATGGCCATTGAAAAAAGTTTCTTAACTTTGTATCACTTGTAGCTTAGATGAGCATCTTCATGTACAACTAAGCAATGTGCGCTTTGTGGCTCGTTGTGTGATTTGTATGATTTGGTTAATCTTTTATCATTCATATCTTTATCACTCTTTTTAATGGGAGTGACTAAAAAATCCTAAGAGAAATGTATAAATAATCATCTCACCACTTAAACTTGTCAATCATAAACATCTGTGTGCAATTCATAAAAACCGTGTTCGGTAAGGTGTAGCATTTGCACAGTAAGAACAAGAAGCTTGGCTAACGTAAATGGGTATTTCTTTTCTCTCTCTTATATGCCCATGCATGATATTCCTTTTTTATATTTAAATGAAAATATATGCGAAGAACATCAAAAGAAAAAAAAAATCAAAATGCTTTTATATGGTTGCAAGCTTTTTTCTAGGAGATGTGGGAGTTATATGATGTACCTCAAAGGTGATGGTCCCCATCAAACGGTTATGATTGTGTGTGAATGTTCTTGATTCACTTATGTCATTATTTTCATATGATGAAAAAACTTATGCTCTCTTGCAAAGTTTTCACACACAACATGTAACTCTTTGCTACCCTTAATACTATTGTATAGATACAATGTGATTTGGTCATCACAAGGAATACATGTGGTAGTATAAGCTTACTAAACTGTCTTAACTTGCTTTTGAAAATAAAATTGGTTAGACTTGTTTAGCGTGTATGGATCTAGGAATGCTTTGCATCCAGAGGTTTTGTTGTGTTTGAGTGCTTAACATGCTGCTTTGATGTTTGGTATGGTGTTTATCCTGCTTGCATTCATTTCATGTTTCTATGCTGCTCAATACTAGTTCGATAGCAGGCTCAATAGCTGCTTGATACCTCTCGACACAAGCCTCTTCTATCGAGGTTTTCAAGGTTTTTCTCGATACCTCCCGACACATAGCCCAATCCATCGAGCCATATTTCTGAACTTTCTATTTTCTCGATAGAAGCTCAATGCGTTCCTCGATACATCGAAGAGTTTAGCCATCGACACCTCTTCGATACCTTTCAATCTATCGAGATTTTGTTCTCGACACCTCTCGATACCAAGATGCCTAGATATATATATATACTCGAGGTTCGACCCAGTTCATTTCATACTCAAATATCTCTCTCTCTTCTCTCTCGATCCTAACCTCTTCTTTTCATCTAAATCTTCCATCCTTTCTAGATTTCATCAGCCTATTCCAAGCTCTAATCTATTGGTAAGTGTACTAAAACTCTTCTATTTCTTTTTTCTGATGCATTTTGTGACCTAGGTTTTAGATTTTTGGGAAAATTTGCAGTTTTTGTGTTTTTGATGAAATCTTTGGGTTGAGTTTTGTAGTAATGTTATCACATGCCCATGCATTGCATTTCCTAGCATTATAATCATGCATTCATGCATTCTAGGTTGTGTGCTTGATTATAATATTGTGAGTGCTGTAGTTTGGATTAATTTTTTGCTCATTATGCTATTTGTTTTACACGTAACATGTTCATGCATTACCATGCATTGCTCTTTTCTTTTCCTTCATTCCTGAGCATCTCTTCTTGTTGCGTCTCTATGTTTGCTCTTTCCTTAGTTTCCTGCTCTGGCACCTAAGAAATCCATTCCTTCGAAGAACTCGATATCTCATTGTGGTTCTTCCTCTTCTTCTTCTGTCCATTCTCGAGACAGGTTTTGTGATTCAAAATCTCAAAAGGATTTTGAGGAGAATTTTTGTGACTGGTCGATTCATTCGGAACGGTAAGTTATTCTGTCTAATTTTTCAAACACTCTACCCGATATGTTTAGCACTCGGGGTTGGGAATCTCTCTATGAGAAACCCTCTAAATGTCCTAGCATGTTTATTCTAGAGTTCTACTCCAACATACATGCTATTGATAACTTTGTCCCTTAGTTTACTATGATATATTGAAGAACACATATCATATTTACACCGGAACTCATTACCGCTGTACTACACGTCCCTAGGGTAGCTCATCTGGACTATCCTAGTCATCCTTGTCTCCACTCTATCTTATGAGATGAGGGCCTCACGCTTTTGTGAGAGGTCCATGTTATGGGTGAAATTCTTAACTTCACCACCTATAACTTTGCTAAGGGTCCAAGGATCCTTGATATGGTGATGACCTTTGTACTCACTCCATGGTCTTACTATAACACCATCACTGAGCCTCGTTCTCATTTTCTTTTCTTTCTCTTGGAGGGTCTTTCTATAGACTTACCTTCACACATGATAGTATCTATGATAGATATCTATCAAGATACTGATACACTTGATAAGCTCATCTTTCCTTCGGCTATCACACGCATTCTTACACACATGCATGTTCCTATTCGTCTTGCCCTCGTTTTTCTACCTTAGGTGCTATTAGTTAGGAATCTATATGGAGGAGTGCTGCTAAGCTGGCTTCCAAGGTCAAGTGGCCTCATGAGGAGTCTAATCTCACCCAGCAGGAGGAGGTTGACATTTGAGTTGCTGAGGATGTTACCTATGCCTCTCAACCCCCCTCTTCATCTACTCCATCTTCTTCTTCTAGAGTAGATGCATCTCTTGCTGCCATCTTGGATCAATTTTGGCATATGAGAGCTGATTTTGGTAGTCGTCTTGACCATCTTTCTAATGGGATGTGTCAGATGAACACTAGGATTGGCCGGATCGCTCATTGATAGTCTTGTCTTGGTGGCTTCGTTCCTTCTCCCGAGCGTGATCCTTCAGTGGAGTCTTCAGCTAGTAGAGATAATGATGGTGATGATGCTTCTAGCTTTACACATGATGTTGAGATGACTGTCTCTCAGTGATTCACCCTTTGTCACTCATGACAAAAAGGGGGAATAGTTTTGGTTATGAGACAGTAATCTTGTTGTTTGGGGGAAAGCTAGACTAGTGATAGGGGGAGAGTGTTTTTGTGATATGTAGTGAGATTTTTGATGTATAGTTCTCATTACATGTACCTTGGTCTTATGACATTTTTTCATACATTATACTTATTTGATATATATAATGATGACGTATGTTTTTCACTTTATCTCACATGTGTTCTTTATTTTCTCTCTTTATACACATTGTTGAGGGTCATTTTTTCGAAATTGACAAAGGCAGCCCAACCCAGCAATGCGGGCAGCAGAGAAGCGGCAGACCAAGCGAAAAAAAAACCATTAGGCCCAAGCTGCAGGAATAATGGATCACAGGCCCCTCAAAACGAATGAATGGGTCTTGAGGAAGTAAGCGGGCCTAAAAGGCCCGGAAAGAGAGAAAATAGCACCCATGGGCTGTATGTGTTGTGAAAAAGAGAGAATGGGCCGCGGCAGGCCCAAAGGAAAATAAGTAAAGAAAGTAGGGGATAATGGTAAGCCCATGAACCCCAAGGATGAGAATGAGGAAATTGGGCCGGGGAAGCCCAATTAAGTTAGTAAGAGCCCATGGGATGCGGAGTTAGTAAATGGACCAAGGACGTCCAAAGAAATGGGCCAGAGAGGCCCAAGGGAAAAGAAGGGGACATTGGAGCCCATAAGCGAGAACACCAGCGGCCACATTAAGCCACTGGGGGAAAATGGAACGGCGGGCCTGAGAAAAGGCCCAGCAGGAAGAAAATACGGCAGGAAATGCTAAGTAATGCCATAGGAAACAAAGGCAATTAGAAAATTGGGTTGAAAAGAACGCGAAGCCCAATACTAAGCAAAGCCCAGCAGGGAGTCTGAGTAATAGCTCGTAAAAAAAGCCAGAAACAGACGGCAGGCAGGCAAAGTCTCCAGTCCGCGGCAAATGCATGAACAGCAAGCAGATTTCAGACATATGCATGCGTAAAGCCCAGGCACCACCAGCCTGTACCCAGCCAATACAGGACATGGTGGGGTCATGGGGTCAGAAGTAAGAGGGCGTGGTTTGGTGGTGGGGAGAGGGGAAGGCCTGTTTCAAGGTTCCTGCTCAAGATCTTTTGGGGGATACGTCCTGCTGGGATGACATACCACCTAAAAGAGGCAAGGCTGAGCTGGAACCAATGGGTGCATGCCATGAGTGAGTAGAGAGAGAGAAACACCACCGCGGCAGGTAGAGATGCCACGGCAGACTAACAGACAAAGTGGTTGTCTTTGTCTGTAGCAGGGTACTCGCAGACGGAACAATAATGGTCGGCGAGTACGCCCGGGCCAGACAAAGGTGGTTGGGGGGTAGAATAGTAAAACCCGTCCACGGTAAGCACTATAAAGGGAGCCTCTGCCGTGAACGAAGAGAGCGACACAAGGAAAAAAAAACTAAGAAAAGAAAATACTCTGTAACACACCTAGGAAAACAGGGGAAGCACAACACTAAAAAACCAAAAAAGGGAAATCACTAAGGAAAAGAAAAGATAGAAAGAAAGAGTGTGAAAGTTAGTGGCATGCACCAACAGGACTCTTCCCTTCTCTCCCTCTCAAAATCCTGCACTCTTCTATACTTATTTCGGGTGTTACCCATTCAGGTCCGCCTCCCTCAACCCATTAACTTCCACGGTAGGATTTTTTTCCGTGGAGGTTAATCGTGTTGAGAAGAGGCGTTCTTCCTCTTTGGCATTAATCCTGCAGGCCGAACCGAATTTGCTCCCTGTCTGTTTGATTAATTTTATTACTAATCTCCTTTACTATTTATTTGTCAAAGGTTGATTAATGTTATTATAGTTATGGATTACTTGGTCATTTCCCATTAAAAGGACTATCTGGTCATTCCAGAATTCATGATCCTATTTATCAATTATATCTGCTTGCCGTAAGCTTTTTCCTCTGAAACAGTTCTGCCTGCCGCCAGCGTTATAGTTCTGCTTGTCGTAGGCTGTTCTCTATAACAACTCAGCCCGCGGTAAACACTCCCCTGGCAGACGAGGCATAATTTGCGCACAAGCCGGCCAAGTTGAGTTACAATTGGCCCGGTCTCGACTCTCGTAACCCAGAACACTTGGGCCTACAATCACAAAGGGGCAGCCCAGCCCAACATAACAAAAAAAAAAAAGGGCCCCACAACACACATGTTTCTTGGTTTATATAGCTTGTCTATATTTCACACTCGATGACTTAATGAATCTTGTTGAGTGTTTCAGCTAAGACAAGTTGCAAGTCTTTCATACCGTGATCTCTCTTCTTGTAAAGTTTTTCAAAAGTTCATTGTATTAGTTAGACTTATGTACTTCTATGTGTAATAATTAGGGAGATTAGTTGATTTTGGAATAATGCTAAATAATCAATTTTGTGCTTAATTGAATTTTAATGCGTGAATTTGTCTTTTGTAGGATAATGAAATTAAATAAGTGGATTTGTGCAAAGAAGAAAGCTAATGGACTTTACTTTTACAGGGCCATGATGAAGTCAAAGAAGGCCAACCCAATTAAATTCAAGTCCAATTGGAGTAAGGAATCAAAGGAAATTTGCACCTAATCCAAGTCCAATTCGGATTAGGATTCCAACTTGCGCATCAGTTAGTATTTGGAGTATAACTTTCGGATCAAATGTCCAATCGAGATGATTCAAGTTGGGCTGGAAATCTAACTTAAAGGGCTACAACTTTTTAGTTTACCAAAAGTCCTAATTCTAAATTAAATGGGCCAAAAACGTCAGTTAATTGAAGCCTAAAAACCTGGGATTTTCTCCAAACGGAAATTCAACTTGTAATAGGATTCCTTGACCTATTTGAAGGCTTTTTAGGGCAGAATTCAAGGGAGAGCTGCTGTAGAATGTAATTTAGGTTTTCTTAAAGTTTCTTTATAGTTTTTAGAGTTCTATTTTTGTTATGGCTTGCTAGAAGCTTTGCTAAGGCAAGGGGTGAAACTCAACCGTTTATTGGTATGTTCTTAACAATTATTTATTGGTTTTAACGCTTATGTTTTTATGTTTTTGATTGTTTTAATCATCTAGAAAAGTGTTTAGTTCTATATAATCCTTTGATTTATCATAGACTCCGGGCACGTTAAATGCTTAGTATTCCCTGCGAACTAATTCGCTAGTTTTATTTTGCATAAAATCAATCAATTGCATGAAACTACCTTAGAAAATTAATTCTTGAGTTCTTATTTTTAAATTATCTGACTAAGATCATCCTTCGTATGAATTTTAGTTGAGTTATAAAATAAATATTGTTAAGACTACCAATAGATGTGTTGTGTGTGGATCCTTAAACTTTAGAGCCTTAATATACTATTATTTTCCTCAATTTAAATTACTTTCACTAAAATATCAAAAATCTCTTCAGTTAAACTTTATTATTTTAGTTTTATTCTCTTGTGGTTTGCTAATCTATTCCCTTTTCCTTGTGGATTTGACCTCGGACTTTCTGAGTTATTATTTCGCGACAATCCTGCACTTGGGAGCATTATTTAAGTCGCAGCATTTCACACTCAATGCCTTAATGAATCTTGTTGAGTGTTTCAGCTAAGACAGGTTGCAAGTCTTTCATACCGTGATCTCTCTTCTTGTAAAGTTTTTCAAAAGTTCATTGTATTAGTTAGACTTATGTACTTCTATGTGTAATAATTAGGGAGATTGTTGTTGTTTTATACTTCTCTCATAATTATGCTTGTAGTTTTGTCACGGATTGCCAAAGGGGGAGATTGTTAGGGTCATATTTTCTATGTAATTGGTTAATCCTTTGACAAAATGCACTTTACTTGTAATTGAGTAGATTTAAGTTGAGTATAATGTATCAAGAAGTATGTTCAAACATATCGAGTGGTATCATTAAAGACATGAAGGTTGATCCAAGAAAAAAGTGAAGAATAGCTATTTCATTAAAGCTCGACAGAAGCTGCAATCGAGAATTAACGGACAAGCTTGACACAAGCTTAGTCTATCGAGAATTACGATTTCAGAAATCTCAGATTTGAACTTCGGACCATGATAACTTGAATGATTAGGGTTTCTCTCTTTACAACCCTAGTCATATATAAGGCTTATTTTAAAAATCATCAAATATGGACACAGAGATATAGAACTTATATACTCTATGTGAAACTACTGTATTTGTACGCCTTAGGATTTTATAACTAAGTGCTTTTTGATCTTCATCGTTTATAAAGTGAAGAAGTTTGCAGCCAACAACAATCAATTAAGTTGCTTGAGTTGGTCACGCACTAAGATCCGTGTAAAGGAGTTAGTCACAGATTGAAGATTTGTGTAATAAAGGAAAGAAGTTTGCTAAAAGATTAAGTCCAATTAGGTATTGGATCAAAGGTTCAACTGTAGGTTGGTATTTTGGGATAGGCCAGGGTAGTGGCAAGATTCCTTATACTTGTAACTGCTTGATTATTTATTAGTAAATTTTTAGGAGTGCTGACCTTAGATTCACCTAGTGGGGGTTTTTGCCTTGTAAGAGGTTTTTCCCATTTGTCAACAAATCACCGTATTAATTTATTTTTAGCAGCATTTAGTTTATTTGGTGGTTTGTTGGTGCCTCCACGATTTGCATGTAATTTGACCTAATTAATCAACTTGAATAATTGAATTAATTAACCAGAGTCAATTGATTTTAACCTAACATTTAGCACTTTGTGTTCTTATTACAATATTGAAGTCATACTTTCATAATCAGTTTGAGAGTGTTAATAGGAAGCTATGCATTTGTGACTAGTTAATAGGAAGTGGAACACTAATTTTACTATGTCTTCAATTACTTGTAAAATATTTCAATTTTTCACATGAAGCTATCTGATATCTAAATATTAGGAACAATAACCTCTAAAATAATCTCTTCATCATTTTTTAAGGATTTGTTTTACCCGGCATATAGATTCGAGTATGTCTCCTATTGCACATCATATAAATGAGCCATGTACCCTATTCTCTCTCTCCCTTGTGTGTGTGTTCTTCTTTTCAAAAGGGTAATTGTCCCATATTGCTTAAGAGAGTGTGTTGTGTTAGTAAAACTTGTTCCATCATTTCGGGAATTGGATTAGATTTATCAGTGTGTCTACCAATGTTATTGTTGAGTTGTCGGCCCTTCTTGATGGACTGATGTTAGCCATTCGACTGGATATTAGCTTTTTGGAAGTTGAACTTGATGCAAAAATTATTGTTGATTTGGTCAATTATTGATTTGATACTAACAAGGCTTATTCCTCTCTCCCTATTGATTGCAGGTCCTTACTCACTAGGCTACAACAAGTCGTAATGAGCCATGTCTATTGAGAATTGAATAAGTGTACTAATATTCTTGCCAAGAAGGCTGTTCTCTTTTTGAGGATTTATTTTTTATTTTTTATTTTTGGTTTTTGATTTCCACCCCATATGTGGACGCAACAAGTTAGGGGAGTACTGATCTTACTGAGTGGACTGAGGCAGAGAAAAGATGGAATCGCCACTTAGATTAAGTCTAGGAACCATATGTATAATGCCATTCATGGAAGGACTGATCTTACTACCAAAGCACATGTCTGGAGTTTAGCTATAGGGATAGGAAGGTGTTAAGCACCCAACCCCATCTGACCAGTGGGTTGGCTTCCACTCATTGTGTCTTATATCTTAGTCTCATTAAAGACATGTTCAATACTACATTCTAGACTCACACACACACTAACATACATTTAAGAAAACAATATGGCATTTCATCCCAAACCATAACATACATCTATCAAGGGATCGCAACATATTTAAACCAAGGGCAGAAACATCATGGCAGATCCAAACAAGCATATTATTACATTCAAACAGAATCATAAACATGGCAACAAGGCATTAATCGTCAAGTATATCCCAAAAATCCAAACAAAGTATCAAGGCATCAAAGAAACATATTCATCATGTTTATCATCCAAATGCATGTTCATGTGAATGCATGTCTTACCTTACTGCACCACAACACCTATGCACCAATGCATGGTCATTCATATGCATATTCTTGGTGTATCGAAGAAATATTTGAAAAGAAGCTCTAATCTAGCATGTGAGGCACAAAACCCAAAAAAACATGAAGGTAGAGACTTAGGCATCAAAACAGGGTAAAACGAAAGCATATTATGCAAACAAAATAAAGAAACAAAAGTAGAAATGGTTTGGATTACGGTTTTTGGACACGAATATGCGTGCGCATACATAAGGCCTGCGTACGCACCCCAATTGTATGCCTACACATGCTTCGAGTATGTGCGCTCATGCAGGAAGCATGTGTACCCATACACACCCTAACCCTAACCCAGAAAATAAAAGCACAACAACACAAAAACTAAACCTAGTAGCCTAGCATGCTTAAAATATAAAAACAACCTAAACCTAAACTAAACAAGCACGTTAAACATATATAACATAAAAGAAAGCAAGGAAAACAGATTAAAACAAAAAAGGAAAAGAATAAGAGGCTAGAACATTATACCTCAAAGACAAAGCTCTTTGGCTTGATTTTGACCGTTCTCCTTAGTCAATCTTTTCACAATAAAAAAACAAAAGTGATTAGTAAGCTTGAAACTCGAAGGTCAAGGCTAGAAAAGGCCTTAATCAAAAAAAATATTAACTTGAAGATGTTTTGTAAAAAACTCCCTCTTTGATTCACTATTTTTAGTGAATCTTATGTTTTCCCTTAGGATTTTTTGTGTGTTTTGAATAGGTACCATGTATGGCTTTATATAATTAAAAAATGGGGGTTTGGAACAGCTCCTAGAGGATGTAAGATTTGTTCCAAAACCCAGCTTTAATGCAAAAAAACTTGTTTTTCTAGTTTCTGGAACCCTAGCATGTGTACGCAAGCCCGTGTATGAGTACACATGCATGAAGCATGCGTACGTAGAGCTTAAGCATGCGTGTGCATACGCGTGTATGCGTACGTATGTGCTAGGGTTTCTGTGGTCTTATTTTTCGAAAATAGCTTATTTAATTCGTAAAAAGAGTTATATTTTCCAAAAATACTTTCCTCAAGTCAATTTCAATATGATTTAGCCCTAAACCAACCTTGAGCTTTAGAATTCCAACATCATTGGGGAACGGGGGCCCGAGTCGTAAGGAGTATAAAATGCGGTGTCTACACCCCCTTTCTGATTGAACTCTCTAGTATTTTAAGCTTTAATGCTTCTAGTCTGTACTCTCTTTGTTACTACTATGCCTATTTTGGCTTGCTATTTTCTTAATGCAAGTTCCTTTTAACAACAACAACAACAACAACAATAATAATAATTTTGTCACACCTTCCCGTAAAAGTTATTATAACTTTTGAGTAGATCTTGTAATGTGCAGACATGAAGATTGCACAAATAAACAAGTGTGATAAAGCTAAAAACAAGAATCTCGACACCTAGCTCGATACTTGCTTCTATCAAGAATAAATGAACCTCGATACCCTTCGATCTATTGAGTTTCGTAGATATTGAATTTTTAGATTTGTTTTTCGGCCCTTGATGATGTGGCTTTTCTAGGGTTTCATTCTTTAACCTACTAGATGATATAACAACTTTATTTTACAACCGTCATAATACATAGAAACTCACATAGAGAATCTATATACTTACTGTGAAGCTATTGCGTTCTTATGCATATTAGGGTTTTGTAACCAAGTTACTTTCTCTTCTATAAGTGCGTAGTGAAGAAATTTGGATCCAAAAACAAGCTTCAAGTTGTTGGGAGTTAGTCATAGATTGGAGATTTGTATGATTGAAGAAATCTCTGCAAAATCAATTCTAATTGGAGATTAGCGTAAGGATTCTACTGTAGATAGGTGCTTTGGGATAGGCCAGGAGGGTAAGATTCCTTGTACTTGTAATCATTTGATTTTGATTCATGGATTCTTGGGAGTGATGACTTGAAATTCACCCGCTGGAGTTTTTGCCTTGTGAAGGTTTTCCCCATTAGTAAAAAAATTACCATGTCAAATTTATTTTCCGCTGTACTCTATATTATTTGGTGATTTGTTAGTGTCTCCACGATATTGCATGTAATTTGACGTAATCAACTTGAGTAATTGAATTAATTAACTGAGATCAATCTATAACCCAACAGTATTGATTAATTGAATTCTCAAACCATCTCAAATGCATACCACTTGCTTCAACTGAATTCTCAATGATAATATATCATGTTTCTTCTGCATGCAATTGCTATATATTAAGATTCCAATGATGATTGCATATGCTCAAATTTCAAATTTCAAATAGGATTTTTTCTCTAGAAATACCTAGTTTAATCTGATTGGAACTTCATAAGTGCGAACCATGTGGTCATTGAAAAAAAGTCTGCATGTTGCCAAATAACATGCAAATCTTGACTTCTTTGTTATGTTAACTAGATTTTTGCTAACAAATACTTCTGTAACGATCATAATTTTATTTATTGACATATCTTAGTATAAAACACACTTTAGATGTATTTGAGTTTTAGTTTCTAGTGTATTCACGAAGACCTCATTTGGATAAACAAGCATTATTAATAAGTGGTGTTATTCAAGACACAAGACTATTCAAGAAACTGCTTAAGAAAAAATGCATTTGTAAGTATCGATACCTAGCTCGATACCTGTCGATCTATCGAGTTTAATGAATCTCGATACCTAGTTCGACACCTTTCAATCTATTGAGTTTCAAGTAAACTAAATGATAAGTTCTGTTTTCGGCTTATGATGACTTGGCTTTCTAGGAATTTATGCACTAGGGTTAATTTAGGGTTCTAGAACATATAAAAGACATATTTTACAGTTGTTATCACAAAGACAGAAAGTTACACGCATATATAACAGAAGTTGCTGTAATGTTTTGTGCATGTGCCCAGGGTTTTGCACCAAGATACTTCCAGTTCATCCAAGCATGGATTGAAGATCTCTAGAAAGCTACAACAATCGAGAAGGTTGTTGTGGAGTCAGTCATAGATAGAGAGATTCATGCAAAGGAGAAGTCTTCTGCAAAATCAAGTCTAATTAGGGATTAGAACTAAGACTGGTATAACTCAATAGGTTTTACTGTAAGTAGGTAATTTAGGATAGACATGTAGGGTAAGATTCTTTGTGCTTGTAACCACTTTTTCTTGTTAGTAGATTCTTTGGGAGTGATGACCTAAAATTCACCTGGTGGGGTTTTACCTGCAAGGGTTTTCCTCATTGTGATTAAATCGCCGTGTCAAACTTATTTTTCGTTGCACTTAATTCAGTTTGGTGATTTAATTGTGCCTTAATCTGATTTGCAAATTGACTAATTAATCAACTTGGCTAATTAGATTAATTAACTAGGGTCAATTTATAACCCAATAACTTCACTGCTTAACTCATTGTTGGCAATTTCAAGGATGAAATTCCACACATTGCATTGCCAGCTCTATGATTCTTGGTTAATCATTGGAATAAAAGAATAATGCGTCAACTTTCAAATATAAAACAAAAACGATTAAGAAATTCATTTATTACATTGCTTACGCGAATATCAATTATATTCATTATTAGATCAATTTATAAGTATTTTGTAATAAAATTATAATAACTTTTAGAATTTCCAAATTAAAAAAAAATGAAAAATGAAAAAAAAAAACCTTGTCTTCCCCTTCAATCTAGATTCTAGGGTCCACAAGCAAACACTTGAAGCAGCTAAAGTCTAACTTTGATTTTTTTTTTTGTTTTTTTTTTTTAATATTAAGAAATGATCCTGATTCCTGGCCCCCATTCACAAACGGGCCGTTTACGGAACTGAATCTGTCCTCTCCTCTAGAAGACTAGTATATTGGTCATTAGATTTCTAATTGACCAAAGACAAAAGCATCAAAGTTTCAGTTTTCAGACAATGCAATATATATCAAAAAAGCATTCATATTAACGCAGCAAAAGGCATAGCCATAAACTTCACGGCAAAAAAAGCAACCGTAGAGTTATACAGACCCAGTTGTTTAAAGCTTTGTAGCTCCAATAATACGCTATACATTTCCACTTGAAATGCTTGAATCTCTAAGGAGAATTGTGGACTTTGACCATGAGGTCGATTCTCATTGAGGACCACAGGCTCTAATTTCCTATCCTCAATCTGCTCATCAACCATATCTGTAGGCTGTACCCAATCAGGCGACACTGACCATAAAATCCTTGGCGTTACCATGACGTAGACATCATAAATTAAGAGTTTATATATCAAACATATGCATGTAAGGTACAAAGTGGACTGATTTATTGAAATCCGAGCTTCTCGTACATAATAATGTGCATGTAACTGCTAGCACGTTTAAAACGTTTTTTTTTTTTTTTTTTTTTTTTTTTTTTTTTTTTTTTTTTTTTAACTTTTTATAAGTTATCAAGAGATTTCAAGAAAACATCTTTCACCTCGTGTTAGTTGGGTTGTTGCATCTTTCACTAATAATTCACAAATAGAACATATTAAGGAAATGAAATGTTATTTACTTATGAAAAATGTTAACGAATGTCCTAAGAGCATTTGTTAGTGAACTATTTTAAGAAAAATTTTATAAAGAAAAAAAAAAAACAATTAATATTTTAACAGTTTTTTCTATTTCTCATAAAAGTTGTGTCAAAATTTTTCTAAGATGATTTATTAATAATTTCTTTAAAAGTATTCGTTAACATGACCATTTACTTATTTAGCACTTTGTTTTAGGAAAAAAACACTAAACTCTATTATAGTTTTCCCGTAAAATAAATAAACCATTAACATCTTTACTCGGTTTAGGTGTAACACTTTAACTCCTTAACTGAAACACAAAATTTTCCCTGCATGTTTTTGCTACTTCGGAAACTGTTTTTTCTAAAAGTCACTGAACTTGTGCTAATAATTAACATTTGGAATCATGTTGAAGGCTGGGGCCTGGTGGTGTTAACGGATATACTAAAAGGGAGCCTTATTTGCTTCTTTAATTTTTGTTTTTTTTTTTTTTTTAGAGTCTTAGTCTCCGTTTGGATTGGAATGAAAGCTGAACGCGCGTTTCACGTTTTTGTTTTTGTTTTTTTTTTTTTTTTTTTTTTTTTTTCACGTGTTCAGCCCAATTTTTACTGTGCAGCCACTGTTGTGGCTACTGTTCATGAACAGTAGCCGCAACTTTTGACTTTTCCACACAAATTTTACTGTTTACGGACCCACAATTTTCACTTTTCAATAACTTTTTCATTAAAAATGGGTCCCACAATACTATTCACACATTTAAAAATTATTTTGCTACAGTATTTTCAGTTTTCAGTTTTCAGTTTTCAGTTGTATCCAAAGTTAAGATACGCATAATTTATTTCCATTGTTATGGTTGCTTTTGGAAGCTAACGTACAATGCTTGCATATATATTTGATTCGTTTTATCTTTTGACTATTGTTATGTAGATAATTGTTATAGCTCAATCGGTGGGAAGTCCATAAAGTGAGCTTGCAAAAATCCTGGAATTCTTATAGTTATCCTGAGACTAATATAATTCAAGTAACCTCCGCATTTCTAACCACCAATGTGAGATGCCAACACCTATTAAAGCTCAAGCAATGGTTTCTTCATCAAACTGTAGAACAAATTCAAGCCAGACAAGACCAGTTCACGCAATTGTGATTATCATTCCTAAAAAGCAAACAAGATTAACCGCATCCTCTCTCTCAAAAAAAAAAAAAAAAAGATTAACCGCATCCAATCAATTATACTAATTCAATATTCTATATATGTGCCAAAATTTTCTGTATGTTGTAATTTCCAATTCCAACCCATTTGTGATGAAGTATTAACATTCATATAAAAAAAATACTAACACATTTTTTATTGTGCTCTTATTATAATTTTGAAGTTATAATTAACTTCATAATTAGTCTAAGCGTGTTAATAATTGTAATAAAAAATATAATTTAAGCTAGTAAAGTGTAAGTTATCTTAAATTTCAAATAAGATTTTTCTCTAAAATACCCGAGTTTAGACTTCATTGGCAGTTTATAATTGCAATCCACGTGGTCATTGAATAAAATGTCCGTCTATTGCCAAATAACATGCAAAGCTTGTTGTCATGTTAACTAGATTTTCTCTAACAATTACTTCCCTTGACTCACTGTTGGCACTTTCAAGGATGAAATTCCACACACTGCAGTGCCAGCTTTATAATTTTAGGTTATCATTGGAATAAAAGAGTAATGCTGCGATTACTATAAATTTTATTACATAAATTTCATATAGATATTGATGTGTTAACTTTTAAATACAAAACAAAAATTATTCAGAAATTTATTTATTATGTGGTTGGTGCGAACATCAATCATATTCATCACTAGATCAATTTATAAGTATTTTTGAATAAAATTATAATGAATATTAGAATTTTCCAAATCCTTTTTCCAAAAAAAAAGAAAAAGAAAAAAAACCCTCGTCCTCCCCTTCAATCTAAGGTCCAAAAACGAACACTTGAAGAAGCCAAAGTCTAACATTGAATTTTTTTTTTATTAAGAAATGATCCTGATTCCTGGCCCCCATTCACACACGGGCCGTTTACGGAACTGAATCTGTCGTCTCTTCTAAAAGACAAATATTGTTGATTAGAAAAGTCGAAGTTTCAGTTTTCAGACAATGCAATATATATCAAAAAAGCATTCATATTAACGCAGCAAAAGGCATAGCCATAAACTTCACGGCAAAAAAAGCAACCGTAGAGTTATACAGACCCAGTTGTTTAAAGCTTTGCAGCTCCAATAATACGCTATACATTTCCACTTGAAATGCTTGAATCTCTAAGGAGAATTGTGGACTTTGACCATGAGGTCGATTCTCATTGAGGACCACAGGCTCTAATTTCCTATCCTCAATCTGCTAGACTGCTATCATCAATCGTGTCTACAGGCTGCACCCAATCAGGCAACACAGTCCATAAAATCCTCGCGTTTACCATAACGTGGACACCACAAGGAGTTTACATTAACATATGCATGTAGGGTACAAAGTGGGCTGTTATGTTGAAATCCGAAGTTCTCGTACATGAAATAATAATGTGCATGTGACTGCGAGCAGAATTAAAACGTTGTGTTTTATAAATTATCAAGAATTGCATTTGCACCATTGTAATTATTTTTCACAAAAGCATCCCAGTTAGAGATTTAAAGAAAACATCATTCACACCACAAATATATACATCATATATAAATCTCTTTCAATATTTTCCTTACGTTTACATTTCTATTATGCACTAAAGGTCTGTTTGATTAAAGGGATGGAAAAGTGGAAAGATAAAAAATAGTGAGAGAGTGAAAAAGTAGGAGGATAGAAAAGTTTTAATTTCCCTCATTTTTATTTGGTTGGGAGTGGAAAAGTGGAGGAATAAAAAAAGTGTGTTTATATAAATTTACTCATACACCCTTGTTAAAAAATGATGCCCAATTAAAACAAAAAAAGTAACCAAAAGAAAGTTTTCTCTCCTCATTTTCTCTCATTTTTTTCCCCATCCTCTCTAAAATCCAATTTACCAAATACACCCTAAAAAGCCGCACTCAATTTTCCATAAAAAATTCCTAAAATGGATGGTTTTAACTGAACCCTATATGTGTGTGTGTGTATATATATATATATATACACACTTGTAAAAATTGTTTTTAAACTAACCTGTCTTGCCTACCTAATAAAAAATATTGAACATTATGATTCTTGACTTGACTTCGGAGATTCTTAAGAACTTGGGGTGAACAAAAATATATATAGATTAGATTTCTGAATGAATAATGTTAGGATCACAATGTTTGTCACAACTTGCTCATATGGCAAGTCATGAGTGGTGGAGTTGCCACTTTTTCTCCACCACTCACGACTTTGCTATATGAGCAAATTGTAGTAAAAGTTGTGATCCTAGCA
Source organism: Quercus glauca (assembly GCA_023736055.1). Taxonomy (NCBI): domain Eukaryota; kingdom Viridiplantae; phylum Streptophyta; class Magnoliopsida; order Fagales; family Fagaceae; genus Quercus; species Quercus glauca. Next base: position 28,647,635 of record CM043322.1, read on the forward strand.
TTTTCATTTTCGAGCTTCCAAAATTTGATATGTTAGTACGTTTACAATTACGTTATTACAATTTCTAATAAATAACTCATGTTATAGGTTAGGGGTTGTAGCTGTGTTTGTTAAAAACTCTATTATAGGTTGCCTCTAACAGCATTTTTTGAAAACGCTGCCACAAAACGCTGGCTTAGGCCTGTTTTTTTGTGGTGTGAAAAATGATTTCTTTAGTTATATTTATTTAAGTTCTACTGCAATAATATTCCTGATCTACAGAAGCTTGAATGACAGGATCTTTATCACAAACATGTAGGGCTTATTTGGTATGTATTTCCAAACAACAGTTTTCAGTATTTAAATATTGAAAATTGTGGTTATAAAAAAAAATGAAAAACGTGTTTGGTAAGAGTATTTTTTTAGGAGTATTTGAGTTACATTGCTCATTTTAGGGTGTTTAAACATTGAATTTGGAAAACTCATCTTACCAATTTTTAGATTTCAAACAACGTTATTCAATGGCGTTTTTGTAAATATTTTGAAAAATATGGGGCCCACTTGATTAGACAACACATAAAGCTTTATTTTTCAATTCCAACCAGGGGGTTCACTTGTCACCTTTAAAAAAAAAAAAAACACACACACACACTAAACATACAATTATGTTTTTTCACACACTGAAATATATTATTTGAAACATGGTACCAAACATATTTTTTGCTTTATGAATATTGTAAATACGTGCTTTTACAATACTTTTTAAACCACAGTTTTCACATTATTTTAAACAACGATACTATAAATATCCAACCAAATGAGCCTCGTAGCAGCTCCGGTGCTAAATGCAACTAGAGCTTGCTTTCTGTTATATATATAAAGTGGTGGAAATAGGGTTAGGGCTTTGGACTGTTGGCTAGACTTTTAACCTCATTCTGCCTTAAATCACTCAAACAGTAAAGATATTATAAAACTTGAGGTCAAATATAAGGCTGAAGAGAAATGCTAGGAAAGGTTACAGACGAGATGAAGAGCAATAAAAACTTGTGGTACTTGGAGGAGACTATTTTCAGAGTTTTGTGTGTGAATGGGAAGCTGTTAGGGAATTGTTTACGTCTGTCAATCTGAGACAAAAGAGAAAAGGACGCATCCTGGAACCTACTAGACAAACAACAATTATGAATTAGATAAAGGTAGTCAAAGGAATCTTGTGAGAAAATAGAACTCATGGAGCATCACCCACGCTAGGCTTTGAGTAAGTCTTTACCAAATCCCAATCCATAGAATTTAAGAAAGTTCATTGAAAGAGAGCGAGTGCGAAATATCAGGTCGCAAAGTGATGGACATGGTTGTCTTCAAGAAGAAGAAAAATATTACTTTTTTAAAAATAGAAATGTTGGCCAAAATAGTATCATTTTTACGATGTTTTATTTATATAGGCACAATTGTCAAGAATTTTTTAATTCAAATGATATTTTCTAGTGTTAAGAGATTTGTAATTCAAATAATGCTTTTTAGTATTTTTATTTAGAGTTCAAATCATCATTCTCTACTATCTATGATATTAATTGTGAATTTCCCATCAAATAGGAGTGAAAACTCCTACCCAAGGAGATCATATTTTTAGCATCCCTCAGTGGTAAAGCAATGGAGATTCAACTTTCGACATGTCCTCCTAACCTAAATGATTAATATTGGAGACCGTCACTTAATTTTTAGTGTACAAGGTTAAAATTAAGAAAACCCAAAATTGTGTTAATGAATGAAAATATTACAAGAAACTTCAGAATGAAGGAAATTTACCTAACTTTGTGTCATCAGTACGCAATAAAAGAAAACAAAATATGTGACTTAATTTTTCTAGTTAGAATCTAATAAAAACTATTGCAAAAAAGAAAATATCTATATAGATAACACCTAATATACGGCTATGTTTGAAAGTTAAGTTACGAAATGTGAAAGTGTCGTGCGCTTAACATTCTCAGTCCACTAATCAGTCTTCCTAGTGCAAAGGACTAACATAAAATCCATCACAAAATCAAACATAATCATATCATACAAAAGAAAATTATAAGTAAATTGACAACATTTACATTCAACTAAATGATACAAAAATCATTAAATTTCAAATTTAATGATTTCCTAGAATATTAGAAAATAAATCATCATTTTATATGCAAAAATTATTATTTTCATGTGACATTCCTGAACTAGTATGCCTTACTATGTTTCTAATTCATGAATGACAATTTTTATGATCTATAATGCATAGAATAAAAACCAACATAGAGGAAAATAATGATTCAAAAATCATTAAATTTCATATTTAATGATTTCCTAGAATATTAGAAAATAAATCATCATTTTATATGCAAAAATTATTATTTTCACGTGACATTCCTGAACTAGCATGCCGTACTATGTTTCTAAATCATGAATGACAATTTTTATGATCTATAATGCATAGAATAAAAATCTACATACAAGGAAAATAATTTAATAGATGAACATCATGAAATTAATTTAGAACTACTTACATTATCAACTAACAGATTTTGATTTAAACATGGTAAGAAACTAAGAAAAGACATTGTTGAGTTTTATGAACATGCTGCATAATAACAAAATTTATTCTTTATTCAAAATTTCAAACAACTTCATTCATGAACGATGCCAGAAAATATCCCATCAATGACTTTTGTTTTTTAGTGTACATTCTAGCAACCATCACGACTCCTCTCCTTATGTTTTTTTCCTTTTCTTTTTTACATCCCTCTCTATTTATAGATGAGGGAGCATTTCGTTGCCTATGGACCTTAAATAATTATATTAAGTGATAATTGAAGTGTTTGAGTCCCAAAGGCCTAAAAAATTCCTAAATAATAATTACTAAAATCTATAAGAAAAAAAAAAAGAAAAAAAGAAAAAAAAAAAAGAGGGGAAATTCTAGTCAAACTTAATCAAAGCAGAAAATTAAGTCCAAGTACAACGGTTTCTCGAAAGGATTAACTCCAAGTGAGAAATGGGCTATTGAGAATTATAAAGTGAATTATTTAATCTAAAAATAAAATAATTAATTTAATAATTATCTTATAGGAGTACTTTTAAATTAGATGATTAAATTTCCCTTTTCCTACCAAGCTAAAATTATGAAACAATCGGCAATCATACTTATCAAGTATCAAGTACAAGCCTTCTCAAAAAAAAAAAAAAAAAAAAAGTATCCAGTACAAGCAAGGATATAATCAATTAATCTTATGGTTGAACCATTGAACCAAGAATTGGGTTGAGTTTTATTGGTTCAGCCAATGAAAAATCAAATTAAAATATTTTAATCCTACACGTACCATTTGGTGTAACCTAATACTATATTTAAGCCAATAAAAATTGATTTTTTCACAAAATTGGTCAAAAAGTCAAATTCTCATTAAAAAGACTCCATTGACACCAACTATGACTTCGATTTTAATCTGTGGTCAATTTTAAAACTTCCAAAACATGTAAAATGGCCATTTTCTCATTATTATTCATAACTCATTTTGCCAGGAATTTTATAGCTTAACTGGCACATTATGGTGTTTTTAATGAAAATATTCAAGGTTCAAACCTCTCTTTCTTGTTGTAATTATTGATATAAAAAAAAGAAAAGAAGAAGAAGAAAGAAATGAAGTGTACACATTAGATGATTATAAATCCCTAAGCACTAGCTATAGGTTAGTGAAGTTTACATCTTTTAACAAATTAGATATTACAACCCATCAATTTTTTTTTTCTTTTTTCTTGTTGCTCATTAGATAGAGTTTTATAGTTTGGACCTTAAAGACCTAGTAGCAATTATGTTGCAGGGTGGAAGCCTCAGCTTTTAGATTGATAAAGGTTAGGATCAGGGTTAGGGTTAAAACTTTGAAGCATTTTGAAAGAAATTTAGATTGTTTCTTACTATAATAAGATAAATCAGCTTGAAATTAAAATTTTTGATTTTGTGATAGCTTGCTCGCAGAAAAATAATTGTTTTTTTTTTTTTTTCAAACAAAGATTTTGGAAGGATAATATTGTAGTAAATGGAATAAGTTTATCTCCAAACTAATTTAAAAGAATCTCTTTTAACTCATTACGTGACAATTCATAAAATCATTCACGTGTATTATTTAAATAAGTCACATGACCCATTAAATAAATCGTAGCTAGAGTACACATTGGTGGTTTTATTAATTGCCACATAGTACTGAATTAGAAGAATTTCCTTTCCTCTTAAACTGGTTTGAAGGAAAAATAATTTAATGGTCAATATTCATTAATTCATAAATTCTCGAGCTACATTAGCATTTACAAAATCCAAGCAGAGGACATTTAAATACATGCACGAGGTTAATGAAGTTCTTATATCACTTTTATGTTAGTGCATGTGATTAATAAACTACCAATTGACTCAATAACTAAACAGTAAACAAGCTTCAAATTTAAGATCACTTACTCTTATACCATAATAAACAATTAATTATCCCAAAAAATTATACAGTTAAAAAAAATGTAAATTTAATTATTTAACAATTATTCTAATAGTGATATGCTATAAGTTTCATGCACGAGGTTAATGAAGTTCTTATATCACTTTTATGTTAGTGCACGTGATTAATAAACTACCAACTGAATCAATAACTAAACAGTAAACAAGCTTCAAATTTAAGATCACTTACTCTTTTACCAATAAACAATTAATTATCCCAAAAAATTATACAGATAAAAAAATGTAAATTTAACTATTTAACCATTATTCTAATAGTGATATGCCACAAGTTTTATCCTTAGCATAATAGTAATATCAATGCAATCATTCTATTAATATCATTTCTTAAGAATATAATACTAACAAGTGTGACTAAGGCATAGGTAGATAAGAGGGAATCTGCACTAATACCAATTACAAGGTCGTTGCTAAATGTAATTAACCTATGCTATTGAATCAACATATCTCTTTGACAACTTGCCACACATATACAATCATTAAATAGAATGTCAAAAAAATAATATGTGTGACCAATTCTAACTTGTATGTAGAGAATCCATAACTGAATCCGTTATTTTGGAACTAAGGTTTAGTTATTATTGACAATTAAGAAAGAAATTATAAATACATCATTCTTGTTGCTTCTACCATATTTTGTATTTTCTCCTTCTAAATAAAAAAGATACTTTTGCATATGAGTTAAAATTAATCATATATTAGTGGTAGAGATTTAGGTTCAAAGGGGGCAAAATTTTTAAACCTATTTGATAAATATTGAAAGAATGATAATAAAGAGTTACATTTAAAACACCAACGAATTTATACACATTTAATTTCTTGGTAATACATAAAAATATGTAATTTTCAGTTAAAAAAACTTTTTTATACCCGTAGGAGAAAAAGGGTAAGCAGTATATATATAGCATCATAATTTTTCAATAAATAATCACTTATTAATCATAAAATTATCCAATTATCCGTATTTATATAATAAAACTCAATATTTTCAGCACAAAAAGTCTTTAATAATCGAACAGATTTAGAGAATTTATTAAGTTCTTTTTTTTTTTTTTTTTTGGAGATAGTCTCAATTTATAGAATCTGTTCCTAATGATAGCTCTAATCTATTGAAAGAAAACTAACTAAATCTTAATTGATCTTTAATAACTTTGAGTCCGTTTAAAAAAATCTTCGTTTCAACATAGTAGAATTTGTTGTATGTTTTGTAAGTTTAAGCTAAATTTTCTTCCCATTTTCCCATCTCTCTTCATAGCTCTTTTTTTTTTTTTTTTTTTTTTTTTGGTCTTTCTAAAACTACTTGTTGTTTTAAGTTACCTGCCTTGTTCACTTTTATAAGTATTATAAAAACCTTTATGATAGATCTAAAATGGAGATAAACTGAAAATCGGAAATAAAATACATAGCTAAATAACAAAGGTTGCTTAATCTATGAGATTTATGAATAAGAAATTTCTAATATATTTGTTATATCATAAGTTTAATACATAACTTAGAATATTAGGCATAAATCCCACCGTTGAGATTGAAGAAAAAGGGCTTTTTTTCCCCCCTTTGTTACGAGAGGGGGAGAGAGGCATGTTGAGGGAGCTAAATAACCAACAAGATGAAGGATCCATTATTTTCCAGGGGGCTAGGGCAATTTAGATGATATGAAATTCAAAATAAAATGTAAACTAGAGGCCAACTGTCTATATTCCTTCACTAAATTTTCTTTATTTGTGTTCATGTGTACATATTTTATCAAGCCTTATTACTTTTCGAATAGGAGGAAGTCTAGGGTTTGAGCTTTGTTCTGTTGTAGGCATATTAGATTAAGAACAAATCACAGGCTAGCTTCTTGAAATAACATAGTTGATCTTGTGAGTTTGAAGAAAGTTTGTTTCCATTTTTGTATCTTTGATCATATATCACGGTGAGGAACTCATGTTTCCCTAATGAATTTTGTATCTGAAAAATTTCTTATCATTAACACAACATACAAGAAATTCAGCAAAAAAGAAGAAGAAGAAGACAACATCCAAGGAGGCACAAAAAGTAATAGCGTTTAAAGAAGAATTGTTTGCTAAATCTTAATGGAAGTTGAATTAATTCAATGCATTTTATTTATTTATTTTTTTACTGCTATTAATTTAAGAGTAGCTAGCTAGGGCTGAAAACATATGGAATCCAAATTAAGATCAATAACATCTCTTCTTTAAATTAGTCACCATTCGTAGGAATACATGACTAATAACATTTCCGCGATCTTTATATAGACTTCAAGTTTTCTACCTAATTTTACAGTTCCCATATAGCTAGCTGATCTCGGAATTTCAAACCTTTCACATTGCATTATTATACTTGGAAATCCCACGATTCAGGATGGATATCCAAGTCCCAGCAAAGCTCTGGCTCCAAATCTACATCACTGGTGGATCCGTAAATGAATCTTTTCAGTCTCTCAGTTACTTTTGCAGCCCCAAAATCGAATAAAGATCCAGACTTTATCTACACAAAAGAAAGCCAACAAATTTAATTATCCATATATGTAATCCAGAAAAGCAAAAGAGAGAGAGAGAGAGAGATCCAGCCTAAATAATGTCACATACCTCTGCATGCACCACATGGAAAATTGAATCTCCAGAAATTGAAAAATTGGCAGTCAAGACCTCTGCTTGTTCTTCATGAAGAATGTGAATAATTTCATAGAACAAGAACTGATTATCTAGCCCAGTTATCAAAACAACCTCTAGAGTGGAACCCATTTCACGAATTTCCATTTTGGGCGATTTTAGGCTCGATTTAGCATCAAAACTCGTGCAAGTGTATGATCTTTTCCTGCCATTAACACTTAAGCTTTCCTTCTTCTCCTTAGACTTCTTCAGCTTTGTCTCTAGGCTTTTGATGTATTTTATAGCTTCATCTATTTGATCAGGTAGTGACAGTGCCTCCTGCATTCACATGGAAATAATTAGATCATTCATCATCGTCTTTTTACAAATACATGTACGTACGTACGTGCATGTCCATGTACGTATGCTCCGAGTATTTATAAATACAAAAGCACATAAATTGTTAAGAGTCAAGTAAAATTTTCATTACTTTGTAAAAATTAAAAACTTTGTAGTATCTTCTTGATTAGAATATATTGACACTCTGTTACATACTCAAATAGATCAAATATATATATGTATAAACACAGGGGAAACAAACACAAACACAAACACTGTAATTAATTATTAGAGAAAGAGATGTATACTACCTTGGAATTCTGGTTTGGTATTAGAGAATTAAGCTTGGAGTAGAGGATTTTCATCTGATTCCTCCTATTTTTCTCTATAATCCTTCTCTCAACCTTGGTTGAAGTTGACTGACTTCCCTGCTTATCCATTTCTTTCTATTGTAAGTTGATCACTAAAAAATGTCCCATGAAAAAAGTTCAAATCCAGTGGAGATGGCTTTCCTTCTTTGGCACATATATATACACACTCGAAAAAGTGCAAGAAATCCACAGTGAGAAAAGAGAGACTATGAATGAGTCGTCATGTGTAAACGTCAGCCATATGAGTCACTTTGGCCGTCAAATTGGAAAAACTAATTTTAGCACGTGGCTTTGTCAGATTTTAAGCCTGATCTCCAGGAAGGCGCAACAACAATCTGGCCACACTCCTTTTGTACCATTTAATATAACTGAGCTACATATATCATATATGTACGGTAATCTACAACAAATTTTTTTTTTTTTTTTTTTTTTTTTGAATGGTTACAAAATCCGCCTGATGGTTCCAAAATCATCTTGATAATCTAAGAACGATACACGCCCCCGAGTATCATTTGAATCAAATTTATCACATGTTATGATAAAAAATTTCTTAATGGTTCCAAAACTGTCTTTTTACGCATTGTTAGAACAATCCTATACCACGATTATATATCATGTCTCAATTGTCCTCCCATGATTATCAATTGTCTCAATTTTTGGTTGTATTTTGATGATGTGACACAATCACTTTCACATGTATTTATTAATCTTCTCAATTATATTCACAGTTGATTCTCTCAAAATTATGATATAAAATCTATCTGATGGTTCCAAAATCATCTTTATACTACTGAAACCATCCTCCCACAATTATAATTTGTCTCTATTTTTGCACTATTTTGATGATGTGCATGACAAAATCACTTTCACATGTATTTATCAATTTTTTCAATTATATTCACAATTGATTGTCTCAAAGTTACGATATAAAATCCGCCTTATCGATAATTCCAAAATCATCTTGATAATAAAATCCTCTCACGATTTTTATTTTCTCAATTTTTTCCTTATCTTAATGATGTCCTGTGATACAATCACTTGCACATATGTTTATCAATTTTCTCAATTATAATGATGCAAAAATTGTGTTCTTAGACTTTATCATATAGAAAACAAGGAGAACCAAATAAGTTTTGAACAAATTAATAAAACTACTTTTAAAGATAATATAAAAGTTTGTGAATAAATCTAGGGCACATTTTCAAAATTTGTAGAAGTAACACGCTGTCAGCGGTGAATAATAAAATGATATGTGTAGTGAGCTCTAAAAGTAATTATCCACAATTACTAACAATTGACCATGTCAACCATTTGTGAAAACAGTTATGTTTATATCCCTTGCTTCACTGCTAAGATGACTTTTATGATTCTTTATACTTTATTTCATATTAAATAACTAAAATCATGCCACACTGGTTTTATATTCTTCCCTACTTTAATGACTTTCTACGTAGATAAAGAAAGCATCCCAGAAAGTCAAGCAAAAAAGTGGCTTGACATTAGCAAGAAATACTTTGGGTCAATTACAGAAATTTATATTGAACTTTTTTTCTTTTGCTTTAAATTATGGAAAAAATAATACTCATTATCTAAAATACTCATTTATATAAATACAATAAATAAGTATATTAGAGCTAAAAACGTGATTTCACTAATCAGATATAATACAATTTTCTAAACTTTTCTCCAATATATATATATATATATATATCTGGGAGATATAAAGAAAAGTTGACCTATTTTCTATCATTATTTTATAATCTTTAATTTTATGTTTTTAACTATTACAAACAAGATTATTTGTTGTGTCATTGTACTATTGGATTAATGGCTTATTAATTATCATTTAGAAAATAACATGTAGCTCTTAATTATGAGCAAAGCTACATTCAAAAAAGAAAAAATTCATGACAAAATTTTTTTTTTTCTGATTTTCATTTAGAATACCTCTAATATTACTATTTTACCTATTATTAATAATTTGTCGTATTAAAAATTGTAAATAATTTTGTCAAATTTTTTGTGTTCATAAATTTTCTCATTAATTAAGTTATCCAAGACTATAGTCAATTCTAAATCCATTTTATAACAACCGACTTTTTTGTTTTTTTGTTTTTTCATCCCTCACTGTCAGAATCGGTGGTGGAATCAAAATTTCTCATTAATTACTTGCCAACCAAGACAATGAGACGTTTTGGAACGTAATATTTCGTAAGCATGAGAAAGAAAGAAAGAAAAATCTCAGTCACCATCAAGTCACAGGTGGGTTCTGTGGTTACACACATAGGTTTGATCACGAAGCTTCGTACAAGCTTTCTTCTTTTTTTTTTTTTTTTTGATTGGGTACAAGCTTTCTTTTGGTGGTTTAAAGAGCAGGTGATAATGCCCTTAGTACAAGCTTTTCTTTGCTCCTCGTCAGTCAGCCTAATTGGTAAATTTCCTGGGTACCTCATCTAATGGACACGTGGTAGTTCCAGTGATATGAGTGTGGGACGCGGAGCATTGTCTTTGAACTATTTAAAATACTCTTTATTTTACTAAAATTAAAAATTGATTGTAGAAAGTAAAAGTTAGCTGAAATAATATAGTAGAACTTATAAATGGTAATAAAAATAAGCTAAACAATGAAATAATTTTTATTTTTCATTAGTAAGGCTACATGTTTGATTTTTTTTTTCTCTCAAAAAAAATGTTTGATTTTTTTTTAATGAGAAAGTCCGACCGAAAATTTATAAAAACACACCACCAAAAAAAAAAATGAAGAAGGAAAAGGTATGAGTAGAATTAAGTATAGAACTGTAGATATTGCGGCTGCACTTTCGGGCCGTCAAGGACTTGGACTTTACCCAAGTCGTACCATTATAGCACACAGAGACCCATTATTTTTTTATATAGAGAGAGAGAGAGAGAGTCATCTAAACGAGTCAATAGAAAGGTTGTTAGGGTGCACCACCATTAACACAAATTGGCAAGGGCACTAGGACAAAGTTCCTTTCATGGTTTCTATGCAACTTCATGGAAAATAGGGTAGGGTTTCACTCATCACTACTTTGATTCGTGACTTCAAGATTCTACTTTGAAAACCCAAGCCCATGCCCAACATTATATAAATTTAATAAAAACTACGTCATTGATGAAAATTGACGTGGTTGGTTTGTTTTCAACTTTTCAATTAATTGGATCTTATTTTGTAGTTGAAGAAATCTGTTCTTGATAATTTATAAAATGACCCCCAACAAGAGTTCATAATGATAGTTTTGTAGAGAAGTTGTGGCGAGGAAGAGAACACGCTGCGCACGATCAACGGCCGAACCACGTCTTGTATTTTTAGTGGTAATAGTTGTCATCTTAATTTTTTACTAGTTTTTAGATTTGGCTTATAAAAGTAACTTCTAACTTCAATAATGTTTATCAATTATATCAAGTAGGAGATGTACATGTGTCTGTTGGAAGGAGTTTCTGAGTATTTTTCAAACTCAGCGTGCATTTAAGAATTGTTGAAAGACTTTGGTGCTCATTTTCCTTTATGTTGACATAGGTGTGTAAGGGTTGCCACCCTCACTTCATACACTTTTATTTCCTTTAACCAAAATAAATAATAAAACAAAAAGTTTTGATTTTTGTTTTATATATATATCAGGTTTTTTTTTTTTTTTTTTTGTAATTTATTTAACTTTGCTTTTTGAAAATATACTAGTTTTTAGTTTTTTGTAACACATTTGACATAAAAGTTATAAAAATATATATATATATATATATATATATATTAATAAATACTATGCATCTACCGAAAATAATAAATTCTCAAATGGACATTGACCTGCTAGAGTTGAAAAAAGAAAACCCAATTCATGACAATTTTAAAAACCAACCTAATCCAATTCCAAACGATCATTTTAATGTCATTTTGTCAAGCCTAATAAAAAACTTCTTTCAACTATTTAAGTTTAGAAATTAAGAGTCATGTATCTCAATTGGTATTGACATCTCCTGATGCATACACTAGAGACATCCAAGGTCAAATCCCTCCACCCTCGCCCCTAATTTTATATAAATGTTTTGGCCTTTCTTTTTTGTCTCATTTTTTAAAAAAATAATAATAATAAAGAATTCAACTTTGAGCATTTTTGAAATAAACAATTCTTTTAGATTTTGTACACATTTAACATGAACGTCATTAAAAACTATGTCTTTTAATAAATACTATGCATCTACCAAAAATAAAAATAAAAAATCCCAAATGGACATTTACCAAAAAAAATTTTAAAAAAAAAATCTCAATTGGACATTGACCTGCTAGAGTTGAAAAATAATAACCCAATTCAAGACAATTTTAAAAACCAACCTAATCCAATTCAAAACAATCATGTTAATGTCATTTTGTCAAGCCTAATAAAAAAATTCCATTCAACTATTTAAGTTTAGAAGTTAAGAGTCTTGTATCTCAATTGATGCTGACACCTCTTGATATTTGTAGGGGAAAAGTTTTGCTACATACAGGGGTATGTGGTAGCAAAAAGAAAGGGACATGTGTCTAAGATCCACCTAATTATGTGCATTGTATATATTTCTTGAACATATGACACTTTCTTTTTATTGCAACATACCCTATATGCAGGAAAATATTTCTTTATTTTTAATAGAGACATTCAGGGTCAAATCTCACTAGTCCCATCCCCACCCCCAATTATATATATAAATAAAAGTTTAGTGTAATTTTTTTTTTTTTAAGAGTGTAAATTTCACTTTTAATCTTATTGATAGCACAAATTAAACGTCATAGTTACAAAATTACTAAATTTCTCTATAAAAAAAAGTGCTAAATTAAACCTTAAAATTTGAAAGGTTATAAATTAAACATGGAGTTAAAATTGGCGTAACACTATCAAGTAATTGTTAACTATCAAAAAATAACAAAAAAAGAAGAAGAAGAGAAGTACTTTGGAGGAGAGAGACAAAGTAATGTCAGCGTCGACGCTACAAGCCTCCACCAGGACCACTACCGACCCCACCGAGTAAGCTTTGTTTCCTTGTCTTTTTTTCCTGTTTTTATTTGGTTAGATTTGTTTAGGGTAGTTTGGATAGATTGGATTTTTACTTAGGTATTCGGTTTTGTTACTTTTGTATGGGTTTCTGTTACGACCTAAATGGACGGCTTGTGATAGATTTTGTAGCTGAATCATTTTCCTTCCTTATTTGCCACCCATCACATCAAAGGAAAATAATGCTTCCTCGTCTTGGTTCGGAGTTAACTTTGATGTCGTTCAAGCCACGACAATAAACAAAAAGTCTTGTAACTCAACCATTATCTCTTAATTTTATTAAAAAATGTCTAATATTCAAATTTTTCTTTCTCAAAAAAAAAAAAAAAATATTCAAATTTTTTTCCATCTCAATAATTAATTTATCAAAAAGAAATAATAATAGCTGTATTGACATCTCAGTCATATTCAAATTTATTTTGGTATAACAAGTACTTAGAAGGTTAGGAGTGTAAAGGAGCAACTTCATCAAATGACAAAGTGGCCTTTGATGATACACCTTTTCGGGTTGGTGAAATTGAAGTAATATCTAAATCAAACCCAAATACCTAAATAAAAAACCAATCTAACCAAAATTACCCAAAACAAAACAAATCTAACCAAATCAAAATATTAAATTATATATATTTTTTAAAAAACTTCTTGTTGCAATGGAGTGCATTGGCGGTGGAGGTTGGTATATTACACCAATTTTGACCCCAAGGTTTAATTTACCTTACAAAAGTTCATGATTTAATTTAGTACTTTTTAAAATTATAGGGTTTAATTTGAACTACTCTTGAATTATAGAGTTTAAAGTGAATTTTCCCTAAGCTTATTATTATTGGATACATAGGCTTATCATTTCAATCAATGATTGTAATGTACACAACTGGGACTAATATTCTAACGTCATAAAACAAAGTTTTAAAATACCAAAATGAATTGAACTAACAAATTTAACTTAAGACTCAAAATCCAAAATCAAAGTTTCCATATGATACCTAATTATAAGGTATTGTAGATGGAAAAATATGATCTTTTTAGTATAGGGGATAAAAAAAAAAAAAAAAAAAAAAAAAAAAAAAAAAAAAAAAAAAAGTATACATATATATTATTCTCCTTAGTCTAACTGTCCTTTTTTTATTTTTCACATAAAAATAATCAGCCAACCTGGACATCTCTCTAAGCCAAAACAGAACACGAGCAGCTCCTTTGAATCAGGTGGTGCTTAATAAAATTCAATTTAAGGTGTAGGAGTGGAAGCAAAAACATTTAGCTCAATCAATAAGGTCATGTTTTTGGGGCTTAACCTATTGTACTTAGTATCTTTTCAATTTTCCAAGTCCATTTGCTTCAAAATTGATTCAATTGGTGGGGCAAAAAGGATGGTACAGGAGACCTGTCATTCAAGCCATGGAATTCCAAATGCAAAACCATGTTAAAGGTTTTGGTCTATATAGAATTAATGGAAGCTACAAATATAGTACTTTTAACTAAAGATGAACTGGGTATGACGGTGCATGACATTAAAGTTAGGCACCTCTACATGCAAGCCAGGGTGGTTACAGGACCATCCTGGCATGCAAAATATTGCATATATACACTTGCTAAAAAGAAATTATATGTTAAACTAATTTATTGTGACCACTCTAATAAAAATATTGAACATTTTGATTTGAGAATTACAAAACGTTGGGTTCAACAAAAATAAGAATAATGTTACATTCACAACATTTTCGCAATAATTTTACAACAAATTTAATGTGGTAAGTTGTTATTGATTTTAATTTGGGTTCAATATTGATATTATTTTTTTACCCACTAATAATAGCTTTTTGCATAAGATTTATTGTAAAAATATTGTAAACATAGCATTACTTCAAAATTAATTTTGAACCCCAAACATAATCCTTAATCCCTTTTATAAAATTAAAAAAAAAAAAAAAAACTTAAATAACAACGAAAAATATTAGCCCAAATAACAATAAATATAAAACCAAACACAAAAAGATAAGACCAAACAACAATAAGTGATCTAATTATTCAACAAAAAGGTTACTATAAAACAAAATGTGACATTAATGTGATGCATATTACAATAATGTGACATTAAAGTTTTTTGTTTATTTTATTTTTTCTAACATTGCTATTGTAGGGTCTCAATTTGCGGCCCAAGTCTCAACTGTACAAGACTTTGGATCAATAACCCCAATACAATAGAATTTGTAGAGAGTAGGTCGAAGATCCGGGCTCTAATGAAGTTAACAACAATTAGTGGGGATTTTATGCAAAGTCAATAACCTTGCATAAAATTGATGTCCGATGAGGCAATACGTGTTTATAAAATTCAATTGATATGATTACAGGTTTTGCTTTCTGCTACAATGTCCTCTCCTCTCCTTTTTTTCTCCGATCCCCCTTTTGTGGAGGAGTTCTTACATTATATAGTCCCCTTTGATCATCTTCACCTTACACTTATCAACCATTTGGGTTATTACTTGAGTGACTGTCCCATCAGCCACCTCCTTTAGTCTTCTGTGAGTTGTAGTTGCCAATGAAATACTGTTCAGAGGTCTTCTCCACATAAATGCGGTTAGGAAAGTAGTTGTTGTGCATTTAATGTGGTGGTAGCAATTTTTTCTTTAGATATTTCTGTGTTCTTATCTCTTCTATACATGTATGAGGATCGTTCTGGTCGTGGAAATCTTCTAGAGGGTCACCTAAATTGTTGAAGTACAGAGCCGATCAATATTTAATCTTTTTCAAGACTAAACTTCTCCTCGAACCATCCTCCTCTACTCCATCTTTTATAATTCTAAACTTTTGGGCTTCTTCTAATCACTCGCCCTCCTCGAACACACATATCCTCAGATCTAGCCCAAGGCCCAATATACGATCCTGTGCTTTTACCCCCACAATAGCCCCTCGAAATTCTGGTTTTTCCCTCGCATCTGAGGAGAAAAGATAAGATTTTGAATTATTTCAAATTCGAATAATAAGAGTATTAAAAACCCCTGAACTTACACGTGTGGGAGTATTGCTTTATGCGCTTCATAATTACCATTGACGTTTCGAAATTTGTGAGCCTTCATTAACTGCTCCAGGTGGCGTTATGTCCCTCGCATCTGATGGTGTGGCTTTAATCTAACGGCTGATGTTCTTCTTCAGGATTTGGGCGGGATAACCTCCACTCAGTTTTTGGCCTTATATATAAAGCTTCGAAAGAAATCACTCCTCATTTTCTCTGCAAACTCTTAAACTTTCCAACGATCTCTAGCGTTTCAACACACAAAGCCTGTTAAAATCACTAAGCCTTCCAAGTCGTCTTCCCAGAAATCATTGCGAGTTTCTCTAAAAACCTCAAGGGTCGTAATATACCTCAATTCATGTAAGTTTTAATTTCCTTGAACTTTCTCTTCTCCTCGACCAGTCTTCTCGGCCCCCAAATTCTTATTTCCCAGTTGTCACTATTGATATTTTCTTTTGTCGTTTGTCTGTAATTGGTAGATTTAAGCATTTAGTAGACAACCCTACAAAAATAGAGATTTTTAAGGAAAAATACCATATACCGTAGGAAGTTGCCCTGTAGTATTGCTCTCCAAAAGAAATAGCGTCCAACCGAAAGGTAGGAGAAGTCATAATCCCCATTATAGCCTTCATAGAAGGGGTAATGACTCTCTCCATGGGTAGAATTACGAGGGATTACCTCCGTAATCATAGGATATGTCCTCACTAGTGTGCACCTAACCTATTTAAGATCTTAGGATGCGTTGATGCTTTAAACGAGCATCTAGGCCTGAGGCTCACCTGACACGACGTGGTCCATCTATATAAGTGTCACACACAAAAAGGGGCAGGATTTTACCTCAAATCCTGATCCGATGTCTTTAGGCTCATCTTATGTCTACCCAAATCTAATAAGGGGATGAAAGATGACAATCTGATCACTTCGGGGGCGTGGCATGATGGTCTTCACTGCCCGACCCAAGAGGGAGAGCCAAGTGGGACATCCTAGATTTAGGTCTCCTAGCAATAGACTTACTTTCTTTCTTTCTTTCTTTTTTATTTTTTTTTTATTTTTTTATTTTTTTTTATAGTCTTGGCCTCATTTTGCTCCTTTTGTTATATTTCTTTTTTGGCAATGGATTTCAAATTTCTGACTTTACTTTGTTTCTCTTTGGTGTTAACAGATAGAAGGCACGTGAAGCCTCAGATCAGCTTAACCAACGTCGCAGCCCTCAATTACTTGCTAAGATCCGAGATATTCGTAAGTGAGAATGGGCAGCTTTAGGTCGTCCATTTGATTTTGGACTTTCAGCCAATATCAAAGATCTTCCAAGAGGTCGGCAACGCCATAAGAGCAGGTGACCAGCACATAGCTCGAATTGACGTGTCTCGGCCTGATTTTCTGTCTCTACACGATCTTCCACCGGTAGCACATCCATACCCACAATGGGGATCCTCTGGTCATCCCACCAATTCAACAAGTTCCTTTTGAAACTGCAGCGGTCAGAGAAGGGGTTGCCTCCTCAAGTTCTTCGCTTGATAAGGAGATTGATAATTTTAGTTTTGGAGAGGAAAAGCTTCAATAGGCACAAGCAGTTTCAGTCTCGGACGTCGAGGAGGAACTTGACCAACATTCAACAGTTCATACCCCAGCTATCATCGTTGCCCTTCTAGACGATACCTCAGAAGAAGAAAAAGAAGAGATGGCCTTGAATATAGGGAGCAAAAGTTTGAGGGCCCTTTTAAAGGGGAGAAACCAGGCACCCGTCTCAAAAGAAACTGATAAGGCCCCGGCCTTAGCTAGCGTTCCCCCTCCTCCTCCTCAGCTTCCAACCAATCTCAAATTAAAGCCGATTTTCGATTCGAAAAAGAAAAGGCCACTCGAGGCTTTAGAAGAGGGCGAGCTAGTCCCTCCTAAGAGAAACAAGCAACAGAAGGTCAAAGGTCAGCGAGGCCAAATGTCCTTGTCCGTCGATATCCGAGAGGAGCAGGACAGGGCCGATGTGCGCATGGCCCAACGAAACTGGTCTCCTGGACTAGAGGTAGACGGAGCCGCCATCCCTTGGAACGCTTCCATCAGGGAATTTCAAAGGGGTCGCAGTTCTCACGTGGCCGAAGCCTTGTTGTAGCTCCTCCTACTCCCCAAGGACATGGACGACATGAGAAAACTGAGGCAACCAGACCTATTCCTATCCCTAAAAAGGGATCTCGCAATGTTAAGTTCTCCTTCCTGTTTTACCTACGCACGCAATTCCAAGCTCTTCTCCTTTTTTTTCTGTGTTCATAATGGTTGTTGTGTTGTTTTTGTGCAGATTACCAGGAGGTCTTCGTGGCTGAGAAGTGGGCTAGCAAAGCCCGAAACGAGGCAAATGCTAAAATTAACCTTCGCTTTGAAGTTGAGAAGGCTTTAGGGGCTGCAAAAGAGGAGAATCAGCAGCTACAAATTAAGCTGACTGCCGAAGAGAGGGAGAGAAAGTCTACTGTAGCTGGGTTAAAAAGTGCTGAGACCCAAGTTGAAGACCAGTGCAAGAAGCTTTATCAGACAGAGATAAAGTTAGCCACTGCAAGGCAACTTGTGCTGGAGCTGAAAGCTAAAGTGTAGAAAGCTAAAGATGCAGCCTAGCTAGCCAATGAAGCCCTTGATACTGAGAAGAAAGCGTCCTACCTACTTGGAGTGGAGGAGACCCAAGTTAGGCTTGCCGAGGAGCTCTCTGAGATTTGCAGGGAGTAATGCGACGTATCATGGGACAGGGCCGTCGATGTTGCAGGCGTCCCTGTGGACTCAGTGTGGAGGGAGAAGAAGAGTATATATTATCATCCTGACATCCGTGCAACTCCAGATGCTCTTCCCTCGTCCTCTGCCCTTGCCCCTGAAGCTTCCAACTAGCCTTTGGCTCCCCAAGCTGCTCTCCCTCTTCCTGAGGTCCCAAAAGGAGCTAGTAAGGCTGGTGAAAAAAAGGACAAGGGTAAGGAGAAGGATTCCTCGGCTGAAGCTAAAGACGCTAATCAGATCAAGGACGCTGAGGCCAAAACAAAAGAAGCAGAGGCCAAACTTAAAGAAACCAATCCTAAGGCCAAGGATGCTCATACTTCTCATCCCAGCCAGAAGAAGGATCCCCCTGCCCCCAAGGCAAAGGCTTGAGACATGGAATTTTCTTATGGTTTAAGTCAATAGGGCTAATGTAGTTTTTTTTTTTTGGGTAATGACTTAGTCATTTGAACACATTGTAATCTTTCTCTTTTATTAATGAATGGATATTTCCCTTTATTTCTTTTGTTCTTACTCCGCTTGTCTTTACTATCACTATTATTACTTGTAAACTTGCTTTGCTGCTAATCTAGTTATTATAAAGATTAACAGAAACATTTTGTAAACGTCAATAATTTGACTAGGTGTCAATGATGAAAGTTTCTTACCCTGTATTGATATTACAAATTACTATTTCTGCAACGATGGCTGAATATAATAATTACTTAATAACCAATTCACACCTGGCTAAGTAGCCAAGACATCCTACTTACTCCGAACCATTAACTTGAAGAATTGACAACTATTGTAGATCTATTTGGATACTTAATGAAAAATAAATGAGTATCATGAAGTGTTGACAAATGGAGGTTATGGAGGAATATACAAGTGAGGTTTGATTTGCTCAAATATAAAAGATGTCAATTTTCCCAACGCATCTGGTCCGAGAACTACGGGCATGACTAAGGTTCTGTTTAACACTTATAAAAAATGATAATGAATGTTAATTTTCCCAAAGCATCTGGTCCGAGGACTACAGGCATGACTAAGGTTCTGAATAAACATTTATAAAAAATGACAATGAATGTTAATTTTCTCAAAGCATCTGGTCCGAGAATTACAGGCATGACTGAGGCTCTGTTTAACACTTATAAAAAAATGACAATGAATGTTAATTTTCCTAAAGCATCTGGTCTGAGGACTACAGGCATGACTAAGGTTCTGTTTAACACTTATAAAAAATGACAATTGATAGGTACAATGCTTTCGAGTAATTAAAGAACATATTAGTAAAAGGAAATTTGCATTAATAATAATACATTTTCAGGTTATTTACATTCTAAGGGTATGGTATTACATGTTCATCTAAATCTTCTAGAAAGTATGCTCCTATACCAGCAACTAAGGTGATACGGTATGGTCCTTCCCAGTTGGGTCTTATCTTTCCCCATGCTAGGTTTCTTACGGTACCTAGAACCCTTCTTAGTACCAGGTCACCAACCGCTAGTGGTCTCAGCCTCACTTTAACATCATAACCCTGCTTGAGTTTGTGTTGGTAGTAGGCCAAATGCACCATTGCACTTTCTCTTCTTTCCTCGATCAAGTCAAGGCTTTTTCCTAGTAACTTGTTGTTATTGCTCAGATTGAATGAACTTGTCTGTAGCATTGGGAAGCCAGTTTCTAAAGGAATGACAGCCTCTACTCCATATTTGATTGAAAAGGGAGTTTCTCCTGTGGACCTCTGAGGTGTGGTCCGATATGTCCAAAGGACATATAGTAGCTCTTCCACCCATTTCCCTTTAGCATCATCCAACCTCTTCTTAAGCCCATTCACTATGGTTTTGTTTACAGCCTTAACTTGCCCATTTCCTTGAGAATAAGCTGGGGTAGAATACCGGTTTGTAATCCTAAGGTCGCAACAATATTTCCTAAAAGATTTGTTGTCAAATTGAAGGCCGTTGTCGGAGATGAGAGTATGAGGAACTCCGAGCCGAGTGACAATGTTTTTCCAGATAAACTTCTTGGTGTCCACGTATCTGATGTTCGCTAATGGCTCAGCTTCCGCCCATTTGGTGAAATAGTCTATGCCAGCCAGCAAATATCTTTTATTCCCTGCTGCCTTAGGAAAAGGACCAACGATGTCCAAACCCCACTATGCAAACGGCCAAGGGCTAGACAGGGGATTAAGAGTTCCTCCAAGTTGATGTATGTTTGGCGCGAATCTCTGGCATTGATCACACTTCTTCACATATTCCAGTGCTTCTTTTTGCATACTCAGCCACCAATAACCCTGAGTGATGGCTCTATGAGATAAGGACCTACCTCCTGTATGGCTTTCACAGATCCCTTCATGTAACTCTTCAAGGAGCAACCCTAATGCCTCAAGATGGTTGCAAAGTAGATAAGGCCCAGAGAAGGATCGCTTATACAATTTTTGGTCATCGGATAACCAGAAACGAGGAGTTTTTTTGCGTATCTTGTCAGCTTCAGACTTATCTTCTGGTAGGATGTCCTCCTTCAAGAATAGTATTATGGGATCCATCTAGCTAGGTCTTACTCTGACTTGATGCACCTGGACCACCTCTTCTTTCTTTTCTCTAGGTCTGCACAAGCCTTCTACAAGGATGACCCAAGGTAAGCTTTGAGCCGAGAAGGTTGCAAGAGTGGCTAAAGAATCAGCGTGTGTGTTCCCACTCCTAGGGACGTGCAGTAAACTGAATGACTCGAATCCTGACTGTAGATGCCTAGCCTGACTCAGATATTCCTACATTCTCTCATCTCTTGCCTCTAGTTCACCATTCACCTGACCGACAACCAATCTTGAATCGGAGAATATCGTTATTACCTTTCCTCCCATTTTATAAACCATGGACATTCCTTCTAACAAGGCTTCGTACTCGGCCTCGTTATTAGTGGCCGAGAAGTCCAACTTTAATGACTTTTCAATGATGAGTTTCTCCGATGAGATCAGAACTAACCCCACTCCAGATCCCCTTTAGTTTGCTACTCCGTCAACATACACTTTCCAACACGAAGGTACTTGTATAGACATGGTGCCAATCGATTTTTCATCCATGTGCTATGTTCCTGTTATCACTTCTAATGAAGGTTCAGCGAATTCAGCTGCTAGATCTGCGAGAACTTGGCCTTTGATAGAAGTGCGAGGCATGTACTTGACATCAAAAGCCCCTAGGATAGCACCCCACTTAGCAATCCTTCCTGTGTAATCAGTGCTTCTTAGCACAGACCTGAGCGGAAGTTAGGTAAGGACAATAACCATGTGTGCCTAGAAATAATGGAACAGCTTTCGCATGGCATGCACCACTGCTAAGATGGCCTTTTCCAGTGGTAGATAACGAACCTCGGCTTTTTGTAAGGATTTACTTACATAGGAACTGGCCGTTGTATGCCATTGTCAACTCTGATTAGTACGAGACTAACTGCATGAGGAGCTACAATAATATAAGCGAATAGGACCTCATCTACCTCTGGGTTGGACATAATAGGCGGCCGAGATAAATATTCTTTGAGTTACTAAAAAGCCAAGGCGCACTCCTCAGTCTACTCAAAACCCTTTAATTTATTCATCAGGAGAAAGAAAGGTCTGCACCTATCAACTGATCGAGAGATAAACCTATTGAGGGCAACGGTCATTCTGGTAAGTTTCTGGACCTCTTTGGGGTTCTGAGGAGGCTACAAGCTGTTAATTGCCTTGATTTGATCAGGGTTAACTTCAATTCCATGATTAGTCACCATGTACCCCAGAAACTTGCCCGATCCGACACCAAACGAGCATTTAGATGCATTAAGGCGTAACTTGTGCTTTCTTAGGATTTCAAAAATATTCCCGAGATCTCTTACGTGCTCGGACTCCACTTTGCTCTTCACCACCATGTCATATATATAGACTTCAATACTTCTTCCCAGCTGTGGTTCAAACATTCTGGTCATCATCCTTTGGTACGTAAAGCCTGCATTTTTTAGACCAAAAGGCATTACTTTGTAATGATAATTCCTAGTATGGGTGAAAAAAGCCGTTTTTTCTTGATCATCCAGAGTTAGCGGTATCTGATGATAGCCTTAGAAGGCATCCAAGAAGCTCATCCAAAGGTGGCCTACAGTGGCGTCTACCAGTTGATCTATCTGAGGCATGGGGAAAGGATCTTTTGGACACGCTTTATTCAAGTCAATGAAGTCCACACACACTCGCAACTTTCCATTCTTCTTCTTTACTACCACGGTATTGGCCAACCATTTAGGATAGAAAATCTCCTTGATAGCCCCTACACGCTTAAGCTTTGTTACTTCATCTCATATTGCATCTACGTGCTCTTTGGATGGGCGTCGCGGCGGTTGCTTCTTAGGAGTAACAGATGGGTTGACGTCTAGATGGTGACAGATGAAGTTTGGATCCACCCCCCGGAGCTTCATACGCACTCCATGCAAACACATCTACGTTCCTTTTTAGGAACTGTAATAGCTCTTCCTTCTCTTCAATGGGCAATTGAGACCCAAATTGAAAGAATTTCTCAGGGTCATCATCAATAGCCACTTTTATTAGATCCTCACATTTTGCTTCCTTCACTGACCCATTAACAGGTGACGCCGAAATCCTTAACTGCTACAAACTTCCTTCAGCATGGGCCAAAGACTCATCCTCGGATTGATTTCGGATAGCAGCCACTAGGCATTGCCTAGCCGTGGACTGACTTCCAACAATCTCTTCGATTCTATCCCTAGACGGGAATTTCATCTTCTGGTGCAGAGTAGAAGAAACAGCCCCTAGGGTGTGCAACCAAGGCCTGCCCATTATGGCTATATGTGGGGAATAAGCATCCACCACTATAAAGTCTGCCTCCACTATTTCTGAGCCTGTTTGTATGGGTAATCGGATTTGACCCCTCGGAATGACAACTTTGCCATCAAAGCTCACCAAAGAGGAAGTATAGGCTTCTAGATCCTCAGGTCTTAGATTTAGCCCCTTGTACAAATCAGGATACATGATCTCGACGCCACTGCCTTGATCCACAATTACCTTCTTCACATCGTAGCCCCCAATCCTCAAGATGACCACTAGAGCATCATCGTGGGGCTATATGGTTCCAACTTTATCATGATCCGAGAAACCTAGGACCGGCTGAATTCTGTTCTGGCCTTCTTGGGTTCTGAACTAGAGCCCTCGGCATGTAACCGAGCAACTGACATGACTCTGGAAGGATGGGAACCAGTTCTTCATGGAACAACAAAGATGACATTAATTGTCCCCAAATGAGGCCTGTTAGAGTTATCTCTCCTAGGTTCTGAAGTAGATTGACCACTCTGGCTACTGGAATGATGCAAGAGATGCTTCAGCTTTCCCTCTCAAACAAGCTGGTCCAAATGGTCCCAAAGATTTCTACAGTCTTCCATGGTATGCCCGCGCCCCTGGTGATAATGGCAGTGAAGGTTCTGATTACGCATTTCGGGATTTCCTACCATTTTGTTCGGCCATTTAAAGTATGATTCATGTTTGATCTTCTCTAGAACCTACTGCATCGGCTCTCAAAAGACTGCGTTGACTGCCTGAGTAATGGCAGATCCTGACTGTCCTGAAAAATCTCTCCGTGGTCGGTTGTTGTATCTATCCGACCTAAAATCCCTCTGCTTTTGAGGGATAACCTTTCTTTTTCCCTTTCCTTGCTGTTGGTCTTCCTCTACCCTTTTATACTTATCAATTTGATCCATGAACTGATGCACAGTTGTAATAGGCTTACCAATCAAGGACTTTCTTAAATCGTGCTCGGCTGGAAGGCCGAGTTTGAAAGTGCTGATGGCTACGTCGTCAAAATCACCTTCAATCTCGTTGAACATTTCCCAATACCGATCCGAGTATGTTTTCAGGTTCTCTTTTTCTCCCATGGACAAGGATAACAACTAAGCTAAGGGCCATGGGTCTCTTCTACAAGTAACAAATCGGGAGCCAAATGCTTGCATAAACTCTTTGAAAGAATCAATGGAATCTGCCCTCAGGCCATCAAACCACCTCATCGCCACAGGCCGCAAACTGGACGGGAAAACCTTACACATCAAAGGCTCATTCTTAGAGTGTATAGCCATCTTCTGACTGAAGTGGCTGGCATGCCCCACATGGTTGGTTCTACAGTTGTACATACTAAAGGTGGGCTGTGGAAATCACTGAGGAAGTCTCCCTTTCTCGATCCAACGTGTGAAAGGCGACCTAGAAATCTGGTTCAGGGCCCTACTCATAGCATCGTTACCCACGCCTCTACGTAGCGGGCTTCCACGACGTCGCTCATGGTGGTGCTCCTTTTCATAGAAGAAAGGCTCACTAGGTGGGGTTCGTGACCTTTGCATGTAACTCAAATCTCTTTCATCTTCAGAAGAGACGTCATAGTTAGGGGAAGCTTTTTTCCTTCTAGTGTGGCGTAAGTCCCTCTTTAGTTGGTCGATCTCCTGTTGCATGCCTTCGTTACTCCTTGCATGGGAAATATGACCTCCATCTTGAGGTTGGCTCCTATAAGTATGTGTGGTGTGTACACTCCCTTCATGATCACCTTGCTGCTCAAGGATAACAAAATGGTCGCCATGCTGGGATCCTCCGCTTGTTGTGAGCCTGGTTCTGCCATAACTAACTGCTATCTTCACTCACACACCAGCTCTTCCCACAAATGGTGCCAATTGTAAGGTCTCAATTTGCGGCCCAAGTCTTAACTGTACAAGACTTTGGATCAGTAAGCCCAATACAATAGAATTTGTAAAGAGTGGGTCCAAAATCTGGGCTCTAATGAAGTTAACAACAATTAGTGGGGATTTTAGACATAATCAAAAGATGGCAAAGTCAATAACCTTGCATAAAATTGACGTTTGAGGAGGCAATACGTGTTTATAAAATTCAATTGATATGATTACAGGTTTTGCTTTCTACCACAATGTCCTCTCCTCTCCTTTTTTCTTCTATCCCCTTTTTGTGGAGGAGTTCTTACATTATATAGTCCCCTTTGATCATCTTCACCTTACACTTGTCAACCATTTAGGTTATTACTTGAGTGACTGTCCCATCAGCCACCTCCTGGGCTTTTACCCCCACAGCCATAATTTAAAATTACAAAATAGGACATAAGCTCGTCTTTGGATCCAAAGAATTGGGATCCAAAGACCCATGAAGGAAAAAGGCTTTAAAATCTATGAAGCAAAGGAAAAGCCCAGCCGGCCAAAAATCAATAAGCCAAAAGAAGCCGAATAGGGAAAATTGGGCCAAGATCCCAGAGACTGCCAAAGCCCGGGGATCCTTGGGACGCATAGCACAGTCTAAACAAGATTGAAACAGCTACAAAAGACAAACGAGTCTCCAGCATCCAATCGTGCAATGAGGAATCAGAACGTATAAAGCAAGCATTCATGAACAAAGGAGTTGTACCACAAGGAACTAAGAACGAGAAAAACCATAAGTAGAAGTGGCTGTAAGGGAGCTTTCAATTTAGCAGTAAGAGATTCCAACTATTTGGGAAAAATGACAAGGACGGAAGGTAGCCAAAAAAGCTGAAAAATGTGAAAAGTCCAAATAGCTAAGGTCAGCAGCCTGAGGGGAGGTTGGAATGGAAAGTCAGCTAGGAGCTTTCAGCTTGGTCGCACCAAAATAAAGAAATTATGAGAAAGAAGGAAAGGACTAGCCCCTGGGCAACTGACATAGCACAAGCTCTGAGGGAGCAAAAGAGAGAAATCACTAGTACCCCGGAGCCCTAGAATCACACTATAAAAAGGAAGAGAAAACCCATGTTGAAGAGGGAGGATTTTTTTAGTAGGAATAATATCATAACAGAGCTATTAGAACACTGTAAAACTCAAGAGAAAACAAAGGAGTGTCTCCCGGTATCCCATAAATAGCCACTATAGCACATACTCTGATTTAAAAAGATTCAAACTTTGCAAGTCTTAGAGGCTTGAATAGCCATCAAAGTCTGTAATTTTTGAGCTTTTTTAAACCTTGTATCGCGTCTTAGTGAGCACACTGTAAACATGATCAAGGAAAATTAATAAAGCTCCCCTTATTAATCTTGGGATCCTTAACCATTGTTCATTTATTTCTTAATTATTTTGCATTTCCTTTGTTGTTTTTCATTGTCATTCAATATAGATATTCCTGCTTGTTAGTTTATTTGTATTGTAGGAAGCTTGTCCTGTGCACCACTTGGTTCTTAAACAACCCATTAGCTGCGGTGAACCAACCCCAGTCACCAAAACACAATCAATAGGCCCAGGATCCTTGGGCCTGCGTGCTGAAGAAAAAGGCACTCTTACAGATCTTATGCAGGCGGACCTGGAGTCCTAATGATGTTTGATTTGTATTTTTAATTTTTCTTGCAAAACAAAAGGAAGTGTTCCTCAGACAATCTTGTATTAACTTGCATACTTAACTCTTTGTCCTTGGAATTGCCCTTGATTATGTAGAAACTTTAAATGAGACAAGTTTAGAATTCACCTGATGAGATCTTGTAGTACCAAATTAAACTTATCTTGATTGGCTCTGATGGAATCTGCACTTACTTGAATGAGGCGGAGCCGAATGCCCCTAGTTTAAAAATGAATGCATGATTTTTTGGAAATCTTAGCATCTTGATGGTTTGATTTTTTTTTTTTTTTTTTTTAATGAATGGGCCATGGGCGAATGCCCCTAGTTTAAGACGTGTTCATGAGTTTGGAAAAATATTGATTTGGTCAATTTTTGAAAATAAAGATGCAAGTGATGATTTTTGAAAACAAATAAGTTAGGCATGTCTGAATGCCCAAGTTTAACCAAAAAATCTTTTTGAATTTTTAACAGTCCTAAAAAAAAGCTTGAAAACGCAAAATTGCATGAATGAGTGATGGAGGGGCTATGTGCCACATTGCATTTGAGGAGTGTCGTTCGACACTTTTAGAGTGCCGAATGGCACTGGGCCACATCATGACGCTTACGCCATGGTGGGCCAACTCCTTACGCTTTTCCAATGTGTTTTCCTTGTTTTCGTGTGTTTTGAAAAATATTTTCTTCGTTTGTGACCATGAAACACTCTGCTACTCAGCTACAAACTCTTTGAAACCTATTTAAAACCTGATTAGGAACTGATGTAGCTTATATTGATGATCTCTCCTACAACAAATCTCTGCATCAAGGTTAGCAAAAAACAATAATCATAAGCAAAAGTCATCCATGGCTAGCAATCAAAAATTTCCTCATTCAACAATTCATGATATCAATTGCTGGGTTTGTAGTTTTGATTTTAGTACCAAGACTAATTTTACAGCCTAAAAACTGGAGAGAATTAAGGCTCTGAGGAATGTTAAAATCAAGTGGGATTTTCTTCGTGCTGCTGTGAAATTCTGGGATCCTGAAGATCACGTATTCCGGTTTAAAACTGCTAAACTCTGTCCCACAATAGAAGAATTTTCCGCTATCTTGGGCTATGATCCAAGCAAAAAATCTATTCCGGTTTCTTGTGATCCCAGGCATAGGGAATCTTTGTCCAATGCTCTCGGTCTTCCTACTTCCATCACTAGTAGTATCATTGAAGGACATATGCTGAATCTTCGTGCAATTGTTTCTAGGCTAATTAACAAACGCACTTATGGAGTGAGCAACAATATGCAGAAAAATTTTGGCTTGGCCCTATGCTTTGTGGGAGCGTTTTTGCTTTGCTCTGAAAGACACGGTTTTATGGATGCTCAAGCCACAAGTGTGGTGTGTCAAATTAAGGATGGTGATAATCCTGTTTATTTGATCTTGGCAGAAACTCTTCTAGGACTAGATGCTGTATTTCATGGTGGAGAATCTCAAAACTTCGTTAGGAGTCCCTTGACTTTACAGATATGGCTGATAGAGCGACTAGATATGATTGCTAGGCCTACAATTGGTAATTATGGTCCTAGTTGTTTTGTTAGCAAGATTGTCATCAAAATTGAGTTCCAAACTGAAAGCAACTGGGTGAAGTTTTTGAACAAAAAATCCAGTGCCTCAATCTGATGGAATTGTTATTGGTGGAAGTGCCCACACTCCCTTTGTTGCGGTCTTTGAGATCAAATCATATTTTCCTAGTTGGGTTAAGGAAAACACTTTCTACAAAGCTAACAGACTCTTGAGGCAATTCCAATATGAGCAAGGAATGCCCAGTGGAAAAAGAAAAAGACCTTTCACTTTTGTGGACACAAATCCTACTTCTATAAGGAACATGCTGTTGGGTTTAGGGATGGCTGACCAAGTGGACCAGTCTTTTGTCAAGGTTCACTTTCATAGGATGACTACAGAATACTCTAACTGGTTGGTGGACAAGATTGCTGACAAAGAAACTGAGATGGTTGCTATGAGAAAGCAGTTTCTCAGAGATAACTGGGAAAGACACGTTGAAGACAACTATGAATTCAAAAGAATGGTCAAGGATGATGAAGTACCTAGCACAAAGGAAATCAACGATCAACAAAAAGAGAAAAGACTAAAGACAAAGTGACCTTTTTATATTTGGCTTTGAACATATTTATTTAAAAGTTGATGTAAAAACTCTTATGTTTAGGTATTATTAAGGATTTGCAGGTTAATGGTTCTGTTTAAGGTGTAGGCTTTTGGGGTTTGGTTTTTTTTTTTTTTTGTATGGTTTGGTTTAGGGTTTGAGTTCTTGAGGTTTGGTTTGGTTTTAGGTTTGGCTTCTTTAGGTTTGGTTTTTTTGGATTTTGTGTAATGACATGGTTTAATGGAATGGTTGAATTTTGGAAAATTTTGTTTAATGGGCAAATGGTGGTTTTGCGAAATTGTGACTGGACCACTGCATGGTTGCCTACGTACCCCCTTTATAGAAGGATCAGGTCATCATGTAGCTCGTTGAATTTTTATTTGCCTTAATTTTTGCCTAGGTTGCCCTTTCGGGTTTTCTGCTTAGCAAGCACTCTCACTCTTTTTTCTTTTTTTAACTCTCCTTTTACGTAGATTGCCCTTTCGGGTTTTCAACCTACCTCTTTTTTTTCTCTAATTTTTTCCTAGACCGCCCTTTTAGGTTTTCAGCCTAACGAGCTTTTTTTTTTTTTTTTTTTTTTAGTTGAGCCTAAGAAGGGAAATAACATAATTTACAACCCCTTCAGACGTGGTGCTTTGAGACTATCACCTTAGACGTGGTATTTCTTCTATTGATCCATGTTGGTTGGCTTAGTGAAAGGGTTTGCATCTAAATCCATCAACCTTACTGCTCCCCCAGAGTAAATTTGCTTGATAATGTATGGGTCTGCCCAATTTTGCTTGAACTTCCCTTTTGCATCTTGAACCGGGGCTCAGATCTCTTTCAACATTAAATCCCCCAACTTCAAATCTCTAGTTCTTACTCTCTTGTCAAAATCTTTCCTAAGCCTCCTTCAGTAACCTTGAATATGATACAAGGCCTTAAGTATCTTTTCATCCAGTATGCATAACTAGTCATATCTGCTTTGCAACCAATTTGCTTCAAGGATTTCACTTTCCAATACTGTCCTTAGTGAACAGACACCCATTTCAATGGGAAGGACTGCTTCTATCTCATACACCAATGAATAAGGAGTGGCTCCTGTGGAAGATCGAATTAATGTTCTCTACCCCCAGAGTGCATAGGGTAATTGTAGGTGCCAATCATTGTAATTTTTTGTGCTCTTCTTCAATATTTGCCCTATATTCTTATTAGCAGTCTCAACTGCTCCATTGGTCTGAGGACGGTAAGGTGAAGACTTTTGGTGTTGAATATTGAACTATCGTAGCAACTTCTCTATTTCTCCCTTGAAATGCTGCCCATTGTCTAAGATAATTTCATATGGTACTCCATATCTACAGATGATATTGGTCTAAATGAATTGAGCAACTTTCTTTGAATTCAGAATCTTGTATGAGGCAGTGTCTACCCATTTAGTGAAGTAATCAATGGCTACAAGTATGAATTCATGGCCATTGGATGATGTTGGGTGAATTTTCTCAATAATGTCTATCCCCCATGTAGAGAATGGCCAGGGTGATGTCATGGTATGTAATGGCATGGGTGGCCTGTGCTTTAGATCTCCATGGACTTGGCATTGATGGTATTTTTGAAAATAAGCAGCATAGTCGGCTTCCATAGTAGTCCAGTAATAGCCTTGTCTCATTATCTTTCTTGACAGCATGTGTGCATTCATATGTAGCCTATAGCTTGACTCATGAACCTTTTCAATTATTTGCTGTGCTTCCTTGGCAGTTACACAAAGGAGATAAATTCCATCATATGATCTTCTGTAAAGCCTTTCACCACAAATAATGTAATTAGTAGACAACCTCCGGATGGTTAATTAGTTGTTATTGTCTGCAGACGTCGAGTATGTCCCATCTTTGAAGTAGTGTAGGATGTCTGAATATCATTCATCGTCTTCATTCTTTTCCTCATCCTCTTCTATTGTCATGCAATAGGCTGGTTCTTCTTTCTGTTCCACCACTTTTAGTCTAGCTTCATCTTCTTTTGGCCCATCCATCATGGATGCCATGGTTGCTAAAGCATATGCAATCTGATTTTGCATCCTTCGTACATATTGATATTAGATCTTGTTGAATTTTGAGGCCCACTTCTAAAGACATTCATGATAAGGCATCAACCTTTCTTCTTTGATCTTCCATTTATTATGAATCTGAGAGATTATCAAAGTTGAGTCTCTATACACCTCCAACTCTTTCACCCTTAGACCTAGGGTTACTCGTAACCCCATGATGCAAGCTTCATATTCGGTGGCATTGTTGGTGGTAGGAAAGTTAATTCTACCAGAAAATGGAATGTGTGTCCCTTTTGGAGAAATTAAGAGAACTCCAATACCACTCCCATTTTGATTCGTCGCTCCATCAAAGTACATCCTCCATGATTCTACTTTGATCCCCATGATATCTTCATCTAGAAAGTCTCCTTGGATTTCTTCAGCCTTTTCTGGTGAACAGTGGGCTAAGTGATCAACAATTGCTCTCTCCTTCACAAATTTCTGGATCACATACTTAATATCAAATTCTAACAGAAGCAATTCCATTTAACAGTCTTCCCATCTTGCATAGGCTTCTCTATTAAATACTTCAAAGGATCCATTCTTGCAATCAACAAAACCTTGAAGCAAGCATATAATGTTTGAGTTTGCAGGTTGCCCATACAAGTGCTACGCATGTATTTTCTAATGGTGAGTACTTTTCCTCATAAGGCAACATTTTCTTGCTGATGGAGTATATTGCATTCTCCTTTCTAGTCTTCCCAAGGTATTGAACAAGTAAAGCCCTTATTGCTATATCTATAGTGGTAAGATATAACAACAATGGCAGGTACCGATGGGATGAGTATTGGTGGCTTCATTAGATAATTCTTAATCTTGTCAAAGGCTTCTTGGCATTGTTCATTCCACACTATAGGAACTTCCTTCTTAAGTAGCCAGAAGATTGGTTCACATGTCATGGTAAGTTGGGCTATGAATCTACTGATGCACTGTATCCTCCCTAGAAATCCTCGAATCTCCTTCTTAGTTCTTGGAGGCTTCATCTCTACAATAGCCTTGATTTTGTTAGGATCAACTTCTGTTCCTCTTTGGCTTACCATAAACCTCAATAGCTTTCCAGATGTTAAACCAAAAGTGCACTTCTTTGGATTCAACCACAACTTATAGAACCAGATCCTTTCAAAGAACTCCGTAAAGCTGGCATATGTCCTTTATGGTCTTTGGACTTCACTATCATATCGTCAACATAAACCTCTACTTCTTTGTGGATTAAGTCATGCAACAAAGTGGTGGCTGCACGTTGGTAAGTAGCATTAGCATTTTTCAAGCCAAATAGCATGACCTTGTAACAATATGTCCCCTATGGAGTAATAAAGAAGGCTTTCTCCATATCTTCTGGAGCCATCTTAATCTGATTGTACCCTGAAAATTCGTCCATAAATGATAGCAAAGCATGACCTACTGTGTTGTCAGCCAGGATGTCAATGTGAGACAATGGAAGTTATCTTTCAGGCTGGCCTTATTCAGATCTCGAAAATCTACACACATTCTAACCTTTCCATCCTTTTTTGGTACCAGAACCACATTAGCTAACCATTCTGGATAGTTGACCACCCTCATGAATCCTACATTGTACTATTTGTCAACTTCTTCCTTGATCTTGAGAGTCCATTCTGGCTTCATCCTTCTCAATTTTTGCTTGACCGGCTTCATGGTTCGATCTGTTGGAATGCAGTGCTATACTATATCTGTATCAATCCCAAGCATGTCTTTATATGACCACACAAAGACCTCTTTGAATTTTATCAGCAGTGCCACTAATGCATTTTTCTTAGAAGTGGTTAGGGTAATACCCATTTGCATCATTTTGGGTCCATCATTAGTTCCCAGGTTAATGGGTTGGATCTCTTCTTTTATGGGTTCTACTTGTCCATGTTTTAATTCCTTATTATTAAGAGTTTCTTTACCAATTTCAGAAATAAAAACATTCAAAGCCAAAAAATAAGCAGAATCAGAGATCATATTATAAGGAAAAGAGTTCTCAACGGACTCAACTAAATCAGATTCAATTGGAAAACTATCACAAAATGACTTAACAGGAATAGAAATACTAGCAAAAATAGACTCAATAGGGACAGAAACGATGTTCTTGGCAAGGGTGACTGGCTCGACTGTTTTGATCTTCTTGGCAAGAGTGACTGACTTGACGATCTTGATCTTCCTTATGGAGCCCTCCATGGGGTGGGTGGCTCCCTCCCATGCCTAGTTCTTTAACTTAGTAGTGGCTTCAATGATGGCAGGTGGCTCTCAATAAGTTCCTTCTTCCCTTAGCATCAGTACTGCGGGATCTTCATTCGTATAATATGTGGCTTCATCATCTATCTCTATATCTATGAGCTTGTCGCTCACAAAAGCATCCAGGCGCTATATGCTATCCTTCCACTCATCTAACAAATCATGCTTCCATTTATTGCCTAAGTAGGTGTGTTGAAGGAGATGTTGTGACTTGCCTCCTTCCATCCTCTCATTATTACCTCTATCATTCTCAAATGTCATGATTCTGACACTGTGGACCATTAGTTTTTCGTCTAGAGCAACCAACCTAGCATTTATATCATCATCTTTTTCAATGTGTGGGGTCAGTAAGCTAGGTTCAGAATCATAATACGACCCCAGTTCTGGAATCTCTCTTCCATGCTTGTCATATCGAGGACTAGACCTTGAGCTAACATCAGTGATATAGCTCTAATCTGAAGGGCTCCTATAGGGGTAATCATCATAGTCCACATCATTGGGTTGTCCAACCTCCTTTCTTGCATCTTCTAATACATTTATCAGCCCGTATTGGTCATTATTAGTGTCACCCCACCTGTTAGCTTCGGCATCATCTTCAATATCTTCTACATTATCATCATATTCTTCATAGAAAAGATCTGCGTCTTCATCTTCTCTATCACTAAGGGGTTCGCCCCTGTCATTGCCACTGTATTGGCCATTATAGTCTTCACTGTTGTTGCTCTCACTGTCGCTGTTGTTGTCATCATCATCATGTCCACTGTCATTACTACTATTACTCTCGATATCACTTCCTTTATCATCATTACTAGGGGTTGCTCCCACTTCCTCATCTTCATCATTGGCTCTTAGTTCATACAGGCTCTTCAATGCATACTGGCAAGCCTCCTAATATTCTTCTTCTTCTATATTGCAAATAGGATCTCCAAGGAGTGTAGTCACGGCATCAGGGTCCATGTAATCAGCCCAATCAGTAGGAACCCAAGTCGTATCTTCTTTCTTCAATTCTGGAACCTTGTTGCTGCAGTCAAGTAGTATTTCGAACCCAGGAACCATTGTCCTTGTCACAAGATTGAGTATCAGTTCAGGGAATCCCCAGTAGCGTTGACTCTCTCCAGCTTTTACAAATTTCCCATTCAATGTAGGGGTATAGGGCTTTAGAGGTTCCAGGGGACAAGGAAGTCCATTTGCTTTGGCTTTAGCTCAAGCCATCTTTCTCACTTTCATCTCTAAAAAGTCATCATCCATGGGCTTATAGCCTAGCCTAAAAGGTGGTGTGGCAATGGGAATTATTAAGCCTTGAACAATT
Source organism: Quercus glauca (assembly GCA_023736055.1). Taxonomy (NCBI): domain Eukaryota; kingdom Viridiplantae; phylum Streptophyta; class Magnoliopsida; order Fagales; family Fagaceae; genus Quercus; species Quercus glauca. The sequence continues at coordinate 28,682,306 of CM043322.1, forward strand.
AGCTTTTTCACAATTTTTCCCAAGTTCATTCCTAGAAGGTAGTTCATTCTTCTCATTATTACTACCACATTGTTGTTGTCGTAGGGAGCAAAGTCCATCGGGATCTTCTCCACTTCTTCTTCCCTTCTTTCAAAACCAAGCCTCTCAATCTCAAAGCCATCCACGGTCAATGGCTCCTTCATGTGGAAACCGAACCTTTTGGTATAGAGAGGAAGGTACAGCCTCTATGTCATGGATCCATGGTCGCCCAAGGAGCATATTGAAGCATGAGGCTATGTTAAGGACTTGAAACTCCACCTTCTTGACCATCGGTCCTATAGTGAGCTCTAGTGTTATGGTTCCCATGACCTCTCTTCTACTATTGTCGTATGCCCTCACATGCTGATCGGTAGGCATAAAGTCTTTAATGCTTAGACCCAAGCAACTTACACTCTTTAAAGGACACATGTTTAATGCACTACCATCATCTATCAAAACCATCAGTTTCCTCTTCCTTTTGGCATCTACAGTGATATGCAACGGGTCGTTATGGTGCTTCACCTTCTTGGTCAGATCTTTGTTAGAATAGGAAATAGTGAGTTCCCAATTTATGGACCGAATCAAGGTTTTGACAGTGTTTATATGGTTGAGAAGGTCTACTAGGTTTTGACAGTGTTTATATGAGGCCATGAGTAAACCCATAAGGATATGTTGGCTTGTGTCTTCTGCAGTTGCTTGAGGAACCCATCTTCTTCGGCAGGTGTTTGTTGGGTAAATCTATTCAAGGCTTCTACCGGGTTATCAGTTTCCAAAGTGGGGTTTAAAGTGTCTCCCCCCCCCCCCCCCCCCCCCCCGTGATGTGGGCAATTTTTGTTAGGTCAATAAGGTCAGTATCTTGGGGTTTGAAGTGTCTCCCCCCATTTGTGGATGTCGGGTTACTGAATTGAGGTTCGAAATGTCTCCCCCCATTTGTGGGTGTTTGATTGTTTGATTGGGGTTTGAAATGTCTCCCCCCATTTGTGGATGTTGAGTAATTTCTAGGCTCTAGTACTTCTTCATTCCATATATTATATCCTATGATAGTGGTAGATGTCTTATCCATTAATTCTTCCCATGTCATCATAAAGAATTCGGGTAAGTCATAAATCAGGTCGGATGGGTCTTCCTTACTTTCCTCTTCGGTCATCAAGCAATTAATCCTTGGTCCTTTCCCAAAATTGTGATTGGGCAAGGGATTAATAGTGATGCTAAGCCTTGTAGGTGGCGCAATCACCTTGTTGTCTATTAGGTCCTGAATTGCATGTCGAAGGCCAAAACAATTACCAATATCATGGCCAGGGCCTTGGTGGTAAGCACATCTCTTATTCACGTCAAACTTTGAGGGCAAGGGGTTTGGAATTAGTCTTGGGTTTAGGATTTCAGTAACCCTTTTGTTTTTGGTTTGTCAAACACTTGGCTTATAGGCATATACAACTCATGAAACTCCCTCCTAGGTCTAGGTCCTTGTGATACTTGCACAGGTGCAATGGGTGCAATTAGTTGATAATGATCATTTTTATGGATATTAGAAATTTTTGCAACCTTAGAATTAGATCCTACATTCTTTTTAAACCTTGGTGGGTCATTATTCTTTATAGTGCCATTGTTTATTGTATCCTCAATTTAAGTTCCAGCAACAATTAAAGCTTTAAAATTAGGAAAGTATTGTGCAAACAAGTACTTATGGTATACAGGTAATAAATGTTTTACAACCATGGCTAACTATTCCTCCTCATTTGGCCTATTCATCATCTGTGTTGCTTGGCTCTCCACTTGGTAATGAAAGTAGAGAAGGATTTTTTTGGCTCTTGCTTGGTCATCTCAAGATCTCTCCTTGTTATGTTCACTACTATATTGTACTTGTATTGCTTGTGAAACTCACGGCAGATGTCCTCCCAACTTCTTACTCTTACATCATCCAGGTTGAGGAACCACCTAAGAGTGGCTTTGGTCAGTGTGTTTCGGAACATTTGAGCAAGTACTTCTTTAGTCATGTCTAGGGCTGAATAGCCCTATATACATCTTCAAATGGGACTTTGGGTAGCCGGTCCCGTCAAACTTGTCCAAGGTCAGCATCGTGAACTTGGGAGGCAGTCTCACATCAAGGAAAAGTGAGAGGGAATCGTAGTCCATGAGGTCTTCCATCTTACAAGCTCTTCTAATCATCTCCTCCATTTTGTTCATTCTCCTGTTGATCTTTTTCTCACTTTCCATGTTTGGTGGATCATAGTCAGTCTTGTCTTCCTCTTGGTTACTCTTCAGATTCTGAAATTGATGCTCCATATAGTTCATGTTCTCCCTCAGCTGAATTTGACTAGCTACCATGGTGTTGAGTAGCTTTTGAGTGTTCATGGGTTCCTCGGTGTTTGGGTGTTCTCCCTCTTCTGCCATAGCGTTAGGAGTTTTAGACTTCTTGTGGCTTGAAATGTCTTGTAAGTCGAAAATAGGGTTGTGATGTTGCAGCAGCAGAGTTTCTTCTATGCTTAAGGGCTTTAGTACCGTAATGGGAGTGACGGGCTTGGAACTAGAGCTACTGGCTTGAACATCGGTCTTAGGTTCTCTTTGTAGCCTTCCTTCATATCTTGACCAAATTCTCCCCTAATGATAGGCTTGGTCGGGTTAATCAAAGCTAAGTTCCCATCCACATCAATCAATCAACTAAACAAACACACACAACATGCAATGCAATTTTAACCGAGACCGACCTAAGGGTAGGTTCCAAGTCATTATGTTATAGGGTGGGTTTGTTGTTTCATTTTTTCTCATAGGTAGGACGTTACACCTCCCAACTTGTAATGTAATGAATATTGCGTTGGTCCAAATGGGATGTTTGTTATTTACAGTCAATAGGAAATGATCTAGTGACTTTAGGCTATGAGTTGGTGAGTTCACCACTGGGTACCCGAATTTAATGAGATCGGTGATCCATGGTTACCACCACCACAAGTTGTTGAAAGGGGTGCATACATATTGTTTGGATGGCACACACTATGACAGTTAGGGAAAGCTTTTAACAAACAATATATACAACAACATGTCATACAACAAAGTATCATACAACATCTCAACAAACAAATAAACAACAATATCATGCAAGACCATGCAAAACAAGGATGCATATTTGGTCACTTAAGTCTAACACAAAGCTTAGCTCTCGACATTTCTAGTGGAGTCGCCACTGTGAGAGACTGCCAAAAATTAGGAATGTGCTCTCAAAAAAGAGATTTGGGTGCTTTTAGGGCACCTCTCTTTTTGGGTAATTGGTGTGAAGTTGCCACTTATTTTTTTTTTACAAAAAATAAGAAAAAAAATTAAATATAAAGTACATGATTGAATTGTTTCCTTTCATTGATTGAGTAAAAAAATTCATATTTGAAAAAATGAAAATTACATGGCTTTTTGTCCTAATTACAATCTACAAAATAATTACATGGCTTTTTGTCCTAGTTACAAACTACCAAAAATAAAACAAAGATAAGATCTAGGTCTACCTATCCAAAGACACTAAATTCGGAGGCTAGGTTACGGAATGGGAAGGTATTAGGCACCTATTCTACCTAGATAGAGTCTGGTCTTCTAGACTCTCATGACCTATATACCCCTTTATACATGACATGAATGATATGTTGCACATTAAAAAAAAAAAAAAAAAAAAAAAAAAAAAGCCCTCTAAATCACACAAGTTAATTTATGAATGCATCCTCTTCTTTGTTTAAAAAAATTCAGATCTATTGTCGTGAATAAAAAAAATTGATTTTGGTTTAGAAAAAGATCAGATCTGTTTTTGTTGTGTAAAAAAGATTTTTTTTTTTAGAGAAAATTCAGATCTGTTTTTTTTAATGAGAAAATTTTAGTTTTGTAGAAAATAAAAACAATTAGATCTGCTTTTGAAAAATAAAAAAAAATAAAAAATTTGGTTTTTGATTTGTAAAAGATCAAATCTGTTTTGTAAAAAAAAAAAAAAAATCAGATTTGTATATTGTAAAAATCATATCTGTTTTTGTAGATGAAAAAAATGTGAAAAAGATTTCTTGAGAAGAGACTTTCATTCATAAAATAAATTTATGCTACATGTATTAAATAAAACAAACACAACCAACACAAACATTCATGACCATTTTTATTTCAAAATCTACTATGTTAAAAAAATCAAATCTACATCTAATGAAAACATAGATCAGTTTTTATTTTAAAAAAAAAAAAAATTCAGATCTGCATCTAATGAAGATGCAAACCAGTTTTTGATTTGAGAAAAATTCATATTTGCATCTAATGAAGATACAAATCCGTTATTATTTTGAGAAAAATTCAGATCTGCATCTAATGAAGATGCAGATCCATTTTTATTCAAGAAAAATTCAGATTTGCATCTAAGGAAGATGCAGATCCGTTTTTATTCAAGAAAAATTCAGATCTGCATCTAATGAAGATGCAAATCCGTTCTTATTTTGAGAAAAAAATTAGATCTGCATCTAAGGAAGATGCAGATCTGTTTTTATTTTGAGAAAAAGAATTAATGACATACAGATTTTTGAAACTAAGAAAGAGATCAAAACAATAATAAAAGAATTAAGAACATGCTTTATCAATATAAATTAACAATTCATGTTATGGATATTTGAAAGAACTACAATAAAATAAATAGATAAACATGCATCATCACTACAAGAGAAACATAAGAAAAGAAAAAGGGGTAACAAGAAACAACCTCTTGCATGGAGCACTCTTCTTCTTGAGAGGATATTTTAGGGTTCAAAGAAATTTATGCAATTATCTTTGAAATCTAAAAACCCTAGCTTAAAAAAGATTAGAGAGGGGGATCAGAAATATGAGAATTTTGAGTGTGTGAAAGTGTCTCTTTGAGAGCGTAAAAGAGTGTGCTGAATTTTGAGATCCAGTCTTTATTTATAGAGGCTGGAATGCTTAAAAAATAAGCAACGACGTGTAGAATGCGAATCGGGACGCGTTTTTCTACAAAAAAGTCGAAAAAGATGTGCCTTATCGTCATTTTAAAAGAGTTGGGCCAAAGCCCAAAAGGGTGCCATTCGGCACTTTGAAAGTGCCGATCGGCACTCCAAAAGTGTCGAATGGTACTCTTGGGTGCTGATCGCACTTTCGTGTTCGGGTGCGTTTTGGACTTCTTTTTTAGGTTTTCTTGAGCCGGGCCATGCACTTACATGTGTTTTCAATCCGTATTCTAAGATTTTTATCTCCTTTATGGATAATTCGAGTCTCTTCAGCAACGATTATCTTGTAGATAAATACTCTAAAATAAATCTTGATAAAGTTCATATTATCCACAATTTTATTGTTATCCATTTATCCCCTTTAATCCTATGCAAGCAATCTTATTTTAGACACTAATTATCCACCAATCACAAAATTATTTAATTAATTTTAATTGTTTAACCAATCAGAATTAATTGAAATTAATCATGTGTGGTCGACTCTACCTAGACACAATGCATGCTGACCATGCAAGCTTAATCATGTGATATCTTTCGATCCGGCGGTCCGATTTGGAAACTAGACATACTGTTGTGACCATTAGAATCTCAAGATCGTTTTTATGATATGCAATGGATGAATTAATGCATGTAATGCAATCAAGATTTTTAGGGTACATGGATGGTCACTCTAATCATTCTCATTGATTGAATCATGGGTGCAAAATCGAGTGTTTGCAGATACATAACCTAGTGTAGGTGGAAAAAGATAATGAAAGCAAAAGTTTTTTTTTTTTTTAATCTTTAATTTTTAGTATATTGTGGATTAAATATAAATAATATACGTATATTTTTCTCCGCATACAATCAACTTAACTTGGGACCCACAATCATTAAGCCGATTTAGACCTGGCAAAATTAGACCCAGACCCATTAGTTCGACCTGAACTCAAGAATGTTTTACCTAGAGTAAAAATGATTTGATTCGAACCAGGCCTTTTTTTTTTGGGTTAGATTCAAACCCGACCTTTTCTTATGCCTAAGAATGTTAAAGCTATGTTATGCACTAAAAATTAATTATATGCATTTGAAGGTAATTTAATTTATTTATAAAACAGTCATAGTTATAAAATTTTTATTCTTTATTGACTCACTTTCATGTTATTCTTAAGCTATATTAATTTTTTTATATATATATAGGTGAAGACAGTGACAAAATTACTTGTGAACTTGAGCTGCAATTCTTAGATATCAAAATTTTAAGTGCTGGATCTATTACTAACATTGAGCAGACTAAAGTGTAATTCATATTAATATTTACTTATTCTTCTTTACCTAATATGTTATGTTTTAATTTCAAAACCTTTTTATTTTGTTTTCTTTCCAAGTTATAACATAACCTTTTTATTATTATACAAGCAATAGGAATGAGTACACCTAAGAAGGCTAATAACTTGACATGATCCACGACGTTTAGCTTTTTTATTTTCTATTTTATATCATTAGTGAATTTTGAATTGTATAAACATAAGAATCTATATATTATTTAACTTTTATTTTTAATATTTTTATTTTTATTTTTGACATTTAGTAATTATTTATTTATTTATTTATTTTTGTATGTAAGAAAATAGTAATCAACCGATAACTTGACCCGACCTTTAACCTGATCGTCGACCCAACTCACTGCAATCCTTTTAAGATGACTCATTTTTACCTAACCCAATCTGATCCAACCCGTGAAACATTCTACTTTAACCCTTCATAATACATGTTTCGGACTCTTTGTCTTCCCTCATTTGGAGCCAAGCCTAAGGGTGTGTTTGTTTGGAGGTGAAATAGGGGGGATGGATAACTTTGAAGAGAAAATAGGAAAGAAAACTTTTTTAGAGTGTGGTTGGTTGGGCGGGGAGGAAGGAAAATAAATGGTGCCTGATAAGTGTAATTTTTATATGATTTTTATTATCCTCTTATTTATTAAAATTGTTAGTTTTCCTTTATTTCTTTTGATTTGATTTGATTTTCTATTTATATTTATCTATTCATTTGTGCTTTGAAGAAATGAGAAGAGCAAGGAATCAAAGGAATTTTACACCAAATCCAAGTCCAATTCGGATTAGGATTCCAGCCTGCACATCAGTTAGTATTTTCAGCATAACTTTGGGCTCAGATGTCCAATCGAGATGATTCAAGTTGGGCTGGAAAGTTAACTTAAAGGGATACAACTTTGTAGTTTACCAAAAGCCCGAATTCTGAAGTTAAATGGGCCAAAATAGTCAGTTAAATGAAGCTTAAAAATCTGGAATTTTCTCCAAATGGGAATTCAACTTGTAATAGGATTCCTTTACCTATTTAAAGGCTTTTTATGGCAAAACTCAGGGGGGCCTCATTGAAGATTTTGCTTTTGGGAGTCTTTCTGAAGAGGAGGATCTAAGGACAAAGGCAAGAGCTTCATGTTCATCAACCAATTCAGATAAAAAACATAAGTTTTATTTGTTTTCTTTTCAATTTTATTAAGAACTAAATTTTATTTTCTAGAGCATTGATGTAGTCTAGCAATGAACACACAATTTATATTCTGAGTTATTTTATTTTTAATATTTCCTTGATTGAGTGTTTAATTCTTATTCTTAATGCTTACTATTTTTTACGAATTATTGTTTGATCAATTGAATTACAATGAGACCGAGAGGTGATTTGTTATTTTAGTTCTAGAATTAAACACCATTTGTTGAGCGAAAGTGGAGACGCTTTACCGCGACTAGTGTGATTTTTCAGAAAACTCAAAGTACGTAATGAGTCTCCAATTAATTAAATTCGCATAGAGATATGGAATTGTTAGTTGAAGATATTTTTGATATTATTCGAGAGAAGATATTGAATACTTAAGGAATTTTTAATAATCAACAGGAGATTATTAGAATTTAATAATTAGGAAGAATAAATTGTGTGGGATTTGTTAGGTGAAATCAACTGCTCTAAATCCATTCTTATCATATTTTTACACTTTTAGATTTTTACGTTCTGTTAATTTTTTATTTGTAGATTTATTTTTATTAAATAGTTTAACTTAATTCAGATAGTAGAACGTCCCTTTTATTTTCGATTTTCCAAATAGTAATTAATTTAGTGAATTTCGGTATTCAATAACATAGTTAATCCCTGTGGGTTCGACATTCGTTTTCTAAAAACACTTTACTACTTGTTACGATTCTGTGCGCTTGCAGATTATTTTACGCGAACAGTGCCTACCAAAAAGTTTTCTCTTCGAAATGGGGAGAAAAATGAAGGGAGAAAATGAGGTTGTTTAATGGATGAAAATGCCCATGTGCACTCGCACATGGGCTTCGTCCACGTCAGTGGCCTTTACTTTTTTTCTTCTTCTTCTTCTTTGTTTTGTCCAATTGTTTTGTTTACTTGTTTTGTCCAATTACTTTTTTTTCCTACATCCATTTGCACATACACAAATAATTTGCTAAATAAATGTGTTACTTTTTTGTCTTATTTAATGAGTACACAATTGGGTGATTGCTTTTTTTTTTTTTTGTCACTTTTTTTTTTTTAAATTTGGCATCATTTTTTAACAATAATATATGAGTAAATTTATACAAACTCATTTTTTCCATCCCTTCACTTTTTCACTCCCAATTACACAAAAAGGAGAGAAATTAAAATATTTTCTATCTTCTCACTTTTCTATCCTCCCACTATTTTTTATCCTCCCACTTTTTTCAGCCTTCCAACTACTCTCTCTCTCTCTCTCTCTCTCTCTCTCTCTCTCTCTCTCTCTCTCTCTCTCTCTCATGGTATTTCCTTTCAAGATTAGTTGGCCAATATGCTATCTCCATCAAGTCAATCTCACACAAACTCCGCTTTCACGTTTTTTAATTTGTGTCTAAATTGAAGTCACTCTCTCACATGGTATTTCCTTTCAAGATTAGTTGGCTGATATGCTATCTCCATCAAGTCGATCTCACACATACTCTGCTTTCATGTTTTTAGTTGGCTGATATGCTATCTCCATTAAGTTGATCTCACACATGCTAGAGACTTGAACCCCGACCCTTACCCCCCACACCCTACAAGCACTTATACTTGTGGAGTAACCATCGCATCAAGGGCTTGCGGTGGTAATGCTTGAACAATCATTAACTTTACAATTGTTTTCTTAAATTTTACTAACTTTATTACAAAAAGTTATTATAATATGATAACAATACATACATGTAAATAAAAAATTATAAAAAAAAAAAAAAAAAAACCCTCTCAATTTCTTAATTATTAAATTATATAAAGTTATATTATATTTATATTTTACAACAAACATCCACACACGTCATAATTTACACAAATACATAGCATTATAACAAAAAGTAATGTATACAATCAATATTAAACGCACTCACACACATATAATATAAATTTATAAAAAAGAATTACACTTACAATTCACAAACACTTACTTTTTATTCGGTTTCTCAAAAAAAAAAAAAAAAAAACTTACTCTTTATTTTTAAAGTCAAAATTACTTATAATAAAGATGTGCAAAATTTAAGTAAGAGTATGCAAAAAAATATATATATATATTTTTAAAAATAAATTAAAGTATTAAACTAACAAATATATATATATATATATATATTATATAGTTTTTTCTTTTGAAGTCAGGGGTTCATTGGAACCCCCTGAATATGCTTTAGTGGCGCCCCTATATTAGACCCAGTTGGACCCTAGCCCGCTATATTGCAGTACTTGGAAACTACTGCTGAAATTATGGGCTGTATCTAGTCAGATTGTGAGTCAAGTCTAATAACATATATAAATTACAACTAGAAACAAGCTGTATCAATGCTCGTACATGTATTTTTTAGGTTTCAAACTTAGACCGGCTTGAATGTATATAATATATTGTTGAAGATGCATGAACATTCAGGCCGGTTTTCTTAAAGATGCGTGAACATCTTTTTTGATGAACATTCAGTATAATGTTGTATTTAGAAACTATTACCAGCACATAGCAAAATTATACGTTGTATTTGAATCTAGAAACATGCTCTCTGTTAAAGTACAACTGTTTATTATTCTCTTAATTTAGCATCTTAAAGTCTTCTTCTAGACGTTAAAACTTATAAATTAGGTACGTTTAGTATACTGAATGAAAATTATGACAGAAATTGTAATTTTTATTACTAGTAATAAAGTGTATTGTAATGTAATAATTAAACTTATTCATTAATTTGGTTATGAGTTATAACATTAGAATAAAAATTAACATTTATTTTAGAAAATATTTTACACATACAATTATATTTTCTTTAAAATTGTTATTTTTAAATTTAAGAGAGATATGTATTATTTTTTATGATTTTTTATTTTTATAATTGTTAGATGTATATGAAAAGTTTGTTTATTTGGAAATATAGTTTTGAAATTATTGCACTTACTAAAAAATAGCTAATACAATATTTTAAAGATGAATAATTATCATTCATTTTGAAGAATAGCTATTCATAAGTAATGACAACTCTCTGTAATTAAAACATGTTAAAATTCATGCAGCCGGGTCTTTCACTCTTTCCCTTCACTATTGTGTCGGACTATATAATTACTTTCTCTTTATTTTTTACAATAACGCTGTTTCTTGTTCTAAAAAAAACAGTCACGTCATTTCAATTCTTTTTGACAAGACGCCGTGATAAGATAACTTAAGAGTATCGCCAGGATTAACTTTTATTGTACAATTTTTAGCAAAGCTTGGTATGTGGCGAGTTGCTAACCGCGAAAAAAAAAGGAAGGTAATGAGTCCCTGTGGGACCTAGCATTACTCATAAACAATTTTGGACTCGTTCAATTATAAGAAAGTGCGGAGTATGACTTGGCAGACATTTGAATTCTTTTTCCATTTACTTTATGATCTGGCCAGAAGGATAATTATAACTTAATTCAACCTCTTTTATTTATAGGCATGTAAATTTTTTGTCATACAACTTGGGCCAATATTATTTCCACAAAAAAAAAAAAAAAACTTGGGCCTATTTTCAACTCCTTCTTTCCTTCCTAAATGGGTTTTTTGCATGGGTTGAGATCATTTTCTATTTTTCCTTTTAATACAAGTATTCTTATTTATTTAAAAAATAGTTTTTTGCGAAAATAAATTAATTCCTTTTATTTTATTTTCTGAATAAAAAGAACATAAAATTATAGAGATAATCATATTTAATTTACCGAGCAAGATATACAACGAGATGGATGAGGTGTGTGGGCATCAACTGACTAGTACTTGAACACACGAATGATATAATATCTCAAAATTTTAGTGCAACATTATGGCTAGTACTTTCTGGGACTGGATCAAAATGGGATGAGATAGGATGGGATGGTAGCAGATTAGTAGTGCAAATCGGCTCAGATTTTAATTTAGCATTTAAAAATTGGATTAGACATTGCAAAATGATATCGAATTAAGATATTGATTGCAACATTTTAAAATTTATAGTGCGCACAGCAAAATCTTTTTGTTAAATCTTCAGCAGTTAGCAAATTAGTGGTGCAAATCCAAAGAGGGCTGGCAAAATAGTCCTTTTATTAAATTGAACATTAATTTATAAGTTGGATTAGACATTGCAAAAGGGTATCGAATTAAGATTTTGATTGAACCATTTTAAAATTTATGGTGCCCACAGCAAAATCTTTTTGTTTATCTGCATATATGGAGTGGTAGTTAGCAGATTAATAGTACAAATCCAAAGAGGGCTAGCAAAATAGTCTTTTATTATTTGTAACACTAATTTAGAAGTTGGAATAGACATTGCAAAGTGATATCGAATTAAGATATTGATTGCAATATCATAAAATTTATAGTGCACACAGAAAAATCTTTATGTTAAGGTAATATTTTATTGTAATTGGCTAATTTTTTGACAAAATGCACTTTACTTGTTATTGAGTGGATCTAAGATGGGTTTAGTACTTCAAGAAACATGTTGTTCAAGTCAAGTATTAAAAACATGAAGATTGGTCCAAGAAACAAGTGAAGAAAAACTATTCATTAAGTATCGATAGATAGCTTGACAGATGCCTAATATCGAGACTTAATGTGAAGCTCGATAGATAGCTTGACAACAACTCGATCTATCGAGAATTACGATTTTAGTATTTCTAGATCTGAAATTCGGCACAAGCTTGTGTATTTGTTTCGGGTTTCTTTTCTTACAACCATAGAAATATATAAGACTTATTTTTAAGAGCCATCACACACATATACAGACCAAGAGACTTATTTTCTCTGTGTGAAGTTATTGCATTTGTACGCCAAAGGGTTTTGTAACCAAGTGCTTCCAGATCTCCATTGTTGATGAAGTGAAAAACTTTGCAGCCAACAACATCTGTTCAAGTTGCTGGAATTAGTCACGTGCTGAGATCCGTGCAAAGGGTTAGTCACAAATTAGAGGTTTGTGCATCAAAGGAAAGAATACTACTACAAGATCAAGTCAAATTGGGTATTGGAGCAAAGATTCAACTGTAGGTTGGTATTTCAGGATAGTCCAAGGTAGTTGGTAAGATTCTTTATACTTGTAACCGCTTGATTGTTGATTAGTGGATTCTTGAAAGTGGTGACCTTAAAATCACTAGGTGGAGTTTTTCCCTTGCGAGATTTTTCCCATTTGTCAATAAATTACCGTGTCTAATTTATTTTCCGATGCACTTAGTATTTTTGGTGATTTGTTGGTGCCTTCATGATTTGCATGCAATTGAACTTAATTAATCAACTTGGGTAATTGAATTAATTAACCGGGGTTAAGCTATCCTAACCCAACAAGTGGTATCAGAGTGCGCACACTCTGATTAGATTTTAATCTTTACTGTGTGATCCATTGACCTTTACTGTTATGGATGGTGGGCAATCCCTAATTATTCCTCCTTTATTTAATGGTACTAACTATGCATACTAGAAAGTACACATGAGAGCTTTTTTGCAGTCTTTAAATGAGAAAGTATGGCTTGCTGTTGAAGTAGGTTGGAAGAAACCTGAAGAGCCACCTGCAACGTGGGATGATGCCAAGATCAAAGCTACAAATTTTAACAGTAGAGCATTGAATGCTCTATTTACTGCTGTGACCAAAGAAGAATTCAAGAAGGCCTCTTCTACAGACAATTCCAAGGAAGTCTAGACTATTCTCCAAAATACCTATGAGGGCACAAAAGCTGTTAAAAACTCCAAACTCCAATGGCTTACTACCATTTTTGAGGAAATAAGGATGGATGAGGATGAGTCATTCGATGAATTTATGCCAAGCATAAAGACAGATTGAATTTTGTCTTCAATCTAGGAGAACAGATTCCGGAGCGCAAGATTATCAAGAGGATCCTCAGATCTCTTCCAGATAGATTTTATGCCAAAATCACTGTCATCAAAGAATTAAAGGATCTTGACTCTATTCCTTTGACAGAGTTGATTGGAAACTTGCAAACCTATGAACTAGGGTTAGCAAGGGTTGGCAAGGGTGGCAAAGGAAAGAACATGGCCTTGAAGACTAAGAATGATGATAACGATGAGTCGTTTGATGATGAGGATACCAAGTTAAAGTCATATATCACCAGACAATTCAAGAAGTTCATCAAAAATGCGAATGTCAAAGCAGGTGATAAAGGTCGTAAACAGTCTGCATTCTCTCAATTCAAGTCCCAAGACAAAGGCAAGAGAGAATTCAAGGATGCTGGTCAAGGCAACAATGTTCCTGCTAGACCAAAGTGTTATAGGTATCAAGGATTTAGATGCATGAAGCAAGAGTGTCCTACATATCTCAAATCCATTGGCAAAAGCAAAGCCCTAGTTGACAGAGTGATATGGAACCAAAACAAATTCTGATGAAAGTGACCAAGATGGGATAGTGAGTGCTTTCACAGCCACTATTGAGTCTACTGAGGAAGTAGTAGATGTAATTTATGAGGAAGAAGAGCTAATGGAATCAAAGTTTGAGAAGATGGATGATCAGGATGACATCCACACTGCCTACACCAAGTTGTACAAGATCTCTAAAAAGCATGATAAGCTATACAGGCTAGCCATGAGAAAGCTCAGTGAAGTGGAGTTGGATCATAAGGAACTCTCCACCAAGGTTGATGAAGCTAATCAGACCATTGGAGCATTGAGATTTGAGAACAATCTTCTTGTTGAAAAGACCAAGAAACTGGATGCTGAACTATTTCAGGTTAGAGCACAACTAGAAAGGACTTCAAGTTCCAAGCTAGATGAAATGCTAAACTTCTAGAAGTTTGCATTTGACAAAACAAGTCTCGGATATGATCACTCTCTCTCCTCTTATATTGCATCTTCCAATGTTTTAAATAGTGTTATTTTTGTTCCACCAACTAATAATGATAACTCTAAGGTAACTGAAACTAAAACTGAAAATGTGAGTGAGGATAGGAGTGATAAAGGAAAATCCATTCTAAGAGCACCTCCTAAGGTTGGCAAGAAAGAAACTAACCAGAATAATCATCGTTCCACCAACAAGAAGTCTCAACCAAAGAAGTCTCACTTCTGTCACTATTGTGGAGCATCTGGTTACACTCGTCCTAATTGCTGTAAGTAATTAGCCACTTAACAAAGCAATAGTGTGCCATCTCTGGGGAACCAAAATCAACTCCAACTTTCTTTAGCTCCTATTGGAGAACTTCTTAAGGCGGTAATGCTTTTTTAGAACTTCAATGGGTTCAACCACTACAACAAAATGCATTTTTAGTGACGAAAATTAGTGAGGAAATATTTTTCGTCGCTAAAAATACAGCTTTAGTGATGAAATATGAATTTCGTCACTAATAATGAAAAACATTATAACATTTAGTGACGAAAAATAAATTTCGTCACTATTCTGATCTGAAAAATGGGTGCCAGTGGAAGGAAACCTTGGCGCGAGTTTAATTAATCTATAGTGACGAAATATTTTGTCACTAAAAGTTGAAATTTTTAGTGACAAAATATTTCCTCACTGAAGGTATTACTGTGGATGGTATTAGTGACGAAAATCCTTTCGTCACTATAAGGAAGAATTAGCGACAAAAAATATTCGTCACTAAAAATAATAATAGTTTTGCACTTATATATTTTTAGTGATGAAATCACAATTCGTCACTAAAAGTATGATTTAGCGACGAAATATGAATTTCGTCTCTAAAAATCTTAATAAAGCCCAGCCTTTAGTGACGAAACTGAAATTTGTCACTAAAGTCTTAAAAGCCATTTCAATCCTAGCTAAACCACAAACATTTCAACCAAAGCCAAGAGCCAACAAAAAAGAAAAAAAGAAAAAAAAAAGAGCCAACTGAGAAAAAAAAAACACTAATCAAGCCACCGTCACCGATGAGCTCAATCGACGCCGATTCAGCTTCCACCGTCACTGATGAGCTCATCGGCAAGCTGAGGCATCGCCGTTGAGCTTATTGGCGACATTGAGCTCATCGACGAGCTAAGGCGTTGCTGTTGAGCTTATTGGCGAGCTCAACGGCGACGGCGACGCCTCAGCTCGCTGTTGAGCTCAATGGCGAACTGAAGCGTGGCGGTTGAGCTCAACGGCGACGCTTCAGCTCACCGTTGCGACGATTAAGCTCACCGTTGCAATGATTCAGCTAACCATCGCCAATTAAGCTTAACGGCGACGCTTCAACTCGCCGTTGATGACGCTTCAGGTCATCGATTCAGCTCATCGACGCTTCAATTCGTGACACTTCCTGCGACGCTTCACTTTCGACAACGCTTGAGTTTATTTGGTCTTTCTCTCTAACTGGTCTCTCTCTCTTTTGCTTTTCCATTTTTGTTTCTATTTTGTTTGATAATATTACCATGATGATGACACCTTTTTTTTTTTTTTTTTTTGTTAAATTATATTGTGTTTGGTTGCTGAGAAAGTATCAGAAAAGAAAAGGAAATGTGGGTAATTCATTTTTTATTATTATAATGTATTGTTATCGTCTAAACTTGAGAGAGGTGGAAGCAACCACCTCCACCAGTGAAGAGCTATTGAAAGCTTTGGTTTTAATGGGTTTTGGGTGATATTTAATTTTGTGAACTAGATAGTGTGATTTGTGAAGCATTCAATGGTTTTGTTGGGAAACAAGCAGAGGGTTTAGACGTTCTAGAAATGTGAACTGGGCATTGCATCTATCTATTTACTTGTTGATTTTTAGTTGGAAGTCCAATAAGAAATTTATCCCTTAAAAATTAGATTCACAATGCAAAAATTACTATGCAATGACTATGTTATTAATGTTATAGCTTTGAGATCTTAGTTCCTACATTTACTAACCATATGAACATTGTGCTGGGGGATACCATGTAGGGTCTAAAAACATGGATGGAGATGGTTAACATTTGTACAACTCCAACATTACTTATTAATCTTTGGCAGTCTTAGAGAAACAACCTAGTCATTATCTGTTGGGGATTTGGCTTCTAAGAAGCATGGACACTTTTTTTCTTGAGTCTTTTTTTTTCTTTTGTATGTGGGCTAAAGCTAACTAAAAGTTATCTTTCTTTTATCTCCAACTCTCTCTCTTTTGTGGCTGAAGAAATTGTGAGGAACAAGGTGAAGAACACAAGTTAACTTTGAATTTTTTTAGAAAGTTGTAAACTTAGCTTGAGCAAAGTAAGTAAATTCTAGTTAAAAAATTATAAAATTCTATACTTGTGATGTTGGTTTGTGGTGGGTTGTTGTGTTGGAGCAAGTGGGTGGCTTGCATGGTGTTATAAGGTGGCTTAAATACATATTGGGAGTGTTTTTTATTTCTTGCAAATGTGAATGAGTATTTTTGATTAGATGTAATGACTATTGTTTGATTTGATTTAAATACTTGTAAAACTCTATACTTGTGATGTTGGAAATTGATTTTGTGGTGGGTTGTTGTGTTGGAGCAAACGGGTGGCTTGCATGGTGTTATAAGGTGGCTTAAATACATATTGGAAGTGTTTTTTATTTCTTGCAAATGTGAATGAGTATTTTTGATTAGATGTAATGAATATTATTTTATTTGATTTAAATATTTGTAAAACTTTATACTTGTGATGTTGGAAATTGGTTTTGTGGTGGGTTGTTGTGTTGGAGTGAGCGGGTGGCTTGCATGGTGTTATAAGGTGGCTTAAACTAATATTGAGAGTGTTTAAGTATTAATATAGACTTGTGCATTCATGAATGAGATAAAACTTTATCTAAGTAGCTTATAGACTTAGATGTTAGAATACATTATGCATGAGTTGTCCTTATTTTACTAAAGTAGCATTCATCTTGTAATTGTGTCAAACATGGATAAAAGTTGGATGACAATGGGTAAGATACCCGATGGTAGATCCAAAAAAATAAGGACAGTGTGCATTTAGGAATATGAGAGATTTAATATACAAAATAAACATGAAAACAAACAAGATGACTAGAAAACCACATGATTAGTTTGCTCAATCATCAAACAACTGAAACAAGTCGTGTAAACTAGCCTATTATATACGTCAAATTGATTTAAAAGTTGAATCAAATAAAACTTGGACTAGTTATTAACTAACTAACTCTTAAACAATTAAAGAAATAAAAAAGTGATTATGTAGAAATTGTACACCCACATGCTTATGTCCATGGGAGTCTTTATTATTTTGCACTTGGTTTTTTGTGGTGTCTTCTATTGAGGTTTTGAAATTCTGGGTTTTTGATCTTCTTGAAGGCAAGAGGGAAGCTGAACAATAGCTAGAGAAGCAAGTTGCAAAAAAGCAGAAGGGGGATGAGGGTGTAGAGCAGGCTGTTGTGAAGCAGAAGGTTGAAGTGAAGACATAAAAGAAGAAGAAAGTGGAAACCAATAGCTCCAGTAGCTCCAGTAGCTCAGAAGATGATTCTTCATCTGAGTCTGAAGAAGAGGACAACTATGTGAATTTTATGTTTCAGTTATTGTTAATTGTTTATTTCCATGAACGGTCCGAAGTGATTACAGTATGATATGACATTATTAACAAATTTTGTGCTTATTTCATGCAATGTTTGGATTTATATTCTGTCTGTCTTATGTTGATTTGTGTCTACTTTTGTGAACATGTATTAATTATTGAACATCATTTATTTATTTATTTTTGGGCTGGGTTTTATTGCTGGCACCCTTGGTTTCTAAATTTGCAATTTGTGCTTATCAGGTCAAAATAAACAACAAGAAGAAGCCTCTTGTGAAGGAGTCCAGTGATGATTCTTCAAATGTTGAGTCCAGTGATGATTCTGATGATGTGAGTGGTTCCTTTGACAATATCTATTTTTATTTTGTCTTATCATGCCACATCTACAACAACGCTTGATTAAGATGTCAACTTCTCTTGTCTCAGGAGCCTACTTCAAAGAAACATGCAGGTGCTGCTAAAAATGGTACCCTTGGTGATGATTTTGGGGTGGTTCAACTTCAAGTTAAACACTTTTTGGTTAGTACTTTATTTGTTTTCTGTAACTTATACATTAGGAGTTGTGATTTTAATTTATTGATGTGTTTACTATTAATGCATTGTTAGAAATGTTTCTTATAACATAGTTAATGTTTTTACTTTACGATTTTAACGAAGTATTGTTTTTATATTTGTGCAGATTTCTTATTGGTGGCTTTTAGGGGATTTACTTTTGGCATTACTTGACGTATGAGGACATCTTTCGTTAATTCTAAAATAGGGTTTAGGTAGAGTTATTGTATGTATTGCAAACAATTATTATATGGAAGGAGTTTGAATTGGATACTTGTTTTATTTTTTACTTGTGGTATGTATGGATCTTTTTTTATAAATGTGTTGTTGAAATAAATGTGTTATTCAAATGTGAGGTTTTAATAATGTCATGACAGGTTACAGGTTAATATCAAAGCCATGAAAAAAATAAAAACAAAAAATAAGTTTTAGTGACGAATTTTTTCGTCACAAATATTGCAATAAAAAATTGTTTTAGTGACGAAAATTTTGTCACTAAATATAGAAAATTTTTGTAAGAAATGGTTTTAGTGGCGAAAATTTTCATCACTGTATGTGCCTGGATTTTCTTAAAAATAGTTTTAGTGACGAATTTTTTCGTCACTATATGTAACTGAACATTTAGTGATGAAATTATTCATCACTAAATATGATTTAGTAAACTAAAGTGTTTTTAGTGACAAAATATTTTCGTCACTGAATAGTGTTTTTAGTGAGGAAAACATTTAGTGATGAAATGTTTTTGTCACTAAAAGTTTTTTTTTTTTTTTTTTTTAAATCAAATCGGACTTTTAGTGACGAAATTTTTCGTCACCAGGACTTTTAGTGACGGGGCTACAGTGACGAAATGAGTTTCGTCACTAAAAATCCAATTTCGTCACTAAAGGTCCTTAGTGACGAAAAACTGGACTTTTAGTGACGAATTTTTTCATCACTGAAAATACATTTTGTTGTAGTGAACTACCCTGCTTATCTATCTGAACAACGGTTCATGTCAAAGAAAGGATCCCCATCCAGGTCTCCCATTTGGAAGGAAAAAGATTTTAAGTGATTTATTCTCTTTTCTGATCTCTTGCATGGTTTATGGTGTGGTTTGAGTCAGTCTAGTTTTGATGATTTGTTTATTTATTTTTGCTTTGTTTTAAGTTTTTTGTAATAAAAAAAAAATCAGCAAAATACAAAAACAGTGTGTGTTTGTGTACACTTGTACTTGTGTACCTTAGATGGCCTTTGAAACAAAGTTTCTCAACTTTGTATCACTTGTAGCTTAGATAAGCATCGTCATGCACAACTAAGCAATGTAAGCTTTGTGGCTCTTTTATGTGATTTGTATGATTTGGTTTATCTCTTATCTTTCATATCTCAAATCACTCTTTTTGATGGGAATGACTAAAAAATTCTAAGAGAAATGCATAAATAACCATCTCACCACTGAAACTCGTCAATCATAAAACATCTGTGTGCAATTCATAAAAGCCGTGCTCGGTAAGGTGTAGCACTTGCACAGCAAAATAAGGATGTTTAAGCTTACATAATTGGGTACTTCATTTTCTGTCTTATATGCCCATGCATGATATGCTTAAAAGAAAAACATGCAACGAACATGAAAAGTAAAAAGAATCAAAATGCTTTTAATATGGTTGCAAGCATGTTTATGAGAAATGTGGAAGTTATATGATGTACCTCAAAGGTGATAATCCTTATCAAACAGTTATGATTATGTGTAAATATATTTGATCCTCCTATATCATTATTGTCATATGATGAGATACTTATGCTCTCTTGCAAAAGTTTCACACACAACATGCATACTCTTTGCTACTTTTGATACTATTATACAGGTACAATGTAATTTGGCTATTACAAGGAATGCATGTAGTAGTATATGCTCTCTAAATTGTCTAAACTTGTTTTGAAATAAAATTTTGTTAGACTTTTTTAGTGTGCTTTTATCTAGGAATGCTTTGCATCTAGAGTTGAGGTTGTGTTTTTATGTTTAATTTGCTCTTTGATTGCTTATTTTGGTGTGTATCTGTTTGCATTCATCTATCTTTTTTTGCTTCTTCTCCTTAAAAATCTCTTTTCAGGAATCTCGATAGCAGTTCGACACCTCCTCAATAGCTTTTCAACACCTCTCGATACATGCCTCTTCTATCAAGGTTTCTGGGTTTGTTCTTGATACCTCTCTACAAATAGCCCAATCCATCGAGCCAAATTTTTTGGAGTCTCTGTTTGCTCGATAGATGCTTGATACCTCCTTTGATCTATCGAGATTTTTTGTCGTCGATACCTCCTCAATACCTCTCGATCTATCGAGCTTTTGTTCTCAATAGAAGCCCGATACCTCTTCGATCTATCGAGCTGCATTTTTCTGTATATACCTGAGGTCCAATCCATTTCATTTCTATCTCAAATATCTCAATACCTCTTTTTTCTCTCTCGACCCTAACCCGTTCTTTTCACAAAAAAAAAAAAAAAAAAAAAAAAAAAAAAAAAAAACCTTCTTCCCTCTTCATTTTCGACCTACTTTAAGTCTTGATTTGTTGGTAAGTCAATCTAATCCCTCTTTCTCGTCTTCTTTCATGCATTCATGCATTTTTGTGACCTAGGTTTTAGTTTTTGGGAAAATTTTAGGGTTTTTTGTGTGTTTGTCAAAATTTTTGGATTGGGTTTTGTTAAAATGATTTCACATGGTCATGCATTGCATTTTATGATCATTATAACAATGTTTCATGCATTCTAGAATTGCGTGCTTGATTAAATCTTGTGAGTGATATTAGGTTGGATTGGGTTTCTACCCATGATGCAATTTCTTTAGCATGTAACATGTTCATGCATTATCATGCATTGCACATTGTGTTTCTTCTTTCCTGTGCCTTACCTTTTGCTATGATTCTCTTTCTCTCTTCTCTCTCTCTCTCTCATTAAGTCTCCTTATTATGGCACCTAACAATATGTTCCGTCTAAAAACCCAATTCATTGTGGTTCTTCTTCTTCTTTTCCCTCTGATTCTGTTCGGTTCTATGATGAGAAGGCACAAGATAACTTCTTTGAGAACTTCTCTAACCAGGCGATTCATTCGGAACACCAGGTCATTTTGTCTGACTTCCCAGACACTTCTCTACCTGGTGCATTTAGCTCTTGGGAATGGGCTTCTCTTTGTGAGAAATTTTCGAGGTGTCCCGATGTGTTCACGAAGGAGTTCTACTCCAACATGCCACCATCGATACCTCTGTACTTAGGTTTACTACGGTATTTCGAGGTACACATATTGTAGTTACCCCAGAGTTCATTTTCGAGGTACTACGTGTCCTTAGGGTGGATTGTCCGGACTACCCTAGTCATTTTCGTCTCTGTTCCATCTCTAGAGACGAATTGGCCTCACTCTTCTATGAGAAGTCCATGTTGGGAGGTACCCTAAATTTCTCCACAGCTGAGTTTGCTAAGGGTCCCGGGATCCTTAATATGGGGATGACCTTTGTACTCACTCCACGGTCACACTATAATACTATCATTAAGCCTCTTGCTCTTTTCCTTCTATCTCTCATGGAAGGTCTCTCTATAAACTTTCCATCACACATGATAGTATCTATTCTAGATTGCTATCAGGACACTGCTACACATGATAAGTTCATCTTTCTTTTGGCTATCACACGCATCCTTACACATATGCACGTCATTATTCCTCATTCTCCTCTCTTCCATGTCATGGGTGCCATAAGTAAGGAGTCTATCCCGAAAAGTGCAGCACAACTTGTTGCAAAGCGGCCTCGTATGGAAATGATGGATGTAGCCCCTGCAACCCCTGCAGCTCCTACCTCTCTACCTTTTTCCTCATTTGCCCCTTCTTCCTCCTCTAGGACAGATGTCTCTCTCGCTAACATCATGAAGCAACTTTAGCACATGCGTGCTGATTTTGGTAGTCGTCTTGACCATCTTTTTGATGAGATGTGTCAAATGAACACCAGGATTGGTCGCATCGCTCGCCGCCAATCTCACCTTGGTAGTTTTACTCCCTTTCCTTCACCCGAGCTAGCTGAGTCTCCTTCGGATGGTGGAGATGATGATGGTGATGATGCTTTTTGCTCCAAGACTATTGATGAGATGATTGCCTCTCAGTCATTCACTCTTTGTCACTTGTGACAAAAATGGAGAGTAGTTTTGTATGTGAGAGTAGTCTTTTTGTTAAGGGGAGCGCTAGCATAGGGATAGACTAGTTAGGGGGAGAGTGTGCTTTGAGGGATGTAATGAGGTTTTGTTGTATAGTTTCTCACTTCATGTACCATGGTCTTATGACCACTTTTGACATACATTGTATTCTTTTGATATATGATGATGTGTGTTATTTTCTTCACCTTTGTCTTACATGTGTTGTTTCTTTTCTTTCTTTATGCACATGTGTTGTTTCTTGTATACAACTTGTCTATGTTTCACACTTGATGTCTTGATGAATCTTGTTTAAGTGTTTCAGTTAAGATAGGTTGCAAGTCTACCATGCCATGATCTCTCTTTTTGCAAAGTTTTTCAAGAGTTCGTTGTAGGGTTGGACTTATGTACTTTTGTAAATTATGGGATAGTTGCACTAGACTTCTCTCATAATTGTTGTTTGTGGTTTTGTCACGGATTGCCAAAGAAGGAGATTGTTAGGGTCATATTTTATTGTAATTGGCTAATCCTTTGACAAAATACACTTTACTTGTAATTGAGTAGATTAAAGATGGGTTTAGTACTTCAAGAAACATGTTGTTCAAGTCAAGTATTAAAGATATGGAGATTGGTCCAAGAAATAAGTGAAGAAAAGCTGTTCATTAAGTCTTGATAGATAGCTCGACTAATGCTTGTTATCGAGACTTAATGTGAAGCTCGATAAATAGCTTGATAGCAGCTCAATCTATCAAGAATTACGATTTCAGTATTTCCAGATTTGAAATTCGGCCTAGGCTTGTGTATTTGTTTAGGGTTTCTTTTCTCACAATCTTAGACATATATAAGGCTTATTTTTGAGAGCCATCATACACGGATACATAGACCAAAAGACTTATTTTCTCTGTGTGAAACTACTGCATTTATATGCTATAGAGTTTTGTAATCAAGTGCTTCCAGATCTTCATTGTTAATAAAGTGAAGAACTTTGCAGCCAACAACATCTGTTCAAGTTGCTAGAGTTAGTCACGTACTAGAATCTGTGTAAAGGGTTAGTCACAAATTGAAGGTTTGTGCATCAAAGGTGTTAGGTTCTAAAGACTTAGGACTTTATGTATTTAGAACTCTAATGTGTAATGTTGGCAAACCATGATCAAAATAATATGTTTAGTCTTGTTTAGACTTGCTCAAAGTTGTGTAATTCATGTAAAGTTGGAATCGAGAGGCTGCAGATGTATTAGTACATTTCGGCTTGGCTCGATCGATCGAAGGATAGACTCAATCGATCGAAAGTCGGCCAGAATTTTTTTCTGCAGAATTTCCAACTCAACCCTATCTCATTAAAAGTTTAGGGTTTTATGTTTTTGCCCTAGGTATATAAGGCAAAACCCTAGCCACGTTTTTATGAGTTTCTCTGGTTGTATTGTTACTTATACGTTGCTATTTGTGTGAATCTCTTGTGAGATCATTGAGGAGCTTTCCTTCACATGAACTTAGGGTTTTCAAGGTAGAGATATTATCAACACCTTGATGATCAACTCAGTTGTTGCCATTGGAGCTTAAAGAAACACAAGCGGGAGTGCTTGTATCTTGTGGAGAATCCAAGAAAGAAGGAGCCTGTGGATTCAAAGCTTGCACGTGGTCGTGTCAGTAAGTTCTACTGGTTGGTAGCATTAGGAAGTCAAGCGAGGAGCTTGTAAGTCCTTTTGTATGAACTTCAATTCTTTCATATAGTGGATTCAAGTTTACTTTGAGGATAGCTAGGTCAAATCCTCCCTAAGTTTTTACAGTGTGGTTTCCTGGGTCATCATATCATTATGTTGTTTATATTTCCGCTGCTTTGTATTCTTGATATGATTGTTTGAGTGTGATAACCTAGAATTGCATAAATTGACTAAGTTAATCACTTGGCTAATTTTCTAGGTTAATCCAATTGTTGTTTTAAGGGATCTAAAAACTTAACAAGTGGTATCAGAGCGGGTAGCTGTCTTGTTGTTGATCTTTTGATCTTTGAGTTGATCCTTGACCTCTGTTGTCATGGAACACAGACACTCTCTTATTATTCCTCCTCACTTTGATGGAAATAACTATGCTTATTGGAAAGTAAGGATGAAAGCATTCCTAAAATCCATTGATGAGAGGGTTTGGAATTCCGTTTAGTACAGATGGGAGAAGCCCACAACTCCTGTGAGTGAGTTGCAAACTTCTCAAAAAGAAGCAGCTGCGTTCAATAGCAAAGTTATGAATGCTATCTTTAACCCTGTTTCAATGGAGGAATTTAAGAGAATCTCTAATATTGAGGTTGCTCATACTGCTTGGATTATCCTCCAGACTGTGCATGAAGGCACAAACACAGTTAAGATTAATAAATTACAGCAATTAACTTCTACATTTGAAAGCATTAGGATGTCTGATGATGAAACTTTTGATGAATTCTATGCTAAACTGAATGATATTGTTAATTCTGCATATAATTTGGGTGAAATCTATGATCAACCTAAAATTGTTAGGAAGATTCTTAGATCTTTAACTTAAAACTTTAGACCCAAAGTGACTGCCATTACTGAGAGCAAGGATGTGGACTCCATCCCTGTTGATGAACTTGTAGGATCTCTTCAATCCTATGAGTTGGACCTACCCAAAGCTAGCAAATCCAAGTCAATGGCTCTTAAGTCAGTTGATGATGTTGAGACTGGTGGATTTGATGATGAGCTCTCTGCTACAGAGATTGCTTACCTTGCCAAGGACTTTAGAAACTTTCTTAGGAATAGTAACAGAAGGGCAAGAAATACAAATACTGCTGAACCTAGAAATTTTAGGAAGAATGATCCCACTAAGGTTAGCAACACTGAAAAACCTAGAGAAAAATTAGGTCAATCTTTAAATAATTCTTTGGGTTCTCAATGTTTTGGTTGTTAAGGGTATGATCATGTTAAATCTGAATATCCTACATTCTTGAGGTCTAAGGGCAAAGCTATGACTATAACCCTTAGTGATAATGAGGTTTCTGATGATGAATCTAGATGTGACAAGGATGAAAACTTCATTACTTTCGCTGCTACTGCTGTAGTCAATGAAAGTGTGTCTATTGAAGAGAACCCTTCTGATGGGGAACTCTCTGAGGATGCAGATCTACAAGAGGTATATAATAAACTTTGCAAAGTTGCTGCAAATGATGCTATGAATGTTGAACTTGGCCTGAAGAAAATTGAATCTCTTGAGCTTGATAAGAAGAATTTGCTTGTTAAACTGTTTGATGCTAATGAACTTTTGAACAATGTGAAAACTGAGAATATGTTGTTGATTGATAAAGTTAAATCTTTAGAACTTGATTTAATTAGCCGGCTACCAAAAGTATCCTTTTGACAATTAATTAGCCAATTAATTGGTTGTACTCTTCTAAACTTGATCAAATATTGAGTGTTCAAAAGTATCATTCTGACAAATCTGGTTTAGGTTTTGTTGAAAGCATCTTTGTGTTTGCACCCCATTCCATAAACTTTGTTCCTTCATCTTTTTCTAAACCTTTTGTGAGTGAAGTTGTGAGTGAAACTGTCAAATCCTCTGTGAGTGAGGTTGTCAAACCTATAGAAGTTTCACCATCTAAGAAGATTAGGGTTGATTTGAAAGAGTCTAAACCTAAGGAGTCTACTCTTTCTAAGGACAAGATGCATGGTAAACCTGCTTGGGTTTGTCATTTTTGTGGAAAGTATGGACACATACGTCCTAACTGTTACAAGCTTCAAGCTGCTAAGAGAGCAAACAAACCAAAAGTACCTGTGCCTCAAGTACAAGATCCTATGGCACTAATTGGTGAATTGGTAAAGGCTTTAAACCTTTATTCCAATCCTAGAGTTGGAAATCACTCAAACGTGAATAGGAACTCCAATGCTCATGGTGCATCTAAAAGGTTTTAGATGCAAAAGACTCGATCTAATTGAGTCTTTCTGACATGGTCCTTATACTTCATTACTCTACTCTTTGAGACTATTGTTTCTTTGTTTTTGTGTTTTTTTTTTGTTCTAGGATTTACATTGCATTACATTCTTGCATTTCATTCTAGGATTTATTTTTGTTTTCTCTTTTAATAATAATAATAATAATAATAATAATAATAATAATAAAAGAGGAAAGCAAAATTGTGTTTGGCATTATTTTTCTTGGTTTTTGAAAACAAGGTTGGTCAATTTATTTACACATAACATGTCTTGTGTACCTTGTTTATCTTTGATGAGCTTCATTATTGCACTTTACTAGTTTAAACTTTGTAGTGCATGTTGTGTGGGAAAGATATTTATGGTGTTTATCACTTTGTCTTAATCTTGAAGTCACATGTTATTTGACTGTTGGACTTGATCCTTTTGAGAAAGGCATAAATAACCATCTCACCACTGTTTACTAGCCAATCATGAACACCTTAGTGCATATCGTAAGATTTTGTGCTCGAGAAAGTGTAGCACATGCACAAAAAACATAAGGTTTAGCCTCAGATTAATTGCTTAATGCTTAAAATTGGTGTGTACTATTAGGCTTGAAACCAAATCACATAATTAAAATTGGTGTGTACATTATCTCGGCTTTTAATAAATTTCTGAACAATTAAAATTGGTGTGTATATTATGAGGCAAAAATCAAGAAACTTACATGATTGCAAGCTTTTGTTCTAGGAGATGTGAGAGTTATATGATGTAACTCTTTAGGTGATAGTCTCTTTTAAATTCTATGTGATGAATTTTGTAGACTTTGTGATTGATTGCTATTTACATATCACCACACATGTATCTCAAGTTTTTGCTAGTAGCACACACTACACAAGTTACTCTTTGCTAAACACTGTACATGTTATTGTGTGTGTTTTTGGTTTGACCAACCAAGTTTGAAAATACCTTGAGTTATTATGCACAACATATTTGCTGCTGGAAGAATTTAAAGGGAGAATGATTGAAATGTTTTTTGGGAAAAGTGGGTTCAAAACATGGGTTGTTGAAAAAGCATTCTCATTTCATACTCATGCATTTTGTTCATTAATTTTAATGCTTTTGAGGAGTTGTTTGCCCAACTTGTGTTGTTTTTTAAAACTGTGATTTTTCTCAAAATTTTGTAAGCCTCTGCCTGTTTCGATCGATCCATTCTATTTTTCAATCGATCGAAAATGTACTTAAAATGTTTTATGAGTCTCTGGTTGATTCGATCGATCGAATGTAATTTTCGATCAATCGAATATCGCGAATCAGGTTTTTTAAAACTCAGACTTTGACTTGTTTAAATCACTTTTCAAAAAGTTTTTCAAACCTTTTTCTCTCTCTCCGACTCAGCAAGCTTACTCATCAATTTTTTGTCGTTTTCCGGTGAATTTCTTGTAAGGTTTCTCTCTCCAAGGGCCGGTATGTCCATTATACCCTTTGTTTTTCATTTATTTTCAGTTTTTCATGCATTGAAGGTTAATTTTCAGACTTAACAAATTTTGGGGTTTTTGATGATTCAAACCTTTTTCTATGAAATTGATCACTAGGTTTTTGTTTTAGGATGTTATAAACTTGATCTTGAAGGTTTAATTTGATCAATTCTGTGATTTGTGAGAAATTGAAATTTCTAGGGTTTGTTCTAATCCGATTTGGGGATTTGTTCAAATTAGGTTCAATTGATGCAATTGGTTTGTTGATTTGATGTAATTGATCATTATAATGTGTATTCTATCTTGTGTGATGATCAATTTCTCAAATTTTTCTCAAAATCTTAACAAGTGGTTTTAAATTTTGGGTTTTTGTTAAAGGACTCTTTGCTCAAGCCAATTTTGTGAAATTGAACTTAAATTGAACTTTATTTTACTGCATTAGTACCTGCATCATTGCATTTTGATTATTCATGCGTCATATAGATTTTTGTTTTATTTTTTGTGTTAACTTGCAGTCTACCCTTGGTTTGTGTTTTTGTTTTTGTTCTTTTGGTTCTTTCTGTGTGCCTTTGTCCTTTCCTTAGCATCATACTTAGGAAGACTAGAGCTCGTAGGTCTATTCCCTCACCTCCTCCTCCTCCCTTTGACCGTGAGAGGTTTCCTAGTGAAAAAAACCATGAGACCTTTGAGAAGCTGAACCTTAAGAGAAAGATTTGGGTTGAGCGTTTTATTTTGTTAGATGAGGTTGATCCTGCCATTAGGGCAAATTTTGAGCGTATGGGCTGGTTACCTCTGCTGGATATTTCTGATCCTCCTCCTCCAGCTACCTTGATTAGAGAGTTCTTTTCGAATATCTCTATCCGCATCTGTGATTCCAATACTTTGGTAAAGAGTTGGATACGAGGTGTAGAGTTCACCATTACTCCTAATGTAGTAGCTGATGCTCTAGGGGTTCCTTTGGTCCAGCATCCTGTTTATCCGTATGATGAGTTTCCACCCTTGGATGATGTCATGCCATACATTACTGGGTCTTCTATCCAGTGGGGTTCTGATCCTCGGATCACCACTGCTGAGCTATCTGAGTTGCACTATCTCTTCTTTAGGATAGCTTGTTATTCTGTGTGGCCTATCTCTCATCTTCACACCATTCCTCTTGAGCGGTGTGTCTTTTTGTACGCTCTTGTTACTGATGCTTCTATTAGTTTTTCTCACTTGTTTCTTCGCTCTTTGAATGAGGTTTATAGGAGTTTATCTTCTGCTCATGCTTTTGTTCATCCTATTTTTATTTATAGGATTTTGTTATATCTTGGTCTAGATGATTTCCCTACTTCTGAGCTCGTACATGTTATAGCTCCCATAGGTGCGTCTTTTCTTAGACAGAGGGCTACCCATCTTCGAGCTGGCTCTAAACATCCTAGGTCTGAGCCTTCTGGTACCGCACCTCCTCCTTCTTCTTCTACAGGTCCTGCTTGTGAGGATGTTGCTAATCCTACTGGTGCTGCTACTGCTGCTGCTGTTCCTCCACCTCCTTCGGATGACTTTGATGTACGTCGTACCTTGGAGACTGTCATGACCGTTCAAGCGATTCATGGTCAGATTTTGGTGGACTTGCTTGATGAGCTACGTGCTTTGAGAGCTGACTTAGCGCATCTTCGTTCTCCCTCACTTCCTTTTGATGATGGCTTGTGATTGTCCTTTGGCATTCCGTCATAAAAAGGGGGAGTAGAGTTTTAAGACTTGTAGAGGAGTTTTTGTAGTTAGGGGGAGTTTGAGATTAGATTGTATCCAGGTGCTTCACCATGTATATTTTCTTTTGATATCATTTTTTTGGGGCTATTCCTGTTAAGGGAGATACATTTATTTTGATATATGATTCTTGTGTTCACTTATTGATTTATATTCATTGAGTTATTCTTTAATATATATCTTTATTTTGTGTTATGTGAAACATACAAGAATACTTTATTTTTGTTGTATCTAACTTAGGGGGAGAGTTAGTTTACATACTTGTTGATTTACTGTTTTTCTGTCACACATGCGTTTGTTGAATATTTCAGGAATATACAGGTTGATTCAATTGAGCT
Source organism: Quercus glauca (assembly GCA_023736055.1). NCBI lineage: Eukaryota > Viridiplantae > Streptophyta > Magnoliopsida > Fagales > Fagaceae > Quercus > Quercus glauca. The sequence continues at coordinate 28,712,369 of CM043322.1, forward strand.
GTTGTCTACACTTGCAACTGATAGATAGTAGTTAGAATTGGATTTGTGTTTATGAGCATTATTTTTGTAAAGGGTTTTCATTTGTAAACTTTGAGTTTTTAATTTGTGTTTTGTCACGGATTGCCAAAGGAGGAGTTTGTTAGGTTCTAAAAACTTAGGACTTTATGTATTTAGAACTCTAATGTGTAATGTTGGCAAACCATGATCAAAACAATATGTTTAGTCTTGTTTAGGCTTGCTCAAAGTTGTGTAATTCATGTAAAGTTGGAATCGAGATGCTGTAGATGTATTAGTACATTTCGGCCTGGCTCGATCGATCGAAGGATAGGCTCGATCGATCAAAAGTCGGCCAGAATGTTTTTCTGTTGAATTTCCAATTCAGCCCTATCTCATTAAACATTTAGGGTTTTATGTTTTTACCCTAGGTATATAAGGCAAAACCCTAGTCACGTTTTTGTGAGTTGCTCTGGTTGTATTGTTGCTTGTACTTTGCTGTTTGTGTGAATCTCTTGTGAGATCATTGAGGAGCTTTCCTTCACATGAACTTAGGGTTTTCAAGGTAGAGATATTTTCAACACTTTGATGATTAACTCAGTTGCTACCATTGGAGCTTAAGAAAACACAAGCGGGAGTGCTTCTATCTTGTGAAGAATTCAAGAAAGAAGGAGTCCGTGAATTCGGAGTTTACACATGGTCGTGTCAGTAAGTTCTACTGGTGGGTAGCATTAGGAAGTCAAGCGGGGAGCTTGTAAGTTCTTTTGTATGAACTTCGATTCTTTCATATAGTGGATTCAAGTTTACCTTGAGGATAACTAGGTCAAATCCTCCCCAGGTTTCCTAGGTCATCATATTATTGTGTTCTTTATATTTTCGCTACTTTATATTTTTGATATGATTGTTTGATTGTGATAACCTAGAATTGCATAAATTGACTAAGTTAATCACTTGGCTAATTCTCTAGGTTAATCCAATTGTTATTTTAAGGGGTCTAAAAACCTAACAAAAGGAAAGAAAGCTACTACAAGATTAAGTCCAAATGGGTATTGGGGCAAAAGTTCAACTGTAAGTTGGTATTTCGGGATAGGCCAGGGTAGTTGGTAAGATTTCTTATACTTGTAACCGCTTGATTGTTGATTAGTGGATTCTTGAGAGTGGTGACCTTAAAATCACCCGGTGGAGTTTTGTCTTGCGAGGTTTTCCCCATTTGTCAACAAATCACCGTATTTAATTTATTTTCCGTTGCACTTAGTATTTTTGGTGATTTGTTGATGCCTTCACGATTTGCATGCAATTGAACTTAATTAATCAATTTGGGTAATTGAATTAATTAATAGGAATCAAGCTATTTTAACCCAACACTTTATATTTAATGGTAGAAAATTGTAATAAGTGGTAAATTTAAAAAATTGTTAGTCCTAGACTCCTAGTGTTAAAACTTTTTTTTTTTTTAAGAAACAAACACATTCGCTAATCCTAACTCCTTTGCTTCTTTTATGCGGCTTGATTTCAATTTTAATAATCATAGTGCTGAAAAAAGACTCATGATTACATTTTTCGCACTATAAAATCTCGAATTTTTCTTTTTGGTTACTTTGTCCGTCCCTTTGAAAAGGAAAAATAACCATATACTACAAACTCAACCGTACTAATTACTACTTACTACACACTCACTTATTTTCCTAAATTTACAAAAACCATAGATTTTACAACTCAAGGGAGTAGAACTTAACCAAAAAAAAAACCATGGTACAAAACTTTGTTTTTGATCAAACAACTTCAACTGCAGTACTGCAATGCAAGCCAGGCAAAGACTCTACCAAATCAAAGGTTAGCATTGATGCCTTAGGCTTTGGCTGGCGGTATGAAAATGCCAAGGGCATTGTTGTTGGTTTTATTCTCTCACATGTACCAAGCCACTTAGCTTGCATGTATTTGTGCTTCCTCCATGGCCCCATGTGCATTTTCTTCTCCTTCATGCATTTTTTGGCAGCCGAGCACAAAATCTTAATTAGGGTTCCTAATCTTTCCGATTTCCCGATGAATACTTCCGGTAGCCGGCTAATTAATTGGTTGTACTCTTCACTAGCTCTTGCCATCTCAAACTCTGCTCGAAAATTTAACTCAATTACCACTCTCACAACTCCTTTCTTAGGATTTGAGTTGTCCAAAACTTCCAAATAAGTGTGCTCCCCTGGAAAATTGCAAGACCAAATTTAGTCACTTTATTTATTTAGCATAGCATATTAATAACATTGCAAAACATGTATTTGATATTTAAAAGACATGGATGTTTATGTCATTTCAAAATTCCATTCGTTAGTGGCACAAGAAATTTATTAGGTAATTCGAGAATATACTCATTTCCTGTTATATATAAGTGAGCTTTATAATAGGTGAAATCTATCCCCTACATGAGAGGGAAAGTATACTCTTGAAGTACTTTTAATTACCCAGTAGCACATTGATAGTGGTAATATTTTTATTTTTGTTGTGAAAGCATTGGTAATAGTATCTAATCTAAGCATTATAGTTTTGGCCCCACTTCATGGACCACATTGGGAACATAATTAGTGATCAATTGGAACCAGTATTTGATAATTCAGAAGCAATGAATGTATTCGTGAATTTCATTTAATGTTTACCTGATGGGATATCTGGTGAGCTCTTCCACTTGGACTTGCAAAGGGCACAATTGTAGCCAACATTTATAAGCCGGTTACATACTTCCCTTCTTAGGCAATTCCGGCAACCTTTGGCCACTGGTCTTGAACACAAACATTGATTATCTGCCGCGCAAAATTCCCTTAGAGCCTCTTTTGTAGCTTGCCGGATTTTGGTCTCAATTGAACTAGTCCTATACAATGTTCCCTGCATAATACACAAAGATTTTTCATATAAACCATTACAACCATATGTAATGAACTAAAATCTTATCACTTCACACACATATATCTACAATCTATGCTAAAAGGCCCTTCTTAATGTTTCAGACAAAGTTCCAAGATTCAAATCTCCCTTCTGGGCCCTCGAAATGACATAAATAAAAAGGTACAATCTACATATCATATATGAAATTTACCTGGAGGGTTTGTTCTTGTTCTTTCCAGAAAACCTTATTCTCTTCAACATTGTAAGAATTTTCATCATCTTCATCATCATAGTTGACAGAGTTGGATGAATTTCCTGATAAATTCTGACCTTCTTCCATAAACCCAAAAACCAAATCTGCAAAACTTGCTTCTTCATCGGAAGATTGGACAAACTCGTCGGAGCTCCAGCGAGTGGGCCCCATTCTAGCCATTTCAAAGGCCATGGAATATTATGTAAGAATCACTCTGCGCTAGTCCGAGGAAAACCCGTGCTTAAGTTGAATGATGGTCTTCACTCTTCACCAAAAATGGCACCTCAATTTATAGTGAGAGTTTTTGGGTCTACATTTTGGGACCCACAAGTCCTAGTTGGCAATTCGGGATGCCGCGAACATAAATGTACATGTCCGGTTAATGCTTACGTGGCAAGTCGCTCTTGGGTGAAGATTAGGTTGTTTTCCGATGGCTGTGCAGATGAATGATACAGCTAGTTCCATGTCAGCATGACCAATGATGTTTTAGATTGGAAACTATTCGGATAATACTCGAATATTTTATTTTTATGCACAACAATTTTTACTACTTCCACTTTTCCGGTCTCTTCTTCTTTTTTTAATTTCCCACTAGTAATGATTAGATGATTAATAAATTGACGAGGTCTTATCCTAATCTTAGCGCGTGGGGACTAACTCAGATGAAGTGAGTAACTACTAATTTTAGAGGGTAACATTAAGGGCACATTAATTTTACAACATATTTTAGATGATAAAAGTTAATAGTTTTAATTTGAGTTTATTATTAACATAATTTTTTCATCAACTAATAATATTTCAGCTCTTATAATTTATTGTGAAATTATTATTAGTTGGTAAAAAAATTATCTCAATAATAGACTCAAATTAAAATTAGTAATTTTTATTATCTAAAATGTGTTGTGAAATTTATGTAAAATCATTATGAAAATATTGTGAATATGATATTTTTAAAAACGGTACTCTATTATTGTTAAGTAGCAGGAATGATTGGCATGAAAAACACGTGGCCTTATCAGTAAATGTTAATGGCTTGGCTTATCCAATTGGAGGGGGGACCTACTAAGTGTCCACATTAAATTGGTTTGGTAGCATATTCCATTCATAATGTCTTGTTCTATAAGTATAATATTAGTGAGCATTTGGATAATTATTACGGGTTATTCCAAATTATGGGTATGTTTTCATTTCATAATGAGGACCAAAACACCCATTAATTAAAGCATATTTCACGTGGATTTGACCAATTCCTAGATGCTTAACTCGCCAACGGTTTTGGGGTTAAGTTGTTTAGCGGCCACCGCTCTCCGAGTCACAAGCACAAACCGAACCAACTTAGAAGTTTCTTTCTTCGTTTTTGGGTTTTAACATTTCAAGTTTTATAATCTTTATTATTTAGTGTTTGTTTTAATTAATGGTTAAGAGAATTGCACCAAATAATCGTTTGATGCTTATCAAATGGCATGGATAACGGGATAAGTATCTTTTTCTTTTCTTTTTTTAAATGATCAACGTGTGAAAGCATACCCGTGTGAACTGTAAAGATCTTCAAATATGCGAGAGAGAGAGAGAGAGAGAGGGGTATATAATAAGCATACATGTTTCTGTAACATCAAATTATTAATACCTAGAGTTTTTTTTTTTTTTTTTTTTTTTTTGAGGAAAACCTAGAGTTAGAGTTTTAATATGTATACATGTTTCTGTAATATCCATTTATTAATACCTAGGCGTCATATGATGAAAACTTAATTGTTATTTTTGTATTTGTATCTACAGTTATCTTAAGAGTTAAGACTTAAGACATTTAAAATTTAGATTGTACATTTCACGTTGATTAGAAGTTATAATTCTGTCAAGATATATATATATTTAAAAGAAGTCACAGTTAACAATATAAAATCTTAAGTTCAGGATCGTGTTATAGACCATGTAAATTTTTGTTACTTACAAGTTTCTCTTTGTAATAAAATTGAATGAAAATTTTTTGTACTAATATGATATTTTTTAGGGGAATCAATATGATCCATAATTTTTGTACTAATAAGTTTTTTTTAGGGGAATCAATATGGCCATAATGTAATATTGATAGAAGTTACAAACTTACAACAGATATAACTTGAATCTAACTCCAAATTTATTGTGTATATTAATTGTTAATCCCTATTTGAATCACCATCATTCTATTTTAGCCATATAAAGAGCTTTGCCCACATAATGGCATAAATGAGCTTTGTATTTTGTTTTAGCATTGAAATTAATGAAAAAACAAATTGGCAGAAATATAATAAGAAAATAAGTAAAGGTGTAGAAGGAGAGTAAATAGAAGTAACGAATTAATACAGTTTGACCTAACAACCTACGTCCATATGAGAAAATCAAAGTTGCTAAATCTTTGATATTATAAACTTTTTGTTACAATATGACCCTAAATATAAGAGCTAACCCAATACTAGCATGAGTCTGCAATATACTTGGGCCATTGCATCTTCAACACAACCTATAATATTTTTAACACAGGTACTCCTTAAAACTCAAAATATAAGTTTTGAAGATGCTTGAAGTTTGGAATATGCGCTTGTGAAGATGCCTTAAAGATAACCATGAATAACTAACTAGATAGAATGTATAATGGGTCGGGCACAATTTGGAATGAATAGTGCAAAACGATGCTAGTGACAATAGACAACGATGATGAATGAATGTTAGAATATAGCTACAGCCTACAAAGTCCTGAGAATGGCTAAACCTGTGACCAAATAGTGGTTGCTAAGGCCAAAGGACAACTACATTGATGGCACGAGGAATATTGGTGAAGGACAATGTCGTGATGAAACAAGTGAGTGAGTTGGTTGATTTCTGAACGGTTTAGACCCCTTAAACTATAACCAGATTGCGTAACCTAGATTAATTAGCCAAGTTGTTACTTAGTCAAATTAAACAATTCTAGGTTAAAACAATCACAAAATCATATCAAACATATAAAACATATAAAGCAGCAGAAAATAAATAACACATGATATGATCACCTAGGAAATCACACGGAAAAACCTAGGGAGGATTTTACCCACCGATCCTCAAGGCAAAACGGAATCCACTAAAAAATAATTGAAGTTCTTACAAAAGGACTTACAAGCTCCCCGCTTGACTTCCTAATGCTACCCACCAGTAAAACTTCCTGACACGACCACGCGCAGGCTCCGAGTCCACGGACTACTTCTTTCTTTAAATCCCTTGATTAGCTACAAGCACCCACGCTTGATATTCTTTAAGCTTCAAAGGCAGCAACCAAGTTGATCATCAAGATGTTGAAGTGATCTCAATCTTGAAAACCCTAAGCTTTGTGTAAAGGAAAGCTCCTCTAAATCTTACAAGAGATTTACACAAAACCGCAATGTATGAGCAACAATACAACTTGTGCAACTCTGAAAAACGTGGCTAGGGTTTGCCTTATATACCTAGGGCAAAAACATAAAACCCTAAACGTTTAAAGAGTTTGGGCTGAGTTGGAAATTCTACAGAAAACGCATCTGGGCCGACTTTCGATCGATCGAGTCTAACCTTCGATCGATCGAGCCAGGCCGAAATGCCCCAATGCATCTGCAGTCACTCGATTCCAACTTTACAATATTAAACCAATTTTGAGCAAGCCTAAACAAGACTAAATACATTGTTTTGATCATGGTTTGCCAACATTACAAGTTAGAGTTCTAAATACATAAAATCCTAAGATCTTAGAACCTAACAATTTTGCATAAATTGAACCCTAAAAGAATGAGTGATGGTCTAATTTGTGTGACTTTTGAGCTTGAAATAGGAAAATGGATCTCAAAATTTAAATTTATGTGAATAACAAAGTAGAAAAGTGCCTTACTCAAAGAAAAATAAAGGCCCAAATCGGTCGGTCAATGATAGTAAGCACAGGTCAACAATGGTCAAGAGGTCAATGCCGATCAACAATGATCGGTGACTATCAATGACAGCTGGAAATAGTCAACGACGGCAAGGGTTTGACATGGTGCTGATGTAATAGTAGGTTAGACGTGGCCAGCTGAGGAGATGATATGTGTCGAAATACTAGGGATGAGGTGGTAATAAATGACGTCTTGTTGATGTTGCACTAAGATTGATGTGGTATGCTTTAGAGTTTACATGTGGCAGAGAACTAGGTCTAGCGTGGCATGTGTCAAGGTTAGGCATCTGTTTATGCGTGTCAACACATGAGTAGAGTCCTACTCGGCAGTTGGCACATGAAAGCACGGGTGAAGCCATGAGTGTATGACCAGAAATTTGGGCAGCACGTGGAGGAGTGTGTGGTGTTATATAAGCGGTGATTCAAGAGCAATCAAAAAATCTTTGATTGATGACAAAATAGAGGCTTTAAAGGCTAAAATATGAGGAAAACAAATCTGAAAAAGTGTCAAGACAGAGGTTGACAATGACAAATTCGAACAATGGTTGGTACTAGTACTGAGCCGAATGATGATTTGTGGTGACTGAGTCGAGGGGTGGTCGATAATGGACTTCTATAACCTTAGTGAAGGCCAAACAAAAAAGTGACTTACATACAATGTTTAAAACATTAAAAAAAAAAAAAAAAAGATATATATAGAAAGAGAGAAAGTAGAAGTAAGGAATTAATGTGATTTGGCTTAATAGTCTAAGTGTCTAACTCTTCTACAAAAGGCCTAAATTCGTTACATTTTTTATATTTAGAACTATTTGTTTAAGTGGACCCTAAATTGGTATATATAAAAACTTTCCTTCTACTAAGCACTATTAAAACATTTCCCATCCAAAAAATGAATGTACTACCACGCACCTACAATACACTTGACCTCGTGAACTATAATATCTTTTAACACAATTCACAAATATTTTTAACAAACCCAAGAGTCCATTTGAATAGCAGCCATCAAATCCCACATTTCAAGCATGTTATATTAGAATCTTGTGAATATATAAATATCAAGGATGCACAAATATTTTATTTGGAATATTGTATTTGTGTTATGTTTATGTTGTACCCGTGTCATAATGATGTCCAATATGCCGTATCATGTTATAATTATTTTAAAATTATTCATGTCGTCGTATCGTATCCATACCAGTGTCCGTGTCTGTGTTCATATAATTATTTAAATCCACTTTTAAGTTAATGTGCACAAAAATTATCTAATATTTTCACTCTGAACCTCTCTAAAAACAGAAAAATAAAGAATTTCAGTTCTTTTTGGGTAGATGAAGTAATTTCTTACTCAACAAGTTCGCTATTAATACTAATAGTAACAATTCATCGTTTATGAGATAAATATAAAGGGATAGCAAATAAGTTGTCCAGTCACCATGCACCTACAGTTACAGATTACGCAGGAGTAGAGACCTGACTAGACCACTTTCAAAAATCAGTGCCAGTAATAATATTTTGATCCCCCAACTTCACCTCATTTTGATGTTGATGGCCTTCCCGCAAAAAATGAGAGACCCGAAAGAGAATGAATAGATGCTTGACTGCTGTTGAAAAGAGCCGCTTATATTGAATGTGACCATATTCCATATATTTCGTTTAGGAAAATTATGTTTTTATATTCACTATTCATGTACACTTTACGAGTAAACAAATGTGTACAATATTACGTAAACATATAATCGTCCTATCGTTTACCATTCTTTAGATGTTGTTGCTTGTAGGTAAGTCATGATTGTGATTCTGATTGAAGTTAGGCTTCCTGTGTTGTTCTTAAGGCGTATCCGCATATATCACCTGTACAAAGATAGATATTCAAGTATGGCATGCAGCATTTGCTAGAATACATGAATGAAGCTAGATTCATAGCCTGGGAAAGCTTATGATCGAATTTGTTATTGGTAAAATGTCACATTCTTGCACCATAAAAAGGTCTGTGAAGTTGTTATATTCTTTATTTTGTCTCCATTTGAAAGTTCGTAGCTTGAAGTACAGCCCAATTGACCCCAAAAAAATAATTTTCTTTGATACAAAACTTATCTGCATTAATTTTAAAATGGAGCTTCCTCTTTCAAGTTGCGTAAAGTGGGTGTATATAATTTCCACCCAGCTTGTGGAAAATGATATTTGATCTAGATCAACACAACTTGACAATTGACATAACCATTTTCTACTTCTAGATATACATGAAATAAAATAAATCCCTTGTTCATTGCAACACACAATATTATTATGATGTATTAGAGTTACAGTACTGAAACAAAACATATTAATCTATATTTTTAAGAAAAGGATTGACATAAGAGATACATAATTGAACTGTTACAAAAGCTGAGTATAGATTATTGTAAATAAGCTTTTCTAATTAACTAAGCAGGTAGACTATAGGTAGCCGAAATTAAACTCTTTAATTATTAGACCTCAACAGCATAAAGTACAATTTTCACATTAATAAAAGAAATTTCCTGGACTTTTGAGCCTTGCTAGAGGACACTTTGACAACTAGCAGTATAAAAAAGATCTCCATAAAAGTAAAAAAAGAAAGAAAGATATCCTAATACAATCAGAGTGCAAACATGGATTGGGATATTTGTTATAAAATTTTGATGACAGGGAATCCCTTGAAAAGAAAACCTTAGTAAATTACAAAATTGTTTCCACCATATCTTAAGCTGGTATAGTTGAAAGATTAGAATTCACTTGTCTTTTCCCTATTGTTCCCTTTATACCAATTTCTACTCTTTTTCCAGAGATACATTTGAAAGATCATGATTACCTCACCCTTTGCCTATATTAAATTAGCAAGATATGTGGAGGGTTACCAGCCAACAAATAGATGACACAAACTACATGGCATCTTCGACTTTGAAATCAGTAATAAGTGAATCCACAATGCTGAGTGTGAATCACGATGAGCTCTAAAAAACTAGATAAAACCTGTACTGATCATAAAGATAAGAACAGATTTATATTGTTCACAAATAGTTAAAGCGCAAATAAAGTATCAAACACGTCGCTCTATGATAACTGTGTTTAAATTTACACTCCCATGTTTTCCACACAAAAGTTGCATTTTTTGAAAAGATCTATACAAGGTTTAAGCCTAGCTCCACCAACTTTGCAGAAAACCAGCAACTTGATTCTTAATTGAATATGTATAGAGGAGACACGGAAGGACACAGCTCTATACAATTTAACCTACGCTAATAAAAACTTTTGTTTGTGGATATGAAATCATTAAAAAGCATAGATCACTCACAATAGGTGAGCTTTTCAATCCAACAACTCTTTCAATGGCATTGGCATATTCCATTACATTTCTGACTGTCTACCAAAAGAGGAATTTATTCTTGTGCAAAATCATATGCAAATTAATTGTTCACCTTCTTCAGTATGACAACAAGCACTTATATCTCGATTAAAAATCATCCCATTGCTGTGATAGCTGCCAGCACTCAGTTGATTGTACTCTCATTTATCATGAATAGAACTTTAAATGAGTTGAGTTGAATTAACTATTAAAAAGTTCAAAACTAGTTTGTTTTATTTAATTTCAAACATAAACTTGAATTAACTATTAAAAAGTTCAAAACTAGTTTGTTTTATTTAATTTCAAACATAAACCAAGATTGAGTTCATCACCAAGTTAAATTATATGTTCAAATTTAATTCATTTTCTTATTTGAATTAGCTCGAACTTGTTCACGAATTACTTAATTGATTGAATTTTTCATTCTCTATACAAAAATGAAAATACGATTAAAAATTTTCACTCCTTAACAAATATATGCTAATAATTAATAACTAATTTATTTTTGAGTGAACACTTTTCATCCATGAAATTGTACAAGTTATATTAACTAACCTTGATTTTTAAAAAGCATATACAATTTTAACTAACAAAATTGGCTATTTATATTATCAATTAATTACAAATAACAATTTGATATCTTTTATATTTATTAACAAACTTAAATAATCCAAGTCTACAATATTTATGAATAGCTTGGTTTAATTTACAGGTCTAAATTCATGAATCACTCTTACAAGAGTCTTAAATACTATCATATTCACTCTTGATTTCCTAAATATAAAAATAACAACAATCAAGCCATAGCCATAAAATTTTGGACTTAGCTATGGATCCTCAACAAACTAGTTAAAGCCAATCATATATATTATTTTCCATCATTTTATTCTATTCAAAGTAATATTCTTTGTTACTTCATTAATTAATTTGTAATTTTTTTTGACTACTTGTTGATGTTATATATTTTTGGTCTTTTTATACATTTTTTTACGTTTCCTTAACTTGAATAAAGTTACACTTTCTCAACAGTGCATCAAGCACTCTTCTTTAAAAATGACAAAACCATATTATTCCCCCTCATATTTTCATCAATAGGAGGCCACTCATATCATGAAGTAAATTTCCTCTTTTAGAATCCTCTATATATGTGTGTGTGTATATATATATATATATATATATTTGTATTTCAACTTATCCATATTCTAAACAATCTCATTTAAGCTATATTCATTTTATGAATGTATTGCTTCTTAACCTTTGCAACATTCAATAACATAGAACATAAGGTACTATAATTGTCTTGCAAAATTTTCCTTTTTATTTTTTTTATTTTTACAATCACACAAAATTCCTAATGTGCTTCTCAATTTTATTCAATACTCTGCTTTTATCATATAATTCACATCATCTTCTATCCTTCTATTTTAGTGAATTATTAATTCAAGCTATCAATCGTGAATACTTGATATTATTCTCTATTATCGAAAGCGTTACAGACGTTGGTTTCTGCGTAGCTAGCTAGGCATTACCGCATATCATTTTCACCAACATAGATCCCATTTCAAATAGAAGCATGTACATGTACAACATACTATTCATAAATCATAATCATTTGAAAAATACAACTTTAGCTGGTAGTCGTTAGATTGCGTTTAAAAATAATACTATTTTAATAATTAAACTGAAAATTACTATTTTAGTAATAACTCACTGTCTTAGAGTGTGCATAGTTTTCTATCACGGTTCCTTGTGTTATGCTTAGACAAATTGATATGATGACAATCATTTTGCTTAAATTTCTGATGAAATGACACTTTTCTCGACCATTCTGTAGTTTTATATCTCTTTCAATTGTAAATTTAGTGAAATTACAAAAATGATTAATCCAGACCATATATATAAGTTTCACTCTTGTAATTCTCTTGAAGGAAAGAAATAAATTAAATTAGACAATAAAGATAAAATACCAAAATCCCCAACAATTTGACATCTCTTTTACAACTTTTCAAAGATAAAAAGTAATATGTCGTTCTTTTACACTACAAACAAACCAACATTCTCATTCAATATTATTATTGTTACAGTAGATGAGGCATAAAATAATTTGACTCACCAGACTAACATTAATACAGTACTATTAGTTGGAGCATATGGAGTAAAGACATAGTTTTTTTTTTTGGCTAGGTAAACGTCAAATTCCATCATTTCCATATCTGTAGCAGCGTGTTTTATAATTGTGCACCTACCACTTGGCAAAAATAAAATAAATCTTTCACTATTATGAAAACGACAGATATATCTATATTCCTTTTCATATTATGAAAAAGTGACAATTAATAATAATAATTATTATTATTATTAAAAAAAGGATTAGGAAAATAATATCAAGACCTTTACGGCATGCTAGCCTTAAAGAAAGTTTTCACCACCCCACGCCACCTCATATTCTCTCTCGTTACTAAGTGATCTATCCTTATAATATTAGAAAGTTGCTAAGTGAACTATTTTATGGATCATAGATAATTTGGCAGCATTGTGGCAAGTGGCAAGTGGCATTGTTAAATAAATTAATAAAGAATGTAGACAAAATAATCCGCGTATTTTTGTATCTGTAACTGTATAATAGAGCACCTTTATATAAAGGCACGAGAAAGTGTTTTACAAGTAATAGATCTGCATAGTAAGTAAAGTAAATTGAGTCTTAGCTCAATGGGCTAGGCGTGTACGTGTATAGTAAATATATATTAACAAAGAAGATAAAAGAAAGAAATTCAAGTAAATTTTGACCTTAAATTTGTTGCTAGTTTTTAGATAATGGAGTAGTTCATGAAAATCAATGAGTTCGAACTTCGAAGTTATGTTTGGTTTCACCCTCCTTAGTCTTCTTACTACTACTATTATTTGTTATCTATAATTTATTATTGAATTTATACTTTTATGTACTTTTGGATGGAGAAAATGGGGACAGGAGATAAGAAGAGGAAAAAGGACGAGACAAACACACTGAGATATATATATAGCTAGGTTATAACATTAATTACAAACACATTATATAAGTTAATATATATGAGATGCATTGCCTGGTGCCTGAGGAATTAACCAACAGATTAATATTGCATGTGGATACAAAATTAAATTAAATTAAATTATTTTGTAAATGCGATCTCCCTAGCTTAAACTATAACAAAAAGTTAATCTTAACTAATTAAAAAACAAAACCTAGAATAAGGATGATTAAAAATCTTGCTGATGGTGTGATCCAGATTTCAAAAGACAAAATAGTAAAAGTAAACATCCAATGTTTCGTTAAATAAACATACGTACCCACATAAGAATAAAGAAATGTGCTTTTTATAAAGTATTGGTTTGTGGTACACCTAAGGAACCCACATCATTACCTTTACATTAGTATATATCTTCCCATTATCTGTCTTTAGACATTAAGATAATTAAAAGGCACAACTTTGCTGAGAGAGAGAGAATCTAAGGTGTTTCGTCATACACATACAATATAAGATCCTATAGAAGATATAGATATCATTTGCAACTTGATACCTAGTTTAAGTTTCCTAAAAAACTATGCAGAGTAGGAAGAAAAACGCCTGATTTAGCATTATACGTATTGATCTGAGTAGTTTACACAGCACCATACATGCATGTGATATATATAATGAACTACATTTATATGTATATTACATGTATATATGTATCAGTGTTTTTTTTTTTTTTTTAATGGAATATCAGTGTATCTATTAATTGGTCTAACCCTAATGATTGTTCTTAGAAATGACAAGGTTTGGTTTTAGAGAACAAAATGAAGGCAAATAGGAATAAGGATAGTTTGGTGAATTGGCAATGGATGAGAGAGACTTAAAATTTATTTATTTTGATGAAAAGAGAGACTTAAAATTAAACTGTATAGGGGTCCACATATATATGGGTGCAATATCGTTGTGAGAATATGGTTGAATTCTTGGTAAGGACTAAGGACGTGGCAAGCTTAAGTTTTAGATGAGATATGAACTAGGAAACATCTCCTAATGGTGATGTTGAATTCTTTTGATACGAATATATTCTTTCTGAGAGGACAGCTTGCCACTCTTTCTCTTTCAGTGATCAGAGAATTATTTTATGGCCCATGTCATGTTAGCAGATGTTTGCCTTAGAAGGCGAGAGTAAGTCAGCTGCTGTTTTGGTGTTTCATCACCTATAAATGATTGACACATGTTCCAAAAAAACACATCAACTGACTCCACTAGGTACATTAACAGTCAAAATAATTATCTTTGTACAAGCTTGAAGTTATCAGTAATGAATAAATAATTAAATATCAAAATATCTGCAAAATATCAGCAAAATATCTGTGAAATATCAGTGCATACAGATCTTCAATGGTTATAGTGAAGGCCTCGACTGTGTCATTCTCATCACATCCAAATAGCTTAATACAGAAAGTACCACTAGGGGTGAATGCGGTCCAGGTAGTGCTTAGTTCTCGTTGACCCCAAAATGGCTTAATTAAGCAAGAGAAAAAATGTGAAGCAAAATGACAATTCCGGAATCATTTCCAGTAGGTAATATGAAGTAAGAGATTAAAAGAAGTTTACCAAAAAAAAAAAAAAAGAGATTAAAAGAAATAATATCCATTATGAGTACGAAGCAAAGTTGGATAATATGGTAGCTCAGAGAATAACTGATGTGGATTAAGGAGCTACAAGGATGAGAGAAAAACCAATATGAAAGAAATTTTAGCAGTACTGAGGACTTCATTACCTAACAACAAAACTAGACATTAATTATAAAGTATGCCCCTAGATTTGATTTATTATGTCCAAATTAAGCTTTCAAAGTTTGAAAAATGGGCAAAAATGTTGGATCTATTTGTCACTGTGTATCTGATTAAAACAAATTTTCCTTAACAAGAAATACCACATTCTAGAAATGAGGCAGACATCCTCCATGTGAATATAATGGCTGAAAACATCTTTCATTATTATGCCATAGTATGTGGACTGAACACTAAGATGTAACATGATAACCATCAGTAGCCATTCATGACTAAGCAATTAACATCCACTTGAGGATATATACATGCTTTTCTAGAAGCATATATATGGGAAATAATTTTGAGCTTCTGTTACATCACAAGACAACTTGGATTGGATTGGATTGGACTATTAAATTACTGATGTGAAAGTCTCCAAATGAATGGTGAACTTAGCAGTGAAAGCGTGTGAAAATCTTCAATGGTTATTGTATGGAAAAGTTAGCAAGAGCAGCTAACTTGTATATATTCCTTCAGAGAGATATTCTAGATATATGTCATACAGGAGGGATTAAGGATATAAAAATCTCATTTTAAGGCTATAACTAAGGATATTTACATTGGGAAATACATGAGGATTAAAGATTTTGCTCTTAATTAGTAGGACATCTGTCCATAGAAAAATTTCTCTGAATGTCTAAAACACTGCTTAGCCTATTTCCTATGTTCTGATCATATCTATATTGCAAATAATTTTATTCTTGTTTGAGCTTTCTGGATGCATCAAGGCTTCTATGTAGTGTTTGACTAATATGACATTGGTAAACTATTGGTGAATCCGGCCATAGCAGGGTATGAATTACATATTAGTCTATCCCATTAAATTATGTAACCAAGGAAAGTGTTAGTGTATAGATTAGGCTATATTAGCCCAATGAGCTTAGCCCAGTATATTACTTGTACTACACTTATATTGCTTGTACTGCACACATACCTAGCCTTACTTGTACTGCACACATACCTAGCCTATATAAGGCTCTCTTTTGTACATTGTTTCATACACATTAATATACTGACTATTCAGTCATTCTCTCTCTCTTTATATTCTTAACATGGTATCAGAGCCTTCCCTCTGATTTTTTTTGGTTCCTGTGGATATCTCCGGCGTTCTTCCGCTGCCCTCGCCTTCATCCAGTAGTCACTGTCAGAAGCGAGTCACCGCCGTCACGCCCACAACACTAAAACACTCGGATTTCATCAGTTTGTTGATCAAACCGCCAAAGTAAAGGTACACATTGACAGATTTGACAGTCCCGAGCAAAACCCAACAAAAATTTTCCAGAAACAACCTTGCACGCGCTCCCACGCGCCGTCAGAAGTTTCTGCCTCACGAGCACGCGCCTCCACGCGCCGCCACGCGCCGTCTCTCTCTTCCACGCGCCTCACGCGCCGGTCGCGCGCCTTCCACGCGCCGGGCACGCGCCTCACGCGCCCTGCTGTGTTTCACGGACTGCCACGTCAGCCCTAGGGTGACATCAGCATCCACGTCAGCATCCACGTCAGCATTCACGTCAGCATTCCACGTCAGCATCAGCCGTTGACCGTTGACCGTTGACCTGACCGTTGACTTTGACCAAAGTCAAAAATTTTTCAACAGGACCTGTCTTGCTCAGTTTTTCGCGTAGATTCCGATTTTGAGCTCCGTTTCTGCATTTGAGGTCTCTAAATCTCATTTTTTGGTCATTTTCTTCATTATGGCTCAACAAAATGAACGCGACATCATACGTCCTATCACCATTATGTTGGATGGTCCTACTAGCTATCATGCATGGTCTCAGAATATGACTGTTTTTCTCAAGGGTCGTAAACTGTGGAGATATGTGACTGGTTCAATTCCTAAGCCAGTGCCAAACCCTAAGTCGACAGTCATAGCTGCTAAAGAGTCTTCCACGACTGCTGTTGCAACAGATGATTATGAAGATCGCCTAGAGGAATGGGAGAGTATTCAGAGTAAGATCTTATCTTGGTTTATTAATACCTCTATTCCCTCCATTCATAATCTTCTTCCTCGTCTTGAGACTGCTGAGGCTGCTTGGAAGTTTTTGGCCGATCGCTATAATTGTACTAATGATTCAAGCTTGGAGTTCCACATTGAATCAAAACTTTATCAAATGCGCCAAGAGACAGGTCAGTCCATTTCTGATTTTTATTCTCAGACTTCTACTATGTGGGAACAACTCTCTGCTGCAGATCCTCCACTAGTGTGTTCTAAGGACATTGAGCTCTTTGTCAAATATCGGGATCGCCGTAAATTTATGCACTTCATGATGGGTTTGCGTGAGGATTTTGAGCCTACTAGGGCTTCTTTGCTTAGCCGGTCTCCTACTCCTTCTCTTGATGCTGCAGTGAAGGAGCTCATCTCTGAGGAAAACCGTCGACCTGCTCATCACATGTCATCATCTGATCATGTATTGGCTACACCATCTCCACAGCCTCCCATTGCTGCATTCACAGCTCCTCCACGAATAAACTCTGGGCGTTCCACCTCTCAGTCTTCCAAAGGTATTCGCTGTGAGTTTTGCCGTGCTAAAGGTCATGACATCTCAGTTTGTCGCAAGCTGCAGAAATTTATGCAAGAGCAGAATAAAGCTTCTCTTTCTCGGGCAGCTGCTGTATGTCCTTCTGATCCATCGGTTCCTACAGGTCCATCTTTGGCTTCCTCACTTACTACGGCTGATATCGAGGCAGTTGTTCAACAGGTTTTATCCCGTACTTCCACTGCCCTTTCTGCCACCTCAGGTAAACAATCTTGGTTTTTTGATACTGTTTGTTGTAACCATATGACTCCTGATGAATCCCAATTTTCTGATAAGGCACCCTTAGAACATCCTGTCACTATTTACACTGCTGATGGCACTCCTATGCCTGTTAGTCATAAAGGAACAATCTCTTCTCCTTGTTTATCCCTTAGTGACACTTTTCATATTCCAAAGTTATCCCTCAATTTGCTTTCTGTTGGTCAACTTTGTGAATTAGGCGTAGATCTTCTATTTACTAATCATGGTGTGGATGTGCAGGATCCCCGGACGGGTCAAGTGCTTGGGACAGGCCGTAAGGTTGGTCGCATGTTTGAGGTGAAAGATTTGAAGATTCCTTCACAAGTTATTTCTGCAGCTGCTACCACTGCCACCTCCTCACCTGATCTATGGCATGCTCGCCTTGGTCATCCATCCTTATCTCGTCTTCAGTTGTTAGCTTCTCAAGGTCATTTAGGTTCAGTTCAGTTTCAAAAATTTGATTGTACTTCCTGTCATTTTGGCAAACAAACAAAATTACCCTTTAATAAAAGTGACTCATTTTCTTCTGCACCTTTTGATCTTATACATTCTGATATTTGGGGTCCTACACCTGTTCCTACTGAGGGGGGATCTAGATATTTTGTCATATTTGTGGATGATTTTTCTCGATATACTTGGATTTATCTGCTTCACCATAGGTCTGAACTTGTGTCTATTTACCAAACATTTCATAAAATGATTGAAACACAATTCAATCGCACTGTCAAAATTTTTCGATCAGATAATGCTCAAGAATATAATGATAAATCTTTCCTATCCTTTTTAGACAATCATGGTACACTTACTCAGCGGTCTTGTCCTTATACCTCTCAAAAAAATGGTCGTGCAGAACGAAAACATCGTCACATTCTTGATGTTGTCCGCACCCTTCTCATCTCTGCCTCTCTTCCTGAGCGCTTCTGGGGTGAGGCTGCACTCACTGCAGTATACACCATTAATCGTATCCCTTCACCAACTACACACAACAAATCACCATTTGAGCTTCTCTATAGTCAAACCCCCGACTACTCTTCTCTTCGGGTTTTTGGTTGTGCTTGCTTTGTTTCTCTTCCTCCTCATGAACGAACAAAGCTCCAACCTCGTGCTTGTCTCTGTTGTTTCCTTGGTTATGGTGTATCTCGAAAGGGGTTTCGCTGCTATGATCCCATCTCTCATCGTCTTCGTGTCTCCCATCATGTTGAGTTTTGGGAACATCGTCCTTTCACGAGTCTTCAGCAGTTTTCTACATCCTCTTCCTCTGAGTCTCCTATTTTTACTGATCTTTTCCTCCCTCTCTATCCTGAACTTGTGGAGGATTCTTCAACATCGGCTGCCTCTCCAGACGACTCATCTCCGGTTCTGTCCCCGGCATATGACCCGCCTGTCTTGGATCCTGTGGCACCACCCTCTCCTGAGTCTCCTGATGGTCCTGAACTTCGTCGTTCCACTCGGGTAAGCATTCCTCCCCCTTATCTCTCTGATTATCACTGCTCTTTTGCCCTTGCCACCCTCTATGAACCTCATACCTATCGTGAGGCCCATACTGACCCTCTTTGGCAGCAAGCTATGAATGATGAACTAGATGCCCTTCATAAAAATCACACTTGGGATATGGTTGATTTGCCTCCTGGTCAGTCTGTAGTAGGTTGTAGGTGGGTTTACAAGATCAAGACCAAGGCTGATGGATCTGTTGAACGATACAAGGCTCGCCTAGTTGCCAAGGGCTTTACCCAAGAATATGGCATTGATTATGAGGAAACATTTGCTCCTGTTGCTCGCCTTACATCTGTCAGATGTCTCATTGCTGTGGCTGCTGTTCGCCGTTGGCCTCTTTATCAAATGGATGTGAAGAATGCTTTCCTAAATGGAGACCTTCAAGAAGAAGTGTACATGCAACCACCCCCTGGCTATCCACACTCAGGCAGTCAAGTTTGTCGCCTTCGCCGTGCTCTTTATGGCCTTAAGCAGGCTCCTCGAGCTTGGTTTGAAAAGTTCAGCTCAGTTGTTGCTCAACAGGGTTTCACTTCGAGTCCTTATGACACTGCTCTCTTCGTCCGAAGATCTTCTGCTGGTATCACTCTTATTCTTCTCTATGTTGATGATATGATTATTACTGGAGATGATTCTGCAGGTATCCGCTCTCTTCAGCACTTCCTTAGTCAGCATTTTGAGATGAAAGATTTGGGCACTCTCAGCTATTTTCTTGGGCTTGAGGTTACCTCATCCTCTGATGGATACTATCTTTCCCAAGCTAAATATGCTTCTGATCTCCTCTCCAAAGCAGGTATCACTGACAACAAGACTGTTTCCACTCCTTTGGAATACAATGCAAAGCTCACACCCTTGGATGGTGAACCTATCTCTGATGCTACTCGCTATCGTCAGTTGGTTGGTAGTCTGATCTATCTCACTGTTACTCATCCAGATATTTCACATGCTGTGGGTATGGTTAGTAAGTTCATGGATGCCCCTCGTTCTGTCCACTATGCTGCTGTTCTTCGGATTCTTCGGTATGTCAAGGGTACACTTTATCATGGTCTACACTACTCCTCTCGGTCTTCTCTTGAGCTCCATGCTTATTCAGATGCAGACTGGGCAGGTGATCCGACTGATCGATGCTCTATCACAGGTTTCTGTTTCCTGTTGGGTACTTCTCTTGTCTCATGGCGTAGCAAAAAGCAGGATGTTGTTTCCCGTTCCAGTACTGAGGCTGAGTATCGTGCCCTTGCCGACACCACCTGTGAGCTTGTTTGGCTTCGCTGGCTCTTGGCTGACATGGATGCTCCACAGCCCACTGCTACTCCTCTTTATTGTGACAATCGTAGTGCTATCTACATTGCTCATAATGATGTCTTCCACGAACGTACCAAACACATTGAGATCGATTGCCACATCACTCGCCAGCATCTCAAGAAAGGCAATCTCAAGTTGTTCTCCATCTCATCTGCTGACCAGCCTGCTGATATCTTCACCAAGTCTCACCCGCCTGGTCGTCTTCGAGATCTTATATCCAAACTCCAGTTGGCTTCTTCCTTGCCACCTCGAGTTTGAGGGGGGATGTTAGTGTATAGATTAGGCTATATTAGCCCAATGGGCTTAGCCCAGTATATTACTTGTACTACACTTATATTGCTTGTACTGCACACATACCTAGCCTTACTTGTACTGCACACATACCTAGCCTATATAAGGCTCTCTTTTGTACATTGTTTCATACACATTAATATACTGACTATTCAGTCATTCTCTCTCTCTTTATATTCTTAACAGAAAGCATAAATCAACAATAATAAAATATTTAGCATGAAATAATTTTACATGAAAGTGACACAAGCATAATTTAAAGCACAACTGCTCATGGGGAAGAGTTGGGCTTTTATAAAACAAAAGTACATCCATCCGAAAGGAAGAGATCACCGGAAGTTAAACCCAAAAGTATATAAGAGAATGTGAATGCTTTATTAGTTTATACATATTTTTTACATCCAGCTTCAATGAAAAGTGTCAAAAAAGTAATTTTTACTTGTTTTTTTTTTTTTTAATACAGATTAGTCAACAAATTGAGACTTTTATGAGGATAGATTTTTATAAATAAAAATCAATGCAATATGAAGATAAAGTTAAAGCACTCCCTACCTAAATAAAAATTTAAAAACGATCTACACAAGTAATTACTGTCATGAAGAGATGACAATGAAATCCCAACAATAAAATAATGCTACTTGACTAGACTTGCCAAACCCACCCTGCAGTTATGATCCCACTTATGGTTCCAGCATGTAAAAACAAATAATTGAGATGGTGGATAGCAGTAAGTGAAGTGGGAGAAGGAGAAGTAGTAGTGGTGACAGCAGAAGTTGATGACGACGAGGAAGCCATTGGAAAAAAAAAAAAAAAAAAGATGTATGTCACAATAGCTCTAATACCATGTAAAAACAAATAATTGAAATTGTTTCCAAGCCTTGCCATTCACGTTCAAGGCATTTTCATATACGGTAGAGTTTGTTACATATTCAAAATTTAAAAATACAATTCGGCCTTACCTACATCCATACACAATCAGATACACTTCTCCATACAATTCGGCCTTAACTCTTCCATACAAATCAGATATGCTTCTCCCTTATCACTTAGATACAAAATTGAATAATATTCTATCTTATCCTAATCCTATCTCAACACAATCCAAGATTTGTATTTTGAATACAACAGCTGTGATACATGAGTAACACTAGCTGCATATGACTTAGCTGCTATCTTTGAGGACGACAACTGTCCTTAACACAGCACAAGCCATGCCTAAATGACCATGGTTGAAGAAAATCAAAATATTCAGGATTCCAACCGTAGAATGACATCAAAATAAGCCGTAATGCATTACATACAATTATAATCATCCAGGTAGTTAACAGAAACATGTATCCTGTTAGCTACAAACTAGTCTTACATGAATTAAAAAACTTAAATAAATCATTTTAACCAGGCTCAAAAAAATATTTAACTAAAATTGTTAAACCATAAGTAAATCAACTAGACACAAGAATACCAATGTTTATGTGTAAAACCCTTTCAACTTTAAAGGGAAAAATTGTTAGGTTCTAAATGTTCAAAACAATTGACAAACAATGAACACAAACTTGTTTAGGTATAGATTATAGAGTTTATAGAATTGATTAGACAATGCTTAAGGTGTTGCAAGCCAAGACAAAAGAACAAGGAACCTGCAAGTTTCAGAAATTCGAAATATAACAATTTCAACTGATCAAGACTATGCTTCAATTGATTGAACTGCGAATCTGCAGAATTTAAATTAAGGCCCAACAGTCCATTGGCCCATCAAATGATTAGTGTTTCAAATCTAATTCACTAAGCATATAAAAAAAATTAAAAAAATAAAACCTTAGAAAACTTTGGAGCTACTCTTTTGAGATCTAAAAGGTTGTGTCTTCTCCTTTCATGGTTACAACTGAAAATCAATCTACATACTATTAGAACCAATAACTCTGAAGCGGCTATAAACCAGTTGTGGGGCCTTTTTTTTGTTGTGTTGGGCTGGGCTACCCCTTCGTGATAGTAGGCCCAAGTGTTTTGGGTAGCAGGAGTTGAGACCGGTTCAACTGGAACTCAACTTGGCCGGCTTGTGCGCAAACTGTGCCTCGTCTACCAGGAGTGTGCTTACGGCAAGCAGAGCTATTTCAGAGAAGCTTGTGGCAGACAGATGCAATAAATAAAATATGGCCGAGTATTCTGGAATGACCAAATGGCTTTTCAACAGAGAGTGACCAAATAATCCATAATCACAGTAATATTAACGACTTTTGCAAGTAAAGTGAGAGGGGCAAATGATAAAAAAAGGGTTAATCAAAATATAAAAAAACTAAGTCCAGTTTAGTCCGCAGGAGCAAAACCAAAGAGGAAGAACGCCTCCTCTCAACACAATTAACCTCCGAGGAAAAGAATCCTACTGTGGAAATTAATGGATTTGAGGAAGGCGAACCTGAATGGATAATGCCCAGGACGATTATTCACGGAAGAGAGCAGGGATTTGAGAGGGAGAGAGAGGAAGAAACCTATCAGTGCATGCCGCTAACTTTCCTTTTTCTTTCTATTTTTCTCTCTTTTATATTTTCTTTCTTTCTTTCCCCTGGGTTCCTTTTTTTTTGTTTACTCCCTTCATCTTTCCTTAGTGATTTCTATTACCGTAATTTCTTTAGTATTGTGTTTCCTCTTTGTTTTTCTCTGTATCTCCCTTGTTGTCGTTCTGTCCTCTGTACATGGTAAAGGACTCCTTTTTATAATGCCTATCGTGACCGGATTTTATTATTCTACCCCTTAACCACCTTTTTCTGGTCTGGTGTACTCGCCGACCATTACTGTTCCGTCCGCAAGCTACTCCCCAATACTAGACAAAGACAACTATTTTATCTGTTAGTCTGCCGTGGCTCTTCTTCCTACCACGGTGCTATTTCTCTCTCTCTCTCTATCCCTCATGGCATGCACTTAGTGATTCCAACTCAGCATTGCCTCTTTTGGGAAGTATGTCATCCCAGCAAACGTATCTCCCAAAAGAGCTTAAGCAGGAACCCAAAACAGGTTTTTCCCTTTCCCTACCACCAAACCATGCCCTCTTACCTTTGACCCATAACCTCACCATGCCTTGTATTGGCTGGGTACAGGCTGGTGGTGCCTGGGCCTTGTGCATGCCTTCTGTCCGTATGTGTCTGAAGTCTACCTGCTGCTCATGCATCTGCCGCGGTCTGGAGGCTTTGCTTGTACAGCCTACTGCCCATTTCTGGCTTTTTATGAGTTGCTACTTTGATTTCCCGCTCCCTTAGGGACTGGGCTTTAATTGGTACTGGGCTTTTACGTTGACTTCCTGCCACATTACTTGTTATTCTTGCCATAATGATTTTACCCCTGTTGGGCCTCTTTTAGGCTTGCCATTCCATTCTTTCCCCTAGTGGCTTATCATGGCCACTGGTGTTCCTACTTATGGGCTCCAGTGTCCCTTTTGTTTTCTCTTGGGCTTTCTCCAGCCCATTTACTTTCTTTGGACTTCGTTGGCCCATTTACTAACTCTGCATTCCCATAGGCTTTTACTAACTTCATTGGGCTTCCCTGGCCCAATTTCCTTATTCTCATCCATGGGACTCATGGGCTTGCCATTAACCCCTTACTTTCCTACCCATTCTCACTTTCTATACCACATACTGCCCATGGGTGTCATTTCTCTCTTTCCGGGCCTTCTAGGCCCATTTGCTTCCTCAAAACCCATTTGTTTATATTATGGGTCTGTGATCCATTATTCTTGCCACTTGGGCTTAATGGTTTTGTTCCATACTTGCCATTTCTTTGCTACCTGTGTTGCTGGGTTGGGCTTCCTTCTCTCTATTCGGATTCCAAAAAAAATGACCCTCAACATTTAGCCCCATGAACATATGGAGCATTCTTGCGGTCCATATGTGAATGAAAGACCTTCCTGTCCTTTCTGTTTTTCTTCTTTCTTTTCCTTCGCAGGCTTTTTTGAAACTGTAGACCCTTTCTCATATATATATATTTCTTTTCCTGCCGTGAATAGTAGTGACTCTTCGAATTTCCCAGAATGGCAGTTATTTTAAGACATACCCGCCGCTTCATTAATTTCATTCTCCTTTTGATGGCTGACCAGTCGCCTCCCTTCATGCCAGTATTAATGACTCAGGTATTTAAGAAGAGAGTCATTTTGAAATCTAAACATAAATCTCTTCTTTTTCAAAACATTATATCCATCCCCCTTTCTTTACCGTTTTCTTCTCCTCGAACACCCATACCCATTTTACTCTAATCAAACCCTCATACAATGGCGCCGGTGAAAAGTCAAGGTTCTTCTCACCGCAAAGGGAAAGAAACTGTTTCCGATTCTCTTGCCGGATAAGAGATGGGTGAGGAGGTCGTGTACTCTGAATCTGATCATTCTGATGAGGAAGAGGCGCCGCGCGACCTAGACAGCGAATGTGCCCCTCTGATTGACCCTTGGTATAATGCCTATCCTTATTTCCCCGAGGTTCCTAGTGACTACGTGCCACTGCCTCCGGGCTGCATGTGGCTTGCTCTTTGCTGGCAAAACCTCAATATTTCTTGGGCCCCGGTGTCTTCCTCCATCTCCGATTTGGTCATCCGTCAGGGCATTGCTCTTCCCGTGTCGATTCATTTCGAGTTCGGATCAGGCACTGCCTTGGGTTGGAAGCAGTAGGTTGATAGGGAATTGTCCGATACGGGCTTTATAGGTTTGCTACAGCGGGCCGCTATTCTGAAGGCCATTGTTTTATCCCGAAGTCTTTCCAATTTTCGAGACCTCTACAACCTCCGTCACTTGGTCCGCTGGTGGTGCAGCACCACCCACACATTCTTCTTCTCTTGCGGCAAACTAACCATGACCCTTGAGGATATGGCCAACCAACTACTCCTGCCAATCCTTGGCAATGTGGATCCTGCCACCATAGAGCTTTCTCTAGAGGAAGAACCCATTGAGGTTGAGTTGAGAAAAAGAATGGCTGGAAATGCCAAGTTATCGTACTGAGTTAGTTCTTCCTCCAAATTCTCTGTTGCCGCCCACCGCGCGGCTTTTATTACATTTTGGCTTTGCAAGTTTGTCTTCAGCTCCCACCCCCACTATGCCATTAAGCCTTTGTATTTTCGCTTGGCTATCAAAATATCTGTCGGGGTGAGTCTGCCACTGGCCCCCATGTTTCTGGGGCATTTGTATGTTCAACTTGATATCATGCGGAATAACGAGAGCCAGGCGGGCTCCTGCCACATAGTCACTTCCTTTGTTCATAGCACCATTCTGCAGCAATTGTTGTTTGAGCACTATGCTCAATACTTGGCAAAATGTAGGCCTGTTCATTTCGCGAAAGGGAAGTACCAATCATGTTCGCAAGTGATCACTGACTTCTGCAGCAGGTTTGAATCCGATTTCCCTTTGGCTTTTCGTTGGTCTGGCATAAAGCCCATTGATCATTTAGTTGTTGAGTCTTTTGATAGAGGTATCGATTTTACTTGGAGTGCTTATAGAAACTTGGGTAAGGGTTATACATGCATTGATTCTGTTATGGGTTCGTTTACTGATACCATTGGGACCACCACTCCTTTAGCCGGTTTCGATGAGATGGGAATCACCTACTTGGCGGCCACCAATGTTGGGTGGTTGCCTTATTTGGCCGATGAAGGTGTCAGGTTTGTTCACTATCCCGCCAATCGGGTAAGAAGGCAATTTGGTTTGGATCAGGACATTCCTGATGACCTTTCCTATCTCATGCAGTCTCCTACTTTAGTTCGGCCTTTCTTACGGCACACTGCCTTCGAATTTTGGAGACAATGTTTCAGTGTAGTTAGAGTTCCTAGCTCGTTGAGGGATCTTTGCACTCCTACCATGCATGGCTATTGGCAGGCTATGATGACTTCGTTTGGACAAGAGTTGGTAGGTAGTCGTGGTTTCTCCCTTATCCCTCCTGATGGGCTCAGTATGCTTGTCTCCCCTAACCCTCGGTTGCTCCTGCCTTTCAAGTCCGTTTTAGCCTATGCCAGAAAACAGGGTCGTTCTACCCTCTTCGAGTGGGATGAGGAGAAGAAAGGATGGTGTTGGCTCACAAGTGATTTTCCTCCAAGTTGGGAGAAGAAAGTTAGGGTAACTAATATTCCTGCGCTGGTCAAGAAAGGTCCTGCAAAGCTGAAATCCGCAAGCAAGCCCAAGCCTGCTGCTCCACAGTCAGCCACAGATGTTCCCCTTTCCAACAGGACATGAGGTATTAAGAGAAAGATAACTCCCCATCCTGCGTCTGCCGTTTAGCAAAGGGTACGTTATGTTAGAAAAATTTTGCCTTGTCTTCTGTGTTTTGACTTTAACTTCCCTATTGCTAACTATGTCGTGCCTACTGACTTCTTCCTTTAATGTTGTCTCTTTTTCCTCTTTTCCTTTGCAGTCTAATCGTAAGGAAGATACGTCAGCTACCCATCTCATTGAGCTTGACGAGCCCGAATTTGAGGTACATCTCCCTTCCCTTCTTCTTTCCTTTTTTTTTTTTTTTTTCTTTTTACATGTATTTCGCTTGCCACGTGTCTTTGTCTGTCTTGATCAACCGTGGGTTCCTTTATTCTTTACCACATATGTATATATATATATATATATATGTATATTTTTCTTTTGCCTTCCAAGATCAGTCTAAGCCCCTTTCCATATACCATCCCACAGTCGAGGAGCTCTCTACCTCCATGGGTACACCCGTGAAGGGTTCCTTTGGTGGGGCTGGTGAAACATTTCAGACGCTTGTCGCTTCTGCCACTACATATGGGGCTCCTGCCAAGGCTCCTAGCCCTCCCACCGGACCGGTACCCAGAGAAGAGTGTACTCATATTGAGGGGGTCAGTGAGACCACTCCTATTCCGACCGAAATGGCCACTCCTCCAAAGGAAGTTATTCCTCCTGCTATAACTCAAACCGAGGTTGTTTCACCTGTCATGCCCTTTGTCATTTCCATTAGTGACCCCTTTGTGGCCCTGTCTCAGGCCGTGAAGGACGATTCATCCTTGGTAGTTACTCCTTCCTCCATTCCTAGTTCTGCCACCTGCGGGCTTGATGTTGATTTGTCCTCTAAGGAGTCCGAGGACATTCTTGAGGATCCTGATGATGAGCCCGTTCTACCGAGGAGGATTTCTGAGTCTGAGGAAGAAGGGGGCGCTCCACCTGAGGCTGAATTCGTGGGTATGTCCCCTCTCTTTTTTTTTTTGGCTAAGTTCACTTCTCCCCTTTTTATTTGCTAAGTTCAATTTTCCCTTTTTATTCGCATGTCCATTTCTTTGTTTGCAGAGACCTTTGAGGGGCTAGGCATTGCAGCAAGCGTAGGAATGCTTGCAGTAACTACTCCTACCGCGCCCACAGCACTCATTCCTGTCGTATTTTCTGTACCAGCTTCTATTGTATTTTCTGTACCAGCTTTTACCGTATTTACAGTGTTGGTTTCTGCCATTTCTTCTGTGCCTGTCTCTGTTTTTTTCACAGCCCTCATTATCACTGGCCTTGGTAAGCTTTCTTTTCCCCATCTCTTTCTTCATTTTTTTTTTATAGGTTTGTCATTTCATGCCTTGTGCTTTCCTTGACAAGTCCATTTCCTACGGTCCCTCCTCAGTTTAAAATGGGTAGCAGTTCTGCCACCATTCCAGGTCCTATGGGTGAGGCTGCAGCCTTTTTTGCACGTTTTGACCAGTCTGAAGTCAATGATCTTGGACCTGCGGATTTCTGGGGCTCCAGGCCTCCTTATATAGATTTTCATGGCTTCAGAATCCTCGAGGACTGTGCTTCTCATTTGGTGATGGTCTACAACAATCGCGGGGACTTCATGCAAGGATTCCGACTTGGCCGATCTGCTAGAGAGCATTTCTTGAGGATGTTGGGGAGTGTGCTGAATGATATTGAGCACAACTTTGTTAATACCGTCTCCACTAAGAGGATCCTGCAGTGGAAGGTTGCGGTGCAGGAGCTTGTTAGCATTGGTTTTGCCGTGGAGTTTATTTTGGATCACCTTCGAGAGATTGCCCGAGTTGTTTTCATGAGGAGAGTCTAACCTACTGTTGATGCTATTGACTCACGCCTTGAGGTTCTGAGAAAGGAAATGGCAGACTTGGAGGGTCGTCGCGAGCGTCTTCTTTCCAACATCAGCGAGTCCGGTCGTTTTGGGGATCAACCACTCATTTCAGGACTCCATTGATAATGATGTAGTTTCTTCTTTGTTTTGTTGTTTCTTTTGCCTTATTACTCCATCTAGTACATTATGTTTCCTATATTACCTATTTGGCTAGTTTGCCACAGTTTGGGTTTGTAACTTATAATGCTACACTTTGTTACTGTTTCTGGCTTTTGCTATGACATATTATGATAATACTTCGTGTTTTTCATTACATCCTCATTAAAGCGAGTTACAAAAGAAATTCTGTCTTGTGATATAATCACTTGAAAGATGGAAAAGATAAAAGGAAACATAAGGGTCTTTCAACAAAACAAAAGAAGGGGACAACTACATGAGTTTTCTCCTTAGGCATAATAACGCTTTAACCACTTCCTGTTGATGGGATCCATTAAGTCTCTGCCATTCATTTGAGTCAAACGTTAATACCCATTTGGGTGTGCTTCCCTTACCATAAGGGGTCCTTCCTACTTCAATGCAAACTTAGATGGTCTTGCTAGACCTCTTCTAACATAGTCTGCCACATTCAGAACAAGTTGTCATTCCACGAACACCCTTTCTTTAGTCATTCTTCCGTAGGCCTCAATCATTCTTTGCCTATATTTGCGGCTACATTCCTGGGCCTTTTCCCTTTTTTCATCAAGTCCTTCTAGGTTTTTACACCTTTCTGCCGCAAAGACTTCTTCTTGCCCCTCTTTTTCTTACATTTGCATGACTCTCAGGGATGGGGTCATTATCTCTGCTGGGCTCACCACTTCAGTTTCGTAGACCAAGGAAAAAGGTGAAAAACCTGTGGCCGACTTAGGTGAACTTCTATAGGCCCAAAGAGCGTCTGGCAGGTGTATTGCCCATCCTTCCACATACTCTTGGCTCATTTTACTGATAATCCTTATGAGAGTTTTGTTCGTTGCCTCTGCTTGCCCATTCCCTTGAAGGTAATAAGGTGATGATCGGTGGTGCTTAACTTGATAAAACTCCAGCATCTTTCTCACCTCATTATTGACAAAAGGTGTGCCGTTGTCACTAATGATCCTATGGGGTACCCCAAACCTCACGATTATGTTTTCCTTGATGAAGTTTGCCACTGCTCCTCCCGTGACTTTTCGAAGTGGTACTGCTTCTGCCCACTTAGTAAAATATTCTGTAGCCACCAATATCTATATGTATCTTCGTGATGGTGGGTTAACCAGTTCTACCAAGTCAAGCCCCCAAGTGTGGAAGGGCCATGGGGTTACCATGCTGTGTAAATTCTGCAAATGGGTGTGGATCAAATTGGCCTGTACTTGGCAACTGTGGCACTGCTTTACAAATTCTACCGTATCCTTTTTCATGGTAGGCCAGTAGTAGCCCATTTGCAGTAGGCACCTGTAAAGTCTTTTCTTTCCCTAGTGCTCCCCGCATTTTCCTAAGTGTACTTTCTTCACCATTTCTCTTGCTTTTTCAGGGCTTAGACACCTTAAGGGGTCTCCATCATACCCCTTTTGCGGCAGGATGCCTTTTGTCAGGTACTGCATGAACGGGTTTCTCCAGTTCTCGCTGGTGAATACAGCGTAACTTTCCTCTCTGTCTGCCGCAAGTTGGCAGGTCTCATACTGGGTTTGGACTTGGTCTACATCTTTACCCATGTTTGGCCAATAGAAGCCTGCCCTTTGAAGTCTGTGGTAAAGGCTGACCTCCCCGCAGGATCTACAAGTCTTGTCATGTACATCTTTCAGCTTTCTCTGGGCCTCCTCTTGCCTCACACATCTGAACAAAAGTCCACCTGGCATTCTGCGGTACAATTCCCCTTTCACTAAGGCGTAGTCTTTTAGTATCTTTAGTCATGCAGCGTCATCTTCTTTTATCAAGACTTCCTTTATGGGAATCTGCCAGTCCCCGTCACGCTGTTCCTCCTGGAATTTCTCCCTCAACGTCTCAATTATCGATTCTTTCCTCTTGCTGACCTCTATTCTGGTGCTATCACCTTCAAACATTATTTATGAGCCTAGCGTGGCTAACGCGTCTGCAAACCGATTTTCATTCCTTGGAGCGTGCTCTATTTCAAAAGTCGAAAACTTTTCTTCCATCTTCTAGGCCATTGCTCTGTACGGGGCTAGGCTGGGTTCTTTTAGGGAGAAGCTCCCCTTGGCCTGGCAAACCACCAAATTCGAACCACCCAATACCCTTAAGTGTTTGACTCTCATTTCGAGAGCTGTGGCCAGCCCAGTTAAATAGGTTTCGTATTCTGCGGTATTGTTTGAACAGGGAAACTCTAGCTTGAACGACACCGCTACCGCTTTATCTTCTTCATGGTACAAAAATACTCCCACCTCTCCAGATTGGGTGGTAGAAAACCCAGCAAATTTCATTACCCATTGCTTTCTGGCCTCTTCTACCATAGCCACTTCTCCTGGAACCTCATCATCCAGCGGGAACTCTTCCTCTCTTGGGAATTGTGCCAATAGATCCGCTATAGCCTGGCTCTTCATTGCTCTAGGTGTCCCCATTCTCAAATCATATTGTGACAATTGTAGCAACCATTGGGATATCCTGCCAGAGAGGATTGGTTGTTGCAGCAAAGTTTTGATAGCATGGGATTTGGTCATCAACCATACTTCGTAAGCCAAGAAATAATGACGCAAGCTCTGCGAAGCATACACAATAGCTAAGCACGCCCTCTCAGCTCTTGGGTAACGAGTTTCTGCATCTTTCAAGGCACGGCTGATGTAGTACACTGGGTACTCAACACCACCCCCATCTTTTTAACGATCAACGCATCAATGACATACGAATTGGTAGCCAAATAGAGTAACAGTGGCTTTTTATGAATCGGAGCCTACACTATGGGGGGGTTCATCATGATCTGCTGTAGCCTTTTGAAGGCTGCCTGCTGCACTTCTCCCCACTCAAAGTTCTGCCCTTTCCTAAGCAGCTTGGTGAAAGCAGAAGTGATTGATGCCAACCTAGGGATAAATCTCCGAATATACGAGATTTTTCCTAAGAAGCTTTTTAACTCCTTTACTGTGTCTAGAGGTCTCATAGTCACAATGGACATGGCTTTGACCGAGTCCACATCTATCCCCCTGCTGTGAACTAAGAAGCCCAGGAACTTCCCAGAGGACACTTCAAATGCGCATTTGAGAGGGTTCATTCTTAGCTTGAAAGCCCTGCACCTCTCGAATACCCTCCTCAATACTTGGAAGTGTTCCTCTCTCTTCCTTGATTTTACTACTATATCATCCACATAATCCTCCGGTTCACGATGCATCATGTTGTGGAATATGGCTGTCATCGCCCGTTGATAAGTGGCACCCACGTTTTTCAGCCTGAAAGGCATTACAGTGTAGTAGAAGTTGCCCATGGGCGTTCTGAAAGCAGTTTTCTCTGCATCCCTCGGCGCCATCCTGATTTGATTGTATCCACTGAATTGATCTATGAATGAAAACATGGCATTTCCTACCGCAGAATCTATCAGCAAATCCATGTTTGGCAAGGGAAACTTGTCCTTCGGGCAGGCCTTGTTGAGATTTCTGAAATCTACACAACATTTTATCTGGCTGTTCTTCTTCCTTACTGGCACAATGTTGGACAAACAGTGCGGGTGTTGGATAGGCTTGATGAATCCTGCGGCTATCAATTTCTGTACTTATTTGATTATTTGCCCATCTATCTCCGTGTGGAATGTCCTGGCAGGTTGGGCTATTGGCCTAGCCTCCGGGTCCACATTCAACGTGTGGGCAACTAGCTCAGGGTCTAACCCTGGCATTTCATCGTATTCCCATGCGAAGACGTCTTTGAATTCTTTCAACAGTAGTATTAGCTCCGATTTTTCATTTTCTATCAAACTGGTACTAATTAAGATAGACCTCGGTCCCTGTGAAAACAGACCCTAAGTTAACTTCTTCCATTTCTTCTTCTACCACAACCTGTACTTCCTTTTCTGTCATAACCTCTTCGTTCTCCCTTCTATTGCTTTCTTCTTCTGAATTTTCTTGAACCACGCAACACACCGAACTCTCGTGTTGCCACTCCTGGGTAGGGCCCTCCTACATTTTACTTGTGGGCCCCGCACACCTTTATAATTTATACACAATCCTACCGTCAGGACCTCAGATCCTAACGCAGTGAGGTGTATCCTCTAGTCCTGCAGCAGATGCTTCTTTCCTTTTCCTTTTTTAGGCCAGCAACGCCCTTAGATTGGGTTCCGGATCATCCTGAATGTCTCTCCATTTAGGTACAAAGGTACCTTGTGGTCTTGATACTGAACTTTCTCCTGATGGAGCCCATTGGTCGTAGAACATAGTTTCTACCAAATGAGCCTCTGCCTGCTCGAATGGTGAGTGGTTCGCAGCTATGCGTACCATTCTGTCATTCATCCTTCCCTTCACACATTGGTGATATGTGGATGGAACTAGTCTGTATTTGTGTAACCATGGTCGCCCCAAGAGTACGTGGTATGAAACCTCTGTTTTCACCACGTCGAACCGAGCCAAAGAAGCTATGGGCACCTGTATCTACTAAAGCCCTCTTTATGGGGATTTGATTTATGAATGCTGTCAGGTAGAAAGGCCTCCTGTGATCTGGGTACCCCACTTCCATATCATCATCACTAAAAGTGATTTCGGTTAACTCCTGTAAGAGAGCCCTGTCATCTTGGACTTCTGCCGATAAACATTCTACTCCTGCCTTAGAGGCGATGCTTATCAAAGCCTCCGTGGCTATTTTTCTTTCCTTTGTCGTGAGCCCTAGCTAGTCGAACAAATTTTTGAATTTGAAACTTTGCTGTAAAGTGGTAATTGCTGCGGCAGGCAGGGCTGGATTCTCTTCCTCGTCCTCCCCTAAATCTGCACAAATTACTACCGCCGCTATGCCCTTCCCTTTGTGATTTGGGAGTGGATTTCTTTGAACTTCTTGCTGGGATAATTCTAGAGTCCTCTCTTTGATCCTGCAGTGCACTAGCCTGCAAAGCGCCCAACATTTTGTGGTAGGAAGTTGCACGTAGTTGTGTAAACGGCAGAAGTGTGGGTCCCTCCACTCTTCTTCTATGGGTTCTTTAGCGACTTGATTAGGTTTAAAAACTCCATCTGCTATCCATTTGTCTAGCAGTACGTCTAATTCTTTCGGGGTGCATGGTATTGGTGGGAGAGTATCGTATTCCCTCCCCTCAGTCTTTCTTCTCCTGTTACCAGTAGATACTGCCATAGCTTGCAAGGCGTTTCTTTTGTTCGAACTTGGTTTCACGGACTGGGCAGTCTTTCTGGCCTTCTGCAGTAGCTGGGCGAATTGAGAAATTTATAAATTTTTTAGGACTACCCTATACTCCCTAATCATGTTTGTCATACACATCTATACTAATGTTCTTTTCTCACAATAGTCATAGCAATCTAGTGCAATGTCCCTGAACCTTTTGATGTATTCCATCAGGTCCTCACCGCTTCTCTGCTTTGTCGCTTGCAGAATTGCAAGCATTACTGTTTCTTCTCTGTGAAAATACTTAGTGCAAAATACGTCTACCATGTCATCCCATGTTGGAATCGATCCTAGCTTTAGACTGATGTACCAGGTGTATGCTCGGTCGCAGAGTGATTTAGAAAACTCTCGGAGACATAAGTCTTCATTTGAGGCGTAAGGGCCAAGAGTATCAATGAATTTACTCACGTGCTCAACAGCATTTCCCTTTCTGCCATCATACTGTGCAAATGCCCTTGACTCATGCCTCTCACGGTATGGTTTGCTGAGTACCCTTAGTGGGTAAGGAGGCCTTCGTGCATAGAATCTCTCCTTAGGTGCCCTGACCCTCTCCTGCTCCAAGAAAGCGTCTACTTCGGCTATGGTGATGAAACGTTGTTCTGCATTGTGTGGGACACCTCCTGCTGGTGTCTCCTCCTTGTCCGTCACATGCTCCAAGTCATGTTGGCTCCCTTTTTCTTTTGTTTTGTTTGCTTTTAACTGAAAAATTTCTTCCATCATTTGCTGCTGCCAGTGTTGCAATGACTGCAAGACTTCAATAAAAATGTTGGCATTGTCGGTAGGAATTCTTGGTTGCGGTTGGGGGTTAGCCCCCGTTCCGTTGGCACCTTCTGCCTGGTTAAGCTGTGGTTGATGGGGCGTTGTAGGCCTGGACTCTGCTTGTGAGGATACAACACTCACACTTCGCGTTGTCCTAGATTTCGGAGGCATTTGTTTGCGTAGGCTTTCATCCCTGTTTGTTTCTCAACTCCCCAGTGAAGTCGCCAATTTAATGTGGGAGCCTTTTTTTTGTTGTGTTGGGCTGGGCTGCCCCTTCATGATAGTAGGCCCAAGTGTTCTGGGTAGCAGGAGTTGAGACCAGTCCAACTAGAACTCAACTTGGCCGGCTTGTGCGCAAACTATGGCTCGTCTGCCAGGAGTATGCATACGGCAGGCAAAGCTGTTTCAGAGAAGCTTGTGGCAAACAGATGCAATAAATAAAACAAGACCGAGTATTCTGGAATGACCAGATGGCTTTTCAACAGAGAGTGACCAAATAATCCATAATCACAGTAATATTAAAAACTTTTACAAGTAAAGTGAGAGGAGCAAATGATAAAAAAAAGGGTTAATCAAAATATAAAGAAACTAAGTCCAGTTTAGTTCGCAGGAGCAAAACCAAAGAGGAAGAACGCCTCCTCTCAACACAATTAACCTCCGAGGAAAAGAATCCTACTATGGAAATTAATGGATTTGAGAAAGGCGGACCTGAATGGATAATGCCTAGGACGATTATTCACTAAAGAGAGCAGGGATTTGAGAGGGAGAGATGGGAAGAAACCTATCGGTGCATGCCGCTAACTTTCCTTTTTCTTTCTATTTTTCTCTCTTTTATATTTTCTTTCTTTCTTTTCCCTGGGTTCCTTTTTTTTGTTTACTCCCTTCGTCTTTCCTTAGTGATTTCTATTACCATAATTTCTTTAGTATTGTGTTTCCTCTTTGTTTTTCTCTGTATCTCCCTTGTTGTCATTATGTCCTCTGCACACGGCAAAGAACTCCTTTTTATAGTACCTGCCATGACCGGATTTTACTATTCTACCCCTTAACCACCTTTGTTTGGTCTGGTGTACTCGCAAACCATTACTGTTCCGTCTGCGAGCTACTCCCCATTACCAGACAAAGATAACTATTTTGTCTGTTAGTCTGCCGTGGCTCTTCTTCCTGCTGCAGCGCTATTTCTCTCTTTCTCTCTCTATCCCTCATGGCATGCACCTAGTAGTTCCAACTCAGCCTAGCCTCTCTTGGGAAGTATGTCATCCCAGCAGACGTATCTCCCAAAAGAGCTTGAGCAGGAACCCAAAACAAGTTTTCCCCTTTCCCCACCACCAAACCATGCCCTCTTACCTCTGACCCATAACCTCACCATGCCCTATATTGGCTGGGTACAGGCTGGTGGTGCTTGGGCCTTGTGCATGCCTTCTGTCCGTATGTGTCTGAAGTTTGCCTGCTGCTCATGCGTCCGCCACGGTCTGGAGGCTTTGCCTGCACAGCCTGCTGCCCATTTCTGGCTTCTTATGAGTTGCTACTTTGATTTCCCGCTCCCTTAGCGACTGGGCTTTATTTGGTACTGGGCTTTTGCGTTTTCTTTCAGCCCACTTCTTAATTTACTTGACTTCTTGCCACATTACTTGTTATTCCTGCCGTAATGATTTTACCCCTGCTGGGCCTCTTTTAGGCCTGCCGTTCCATTCTTTCCCCCAGTAGCTTATCATGGCCACTAGTGTTCCTACTTATGGGCTCTAGTGTCCCTTTTGTTTTCCCTTGGGTTTTCTCTGGCCCATTTACTTTCTTTGAACTTCCTTGGCCCATTTACTAACTTTGCATTCCTATGGGCTTTTACTAACTTTATTGGGCTTCCCTGGCCTAATTTCCTTATTCTCATCCTTGGGGCTCATAGGCTTGCCATTAACCCCTTACTTTCTTTGTTTACATTGCTTTGGGTCTGCCGTGGCCCATTCTCACTTTCTATACCACATACTGCCCATGGGTGCCATTTCTCTCTTTCCGGACCTTCTAGACCCATTTCCTTCCTCAAGACCCATTTGTTTATATTATGGGCCTGTGATCCATTATTCATGTTACTTGGGCTTAATGGTTTTGTTCCATACTTACCATTTCTTTGCTGCCCGTGTTGCTGGGTTGGGCTTCCTTCTCTCTATTCGGATTCCAAAAAAAATGACCCTCAACACCAGTTATCAAAGTTGCTGAGTGCCTGAATCTAAACCTTCAAATTGTTCTTAGAGTCATAGGCCGAAGGTCTATGTGATTCAAAGCTTTAGATATCAAGTGTACTGAAAATCAAAGTGTAAACTAGAAGTTCATGTTGGAACATATCCATATCAAATAAGTTGGTGGGATTCAAAGTTAAGTTTGATAACTCTAGTTAAGTTTACTACGAATTAAATATTCTTAACTGTAAACTTCTATTTGATAATATATTGTCTTCATGGGATTGCACCCCCACCCTCTAGGTATTTTACCTTGAGATTAGTTTGTTTCATTGGTTTTCTTGGGTCATGATATGTTTGATTTATTTTTAATTTAAGGCTTGCATAATTAATCTAATTAACAACTTAGCCTTAAAATTTGGTTAAATATTGTTTGTTCAGGGGTCTAAAGCCTAACAAAAATCACAAGCCAACTCCAAATAAATCCATTTAGAATCAATACTATGTGGGTCAAAAAACGGATTAAGACTCTTTACGTCACAATTAATTTGATTGAGGAGAGTTACTAAGGTTTTACAATGGGAGATCTAAACAAGAACTGAACACTGGTTGAATTAAGACAAAAGACTTATGTTATTGATGTAAAAGAAAATCCAATACACATTTACAAATAATCTCTCAAGAACATGCTTTTGAAAGTCTCTCTCTGGTTTGTACTTTTCTCTCTCTAATTCTCTTCCTAATTTTTTGTGTCCCCCTCTCTATGTGCTTTGCTTCCTCCTATATCTCACCTGCCTTCTCCTCTAAAATGTGCTGTCTCTTCATAGCTGGTGGGTTCCTCATCCCATCATACTCTTACTTCCCTACTTTCATGATGAAGAAAAACTTTTGGGATCTTCAGCACAGTTTAGGCCAGTCATTTATCAATAAATGTGATTATGCCAAGCAAGTGAATCTCATTAATGTGATAATGACTATTATTTTATCAGGAAGCTTCAACCGGCTTCCTCGGACAACTCTATATCTTTCAGTATTCTTCCTCGGAGGTTTGGCAAGTACCTTGTCCTTGACCTACCAACCTCCGACCTGTCTAGTAAAAATGGGGTTCGATACTATTCGGTGGTCTGAGGTGTTAAGAGTGAAATCATCTATATGTTCTGATCGTATCTATATTGCAAATAATTTTATTCTTGTTTGAGCATTCTAGATGTATCATGGCTTCTATGTAGTGTTTGACTAATATGAAATTGGTAAATTGTTGGTGAATCCATAGCAAGGTATGAATTACATATTAGTCTATCCCATTAAATTATGTAACCAAGGAAAGCATACATCATCAACAATAAAATATTTAGCATGAAATAATTTTACAGGAAAGTGAAATAAGCATAATTTAAAGCACAACTGCTCATGGGGAAGAGTTGGGCTAAAACAAAAGTACATCCATCCAAAAGTAAGAGATCACCAGAAGATAAACCCAAAAGTATATAAGAGAATATGAATGCTTTATTAGTTTATACAAATTTTTTACATCCATCTTCAATGAAAAGTGTCAAAAAAGTAATATTTACTTTTTCTTTTTTTCTTTTTCTTTTTTTCACTACAAAAAACGCGGTTTTAAGCTACGTTTTCTATAGCCGCGTTTATAAAAACGCGGCTATAGACCGGCTTAGAGCCATGTTTATTAAACGCGGCTTCAGAGCTGATCTGGAGCTGCGTTTGACAATGTTAGAGCTGCGTTTATGTGAGAAGGGCTATAGCCGCGTTTTAAAAATGCGGCTATAGACCCGTTTATGAGATTTATTTATTTTTTTAAATATGTCCTAAAGCCGCGTTTGGAAAACATGGCTTTAGGGAGTATTTGGAGCTGTGTTTGTGAGTAAAAACGCGGCTTTAGGCCTTGTTCTAAAGCCGCGTTTGGCACACACGGCCATAGAAGCACTGGAGCTGCATTTATATGTAAAAAACGCAGCTTTAGGCCTTGGTATATATATTGAAGAAAAAATCTCTAATCCCTAGTCAGATCGATCTATCACTCTCACTCTCAAACAAACCCTCGCTCTCTATCACTCTCAACACCACGCAGCCATCGCCTCCTCTGATCGACACCTCCGCTGCCGCCGAGAACCTCGTTCTCATAGCTCTCTCTCTCTCTCAGCCATCAGAGGTCAGAACCTCTCTTTTCCTCTTGCGATCTCTCTTTCGGTTGTGTCGCGTGTGTGCGTGTGTTTATGGTTGTTTGGCCATGGGTTTTGGTATTGCTATTCTTCTGGGTATGTGGCCATGTATGTAGATGTGAATGAGTGTAATGTGTGCTCTGTTTGTATGTTTTTGATTTGGGATTTTGGGTTTACTATTTTTAGTGTTCTATCTCTTTTCGTCTCATAAATCTTAAGTTTATGGCCTTATTTGTGCTATTTTATTTCTGTAGTTTTGGATTGTGGTTTGTGTTTTGGGTTTTGATATGTAGTGTGTATGGACAAGTGTAGATTCTGGACTTGGAGGAGCCTATTTATATTATTATTATTATTACTTTTATTTTTTTACGGATCAAATGATTTGAGGTGAAATATGGGTGGATCTTGAGAACCAAGTCTGTTCTTTGAGGCAGCTTTTAAGTTTTAATAGATGTTTGCTCTTTCAGAATTTTTTTTTAGCTGAAAAGTGTTATTGGATGATTTAAATTACTTGGTCTTTGGAGTGCTTTTTTCAAAGGTTTTTGACTGGTTCGACTTTTGGGGCTGAAAATGTTGAACTTTGTTGAATTGGTTAAACATGATTTAATTTTGGTAATTAGATTGCTATCCAAATTCTCATCTTTTGCAAATCATTGTAATTAGATTGGTTAAACATGATTGTTGTATTTACTGTTTTCCAATAAATTTCCAAAATTGAGATTGGCTTGTGATGAATAAGTGATTTATAGCCCTTTACCTACGTGGAAATGTAGTTCTGGGAGTTTGGTGACTTTACTGAAATGCCTCTCCTTCACTCTGTTGTAGAATAAAATTTAAACTATGCAACTTCAAGAAATATAGTTTTATTCAAGAAATATATTACTTAATACAACTAGGATACGTTTTGTGGGAAGGACCTATGGAATCCTATTTTGAAAAGTGGAATTGAAATAGAATCTACTCGTACCAACAAAAGATCGTTCAAACTTGCCCTGGTCCATGTTATGAAAGTGGCCATACGCCATGATCAAACACTTTATAGAGAGATGGTCAACAGTTTTGATAGATGATGGTTAGGTCCAATATTATACAGTGGCCATATATGAAAGGCCCTTTTTTTAGTGATGGATTGGATGGATCCAAATTATAAAATGGCTGAATGAAAGCCCTTTGGATAATTTTTCGTGGTGTCATATTTTTCACTAGTTGTGAGCTTTGTTAAATCATTCCTAATATTGGTGGTTTTGTATATACAAATGATTATGTTCAAAATCCAGCACCGGTACAAAATCCAGCACCAGGAAATAGGCGTGGAAGATGTGGGAAAACAAGGTTGGCTGACATATGGGCAATGACTGGTGAGTACAAAATCCAATTGCCGTTAAATGCTGAAAGGCAACCGATTGGGCGGGATGGGTCTTTGTTCGTTCGGTGGTTGGGCTCGTTTTGCGAGAATGGCCTATTATGCCCGCTTACGCCTACTGAGTGGCCAAGAGTCCCTGACAATTTTAAAGAGGATTGTTGGAAGGAGATTGCGGTAGTATAAAAACACACATATAAGTTACTTATTTTTATAGCTGTTGTCCTAATTAAATGTCACATCCAGCCACTATTGTAATTAAGTTACTACATTTTGCTAACTCCACTTTTGCATTTCAGCAATGGTATATAATTAATCCCACTATTGTCGCACCCCCCAATCAAATGGCATGGGCGATGCATCAATTAGGGGAATTGAGGAGAAATCGAAGGACCAAGTTGAAGAAGGACCACAAAACATATGGGAAGACACATGAAGAGGTATTAGCTAGCAAACCGGCTACAGTTATCCTGGCGCAATGGACGGAGATGGTTGAGTATTGGTTCAATGACACAACAAAGGTACTGCTACTTTCTTTGTCAATCTCATCTTCATGGTAATTTAGTCAAGAGATATTTTGTATTTTTTTATTTTTATTTTTTGACGATAATGTGGTTGCAGACTAAAAGTAACAAAAATAAGGAGAGTCGAGGTAAGCAAAAAGAAATAGCAAGGTCTGGGGCCAAAAGTCTTGCACAAATTTGTGATGAAATGGTAAGAAATAAACTTAGAATTCATGAATGCCTGCGTGATATTTTTGATATTTTGTTTTCCTATTTATGGTTTTAACCTCATTTCATATGAATCCCCATGTCATTTTTATTTTTAATTTCTTCATTTAACAAGTCCACGTGTTTTTGGAAGCTAGGTAAATCCTCTCACTTATTTACTACTCTCTCAGCTTTATCTTTATTTCACTAACTTTGCTATGTTATGACTATTTTATTGTGGGTTTGTGTTAATTGTGGCATAACAACATGAACGCCTTAGTGTTTATTGTATCAATTTTGTTCATCATGTAGGCGAAAGCTAAAGGGGCGGCAATGGAACGCGCGGATGTGTATCAAAAAGTATACCGCACCAAAGATGGGGTTGTTGTTAGTACCCGTGTGCAAGATAACATGGTAAGCACAATTTGATCGACCCTGGTTTTTATTGTATTTTGTGTTTGTATTGATTATGGTGTGTAATATGTTGTTTGGTTCTTGTGGGAAAACAGGATAGGATGGCAGCACTTTTGAATGACCTAAGCATACGACTACAATGGGCGATTGGTGATGGAATCCTCTGGTCCAAGGACAACGCGTATGCTCGGGTGATGGGTCGTCCAAAGCGCCCAAGACGTGTACGCGGGGTAG
Source organism: Quercus glauca (assembly GCA_023736055.1). Taxonomy (NCBI): domain Eukaryota; kingdom Viridiplantae; phylum Streptophyta; class Magnoliopsida; order Fagales; family Fagaceae; genus Quercus; species Quercus glauca. The sequence goes on from CM043322.1 coordinate 28,754,636, forward strand.
GTTTTGGAATCACCCCATCAGGAAGGAGTGCAACAAACTATTCACAGTTCACCTCAACTCCGTCATCAAGCAGAACTCACCAAAAGATGTTAGAGTTGGAGACGAGTCATGGAGAGCTTAGAGAGGAACTAGGTCAATCTAGGGAGGAACTAGCAAAGTATAGGGAGGAACTGGCTCAATCTGAGGCGAGGCAAAGCGAATTTGAGGCAAGGCACCAAGCACAAATGCAAGAAATGATGGCTTAATCTGAGGCGAGGCAAAGCGAATCTAAGGCAAGGCACCAAGCACAAATGCAAGAAATGATGGCGTCGATGAGAGCCATGTTTAACTCACTTAGCCAGGGGATGCATGATATGCGTCCTTCTTAGGTAGCAAACAAATGTTTAACATTTAGTGAAACACTACTTTTTGCAATGCATTATTATGTGATATTAATACGATGCCTTTCTCAACAGTTTTAGGGTGGCAGTGCTTGATGGGAATGATAGGAATGAAACTGTGAATCATGAGGTAAAACAAAATTTTACTAAAAATTTCTCTAAAAACAGTAGCCTACATATATACATACCAAGGAAAAAAAACTTCCTACTGGTGAATATGTTATAAAATCTCATAATGCAATTGTATTATTGTAATATAAGTTGATTCAAGAAGCATTCTAATTTGCCACCTGAAACATGAAGAACACAGTTTCTTGGCATATTCACATCTCCATGACTATGCACATGCAAAATACATAATGTAAAGGAACAAAACAATAGCTCTCATTATCAATGTCAATAATGTGTCCTTGCTGAACTTGTTTGAATTGGAAGTTGTAACTCAAATAAATTGACTAAGTTACTACACTACTTTCGTTTTGGGTTTAATGAATAGCTGAAGTATTGCTTAGTCTTCCTCTCATGTTACTCTTTGTATGGTTTTTGTTAATCCAACTGAGCTCTCCTTATTTCCCTTTCATTTTGGCATTTGAAAAGCGAAATCACTCCATAATTAGGCACAAAATAATGTCAAATTATGTCTCTTTCCCTCATAACGTTATTCTGCCAAATTGCTCCATGATACAAATGTGCATCTAAGCATTGCTGAATTATAATTGGCCTGTCATGTTAGTATTATGTATTGAAAGCAAAAATTTGGCAAGTTTAACTTGACAAAGAATAATTTGTGCAGTTTTACCATGAAGTGGACAAGAAATCGTTTCCATCATCAAATTGGAAGCAAATGAAACTGAGGACACTCCTGAGGCCTCACAACTTGGTGGACATTCTAAGCATGTTGTAAACTTTTTTGTGAATAGACATGAACAAACATTTGCTTCTTGCTGTAATATTTTTGTTAACAGAAGGTTAGTGATGTTGCTACTTGCTACCTATGGCTGTTTGACGGCAGTTTTGAATGTAAAAAAAATTCTGATAAATATTGGCTAGTGATGTACAAAACTTGTATGTAGCTTTTGTGTTGTGAACTTGTTTATGGAACTTGTGAAGTTGGAAACTTGTGAATGTCTTATTTATGGAACTTGTGAAATTGGGAACTTGTGAAGTTGGGAACTTGTGAATGTCTTGTTTATGGAACTTGTGAACTTGTGAAGTTGGGAATTTGTTGTGTGAACTTGTGAATTTGTTGTGATGTTGTGATAGCAGGAAGTTGTGATAGCAGGGGAAGAAAAGACCAAAAAAAAAGAAAAAAAACAAAACCTATAGCTACGTTTTTAAAACGCGGCTATAGGTCTTTCAATGTAGCTGAAAGAGGTCCTATAGGTCTGGCCTATAACCGCAGTAAAAAACGCAGCTTAAACTGTGCCTATAGCTGCGTTTTCGGAAACGCGGCTATAGGCTAAGACCTATAGCTGCGTTTTTGTTAAAAAACGCAGCTATAGACTCCCGTTTCAGCAACATTGGAAAAACCTATAGCCACGTTTTTAAAACGCGGCTATAAGTTCGAAGTTATACCCACGGTTATAAACACAGCTCAAAGGTCATCTGTAGCCGCATTTTAGAAAAACGCAGCTATAGGCTGTGGTCTATAGCCGCATTTTTGTAAAACGTGGCTATAAGCCCGAATCCTAAAGCTGTGGTTAAGAAACGCAACTATAGGTCTTCCTTTAGCCGCGGTTACAAAAACGCGGCTATAGACCCCCAAGGGCCTTTTGCTGCGCAGTATAGGCCGGGTTTGTAAACGCGGCTATAGGAACCGCGGATAGAACCTATAGCTGTGTTTTTGGGGTCTATAGCCGCGTTTTTTAAACGCGGCTATAGACCCTGTTTTTTGTAGTGTTTACACAGATTAATCAACAAATTGAGACTTTTATGAGGATAGATTTTTATAAATAAAAATCAATGCAATATGCAGATAAAGTTAAAGCACTCCCTACCCAAAGAAAAATTTAAAATCGATCTATCACTAAGTAATTACTGTCATGAAGAGATGACAATGGAGTCGCAACAATAAAATAATGCTACTTGACTAGACTTGCCAAACCTACCCTGCAGTTATGATCACACTTATGGTTCCAGCACAAGCCATGACTAAATAACCATGGTTGATGAAATTCAAGCTATTCAGGATTCCAAAAGTAGAATGACATCAAATTAAGCCATAAAATGCATTACATACAATTATAATCATCCAGATACGTAGTTCAACAGAAACATGTATCATGTTAGCTACAAACTAGTCTTAACATGAATTAATAAACTTAAATAAATAATTTTAACCAGACTTAAAAAAAAATTATTTAACTAAAATTGTTAAACCGTAAGTAAATCAACTACACACAAGAATACAAATGTTTCTATGGAAAACCCTTTCAACTTTAAAGGGAAAAATCACAAACCAACTCCAAATAAATCCATTTAAAATCAATACAATATCTTATCAAATTTATCCAAAAAATGAGTTCACAACAAATACAATAGTGTGACACCTCTTTATGAATTAATAAAAACTCAATTGGGATCTCTACTCCGGATATTTCAAATCTTTTGTGTTTCACCACTAAAAAATTCTTCTTAGATAAAATCTCATTTAACCTTTTTCAATCTTCAAAACCAATTTAATCGAACTCTATTTCTCTATCATTGTAATTTCCTCTTTTAGTGTACATTTAGCCTCAAATGTAGTTGTACCAAACTACCAATGCTTTAATATTCTGTAATTATTCCTATTTAATTTAATGTAGCCTCATTTTTTTTTTTTTTGGCATACCCTTTAGTTGTTTGTTGTTTGTGTTTTTTTCTTTCCTTCTCCTGGAGTTAGCTTTGTGGATTTTAATTTTACCTTGATTTGTTTTATCTAGATTCTATATTCAATTACTATTAACTTAGTCATTGTCAAACTATGATTACTTCATTGTTATGCCTTGGTTATCAAACCCTTAACCCTTCAATACTAGATTGAGCAAGATCCCTCGTGGTAGTCTCAAGCCAGAATTTTCATCTCGCTCAAACACCCAAATAGAAGTCATATTTTCATTCACACCAAAAACTGCAAAGGTAAAAGTTAATTTTTCCTCTTCACCAAAGAAAGAAAAAGGTAAATAAGAATTTAAAGCAATTGTTCAACATATTCATTGCAGTTGTGGGTTGCCTCTCTAAATCTCCCCCAAATTTGCAAAGGCTATACACCTATTTGGCTTGCCTAAACATTTGATATGCCCGCCACATGCAAGGAGAGGAGCTAAAATAAATTATGGCTGCAAGGCTGGCAGGGTGAGGCAAGGTCAGATTAGGGGAGCGCCATCCCTTCTTTAGGGCTAGAAAACTCACTCGAGGCAGAAGCAGGGTAGGTTATAGTTATTTTGTCATCCTTAATAAGGTGACTTTGGTATTAATTTGGTAGAGATGTTAAGAGTTTTGTCTCTCAACTAATACATCCAATGTTTTCAACGGATATACATATAGGATTCAAATTCCTCCACTCATATTGTAATTGTCAAATTATTTAAAGAAGAAAAAATTGGTAAAGATGAAAGATAAAGAAAATGAAAAGTTGTAAGGGTTAAAAATGAGAGAATATTTTGGAGATAATAATAAAATATGTAAAAATAATTAACTTTTACAGACAGATTGATTTGAAGCCCAATAGGTGAAAAAAAAAATGTCATTTCAGATAAGATCTTCCAGTTATACATCTCAAGAGAGAAAACTTGGAGCAGCAGCAAGCATCCTAGCTAGTTGATTTCCTTGAGCAGTATGTGTTTCAGCGTTGATATAGTCTTCTGCTCCTTCCACCTTCGTGCTGTCACAAACTTGTTTTCTCCAAATTCTTATGAATATAAAAAAGGCTAACATGACATAATGTGCACTCAATAAAGGATACATGACTTAAACAAGCTATGAAAGAACGTTGAGCGCAAGATATTATGAACAAGAGTCCTTCACAAAATGTGAATGAGCTAATTAAATTCATTGTCCCAAATCTTCATGAAAATGTTCGGGAACTCCAGAAAGGTCTGCAATGTTCAGCAGCCCTGTGAGGCTTTGCTAGATTATAGTTTGATGGCAATATTATTATTCCAAGCAAGGGAGAACATAAAAAACATTTTTAAGAAAACTAAAAAATGAAAATGAAAATTGCACCAGCCGGGAATCGAACCCGGGTCTGTACCGTGGCAGGGTACTATTCTACCACTAGACCACTGGTGCTAGATGCTGTGTCTCCGGTTTTAAAATCATAAAATCATAATAATACTGTAACTGTTGTATGTACTATGTGCTACCCTAAGATTGTAAGCTTGGCCTCAGTATTAATAAAATATAGGCTAAAATGCAAAATTAACTCTTTAAATTTCTCTAGATTTTATTTCAGTCTTTTAACTTTATTTTCTTTTATTTCAGTCCTTTAAGTTTCAAATTTATTCAATTAAAGCATTTTTGTCAACTTTTGTTAAAATTTTATGAAAAATAAAATCTAGAAAATATTTTTCAATCATTAATTGATTTTTTTTAATTTGAAAAAATAACCACAACATATAACAAAAGTCAATGAAAATGCCTTAATTAATTAAACTTAAAAGTTAAAGGACTGAAATGAAATCTGAAGAAACTTAAAGGGTCAGTTTTGCATTTTAACCTAAAATATAAACAGAAAAACTTCTCTTTCGCTCTTTCTTTTTAAAAATTTCAAAATTCATCTTCTTCAATTGAAGGGTTTTAGAGTACAAAGAAGCTATTCAACATGGTCCATCCTCAAATAAGATATCCCCTTTTACAACCATTTAATTTCCATGTAATGGACTAATGGTACACTCTATTCTTGAAAGTTTATCCAAAAACACTTTAATTTTATGTTCAATTTAACGAGAATTTATCCTTACTTTTTTTTTTTTTTTAGTCTCTCATTCCATGGAATTTTGTCTAGACATGTAAATTTTGTACTCACAATTTGACCCATTTCCCATTGGCTACTTTTTGTAATTGGGATGGGTCTCTAATCATCTCCTCCCTTATACCTTGGGTTTTAGACCCAAAGGTGAGAGATGGAATAACATCCTCTTCTCTTTCTTTTTAATATATATATTTAGTAAATTCATTAAAAAAATAAGGTGAAGGAGTAGATGAAGGCCTAATTATGGGTCCCAAAATGAGTACAATAATGTAGTTTAGGTACTTATAAAGCTTAGGCCTTAGGGTTTTATTTTTCAAAGCATAAATTAAGCTTATTACCAAACCTAGGCCCATAGAAAAACAAATATGAATAGACTTAGTTATCAAGTCAAGTTCAAACTATTTATAAATAGGTTGGTTCATTTACAACCCTAGTTCTAATCATCATAACAAACTTGTCAAATTTCTCAACAAAAACAAACAAACTTGTCAATGTTCTAAAATTTTAAAATTGATATTGTTCAAAATTGAAAGCTGGTTGTATTGAACATGGAATAAGTCTTGGGCTGATCATTTAAGTAATGGTTTCAATTCACCCAATTGCAACCAAGCGCGGCACCGCTAGATGACCATGTAATCTTATGTTCGTTCATGTAATTAATCATATATATTGTATATGAGGAAAAATCCTTTATATTGGTGAAGAAAAGTCTTTTAGATTTAAAGTTAAAGGGCAGTGCTACTATATGGGTGTAACTTAAGTGACAAGGCTTAAACCAAAATCCTTCTTTATCTTTAATCTTACGAGAATCAAATTATAAATAGGATAAAGCTGCTTCAACTCAAAAAGTCTCTTTGAGTGAGAGTTGCTATTCTTTTACTAACCAAGGGAGTCAATACCGTACCGGAGGCTGTACCGGTTTGGCCAGCGGTACGATATATTTCGGATATCGGTCAATACCGGTGTACCGTTTCAGGTTTACCGCTATTTTATATATATATATATATATATGTATGTATGTGTGTGTGTGTGTATTATAATAAATATAAAAGTTTACCATAAAATATTTCCTCAATTCAGAACTAATTATTCATAGTTTTAGACTTTAGTATCAATTAAAAGAAGAAAAAAATACAATATAAAATATAGAAAGTTTAAAAGTTACCATTGCATACTAAGAAAACAAATAATACTAATAAGTTAATGCAAATAAGTTACCGTTCTGCCCTAACAAAAATTCAAAAATTACAAAATTTAAAAAAAAAAAAAAAAAAAAAAAAAAAAACTTTTTTCCGGTACGGGCCGGTACGCCCGGTACCGGCCGGTATTGCCCGAAATTGGCCGGTACGCCCGGTATTTTTTCCAGTACGAAACAGAGGGGTTTGTGTACCGGAATGCTTGCCGGTACGAAATATTCCGGCCGGTACGGCCGATACGATACGGTATCGACTTCCTTGTTACTAACAGTGAAGGCAGTTGATTAGTTCTAAGCACTCTAAAAAGATGCCAAATTGATCAATATCGTTTGGAAACATATAGAAAGTTCTGATCGAAGTTTTGAGCCTCTAAATTTGAGAATTAAGAGATAATTTATGCACACAGACGTGCCAACACTATTGAGACACACTTAAATATAGGTGTAGCAATTCCAAAATCCAGACAGTCGACTTTACAGTTGAATTTTGGGGAAGGTCCTTTCTTACACTTGACAATTGCACTTTCTAACGAATATTAGACGCTTAATTTGACAATTTGTACTTTCAAACGAATTGAATAAGAGATTTAAGGTTCAATCCCCGCTTACACCAAAAACTAATTGGTGTCTTAGTTGATGATAAAAAGTATCATGAACGTCATAAGTTGAAAGTCTCTAAAAAAAATTAACAACAAAAAATGCTGGAAAACATATCTAAAATTAATTATTTATGTGATTTCAAGGAGGTTCGGGGTATTCTCAAAAAAAAGGAGGTTCGGGGTACTTTTGTAATTATATATGTGCTCCTGGGCTTTGTTTTTTCTTAGTTAGGAAATTTTGATTTTGGGTTTGGGTATTTTTTTTTAGTAGATTTATTTTTGGATTTAAAGTGGGCTATATACACATGAGCCAGCAGGCCAACCTATTTTGGTGCCTATTCACAATAAAGCCCAAACTGAAATTTAGCCATACTCACTACCGCCACCATAGGCGGTGGCTTCGCTGGTCACTGATCTACGACGATCTACGGCTGAGAGGGAAAACTCAGATAAGAGAAAGAGGAAGGCTGAATATGCTTTTTTTTTTCTTTCCCCTCTGCCGTGTCTGGGACGAACCCAGCGCGGCCTAACCGTGTCCGGGCCGTACCCAGAAAAAAAAAAAAAAAAAAAAAAAAAATCTCTCTGGTGCGCGTCGGGTACCCTTTCTGGGCGTGTCTTACCAGTACCCGTGTCCGACACGGGTGCTTGGCCAAATTTCGCGTGTCCGTGCAACGTAGGAAAATATTTATGTTGGTATCCAAACCATGAATCAAATTTTCTGCTTCACTGTGATGCTTAGATAGGCCTAAATCTTTTGACTGAACATTGTTGTAAGCAAAATCTAAATCTGCTGGTATCACTTTTCTTCTTTCTTTTTTTCCCCTTTTAATGCTTGGTATAGTTACACCATCAAAAGAATTTAGATACGTAAAAATTTGTCTTAAGATTTTCCAATTAAGCGCTACAAACAATGACAACTGTTTACGATGAGATTGAAACAAATCAATCTCGGCTACAGATAAGAAGAGTAAAAGGCCAACTTGAGTATCTAATTGCACAGGACATGGCCAAACTATGTGGACTTTTCTTGTCGGCCGAAACACCAATAATTTTATACGATATGGTCCACGCAAACAAGAAGTTGCTCTTTTGACCATCTCTATTCACATCATTTATAACCCAAAGAGGAAAATTCTCAGAATTAGAAAGTGAATTGCAATTTTCAATATACGTGTTCAACCGGATTATTAGACATTAGATTAGTTAATGTTGATTCAAGAACGTTGATTTCTTTGATGGTTTTTACGAGTTAGGAAATAGGTACAATATTCAAGAATATTTTAGCATGCTTTTGAAAGATCTTCTCCATAACCACTGCCTTATCTCTCTCTCTCTCTCTCTCTAATGTCATCCCCTACTCTCCCCCTCGTCCTGATCACCATAACACTTGTAATCCTCAGCTCAAGTACTTCAGGCACTGAGTTCATCTTCAATACCAACTTCAATTCCACCAATCTCCTCCTCTTTGGCAATGCCACCATCCAATCCTCCATTCTCGGCGTTACTGATGAAACCTCCTTTTCCATAGGTCGTGCTTTATACCCTTCCAAAATCCCCACAACATCCACCAAATCTTCCTCTCTCCTCTCCTTCTCAACCTCCTTCATTTTCTCCATTGCACATGTCAAGAACTCCCTCCCCGGCCATGGCTTCGCCTTTATACTTGCACCCTCTACAGGTATAAACGGTACAAGTTCAAGTCAGCATCTGGGTCTTTTCAACTTAACCAATGATGGTAAAACCGATAATCATGTCTTGGCTATCGAGTTCGATGTGTTTAAGAACCAAGAATTTAATGATATCAATGATAATCATGTTGGTGTAGACGTGAACTCGCTTACGTCTTTTACTTCATATGAAGCAGGGTTTTGGAGAGGAGAGAGTGAGAATGAGAAGTTTGAGGTATTGAAGCTTAATAATGGGGAAAACTATCAAGTGTGGATTGACTTTTTGGATTCGCGTATTAATGTTACTATGGCTCTTGTAGGCATGGAAAGGCCTCGGAGGGCTTTGATAAGTGAGTTTGTTAATCTCTCTAGTGTTCTTTTGGATGAAATGTATACAGGGTTTTGCGCAGCAACTGGACAATTGGTTGAAAGTCATAAGATATTGGCTTGGAGCTTTAGTAATTCAAATTTTTCGATTGGGGATGCTTTGGTTACAACAAATTTGCCTTCGTTTGTGACTCCAAAAGGGTCAGTTTTTCGATCAAAAGGGTTTATTGTAGGGGTTAGTGTTGGTAGTCTTTTCGTACTGGGGTGTGGGGTTTTGATATATGTTATTTTGTATAGGAGGAAGAGGGGGGAGGAAAGGGAAGGGCTTGAAGATTGGGAAATGGAGTATTGGCCACATAGGATTAGTTACCGAGAGATTTATGCAGCAACGAAGGGGTTTTCTGAGGAGAATGTGATTGGGCTTGGAGGGCATGGGAAGGTATATAAAGGGACTTTGCAAGGAGTAGAAGTTGCAGTGAAGAGAATCTCTCTCGAGAGTGAACATGGGATGAGTGAGTTTCTAGCTGAAGTTTCAAGCTTGGGGAGATTGAAGCATAGGAATTTGGTGGGATTGAGAGGTTGGTGCAAAAATGAGAAATGCACATTGATTTTGGTCTATGATTATATGGAACATGGAAGTTTAGATAAGAGGATTTTCGAGTGTGATGAGAGTGTAATGTTGAATTGGCAGGAAAGGATGCAAGTTTTGAAAGACGTGGCTTCTGGAATTTTGTATTTGCATGAGGGTTGGGAAGCTAAAGTCTTGCATAGGGACATTAAGGCAAGCAATGTGTTACTCGACAAGGATATGAATGCAAGGCTAGGGGATTTTGGATTAGCCCGAATGCACCATCATGGGCAATTGGCTAACACAACTCGAGTGGTTGGGACAGTGGGGTACATGGCACCGGAAGTGGTTCGAACTGGTCGAGCCTCAACTCAAACTGATGTGTTTGGTTTTGGGATATTGGTTCTTGAAATGGTGTGTGGGAAAAGACCCATTGAAGAAGGGAAGCCAGACTTGGTTGATTGGGTATGGAGGCTAATGGAGAGAGGGGAATTGCATTTGGGTCTTGATGAGCGGTTAAGGTACAATGGTGGTTTTAGCATTGAGGAAGTTGAGAGGGTACTTCATTTGGGTTTGTTATGTGCATATCCAGACCCTCGTGCTAGGCCTACAATGACACAAGTTGTGAAGGTATTGGAGGGAGCAAATGAGGGCACTGAGTCTGAAAGGGATGTAATGGAGGTGAATTTGCTTGATAGAATTGAAACAATTGCAATGTGGTCTAATTTTAATCAGAACCTTGGTGGCATAGGACACCCTACATTTGATGAAATTTCTTGGTCTGCTACAAAATCTAGCTCAGATATCCAAGTAGGTCGATGAAAATTTTTATGATTTCTCATGATGACTCTGACAAATTGCAATTCAACAGTTCTGTTAATCTCTCCAGGAACCTGGTTATTTCAAGAGGACTGCTGTATTGCTCTTTAAAGTTTAATTACTATCAGTAGTTCACATAAATATGCTGGTTTAAGAATCTTGACATGCTTGCCGTTATTAAGATGAAGTTGTATTTAAAGGATTAAACATATTTTTGGATTTAAGGTGCATAGCAATGGACAGTGTAATATAGATTATTTGATATTTGGATTCAATTCAAAATTTGTCTAAATTGTAGAATTATATTCATCCTTTGACTTTCTGAATGTTGGTCTCCTACGGTTATCCAAACCATGCAATTATATATATTGGTCAAATGAATTAGTTACTGCAGCATTCATTTTTAGACTGCTTGTCTCTCCATTATTTTGACCAAGAAAGAGAGGGAAATGAAACATAAAATAAAATAAAATTTTCTTTAGTCATCTAGAAAGGTTGTATTTCAGGAAAATGAAAAAACTTAGATTTAAAGGGGTGGTTGGCAAACTACATACTTGATTCAGCAAATTTTCTCTCATTTGAGTGGGCTTTGTTGCTCTGTGATTGCATGTGTATTTTGCTTTAGACGTATTGTTTGACCAAATGCAATACAACAACTTCTGCATTTCAGAAGCTGAAACACATTTGGGAGTGCATTTAACAAGCCCCAAAAGAGTCGGATTTTTAGGCTTTTTGAGCTTATTTTGGCATATCCTACACCCACCCAAAAAAAAAAAAAAAAAAATGAAGCAAACAAACAAAAAACTCTTATTTTCTACAGTATTTTCAGTAAGTAAGCAATCAGTAAAACTTATTCAAACGCACTCCTAATGCATAACTACAAAACAAAGCCTTCGTTTTTTTTTTTCCCTTAACAATTTTGTTCTATATCAAGGAGACTTTGGTGTAGAGTAACAGAGAGAGAGAGAGATTTTGGTACCAAATTGAAGATTTTGTTTAATAACCAAGAAGGAATTCATGAAATGATATCTTGCAATTGTTGTGGGGGGGGGGGGGGGGGGGGGGGGGGGGGGGGGGGGGGGGGGGGGGGTGGGTGGTGTACGTTCAATAATATGGAGGCTAGCCTGGACTGCTACAATCTGTCAACTGTGGACTCAAAGAAATGCTAGACTATTCTCAATGGTGCCAAAAGGTCTGAAGTGAGCATTTTTCAAGAGATCAAGTGGAAGGTTAATTAAAAGATAAGCAGTTGTAAATACTTTAAAGTGTACCTATCAAAACAAGGTTTTGTGTAGTTTGTGGAGCTTTCATGTTCCAAAGTTTAAATAGTGTAAAGAGATAGTTGAGTTGTTCTCCTTGGACAGTTTTGACTTTTGACTGTGTTGTATTTGTGCTTGTGCTTATCTTACTTATTCATCCAAAAAAAAGATTAACAACATAAATAAATTAGTTGTTTGTTGTTGCCAAGAACTTTTTTTTTTTTTTTTTTTTTTTGAGAGGAAAGCAAATACATTAAAACAGGAAAAGGAGAAAAACAAAGGGCAGCAGGCAGACTACATAGAGCCATGCACAAGATCAGAAGCAATCAGATGAGATACAAAAGGAGGAGAGACACCCTTCCAAACTTGAGTACAATGATTGTTCTTGGCAAACTAAGCTAACTCGTGGGCGACCTTGTTAAAGTCCCTTTTCAAGTGCGCAAAGGAGCAACAAGAAAAAGAAGCTTTTGCCTGCAAAATACCCTCTACAAGATGCCCCGCAACACCCCCAGAATTTCCTTGGTTAATCGCAACAATAGCCGAGAGAGCATCCGATTCCAAAATGAGATGAGAAAGCTCCATATCCTGTGCCAACAACAAGCCTTGCTCAATAGCATAGAGCTCTGTCCAATCAGCCGGGGAACAGTGAAGGCAAAGATTTACAGAGAGCTGCAACAACCCGACCAGCCCCATCTCTAATGACCACCCCAACAGCTGAACACGCACCCACTGCCAAAGGACTTGCACCATCAACATTAACCTTGAACACTCCATTAGGTGGGACGGACCAGCCACTTCAAATAGATTGCTTAGAGGGGAAGTCCATTTTAATGGCACCATGGAAGTCTTCAATCAATCTTTGCGCCATCTCCCAAGTTTGTAGAGGCGAAAGACCGCCATCACCATGGACTCTTAAATTCCTATTGTGCCATATCGCCCAAGAAAAGGCTAAGAAATAAAACAGGTGCTGCAATGGGGAATTTGCAATAAAATGGAAAGCCAGATCCATGAAGTCACGGGCTTCCAGTAACAACTTTAGAGGGTAATCCTGCCAAAGAGCCCAAACAGAGAGGGAAAAATCACAGGTGATTAGACAGTGAGTTAAGCTTTCCATACCCTTCCCACAGACCGAGCAAGTGCAGTTGGAACACAGACCTCTCAAGTGCATATTGACTAAGGTTGGCAGACCGTTTAGACAGGCTCTCCAAGCAAATATTTTAACCTTTTCCCGGAGCTCAAGCTTCCAAAGAAATTTCCAAAGAGAAGAATTGGGGTCGCTGAGGAACATTCCGCAACCTTAGTCGAATCAAGGAGATTGGCAGCAATAAAATAAGCACTTTTAACCGTAAAATCTCCTCTTTTGTTCCCAATCCAAATGATTTTGTCCTCAGGCATATTGTAGCTCAAGTGAATCTTAAGTACAGCATCTGCTTCGAAAGGAAGGAAGAGAGCTCTTACCGAATTTACCTTCCACCATCTGGTATCCGAATCAATGAGGGAGGAGACCATGGGGTAGTCTTCAGTGATCTGAGGGGGGGTAATGACTTTAAAGGACGAAGGGGTTGGAAGCCATTTATCCTCTCAAATATGAATTCTACGACCGTTCCCAACTCTCCATCGAGTGCCCCGTCTAACGACCTCAAGGCTATTATGAATACTCCTCCAAGTGTAGGAGGGACTGCTACCAAGGCTAGCATTAAGCACATCGCTATAGGGAAAGTATTTTGCTTTAAGAATGCGGGCAACCAGAGAATTCGGGTTTGAGAGGATTCTCCAAGCTTGCTTAGCCAAGAGGGTAAGATTGAAGGCTTGTAAATTTCTAAATCCTAAACCCCCAAGAGATTTTGGCTTACACATCTTTTTCCAACTAATCCAGACAATTTTCTTCTCTTGGCTTTTTTGCCCCCACAAGAAATCCCTCATCATTCTTTCAAGATCATCACAAAGACCCTTCGGAAGTTGGAAACAGCTCATGGTATAAGTAGGGATGGCCTGGGCCACTGCCTTGAGAAGAATTTCCTTTCCTCCCGAAGAGAGCAATTTCCCTTTCCAGCCAGTCAACTTCAAACCAACCCTTTCTTTGATCTCCGCAAAAACTTGCTTCTTAGATCTGCCAATGATGGAAGAAAGGCCTAGATACTTAGTGTGTCTCGAGTCTTGCATTGGCCCCAAAATATGAAGCATTTCCTCCTTTAACTCTAGAGGGGTGTTGTTGCCAAGAACTTTGTAGCTTTACTAACAGCTCATAGTATTTTTAACGAAAACATATAGGATCCAATTCTCTCTCTCTTATTGTAACTATCAAATTATATATATATATATATATATATATATACACACACTATTAATAAAAAGATTCTCCTATTTTGTCTTCAATTTTTGGCGTACCAAATATTCTCATACAAATTTTAAAATAACATACCCTTTAGTTTAATTTTTTTTCCTACAAAAAAAAGCAAAAAAAAAGTTAAAACGGTAATACTATCTCACATACAAAAGAAAAAAAATTTTATTTTTACCACCGATTTGTATTCAAATGTCTGATTCTTATATGTATTTGTTATCTATTTAAATTCAAATACTTCAATTATCTTTATAAAAATACAAAATTACTTTTTTCTTTAAAAAAAAAAAAAAAAAAAAACTACCTCACATAAAAAGTAAAAACTACTCATTCTTATCCCAAAATTTCTATGGTTTTTTTTTTTTAATTCTTTAAAATATTCCAAAATTTTTGTTATCTAAATTCTGTAGAGTTATCACAAATCTCCATCCATCCACACTAACGTACATCATCTTTCTTTTGTTCAAATTTCAAATTTTTTTACTTATCACAATTTTTATCCCAATCAATAAAGTCAAATGTTCCATTGGGTTTTAACTTCTTACGGTTCTCTATCTCATTTTTAGACATTATTCCACGTTACCTTACCTCCTTCTTTAAAAAAATAAAAAATAAATACATGGTTATTTATATATATCACTTTTAAGCATTATAACACTAAACCAAAAAAAAAATATATATATATATATATAATAAAATAAAAAATAAAAAACATTATTGCACATGCAAAGCACGTGTGATGAGTCTAGTATATATATAAGAAGATTCCCCTTTTTGAATTGAACTTCTATGTGATTCAGAAATACCTTTAAACCTTACATACCAGAAAAAAATTTGAGGACAATCCGGTAAAAATATATCTTTAACTTTACTTAAAATACCTACAAAATAGGACATTCTCCTCCTAGTGTGTGTATATATATTTCATTGTTTGTTCCAAAGTGCTCTGTCCACACTTGTCACAAAATATTGGGTTTCAGATTTCTGTCCATGTATTAGACTATTTATTTCTTCTAAAGTTTGTATCGATGTGTTGACATTGTCAAATAAGATAAAAAGGAGATAACTATATGCTTGCACCATATTCAAACTTGGCGAAGATGGCGCATTAATTAATTTTTTTTTCGACCAAATAATAATAATAAGGGCATGAAATGTTAGCAATTAGCTTGTACACAAACTTTGACAATTATATGTGCGACAAAGACGTTTTCCAAAAATTCCAAACCAACCGCGAGAGGGAGGAAATGAAATTTAACATGATTCATTGACATTGTATTCAAATTTAAGACAATAATCTTATCTAATGGTTCATCCTTTTGAAGCTTGTATGGAGAAAGTGGAAGAGCCTACGGCTCTCGTTTACTTATTCTTCTTGAACCCAATTTCTCATTCACTTAGAAGAGCATACAATTTTCATTTGGTCTTCCTCCTTCACAACTTTATTGATATTAACCCTATTGGGCTGAAAAATCAGAGACTTTTCGTTGTTATGATCATGTTGGTAAATAAGAATAGCTGACAAAACCTGACCAATAATGGTTTTTTTTCAATTCTAGCAAATAAAAAATTGACCAAAGTCTATTTGCATGGTCTATGCATGGATCATTCTGCCATAAAATTGCTTTGCAAAAACAGCAAAATGATAAACCTCTTTCACAACCATTTGTTGCTTTTAGTAGCTTTTATTGTTGGGATGAATAGCTTCTCTTGTGAGGGTATACTACCAAAGTAATACACATTAAACAAAAGTACGGCTGGTTGTTCAATTCTTAAGATATCCTCATCTTTTTCTTTTCTTATTTTCTTTCTTTCTTACCTTGTTTTGGCTAGAAGACCCTATTTTCTATACAAATAAACAAAAATGGGAAGGAACCCCCCCTACCCCCCAAAAAAAAAGGTTTATTGTAATTGTGTAAAGAAAAGCAAATAAAAAGAAGAGTATCTTATTACCCAAAAAAAAATTTGAAGAAGAGAGGTAGGGGAGCCAAGCGTCCCATACTAACAAAAAATAAGAACAGAAGGAAAGAAATGGCGGCCATATTCTGTAGTACTAAACAAAATACAACGTAATCATTTCAACACCCTCCAAACACCTCGACTATGTCGGGTAGCACTTAAAAGAGAAGCTTTCAGAAACAATGGCTGGTGCTACTATGGTAAAAAGAGTCAAATTAAAATAAAATTTAAAGAATAATTTTTTTATAAAAAAAATCCCTACGCATGAGGTAATATAATTACAAAGAGCTTAGCTGTGTATCCATGACAATGTTGGATGCCATTGCTGATTTATCCACTTCAGGATTCAATATGATATTTTAATTAGCAATTACTTGCTTCTCATGAGCATGAACTTTCTCAGCTCTTGTCTTGTCAAGTCGTGCACGTCGGGAAAATTCCTGGATCTTGCGATCATGATCTTTTAGCATCTGATCCACATTGTTTGATGAGTTCAGTAACGGACCAGAGACATAGATCTTGTTTCCCTTATGCCCATGACCATGCTGAAAGAACAAAAGAAAAGGCATCGAGTTAGATAACCACACTGGCTTTGCGATTCATGCACAGTGAACACTAACTAGAGCACGACCAAAACAGAAAACACATAAGCAGAAGAAAATCACAAGTTGACCAGAATAGTATGAAAGCTTATTGATAGGAATTATTAGACAACACATAAGGGCATGCCCACAATCTTCACTTGAGGCCACAAGGCATGTAGTAAACCACGAAACAAAGAATGAATGGATTCCAGAAAATGATGCAAAATAAAAGAAAAGAAAACACAATAACATTATTTGGAAAACATTTAAATTGTGTTGGATGGAATGAAAATCAGTTATCTATGCTGACAAAAATGTTGCTTAGCAACAGTGACATGTAATCAGAAATAAGAATAGAAAAAATCATTATAAATGACTAACCAGAGATGATTCTTTAGCAGAGGCCTTTCCATCTTCTATCTGAGGGAAATCTCCAACCATCTGTGTGTAACAATTTTGGTCCTGCTTTCTTTTGGACTGCAATTCATTAACTGAACCCGAAAACCTGCCCATTTGTTCTGTTTTCTCTGACTGTGAAGGACCAATTTTTTCTTGGTGACCTTCAGATAACTGAGTCCTGGTTGCTACCAAACCAGATAATTTTGATAAGTCAATAGCTGTTGAAACAGCTTGTGGATAATCAAGTTTCTTCCCAGACTTCATCCATTCAGGCCCATCAGCCAGTGGACCTGATTGGGAAAACCTCTTATGAAGACGCTCTGAGTAGTCTGCTCTAACTTCTTTAACAGCTCGCGGCTGTTTAGGTGGAGCAACTAGGAGACCAGAAACAGCTCCCTCACGACGAGGGTTGAACACTTCACTTTGGCTTTTTGAACTGGTTTGGTTTTGTCTTCTCTGTTATCAGAAAGCACATGACGTTAGAAAGAACTAAGAGACAAAAGCAGTAGCAGTCTAAAGATACAGACTTTATATTTGTAGACATTCACTAAATGGTTCACAAAAGCAATTCTTTATTGTAAAGAATATCGAAACTTGAACATAAATTACACCCATGCCACTTATGTAGGAAGCTATACCCCCCACACACACACACCCAAAACCCTCACCCCCCCCCCCCCACAAAACAATTTCTAATTGATACACGAAAAATAACTCAGAGCAAAGTACATTAATTTCTTCATGCTGGCATCAGACAAATACCAAAGAATTTTCTTGTTCTAACTTAGAAAATCAACACGCTTAACTAGCGTGGGGAAGGTGATGAAACCAGCAAGCTCAAAACACTAATCAGTGATCTGTGCCTTGATTAACTCTCAAGTAAATCAGTATATATTCTGCCATTTATCCTCAAAAAAAAAAAAAGGTAAATCAGTATATATCAAAATTACCGTTAATGAGAAAATGTAAGTTCCAAAATACAATAAGTTGATTGGCTAACATCAGTTGGTACAACAAATTTAAAACAAAATTTCAACCTTGGCAATAACACATCAGCAAGATTTATGCATATGGGGCAGTTATCAAAATTTCAGAAGTTCCCACATTTAAAACCCAAACCAAAATGTGTGCACAGGCATGTGTAGCTAAAAATAAACTCAAACCAAATTCAAGTATCATATATGGGTCCTCCAACGGAACTTCAAAATTTTTACTTCAATTTCAACCAGGGCTGTAATTAATGCCAAGGGAATGGTTTTAGACCCTGTTTCTGCTTACCTGCATTGACATGACTGACTGCATCTTGGAATTTGACGCAGGAATTGCCCGAGATTCATTTTGTCCTCTCCTTTCTAGATCAACTTTCCGCACCCTGCGTATGAAGGAATGAAAAGGTTAAAAATTATGAACACGCCTCTTAGATAACAAATAAGAATCCCTTCAATACAAATCAAGACATCAACTGATGCAGAAACCATAAAGAACATTTATGAAAATTGAATGGAATAAGACCAACAAATCATTTGGGCAAACCAAAATTTGAAAACGCTGATAAGCAAAATGGGACATCATGTAGCTTCTAAGGATTGAAGTTATTACATTACGCAATGTGAGTTTCTAGTTTTACACAAAATAAAGCAGTAAAATTATCGTGTATTCTCACATGAAAGAGCATGAACCTATAACATGTACCTTCTAGCTTCATCCCGCACTTTAGCATCAATCTCTTTGCAAGGAGGATATTTGGGCAAAGTTGAAGGATCACAAGCAAGAGGTTTTGTTGTAAAGAACTGTAAAATAATTACTAATTAAAGAAGCTAATAAATATCAAAGGCCTCACATTAGTAGAAATGCAGCAAGCAGCTCATAAAAATATTAACACGGATATTATGTATTGGCAATCATTGAAAATAATTAGATTGCACTTGTAGGGACAGCAGTTTAAATCAAATTAGATGCTAGCATAAATGAAAATTTAGGGCAAGTGGTCCTTCAAAAGAAAAACCCTTCTCTATTCCACAACTACCTTTTCACTAATAAAGAAACCATATATTTGGTTATCTAGTTGGAACTTCAAAACCTGGACCATCAAATGGATATTTCAGTTATCATTTATAAGCCCCTTAGGTTCATCATTAGAGTATCTGAGTAATGTCAATCTGAACTCTGTAGCCAGTAACCAGTATGAGGTCCCAAAGGTGGTTCCCTATCTGCAGTGGAAAGGTGGTTGCTTGCAACAATCAATAATAGACTATGTTAACAAAGGTTCTAGAGCTGATCCAGTGTTGTTACATCAATTGTTTCAAACCCCTCAGGTTTCTATATTCTGAGGATGTAAAAAAGGTTGACATTTATTTGGATGTTATTCACTGATTCTCATATAGATATCTCCAGACTAAGGGGTCAATCTAAAACATCAGATATACCATCTGCAATTAGGATGATCACATTAGCAGCACTTTTTTCCCAATATTCCTGGGTGTTTTGAGGGAGATATTACAACCACTATTGTGAATAAAAGAAATAGCAATAACCGTTTTTAAAGAAACATCAATTATTGATTACAAAAATGGATCTAATAGTCAGCCACCTAGAAGCATCTATAAACACTAAATGGTCCATATGCAGTCTACATTCCCAGAAAATAATCTCATTTTTCTAGATGATAGGATTAGAATCTTATTAGAATAGGGGTAGGTAGGGTGGTCATAAATGGTGAAAGGTTTTTCCAATTTTTTTTTAATCTCTTCTGTTATCTTTTCTTGCTTTCTTTTTTCTATTTTTAATATTTTGCATCCTCAGAAGTTGCTTTCAATGTAGTTATCATGTTAGTGTCAGTTTCTCCCCTTCTCTGTATTCTTCAAGCTGACCTCTCTTCCAGCTTTGATCTTATTCTCTTAATCAATTACAGGTCTTTAAGATACTGGTGGAGAGGAAGAAAACTGTTTTTTGGCAGTGAGAAGGAAAATCAAAGTACGAATTTTAGGAAGTAAAAAAAATTAAAGTAAAAATATAGGAGAATCATATAAATTGGCAATCCAAAAGACTGCCACTGAGTTTATTATAAAGAAGGATGTGCAGAAACATGTTTCAGATCATAAAGGATTCAATGTCAACCAAATTATTTATTTACTGCATTTCTCAGAGGCATAAAACCTACATACCTCACTCTTGAGAGCCAAAGCAGCAGTTCCTCTATGTGCAGGATCAATGGAAAGTAAGGTCTCAAGAAGCCCCACTGCAGCAGCTGGAAAATCTTTCATTGTTTCAGCAACACATCTTCTATAAGACTGTGGTGGCCTGAAGTATGTTGAATGTGGTAACTTCAATTTTCGCCAATAATCCTCTGAAGGTGAACCACAGAGCTTAAAAATCTTATGCAACTGCTCAACCTACAAGGTATAAATATAAAAAGCTCAACCACCAAGATACACATGTAAGGCACCAATTATATATGATACCAACATGCTAATGTAGGAAAACTGGAAACACCCATTTCTACACATTTGCAAGAGAATGTGTATGTCTGAAGTTATCATAGGAGGAGAAAAGAGAGATTCAATTAAACCATAAAGTGTCATATAGGAAACATTGTGAAGCACCAGGAAAAAAATAAGTTGTATCAAATTCAGGCAATGAAGACCTCCAACAAATAACACTAGTAACAACAGCAATGACAACAATAGTTTGTAAATGATGGCATCAATTGCAAGAATTTTGTGAAAACAAATTCCTAGAAATGGTACCTCTGTTTTTCCTGGCAAGATGGGCTTGCCAGAATATAATTCCCCGAGAATGCAACCAGAACTCCATAAATCCACTGCAACTCCATAGTGGGATGCTCCAAGTAAAAGTTCTGGTGGTCGATACCAAAGAGTGACCACTCGACTTGTCAGTGGAACACTGTGATGAGGATCATAAGAAGTAGCTAAGCCAAAATCTGCAATCTTCAAAATGCCATTATTGTCAATAAGAAGATTTGAGCCCTTTATGTCACGATGCAGGATACCACGACTATGACAATGATCAAGTCCACTTAAAAGTTGCTGCATGTAACATTTAACCTGACATAAAAATAAGTATAAGTTTAGAATTTTGGCATCATAGCAAACACAATAGTATTAGGCAGAATTAAGGAAAATGCTGCACCAAGATTTCCTCCAGATAATTGATTTCAGAAAAGGCTAAGAAAGGTATACATTGCATCCAGAGATGACCTTTTGTATGTAACAATCTCAACAATGAGATACCAAATTAATCAGAAGTCTGGTAGAACCTAAAAAACATTATAACAAATACCTGTGGTTCTGAGAATTTTATGCCAGGATGTGATGCAAGCCCTGTAAGATCATGCTCCATATACTCAAAAACAAGGTATAAACTGCGAGACGTCTGTGATGTGATTAAGCCTTCCAGCTTTATTATATTCCGATGATCAAGCCTCCGCAAAATGATGATTTCCCTTGCCATAAACTTGACACTCTCACAATCAAGATTATCAAATCGTACTTTTTTCAAAGCAACAATTTTATTATGAGTTACATCTCGAGCCTTGTAAACATTACTATAAGTTCCTTGGCCAATCTGCAGAAAGAAGATGATGTCACCATGTTAAACCAAAGCAGGAATGATAATATCAACATGGAGACCAGTAATTTACACACACCCTCCCTCCAAAACTATTTAAAGAATTTACGTTCAGTAAATGGCGTGAACTTTCAACATCCTAAAAAGTACAAACACAAGTTATAGTCCATTCATTTTCACGGGTGGGTTAGCAGATTGTTCACACAATATCTTGACTGACATAATCTGATTATACTCATCTACTGCAAGAAACCACACACTTGTAAAAAACAAAGTGTGAAATAAACAGTGAATTATAATTTTTACATTCAATCAAAAATCCCCAAAGCTGTAATTTAACTAATCTCACATCAATGAAATCGGACATATTAATTTCTATTGTAAGAGTATTCACTTGCCAATACCACTGGCCAAACTTTAGAACACGAATGTAAATTCACCATCAGGTCGCATCAACAAAATTAATTCAAGAAAAAAACTAACTCAAGGATAAAAATAATAGCTTATTTGAACATATTAATTTCCTGAAAATATTGCAAGAGTATTCACTAAGCAATACCAATAGTCAAACTTTAAACACGAATTTAAATTGATCATCGGTTAAAGCATGGAACATACCTTTTCTAACTTCTCAAAAGTAGTAGCGCTCCGCGGTAGCCATCCCTTGACAGCTTCCCCGGCCGCGTTAGAAAGCCAAGCCGGCCAGCCTGCTGCAACCTGCTCTCCCTGTGTAGCCTTTGGTACCCTTCCCACGCAGGGGTGTTCCATAACAGAGGCTTCACTCTTCTCTCTCCTCCTCTTCTCAGTCTGATCATCATAAACTCGCATAGAAGCATTCGCTTTCTTATCAAAGCGCATAGCCTTCACTTCATCACCATGGTATCTCAACACTCCCTCACGTCTTCTTGAAGAATTCACCCGTGAATCCGATGTTCGTCTACTCAAAGATGCCAATCTCTTTTTTGAGCTCTCTTGGCTGTCTCTGTCTTGAACAGCCGAAGAAGCTTTAGCAAAGGCGCACCCCATGTTGTGCTTTAGCACCCAATTTCAATTAACCAGCGATTCCTTCCTTACCAGCAGTAACACAATTCTCCTCCTAAAACCAATCCTAAACTTTCTAAAACACTAAAATCCATTCAAACAACAATACTTTACTCCTTCACCAACACAATTCTCCTAGAACTACAAATATGATCTTTGTTCAGTACATATACCAATCAAGAACAACCATGAACTACAACCAACTAAAAATATGATCTTAATTCAGTAATTCAAACTTCTCCCAATACCCAATTCATAAACACAAAAAAAAAAAAAAAAAAAAAAAAAAAAAGACCTTTTCAAAAACCACGAACTTTTCAAAGAATTGACTACCATAAAAACCAAGAACTCAAACTTCTTGTGCTCTTTTATTGAAATTCAAACTGACCCAATTCAGAATTCAGCAATCAAAAACACCCTTCCATTCAAATATGCAAAAGACTTATTTAACTTCAAAAATCAAAGATAAGAAAAAGCCCAAGCCCATACAAGTAGGAATTTGAGAATTGAGATAGAGAGAGAGAGAAAAAAAGAAAGAGAGGGTATTTAGACTTGGTTTTCACGAGAGAACAGCTTTTGTTGGATTGGTTTATTGGTTCAACGCGCATTCATTTTATATTATCTGATTATATATATAAATATATATTTCATATATTTACACACACGACACACGCATATGATAATAGCACTATCTACATAGTCGGCCTATGCCGGCTCTTTTCTCAGTCAACAGATTGAATCAAAGCCAAGTACTCTCTCTCTCTCTCTCTACACAGCTGGGCTGACAAATAGTACAAGGAAAGTAGCAAACTATATAAGAAAGATGGTTGTTTTTCCCTATTTGAGTTTACAGCTGTTTAAACATAAGATCTTTGGGTTTTCAACTCCAGTTTCGCCGTAACGTTTGAAAAGAATATTTGTAATTTTGTACTACTGATTTTTATATTTTGATTATTATTTTGGGATTTAGCAAAAGTAAGAAGGAATTATTTTGTGATAATAAAATATAACCACTAAGTACTAACCCTTTTATCAAGGAACAGACTTTGGAATAAATGTTTGACCTTTTTATGAATTTGATGCAAATGATATATATATATATATATATATATATTGTTTTAGAATAAAAAAATAGTTGTCAATGATTTTTTTTTTATAAGGTTGTCAATTATTTATTAAATCATACAAATAAATCTATAATAATGATTGTGTTAGTAACATTTCGAAAGGATGGAATGGAATATGTATAAGTATGAAATACGTAAAACATTAATAAAAGTATATACCATAAAATTGTAAATTAAAAAAAAAACATAATTACATGTACATAAGGATATATTACAAATATAACAAAATATTCGAGACTAAAAAAGAACAATATAGGTTAAGTTGTTTCTTTTATTATATTCAATTAGTAGCATACTTATATTATTTTATTATATTTACAAAAAGTCAACTAATTAAGTATTTAATATATTTAGTGTATACGTATTTTTAAAATTTTTAATTATATTTTAAAGAAAAATTAATACAAGTTAGTGAAGGATACAATGTTTCTTATATTCCTTCATTCACTTACTTAGTAAAACAACAAAATAATAAAAATTATTTATTGTCTCGTATTTTTGTAATTTAAAATCATTTTATTTTATTTGACATCTAATATGCATATGTACATACATATTATATATGGTAATAAAATCTAATCATTCAAATTATATATGGTAATAAAATCCTCTTTTATATTTTTAGAATCATATATGGTAATAAAATCTAATCATTCAAATTGTAGAAAAAACTTAGTAGATAAAAATTTAAGATTATAATTAAACTGTAGAAAAGTTTATATTTAGCATATATATTAAAATATGGAACTACAAATATTGAAATTTCCATTTAAAAATTTATTTTATATGAAAAAAATATATTCTTTTAATAATTTCATTATTCTATAATTTTTTAGGTAAAGGTTAATAATTTGCATCTATTATAATTTAGAAATATTTTTTTTTACTTTTCAAACAAATAAAAATGATAAACTTTAGAGATAAGCAATAACTATAATTTCTTTTTTGAATGTGAAGTGGAAAAAATCCTAACTTTTAGGAATTCTCTTATATATAGTACAGATACTATATATAAAAGGATTCCTCTCTTTCAAATGGACTTTTATGTGGTTCAAAAATACCCTCATTAATGAATGGTAACTTCATTTAAAAATATGGTCATAAATGTCAAATAACAAATTTCATTTTGAATTCAAAAAGAGAATTCCTAAATTTAGGACTTTTTCCCTTTCACATTCAAAAAAGAAATTACAGTTACTGTTTATCTCTAAAGTTTATCCTTTTTATATGTTTGAAAAATAAAAAGATGCTATCAAAAAAAATAAAATAAAATAAAAAGATATATTTCTAAATTATAATAAATGCAAATTATTAACATTTATCCAAAAAAAATAGAAGAGCTTCTGAGCAAGCGCATGGCTAGTAGATAGATAATGACATGCCTTAAGAAAAAAATTATTATATTCTAGTTGCAAGTATTAAAAATTCATTATACTAATATAATACGATAATATTTAATATGTGTTTTATATATTTAATTATAAAAATATGTATTTTTAGGGTATTTTAATTTGTAAGAGAAACCAAAGTTTTCTATTTATATAAAATAAATAAATTAGTACGTATAATGTACTGTATTTTACAAACATTGATGTTTGCTATTCTTGATAATTACGTAGAGTTTGACTTTATTTCCTTATATCTTATTTTTGAAAGTTTGACTTTGTTTCTTGAAAAGATTCATTTACATATTTGAATTAAATGTGACAACTTCTGCCTTTAGGCTTTTAGGCTTTAACCATGCTAGCAAACTGGAGACATCAGAATAAGAGTGCTTTTTTCTTGTGCTGAATCATAATAAAATGGACTAAAATCAAACCGTTTAACTATTTAATATTGTTTCTATGAAGTGAATTTTTTTTATTATAATTCTTTTTTTATGGAATATTATAATTATTTTTGGTGAAGTGATTATTCTTTTGTATGTATGCTTGGAAAGGATAGAGATTGGGTTAGTGAAAGTTTTAGGGATTTAATTCCCAAACCTACATCTCACTAATTAAGCCTAATTCGATTGCCTCTTCATGAAGTGACTATATATTCTTAATATTATTTTCTTTTTGAGAATCAACTATTCTTAATATTATTTAAACCTACATATTTATGCTTGGCAACCTAAGCTTTGTACGAAACAATGGCCTCTAAATTAAGTCATGTGTAGAGTTATTGCTAAATCATCTTTAGACAGATCAAAGAGTCGGGTTTGGTCGAATCAATTAAGGTTTCATGAACTGTTTTTCGTTGTTTCGTGAATAATTATTCTTCGAAGCACTTTTAGGCTTTTAGCACGTTAATGGTTCGGATTTTGGTTGATTCTTTTTCTTAGGTCAAAAGATCCTTTACCCATATAAGTTTATTTTGTTCCAAATTCATGTGCAAAATAGCAAGTTCAATTGAAGTCAACTCAGGTTTGTATTGAAAAACCCTCAATCTATACCCTTTTTTAAAAAAAAGAAAACCTCGATCAATCCATGTATACTTGACCTGCTTTTGATTAGGCATTCAGCAGGCTGGATTCGAGCTGACCTAATTCTTTGATGGCCTGGTATAACTAGATTGAAGAGTCTAGTTGTTTTTTGCTCATACATTCAAACAAAAGAAAGTAAACAATTAGCAAGTAGCAACAACTTTTACAAGTGTGAAACTTTATATTTTCCGCCACCTAATTTTTATTTTGGCAAAAATGCAAAACTGACCCTCTAACTTTCACTGTTTTTCATTTCAGTTCTCTAACTTTCAGTTTTGTCAATTCAATCCTCTAACTTTCAATTTTTGTCAATTCAAGGCTCCGTTACAACTCAGTTAGTGCTGCCGTTAGATATGCTTGAAACGACACCGTTTTGCTCTTTTTTTTTAATTCAGAATTAAAAGAAAATAAAAAAAAATCTGGAAAAAAAAAAGGGGGGGGGGGGGGTTGGGGGGAACGACTCCCCTGAATCAAAACAAAACAAAAGAAACAAAACAAATCCCTAACATAAATCAAAACAGAGAAACTATGAGAGACCCAAATCCCTAACGTAGAGAATTTGGGAAAAAGGAAGAGAGGCTGAGTCGGATTTGAGAGAGAAAGGGGGTCGGCAGTTTGAGAGAGAGAGACCGAGTCCATTTAAGAGAGAAGCTAAGTTGAATTGAGAGAGAGACTGAATCGATTTTTCGAGATGAAGGTGACTGAATCGGTTTTGAAGGTGACTGAAGTCTTCTCACTAGACTGAATCGGATTTGAATACGTACACGAGGCTCCTTTCGGCCTCTACGACTCGATTCCCTTCATGATCTCACATGGCAAGTCTCACGGAACTTCTGGATTCTTCTAGCTGAATGCGGCGGAGATGCAGATCGATGTGTTCATGGCCAGTTGGGACGCGGATTCCAGGATCTCATTACCGTTGGATAGGTCTAAAATCGACACATTATGGATGAGCGAGGCCAGGATTGTTGACGCTTTCTTCTTTGTCAGTCCAAAGCCTAATGACGTGGTCAGACAATACACTAGTGTGACTGGAACGCCTGCGATGTCTTAATTATTTTTTTTTTTCAGATTTTTTTTAATTTCGAATTATAAAAAAAAAAAAAGAGCAAAACGGCGTCGTTTCAAGCATATCTAACGGCAGCACTAACTGAGTTGTAACGGAACCTTAAATTGACAAAAATTGAAAATTAGAGGACTGAATTAACAAAACTAAAAGTTAGAGGACTGAAATGAAAAACAGTGAAAGTTAGAGGGTCAGTTTTGCATTTTTGCCTTTTATTTTTTTTCCTGAAAGGGTCACCTAAATTTTTCGTGTCACCTAAAAATATGTTAATATTATTAAATTACTTGTTGATTTTGCTTCTTCTTTTTTTTCTTTTTTTTTGGAATTTCTGTTTATATACATGGTGTTGTCAGCCCCCCTATACCCTTATATACTTTTTTTTTCAATCAAGTATTATTGAAAAAACTAGTTAAATGCCCGTACATGGTTTTATGATAAAACTTATAGAATATATATATATATATATATATGTATGTATGTATGTATGTATGTATGTGTATATATAATTATTATAACCAAATAATATTAATTATTATAATGAAATAAATTGTATTGGTATAACAACCATCAAATATAAAACGATAACACAACAATACAAAATTATCTTCTAACATACCAATTGTGCTATAATTAATGTCATTTGTAGTTACGTGTACCAAACTATTTGCATATGAATTTTGTATCTAATGAATTTGCAATAAAAGTGATTTGTAGTATTGTTAACAATAATATTAATGATTAAAAAAATATTAGAAGTAGTTTTTACCTTTGGAAAATTGTTGAATACCTCTTTGTACATTATGTTTTTAGTGTATCCTTGTTCTTCTTTGTCATTGTTCTTTATTAAAATCTTTAGACAAAGCAACATACAATTGACCACTTTTAGAAAATAGAACTATTTGAGGAATAAAGCCATTGTTCTAATTTTTGCCGTACGGTTTTATACATAAACTTATATAATACATGATTTATTTGAGAAACAAAAAGTAAATTAAAATATTTTATATGTTCTCTATTAGTCTAACACTTCTATTTGAGCTTCCACTTTCTCTTTTTTTTTTTTTTAATTTCTCTGCAAAACAGAAAAAATGCAAAAGTTATTTTCTTGTAAAGGAAAAAAAAAAGATTGTGTGAAGTTTTAAAAAGAACCGAATAATTTTTATTTGTGCAATTGTGATTACTTCTTCACAAATTTTCTTTTCTTTACTTCAGCACAAATTGTTTCTTTGGGTACTTCATTTCCATTCCTAGTCCCTCTTTTTGTTGTTTTCAGTAATCGATATGATGCAATATGTCATTATGTATTAATGATAATATTATAACTTCATCAATAAAGTATAGGGGAAGCATTTTTATCTGTAATTGTCTGTTTCCTTCAATTTCAATGACTCTAGATATTATAAAGTTTTGTTTGCGAACAAAGAAATTGTATGCAGTAATTTTCACTCGGAAGATGTATGTTTTTTCAATTATGCATATGATGGTACTTGAAATAATATTGTCACCATCTTCATTCTATTATTAAAAAACAAAAACAACAAATAGATTTTGTAAGGACTCGATTTGAACTCCTAGTCCAAATAGTGTGTGGACTCAAGCCCAAAAAGCCCAAAACAATAAATTTGTTGAGAATGGGTTGGAAAACTGGGTTTTAGTGAATTAGGCAACAAGTCAACGGATTTTGACGACAAAGGAAGAAAGATTATAGACATTCTCTAAAGAAAAACGTCATCGGCCAAGTCCGAGGAGACTAATTCTTTTATATTGCTTTTGAAGCGTTATTACAAGTTTGGTTCTAGATTGCTACAATGTTTCTTTCTTGATTTTCCGATCCCCATTCCTTCAGGGGTCCCTTACATTATATATCTCCCTCCTAGTGATCTTGGCCTTCCATTTGTTGATCATCCAAGCCACCAGTTGAGTACCCATCCCATCAGACACCCCTTCTGACTTTCTATGAGTTGTGGTAGCCAAGACAACACTGTTCAGAAGTATTCTCCACATAAATGCAGCCAGAAAAGTAGTTGTAGTGCATTAAATGCGGTGATAGCAGCTTTCCCTTAGATTCCTCTGAGCTCCCATCCCTTTTGTACGTTCATATCTCCCGTCTCCATTAGTAGATCTTCCTAAAAGGTTGCTTTAAGTGTTAAGGCATGTACTTGATCCGTGCTCTGCTGATTCGAGGAGATAATCCTCTTCGGACTAACTTTCTCAGCCTTTTTGCTTGTATTTCACTTATGGGATTCTAAGCTTGACACCCTCACCACGATTTATCCATCCTCGGACAAACCATGGTCCTTGGCTAAGGCCCAAGGCCCAATATAAGAATTTGGGTCCTTATCCCTACTAATTTCAATTAGTGTAACATAATACAATTAATATAATTAGACAAATATAATTTAAATTAAAAAAAAAATAAGGATAATTTGGATAAAGATTAGATGGATCTTTTTTACGTGTAAATATAAAAAAATCAAGATAATTTGGATAAGAATTAGATGGAGTTTTTACGTCTACTATGATTGCGATTTTTTTTAATTAAATTTTTTTTTTATCAACTTATATATTGTAATAAGAAAATGATTAGGTGAAGAATTTGGATTGTAACCAAATTAAAATTTTTATCAACTTATAAATTATAGGAGAAGAAGATAAGAACAAAAAAAAATTATATTTATTTTTTTTAATCTAAAAAAAAAAATTTTGCAATTTGGTTGAAACTGCTTAGTGCAACCACGGCTTCTAAGCCTAACTTTTATTATATAGTATATGATGATATGATATAAAGAAAATATTTTCGTTTATATCATTTTTTTAGGGTCAAAAGTTATAAAATAAAAAACAAAAAAAAAGTTTTAATTCAAGAGAAAAAAATACAAAAAATATTGTTACCTTTCAAAAGTGTTAGGACATTAAGTTATTTATGTAGTAACTTATTATGTTTCATAAAATTAAGTATAATAAAATTTTTGGAAATACTTATATAATAAAATTCATAATTCGATTTTTTTTCAAAGTTAAACTCTAAAATTTTAGATGCACAAAATGCTTACTATAAGCTTTAAAATTGTTTTGGTTTAATTAATTTATGACTTTAACAAAAATTGATATAAGTTGTACTTATGGTTTATCTATTTTGTCTAAAATCATTACATAAGAATTAAAAGTAAAATTTTGATGGGAAAAAATTATAACACAACTTATTTAAATTTAAAAAATAATAATAAAATAGATACAATAGAATGGATATGCCATTTTTTATGGCTAATCTAACTTTAAATTATCACTTAATATTTATGTGAGAAGTATTTTATTGTACATATTAGTTTTCAGTGTCATTAAATATATAATGTGTGTGCATTGTGCTCATCATGATGTGTTTAAAATTACATATGTCCACAAGTATATGGAGACATACATATGTAAATTATATATTTTTCCTCCCTGAAGTCAAATCTTGACCATGCCATCAGTGATAACTCTTAAATTTAAATATTTAGGATAAAGTTGTAAATTTGTTATGGTTTAAGGACTGTTACCTTCAAAATCTTGAAATTTAGTGGCGTTGCTTATTCTCCTCTTATTATCCTTTAAGAGGAGACGGGAGAGCCACAATTCAAATCCACCCTTCCTTGTGCTTGTAATTATCCAATTATTTAAAAACAAAAAAAAAAATAGAACTATTGTTTTTTATTACTTGAAACGACTAGTGCCCTAGAAGGTATAGTATTCTCTCCTTTTACATAAATGGTAAATCCCACCATAATTTTAATTAATGGAACTCAATATTATGTAAGAAAAGAGAGTATCCCATCACAATATTCCTAAAGTGCTAAATAATTACCCATTGTCTATAAACCCCTCCGACATTAATTTCACAATAAGGAGGAAACTACTATAATCACACCAAGTAGATAACAAGAAGTAAGTCTTATTACCTCATTTATTTTCTCTCTCTCACACACACACAAAAAAAGTATTAACCTTCAAACCGTCACTAAAGTTCTATCTTCTCAAATAAATGGTGAATCTCACAATGAATTTAACTAGTGGAGTCTAATATTATAGCAGAGGACATAATACCATATCATTGTATTTCCAAAGTATGGAATAATTACTCATTGTCTAGGGCTCTAGGCCTCTCATTGATTTCTCAATAAGCAGGAAGCTATATTATAATCATAATCGCTCCAAATAGACAACAACAGGTAATATTTTCTTTTTTTTCCAAAAAAAAAAAGTATTAACCTTCAATATCATCATGGAATTGTGCTTGCAAAGCATGGTCAACATGGACAACAATGGAATACAAAAACTTTAAATCACTGGTAAAAAAATAAAAAATAGAACTTAAACCCTATGAGACAAAGGAAACGTCTTAAACATTATGATTTGTTTCATCAATGAAAACAACGATTGGAAGACTTTATGCTTATCTTTCAACTAAAAAAACAAAAAAGAGAAACCCAAAAAAAAAAAAAAAAAAAAAATCATTTTCCGTAGTCTGTTTTGAATGGGGCAGGGGACTGGAAAACAAACGGCTCTTAGTCTTAAATAAATGCCCATATCTTGGTCGTTGGACGCTTTTTTTGACTATTGGGAAGATTATTGATTAATTAATAGCCTTGCTATATATATTAATAGTGGCTGTAAAGTTAGGTTAGACTGCCAGGAGGTTTATTTATTTATAAATTTTTTATTTATTTATTTTTTTCCAGCCTATTTATATTAATTATAGGCAAAATTACACTGTTAATTCCTAAAGTTTATCCTGTAAGTACAACCGGTCCCTTAAATTTCAAGTGAATATTATTGGTTCTTCAAATTTAAAAAATGATTTGTATTAGTCCTCCTATTAACTACGATTAATAATATTACTTACGTGGCACTAATGAAATAGTGAACTAATAATTTTTTTAATGATATAATATTTTTTAATAAAAAATTACAAAATTTATTTTACACGTCAAAAACTCGTTAACCCCAAAATATCTTTTAAAAAAATCACGAAATTAGAAGAAAGAACACGGGTGGGTTGATTGGAGATTGGCCTTCAGCCCTTCACCACTACAGTGTTCAGCTTTAAATATAAAAATATTGAAAGGTGAAGTATGTATGCAAAAACAAATATATAAATAGAAAGGAACTACGATGAGCCAAAGAGCAGTGGCAGTGGCAGCGACGCCCCACGAGAGGGCAGCTTAGATGCTCAGTTCTAAAAATAAACTAATTTGTAACATTATGTATATGCATGAATATACTTAAAGATATACAATAAAATGCATAATATAATTCCTAAAATATATAATTTAAATACTATTAATAGTCATTTTTACATTTTATTAACCTTTTACAAAATTTTGTAAAGATATTATTAGGTATAAAATGTAAATTGTCCATATTTTTTTTTAATTATTGTGAAGCACCCATTTTTTTTTTCCGATTTATTTATTCTAAACTCTTAGATTTTTGTACTTAATAACTCACTTAAATGAATATTTATGATATGGTCCCACGTTTGATTCTAAAATTAAGAAATAAAACTCTTTAGGAATAAATAATTTAAAACACATGGCGCAAAATTAGAACTCTAATTTGAAATTCTAATTTAAATTTCTCTCAACTTCACATATTATTATTATAATATATATATATATATATATATGGAAAATTATTGATTAATTAATAGCCTTGCTATGGTGGTTGTAAAGTTGGGTTAGACTGCCAGGAGGTTTATTTGTTTATAAATTTTTTTTCTTTTTATTTTTTTCTGATCTATTTATCTATATATATATATATATATATAAAATCGAAACTTTTGAAACTCTCACAATTTTCCACATCATCACTATTTTCTTTTTCTTTTTATTTTAATTCTTTTTATTTTGATTCTTTTTATTTTAGGTTTTATATCTTATAACAATAATATTGAAAAACGTATACAAACTTGGAGGCCTATTTAAGGGCTCCATAAAACTTAATGGACAAGAAAATATATTCTAAAATAAGCCCTAATTAATACCTAACCATAATAGGAACCAAATTTGACCTAAAAAAACATTAAAAGAGCCTAAAAATAAGGAAATAAATCACCTAGACCTAAAATAACGTTTTTTGCAGAAAAATACTAAAATCTCTTATCTCTTTAAAACCCCAGCAATTACCATCTCAAAACCCTAAACTCAACTTCACTTTAAGATTAAAAAAATAAGAAGGAGAGAGACTCACGTAAAAAAAAAAAAAAAAAAAAAAAAAAAGTAGGTTTTGTCTTTTTTTATTTGCTTTCATATGTGCTTGAAATTTTCATTTTATCTTATTATTTTATTATGTTTAGAATTGATTTTCTTATAAGTATTTGGGTTAATCTCTATATTTTGATAGTGTTTTTATGGGTTTGGTTTTTAGGTTGAAATTCTAATAATTATTTTATATTGTATATGGCAGATGAAGCATCTCTATTTTTTGGAGAAAAATCAAAACTGCAACCTATGTCTTCCAGCCCAAGGTGTGGTAAATTTTTATATGTTCTTACTTTATTGAGAATTTTTATTTGGGTTCATGTGATTTTTTGTTTTTTTATTAAAGTTTTGATTTTTGGTTGATTAATTATTTGTTTGGATTAATTTCAATTAATTATTTGTTTAGATTTAACGTAAAAGATAATGGAATTAAGTGTTATAAATTTGATAATGTTCCATATTTTGAATTGTTTATATTATTTAAACTCCTGGTAAGACTCTCTTTTCTCTCCTTAAAACCCTAACAATTACCATCACAAAACCCTAAACTTAACTTCACTTTAAAATTAAAAAAATAAGAAAGAGAGAGACTCAACTAAAAAAAAAAAAAAAAAAAACGTAGGTTTTGTCTTTTTTATTTACTTTCATATGTGCCTAAAATTTTCATTCTATCTTATTGTTTTGTTATGTTTAGAATTTATTTTTTTCTAAGTATTTGGGTTAATCTCTATATTTTGATAGTGTTTTTGTGGGTTTGGTTTTTGAGTTGAAATTTCTAATAATTATTTTATATTGTATACAGCAGATGAAGCATCTCTATTTTTTGGAGAAAAATTAAAACTGCAACCTATATCTTCCAACCCAATGTGTGGTAAATTTGGCTTCACGATAGCAATGCCTTTCTTATGAATGAGATCAAGTTTTTGTATCTTAATGTTGGATTTGTGGGGGTTTAATGTATCTTAAAGGTTGTATAAAAGTGGAGAAAGGGAATCTTGGATTTTATAGGTCAAATGATATGAATTTTAAGGCTTTTTTTTTAATACGTTGAATCTTAAGGCTTAAATTCATATTATTGCACCAACAATTTTTAGCAAAAATTTGCTTTTATTATGACAATCTGTTATGGAAGGGTGTGCTTGGTGAAACAACTTAAAGTTTGTGGAATGAGGCTATTGTTTGTTTGAGATTAGGTTGGATATAAAGGTTTGGTAAAATGAATAAAGGTTCTCTTAATGTTCATGGTTTCAAAGAATAGGAATCATGGAGCTACGATTTAGGTTCTTACCCACATTTTGTTGTTGCATGTGATATGTAGTAGGGGTAAAAAGGGAGACCCATTCCCAGATCAGGTCTAGCCCATCTGAGATCAAGTTAGCCCAATTACAATCCACTAACCAAGTGAAACATGATTAGGGATGCATTACCTCAAAAGAACCTACCGACGAGAACTTGCCTCCACCGAGGATATGGGTCGATGTCTAGGGGAACTTACCTACCAAGCATAAGATTTGGCATCAAGCACAAGTTACTAGGCAATCTTCTTAATGGCAGAATTTTGAACCCTACCTTTGGTAAATGATTTGACAAGTAAGAATAGTAGCATAGACTCAGAGTTTCACTTAAGTCCCAAGGGTGGAAGGGCCCACACACGTGTGGAATATTCCACCATCATGAGGGCTTCATTAAGAGGAAGGTATTTGAAAGGGAACTTGGCTATTTGAAAGCCTCCTCAATTGGGCTGAATCTTAAGCAGCCCAATAGCAAGGTACTACTAGGACTTCACCCATTACTATACAAACCACTTCTGGGACCTCCCATTGTGGTTTACACCCAACCCAAAATACAAATTAATTGGGGGCTTGGGCCGAATCATCCTAGGGTTGTTGGGAGCAAACCACCACATGATAGATTTTTTACTTAATTTCAACTTTGCTCTAATGATGGTTTTAGAACTTGAAGCTACAAAATTGGCTTGTGACAAATTTTGGAGTTGTTGCAGCGATGAAATTACTTTAAAGGAAGCAATCTAATCATTGACTTACGAAAGTGATCTTGTTTTTGTCATGGTGGCAAGAGAGTGGCTTTAATACCAAATGTTAAAAAGCGTGAGTTAGTCTACGGATTAGCTACTTTGAGGGAGCTAGGCCTCCAATAAAGAGACAAAGAATTGAGAACTAAGAGAGTAGATCTTGGTTATTATTCTACTTAATGATAGTAAAAGAGGCAACAACCTATTTAAACAAGTGTTAGCCATGTTCAAAAACCAATAATATCATAACTAATTCTCAATATGATTGCCAAATGGCTGGAAACAACTTCCTAACAACCTAATATGCTTCTAATTGAGCATATGCTACATCAATTATACATATGGGCAAGAAACAGATCAATTACAGTTACATCTAATCTCCATGTACACTCTTGCACATATGCAACATGCCTCTTCTCTTGATACACTTATGCACACAACAACTTGTACACAACCTTAATATCTACAACACTATCATGCAACTTACAAGGTAGCAAGCAACAATATGTAGAGCAGCAGTCAGCAAATGGTTTACAAAGTAGTAGGCACTAGGCAGCTGTTGGTTTCCTATCAAACCATCCCCCTTTTGAGCACCTTGTCCCTAAGGTGATGCTATTGGAATGACAGTAAGTAGTAGGCAAGGAATACCTCTTTGTTGCATTCCAAGCATTAAAAAAATTTTATTCAAGAAATCCCTCAAATGCTTATAAAAGGAGTTTTGCTTCTTTTTTTTTAATAAAAAAATTTTAAATCGATAGTTATCATAAGAGATGAGGGATTTGAATCTTGAATATCTCCATTAGAAACATCAGAAAGTGCTATTTGAGTTATGTAGTTACCCTTTTTGTGCTGTTTGCAAACTAAAGCTAAGGCCTTTCAATGTTGAGGGAATTGGACATGGTTCTCTATGCAGGATAGGCCTTGCAAACCAGTATATGCACAAAACAACACACCCTAAGACATAGAACAATATATATAGACAACCCAATAATTGTTAGCTCGAGTACTATCAGTCCACATAATCAAGGGAGCAAATAAATATACTAATATGCGTGATTATAAATAAAAAGGCACACTGCAAGATATGAATTAAAGAAATCTCAGTCCCAACTCACACAACCATACTGCCAACTAAGGACTGTAAAATTGTGGTGTTTGGAACGTGAGTCAAGATAGACATCCTAATGATTGGAAGCTCTGTAGATGGCATGACTTTTTATGAGGGAGGGAAAGATGCCTTTAGTGATGCATACTAACTATCTATGTTCTTGCCATAATATTATAAATCTTCTTTCTCTCTCCTAGGTCACTCTCCACTTTTTTCTCTTCCTTCCTTATCAATTTCCTCTTATATCCACCTCGGTTTTCATGCTGCCTATTCATGGGCATTACTCTTCTTTTCATACCCAGGCTTGGGGAGTTTCTTTTACTCTTTTGCCTGTTATGGTCACTCAACTCCCCTTCGCACTACTTACTGACTACTGATACAAGTACTAGGCATCCCACTATGGGAGCCTTGATTTTGGCCTCATGATAGATAACCTCTCATTTTTGGTTAAGTATCAGTCTACTGCAGCTTGCAGGGCCACCTACCTCATTCTACCCCAAAACAGTATTAGGGCTCATAAATGTTGTTTGTCTACACTTTCAAGCATACATTACATGACTCCCACTTGACTCTTTCATTTATGGTAAAGATGTTTTCTTAGCAGAGCATCTCTTAAAAGAGGTCTCAGCAAGATGCCAAAACTAAGGTTTTTCCCCCCTTCATTAAATCATTCCCTCTGAGCCTTATTAATTGTTATGACAAATATGAATTATGTTAGGAACATATGTCATCTAGAATTGGCTAATCATTTGACAAAACGCACTTTACTTGTAATTGGGTAGATCTAGGATATGTTTAATACTTCAAGGAACAAGAGTTCAAGTCCAAGTGTTAAAGCCATGCAAATCTATCCAAGAAACAAGTGAAAAAGTGTTGGATTTTAAAGTTCGACAGCTAGCTCGATAGATATCATCTATCGAGGTTTAAAAGGGATCTTCAGCCGATGCTCGACAGTTGCTCGATAGGTAACCTATCTATCGAGATTTACAAAAATTTGTTTTTCAGATCTGATTTCACACCAATCCATGTATATTTGTTTAGGCTTTCTTTTCTCACAACCCTAAACATATATAAGAATTATTTTAAGGGCCATCACAGCTGATGAAAGTGAATGCAACTTAATGCAAAAGTTTTTCACAAGCATATTGTGACCGGAGACATATGCCCTAGTTCATCTTTCTCTTGGAGAAGTTACTGCGTTTGTACGCCGTAGGGTTTTGTAACCAAGGAGTTTCGTGATCTTCATCGTGTTGATGAACTAAAGAACTTTACAGCCAACATCCTTCTCAAGTTAGTGGTTAGTCACGTACTTAGATCCGTGCATCAATTGGTTAGTCACGTACTGTGAGCCGTGCATTGAAAAGGAGAGATTGTCACTACAAAATAAGCCCAATTGTGTATTTGAGTAAGGGTTCAACTGTAGGTTGGTATAAGGTACTAGGATTCCTTTACTTGTAACCACTTGTTGTGATAATAGTGTATTCTCGGGAGTGGTGACCTTAAAATCACCAAGTGGGTTTTTACTTGGAGGTTTTCCCTATTCATAAACAAATCACTGTGTCAATTTTATTTTCCGCTACATATTAACTTAGTTGATGATTTTTTTGTACTACCATGCGTATTGCATGTTAATTGAATTAATTAATTAATTAACTTAGCTAATTAATTGGTTAATTCATCACAATGGGTCAATACATTCTTGGCCTATCACCAATCGTGAGCCCCACTCCTATTGCATGGTTGGGATGCATAAGGGCTAAGCCTCAACCTTACCTTGCTTGTCTATCTTGAGGATTTTGGTTCCACTCCCGATCACACGTTTCTCGTTCTTCTTCTTTTTCTCCTTCCTTCTTCTCATTTTTTTCTCTTTCCTTCTTCTCATTTTTTTCTCTTTCATCATGCCTCTCTACTGGAGGGAAGGGTTTGATCTTATCCTTTTATACAAAGGAAATTGGACCTTTGTGGGCCAAATATTCTCTATTAGGTTCAAAGGGCCCTGGCCCAATTAATTCTAACATGCCCATATCGTTTTGCAGAAGACCCTTTTTGGGCTTTATTCTCTTCTCTTGGTGTTTAGGCCGTGCTGAGCCCAAGTTTTACTCTTCTTGGAGGATCCCCTTTGTACAGATTATCCCTCTTGTTTTTTTCTCCACTAAAGGGACGGTGGGTCATCTTCGGGTCCCACTTTTTACCCCATTCTTAGGGCATTTTGCTGTAGGTTACTCTTATTTACACTTTCTTTTAGCCTAAGTGTGAGCTTAGGCTTTACTTATTCTATTTCCTTTGGGGCTTTTGGGTTTGGCTCATTAAATCTTCTTGCTCTTGGCCACCTTGGTGGGCCTTTAGGCCTTGTCTTGTTGGGCTTGAATTTGTGAAAGAACGGGTATCAACAAGTTACAAGGCTCTTAAGTATTTATCATAGTTATGTATATCATAATGTAGAACATTAGTCCGTTATATGACATTTCACGTAGTTTTATAATACAAGAATTTAGGATACTTGAGAAGGGTCGGAACGGAGAGGGTAGAGAGTAGAGACGTTTATTTATTCTTTTTGATGAATAATATCAGTTTTTTACGATGAAACAGAAGAGGAGGGCCCAATCTACCAAGAAATCTCTACCCTTATATTACAATGTTTTTTTGTCTTCATATGGTGGATCAAGAAGTTGTTAGTCTCTTCTCTAGTTTCTAGATGTGATGGACTTATTTTGTGGGCTAATAAGATGTGACAGACTTCAGCCCACCATTTCCATGATAGAAATAAAATACATTAGTCATTAACACGCATAACAAGATAGAAATATTAAATATCGTTCATAAAAAATAAAAATAAAAATAGAAATATCATGTATCTATGAACTAAAAAAACAGAAATATCATGTATCTATGAACTAAAAAGATAATTACAAAGTTCCAGTCATCTTCTAAAAAAAAAAAACAGAAATATCATATTTCTATGAACTAAAAAAAATAGAAATATCATGTATCTATGAACTAAAAAGATAATTACAAAGTTCCAGTCATCTTCTAAAAACAAAGAACAAAAAAAAAAAAAAGTTTTAGTCAAATTCACGTGTGACAAGTTTACATTCTTTTTTATTTTTTCTTTTTTTTGACAAGTTCACATTCACTCAGCATATTCCAAATTCCTTCCTAATTAATGCCCAAAAAAAAAAAAAAAAAGGTTGGCGTGCTAAGAAATTTCAATAGAATCTACAAGGTGTAAAGTTAAGTTAGAGATTAGCAACTAAAATAAGAAACCAGTTGAGACCGAAGGAATCACCAAAAGGAGTCAAAGGACAGTCCCCAATTGGGAATTTTGGTCCGATGGTTTTAAGCCGATGTGCTTTGCCCATTTCTACACTCAAAAGAACCAAAACTGTTATATAAGAAAAGAAAAACACAGAAAGCCCAAAATCACAAAGCTGAACAATGGAAGAAGAGCCCAACTGTCAATTCTCACTTCTAGTTTCTACACAAAGACATTGATTTTTACTTTTTACCTGGAATCTATATGTATCCCAGAATAATCACAAACCCATCACTTTCCTTCCTAGCGCGTGCATGCACGTTCTCTCCAACCCCATGGAATGAAACCGAAGGTACAATCCACGCGCCTTTCATTTCTCACCGACCTTATTATATCTGCTTTTCTCATCATCTATTCTCTCAGAGACTGACACGGATTAGTACCTATTACCCAAAACCAACAAACAAATAAATTGGAAAACACACCCACATAGTAAATTTGAGAAATATCAAAGCTTTTTTCAGTTGCAGAAAACATGGAAGAAGACCAAGAAACAGTACCCACTTCACCAACACAAGCATCGGCATCATCAGCATCATCGTACATGTTACTTCTTAGGGTTATGAGCAAAAGGAGAACATGGGTATGTCTTTTTGTTACAGTTTATGGTATCCTTTTAACTTGTTCATGGAATTTCCTTGAATCTATACTTTCTTGGTACAAATCACAATCCCAGCCATCTTCTTCTTCTTCTTCTTCTTCTTCTTCATCTGGGTGGCCTGCCCTTTATGCCTCTGTGCTTCTTGGGGCAGTATTTGGGATGCTTTCAATGGTTGCAGCCCTTGCAGTGATGGTTCCTGCCACTTTGGTCACATGGATCACAGTTATGGTTTTACTGACTTTCTTTGGGAAGCCAAAGAGGGATTTAGTTGTGGAAGGAAGGATGATTACTAAGGAAATTGTTGGGTTTCTGCTCAAGATTTTGTTGAAAGAGGGGAATGTTGTGGCTGCTGTTTGTGCTGTTTTGGGCTACTTTGCACTTGTGAGGAGGAATAATGAGGGTGATTTATTGAATAGTTAGATGGGTTTGGTTTCTGATTTTGAATTTGAATTTTGATGGGGTTGGTTTGTGATGTAGGGATTTTGATTTTCGGGAGATGGGTTTTCAAATTCAGAATTCTTGTAGGCTTTTTTTTTT
Source organism: Quercus glauca (assembly GCA_023736055.1). NCBI lineage: Eukaryota > Viridiplantae > Streptophyta > Magnoliopsida > Fagales > Fagaceae > Quercus > Quercus glauca. Next base: position 28,795,805 of record CM043322.1, read on the forward strand.
TTTTTTTTTTTTTTTTTTTTTTTTTTTTTTTTTTTTGTGTGGTTAGGCTGGGTATGTAACACTAGCAGTTCTAGATTTGTTAATTATAATGTATGTTTTTAGTGATTAATTAATCTATCTAATGAGCTGCTCTTCCTTATGCTATGGTGTGGAGTCAATTGTGCTTTTTTTGCTGAAGAAAATATTGTCCAATGCCTCTTTATATCTTACCAATTTTAGCAATTTTTTTTTTATAGGTCAATTTTAGCATGTTACAGATGTATTCTCTATAAAAAGAATAATAACATTTTTTTTTTTATAATAAGGGCCAGATTTTATTTATATATTAATATTAGTTCATAGGGCATTGTGATATGGTGTGGGGTAAATTGTGCCTTTTGTGCCAAAGAAAATGTTCTCCAATGCCTTTTTAGTTCTTACCAATTTTATCATTAAAAAAGAGAGAGAGAGGTTGCAAGAGAAAATCGAGTAGTCAAGCAATCATAAAATATCTAACTAGCTCAACCACTAACTGAGGCTTTAGAGCCTAATTATACAAGTTTCTCAACAACAACAACAAAAAATTAAAATAAAATAAAAAAAGCCTAATTAGACTAACAAACTAACTAGTACAAGTTTACAACTCTCTAATAGAATTTGTTATACAACGAATAACCAGTGTAATAATTTAATTCGTCACATGTTTTATATCTGAACCACGTGCTAATAATTTGATTGTGTGATGGGATGGATGGGAATCCAATGGACCAATAACTGCACTTTTTTTTCTTGTTTGAACAGCAATAACTGCACTTGAATTGTCAGTGTGATGTTCTACTGATACTCCTAACAAAATCGCCTAAAATAATGACTTCTAAAAAGAATTCAAGGACTCAAACCTTAACCTAAGTATTCCTCAAAAAGAAAAAAACCCTTGACCTAAGAGTAAGTGTCCTTTTCGGTATAAATTGATTGAGTGTGTTAGGTAGGGTGTATGTTTAGTCCCACCTTAGGTGTTTATTAAGTGTATATCTTAAGTTTATAAGTGATTATGAAAAGTCTAAATTGTAATTTGACTTGTCCTTTTAGTTTATAAGTACGGATGTCGCTAACCTTAGTTATATGGTCAACCCAACATAACCACCTTATTAAGTTTGTTACATGGCTTGTGTCATGCTAATCCACTTAATAAACATGCTGTGTTAGGATTAAGATTTTTTTTAATTAAAATTGGTATAATCTTACTTAGATTGATTGGGTTAACCAATTATGAATTCAAAAGGAGATGTTAGTAAAACTTAAATAATTTTGTGTGAGAAGAAAGAAGTATTAAAGTTTTCACCTTAGATTTGAAAGTGAGCAGCCTTCCTCTTTATTTCACGTGGAAACTTTTTGGATGCTTCCTTGTGGCATTGGCCTTCATACACATGGTGTAGCATATATGCTTTCAAAAGAGATTTCAATGACAAATTGCGGATTGGGGATGGTCCGGATGGAAAACGGGTACGTATTGGAAAGGACAATTAAATATATTCCAACTCCAACCACTTATGAGGTTCATTATTAGTCCGGTTGGTACTCTTTGACAAAGATGCAAAGAGTATAATTGGCGAATGTTTGAGGATTTGGAGAAAACAATAGACCAACTCTAAACTTATTTTGTTGGGCACTTTGTTTGATTTGGGTACGTGTTTGGGGACTCACAAATAGAGATTCCATTTCTATTTTTATTGAGTCTGTATCTCTTTGTAAGGTCTTTTGTATATTTTGTAATTCTTTAGCTATTTCATGCCAAGTTAGAAATTGGCAAGATGCCTACAATCTAAATAATTTTGTTTAAGCATGAATAAAACAGAGTATATGGAATGTAAGTTTAATAAATGTAGAAATAGAGACGAAGGGGTGATAAGACTTGATGATCAAGAGATTTTAAAGAGCGAGAGCTTATGATATCTTGAATCAATAATTTATAAAGATTGAGAGATCAAAGAGGATATAAATCATAGGATAAGAGCAGATTGGACTAAGTGGAGAAGCATATAGGAGTATTGTGTAACCGTTGAATACCTATAAGTTAAAGAGTTTTTATAAGATTGCTATACAACCAACTATGCTTTATGGTATGGCACCAAATGTTAGGTTGTTAAGAAGTAATATATCCGTAAAATAAGTGTAGCTGAAATGAGAATGTTAAAATGGATAAGCAGGAATACATGGAAAGATAAGATTCAAAATGAGGAAATCTACTTAAAGATAGGGATAGTTCTTAAGATGGTTTTAACATATTCAACGGAGAGTGAGTAATGAATTGGTAAGAAATATTGATTTGATCCTAGTCAATGATACCCAAAAAAAGGTAGAGAAATGCCAAAAGTAACATTAATTGAAGTAATAAAAAAAAAATGATATGCCAATTAGGGAATTATCAGAGAGCATAAATTTAGATAGATAATTATTCAATGCCAAAAGTAATATAATTGTTGAGAATTCATAGCCGACTCTAAAATTTTGGAACTAAAACTTGGTTGTTGTAGTTGTTTATACTACTTCATGCCTTTCTTTATATGATATAGTCTATTTAATAAAAATTTTGGTGCCTATAAAAAAAAAATATATTCTACTCTAGTTCGCACAAAAACCCATCGAAAAATTCCATAAGCATTCCAATTCAATCTATCTTATTAAATTAGTTAGCATTCGTTTGATATATCTTATTTTCACTGATTTATTTTGTTTGATATAGCTTATTTTCATTGATTTACTTTTTGCTAAAGTGTACCTAAAAAAAGGAGAGCTAAACCACACCAAGACAACATTGCACGGCAGCATTTAACTTTTTACTAGCATAGTGTAATTATTTAATAATGGTTCTAAGGAACTGCCTTCAATACCTTGCTTTTATTCCCATGACAACCACGCTTAGAAGTAAAGGACCAAAGCCGCAGCCCATCCAATACTCAGAAAAGAAATAACAGCAGTATCATTTTATTATAGTATCGACACTAGGATGCATCCACGAAGGATATCCACCAAACTTATAAGCTAATATATTAAGCAGAACTAAAAACATAAACTAAAGTCATAATAATGGAATGAAGCTAACAAATGTGTAAATGCCTTAGTTTGGAAAGGACCTGCAATTCACCAAGACTTTTGTTATTTTTGATAATCCGGCTTTGTACATTTGCATTCTTTTATTTTATGACAATTTGGGTTTGTACTGTGAGAGTAGCTGTCCTCAAACATCTATTAGTTATGGTTAATTAGTTTATGAAAGTCGAATTTTACCACAAAAAAAAAATAATGAAATATAATATCAGTTTTCAACAAAATCACACACTAGGAGCCTCCAAAGATAGAAGAAAGAGAGATTAAAGAAGAGGTGGACTTGAATGTGGTGGGTTACTGTGGGTACGTTTATTCTTCTAGGCCTGAGTTTAGTCCAAGCCTGAGTATGAGTGATACTATTGATAGTCTCCATCTTCCGTAACCTAAAACTGTATTTATAGTTAACCCTACCAATGATCCTAAAATGCGATTGGTCCTTTTCCCTAACCGCGGTAAGATTAAATAAGGGTTTAGTTAACCCTGCCAATGCACCTATGAGGCTGTTGGTCTTTTAGGGATTCAAAGTTTCAAACACTCGGGGATTATTAAGTTCAAAATCTTTTAATTTTTTGAATCTTTTAGTTATTTTTGGCAAAAATGCAATGTGCATTTTCTAATTTTGTTTTCATTCAATTAAGTAAGTATTCTAAGTTTCAAATTATTCAATTAAAACTTCTCCATCAATTTTATTAAAATTTTAAAAAAATATGTATTTGATTTTTTTAATAATTAATTGGATTTTTTTTAATTTAAAAAATTTTGAAGAAAAAATGAATTAAAATTTGGACACTTAACCGCAACATTTAAGAAAATTTGATGGAGAAATCTTAATTGAATAACCTTAAAATTTAGAGGACTCAAATTGAACGAAAGTAAAGTTAGAAAACTAAAATTAAATTTTGTTAAACTTAAAGTATGCAATTTGCATTTTCGCCTAGTTTTTTTTTTTTTTTTTGGTCTATTAATAATATACGGGTCAGGTCAGGTACCTAATCCATCAACAACAAAAAAACCTCATCCCCAAATTCCTTATCGGGTCAGGAAAAACCTGAACCCATCGGGCCAGGGACGAAGCAGGTACTCGTTACCCGCAACCCCGCTGGGCTATTTGGTACACAATCTCGATGATGTTCCTCATAAAGTGAAGCTGTTGTGTTGGAGGGCTTATGTTATGTGGGTATCTTTACAGCATGGGCCTTCCTGCTTAAAAATGGTTTAATACATGCGTTGTGTTTTTGTCCAAAAACAAATGGAGTAGTGGGCTTTTTGGGGTGTTAAAATTCAACAACAGTCCTTATTACAACAAAAGTACATAACAAATCAACAATTTCATAATATTCTCAACTTAATAATTAATTGTAGATTCTGGTGAGCTCAAATATGAGTTGGTAAACTAATTTAGAAATTTTAAAAATGGTGGTCCAACTCATTGCCATTTTATTTTAGAAATTAGAGCAGTTCATGACAGTTTATTTTGGTATCAAGGGAATTTGATGCTATAACCTGTGCAAGATTCAATCAAATTTGATTTTCTATTGGATTCCTTCCTTAACTAATAATCGTCATCTCTCTTTTTATTGTTTTGTTACCCATAAGTTTCCCTTCCTCTCTTTTTTATCCCTTTTTGAAGGGCAAGGCATTTTTCACAATCGACAACGACAATCCCAAACAAAAACAAATTAAAAGGAAAGGGAAAGAATCTTTCTCGAAATTGAGAAGAGGAAATCTAGTTCATAATTATTAGTACTAGTAGAGGTAAATTACTAAAATGCTAAATTTACTAAAGAAATATAACAAAATGCTCTTGCATCAATGGAGGAAAAGCCAAATTTTTTTGCTGTCGAGCTACAGTGCATAGTTATCTTTGCGTGTGCGCATTTGTAGCTCACATGCTAAAAACAAAAACAAAAAAATTTATTAAAAGATATATTATTTTATTGTGTTAGTAGTGGTGATTATTGTTTATTGTAGTTGATATATTATTTTATTGTGTTTAATGCTAAAATAAAACTATTAATATTGGGTGTTTTGTAAAATGAGATGATAAAATAGATAAAGTAGATTTTTATATTTTGAAACAAAAAAATAACATTATGAAAATTAAAGAATAATCTCGTTAAAAAACAACCAAATCTCTTTGTGGTGGCCTTTTTGTGTCTTGGGCTGGATTGCTCATGCCGTACTACAACTCTTTGATTCTGGGGTAGGAGAGTCAAGACTAACCTAACTAAAATTCACCTTAGGCCAGCTTGTGCGCAAGTTAGAACCAGGGCAGTAATCTTGAGCGTTTCACATGCTCATGACAAGAAATACCGTTACAAAATGTTATAGCAAGAAAGACATAATACAACAAGATAACTAAAACATCTTAACTAAAATATTTCCTATTGACAACAATAATACTTGAACAATTCCACAAAGGAAAATTATGATAACGTAATTACAGCAAGAATAGAATAATAGCAAAAAGAAGTCATGTCAGTTTTTTGATCAGCCATGGCAAAGGAAAAGAAGATTAGCCTGCTAAAAGAATAGGCTTGAGTTTTCAGCAGATTTAAGTCCAAAATAGGGGAACCAATCTCTAGTGTGAGTAACCTTATAGGGATTTCCTACCGTAGAAGTTACTCACTTTAGAAAATGGACCTAAGTAGCTTGATCTCAGATTCTTAACTTGTTAGAGAGCGGACTATTGGGATGGACAGAAGTTGGTAGCCTATTGGTGCATGCTTTTACTCCTATCACTCATATTTTTCTTCCTTGCTCTCAGTTTTCTTGTTTTCTTTCTTTTCTGTTGTTGTTGTTCACTTGTTGTTGCTCCTTTTTTTTTTTTTTTGTTCATTGTGCACATCTATGGCTTTTTTATACTGCCTACCATGACAGGATTTATCATTTTTAACCCTTAACTACTTTTGGCCTGTTGTGGGTGTCCTTCCAGGACTGCCCACTAGTATACTGGCTGCCCAGCCACCACCATTACATTGTGCTAGCTGTGCCATGCCTCATTCCCAGACAAAAATGGTCTTATTTTGTTTTCTACTTACCTGGGCACTCCCATCTAGATAAGGGCTGGGCTTCTTTCTTACCAGCCTCTATAACATACACTTAGTAATTCCAACTCATATTTACACTTTTTTAGGTGGGATGTTATCCTAGCAGGACATTTCCCCCAAAATAGCTTGAGTGGGAACCCCAAAATAAGCTCCCCCTTCTCCCCACCGCCAGACCACACACTCTTTTACCTTTGACCCGTGACCCACCTCCCCTATGTTAGCTGGGTACAGGTAGGTAGTGCCTGAGCCTTGTGTGCATACTTCACTTCCATATGAGTCCATTGCTTTTCTGGCGTTCATGTGTTTGTCATTGCCTATAGGTTTATCTGACTTTGCTGCACGCTCTGGTGCTTGTTTAACTCTTGTGGCGTGAATGAGTTCTTAGGTCTTCAGTCTTTGCGTCTCATTTCTTCTTCAGGCTGAGCATTGCTTGGGTGTGGGCTTTCTCTTCTTTAATTCAGCCCGTGTCTCCTTTCAACCCTTGTTCGTGGGCTAGCTAGTGTTCCTACCACGCCACCGCATTATTCCTATTATGATATCATTTACCCTTGTTTACCTTATTATTACTTCTGGGCTTGCGGGCTAAAGTTCCTGCTATGCTAATTTCATATATTATTCATTCCTTTATTCTCTACTATCCAGTATTCCTGCTAGGCCAGTTCATACAACAACTCGAGCTTCATCGGCCCATTTCATTCCTTGGGCATCCTTAGCCCGTTTCATTCTTTGGGCATCCTTGGTCCATTTCATTCTTTCCTACTTCTTATATTCTCATGGGCTTTTGCTAAATCTTTTGGGCTTCCCTAGCCCAATTACAACATCTTTTGCCTTTAGGTTTATTGGCCTTCGAACCAATCACATCTACTAATTCCTTTCTTTGGGCTCCTCTGGCCCATTTTGCTTTCTTTCCATTTCTCATGATTCCAATGGGCTTATTACTTCATTTTTTTAGGGCTTCCTTGGCCTGTTTACTTTATTTGAGACCACTTATTATTTTTGTGGGCTTGTGAACCATCATTCCTGCCATCCTGGCCCAATGGTCCTTACTTTACTGCTTTTGTTCTCTACCTTCCTCATATTGTTGGGTTTCTTCTGCCATTGGGCCCTTTTGTCAAAATAGGCATCAACACTTATAACAACTTCTATGTTAAAAACAACCAAATCCCTTATAACAACTAAAAGGAGTCAAGTTTGCCAAGAGTATTGTAATACTAACTATTCTTGTATTTCAATGAAAACATTGGTGATTTAAATCTTTCTCCTTTATTATAATAACTATCAAGTTATTCAAAGAAAGGTGGGAAAGTCTTACTCTCGAGTCTTGCAACATGTTTATCACTTTCTAAGAAGAAAGATTAAAGAGGGCACTATCACATTTAGCCAAAAAAAAAAAAAAAAATGGAGGAGGGCATTGTCACATTGAATAAAAACAAGGGAAAAGTAGACCAATTCCTTAAGGGTATTGGTTTATTATATATATTTACAAACTTTTTTTATGGGAAAAGAAAAAAACAATTAGTTTTTTTTAATGATTTTTTTTTTATATTTTTCATAAAAACAATATCAAAATTTTCTTAAAATAGTCACTTCACAAGTATAAGTGCTTGTGAGGTGTGGGGAGACAAAGGTTGGGGTTTAAGTCTCCAAGAGGGAGTTTCACACACATATATACACTTAAATTAGGTTAGAGTAAAATGTCTATCTTGTATATAAAAAAATTTTTAAAAAAAACAATTGCCCTTAAGGCACCCATTTGAAGACGCTTAAAAATAATACTAGACTGATGTCACAGAAATCTGAAGAAAGCACAGACGATACTTTTTTTGATAGAACAGAAACTAAATTGTTAGTTTCTGGTAATGAAACTTGAATCCACAAGGTGTTGAAACTGGAACCCACCAAAGAAAGAAATTGACAAAATGTCTGTATTTTATTGATAATAATTTGATTTACCTTTGAAAGTTTCAAAAAATATAAATACTGAGAAAGTAAAAACCTAGGACAATTAGGAAATGTTTGAAACCCTAATTCACACTAATTACGAGATTAGGTGGCAAAATACCGAATTTTACCAAAAATGGTAAAATTGAGTTAAATGCAAAATCATAAACTACAAATCTTAAGGGTCGTTTCAAAACAAGGGGTCCTTATTCTGACTTTTGAATAAAAAGTTATTAAGGAAATAAAAATTACTAAAAACGACAAAATTACAATTTTCGGGGCTAAACGGAGGAATTCACCAAAATCAGGAGTACCTCGTGGCGAGGCCATGACTATTGCTCAGAAGACTGTTTCTCTTCAACCTGCTAAATTTCATATGACTCCAACTCCATTGCCCAAATGATTTTTACTAGTGCCTTTTTGCCTTACACAATTTCAAGCATTTTTTAGAGTCCAAGAAGGACATGATGGTCTGTTTTACATCACAGCAAAGGGAAAGGGTAAAAATTTCTTTTGAAATTAAATAAACGAACCAGATTCCTTGTTAAAGCTTACACTCAAACAAGTTAAGATCTATGGTCCCAAGCATATCTGCAAAACATCGATCATTATTCTGCGTCCAACGTCGGCACACCAATAACTGTCTTTTGGCCAAAGACAATAATACGACCTGTCATTCATTTGATAATGTGAACCCCATGTCCCCTATTTTGAAGGACTCCTCAGCTCATCTTAATTCACCTGCCCTCTAAAGGACAGCTCAAACCTTCTACAGTACTTGCTACATGTGCAGCTCTCTTCCCTCTCCTGGTGACAAATCCAAAGTGGTCACATTCTCATGAACTGAATCATAGGCGTATTACTTCTGTTTAATGCAGAGCCTCGTATGTGGCATTCAATTTTTTTATTTTTTCATTCCTGCAAGAGGTGGTGTGGTTTAAATTAGAGCTCACTTTAAAATAAATACATACAGTAATTAGAGCTCATTTATAGAAGGGAAAAATGGTTGTTACTTCCTTTATTACCAAAAAGAAATGGTATTACTTCATAAATTTAGTATGGGATACTAACCGAACAATTATTAAAGCTAGAGGAGCCCTATTTGGTATAGGATACTTCAGCTTGGTATGGGATACTGACCAAACAATTTATTTATTTTTTTAATAAAAAACAAACACACGTTCAAACAATGGAGAAGGAACGAAGTTCTTATGCAAAAGTATACTATAAATTTTACTAAAAAATCATCGTAATTTTTAAAAGATGATAAAACAAATTATATTACACACAGTGCATTCTCTTATGGAACATGAACAATTAAGAGAACAATTTCTTTTTTTGAAAAATGCAACTTTACTTTATGACCTTTTAAAGACGTATCTCATGGGTCTTCTGTTTTTCATTTTTTTTTTTAATTTTTATTATGCTTGTCCCTTTGTGAGTTTGTCACCCGATAATTTACAAGTTTAAACAACTTTTTTGTCTAATTAAAAAACTTTTTATATTTATTGGAAATTCTACCAATCAGGGGTTTTCTAGTTAAAAAAACATTTTAAATTTCTTGGAACTTCTACCAATCAGGGGAGTTCTATTATTCTTGTTCCTTATGTCGCTGCATGATATATGGTGGGTGTAGGGACATCACCCAAAATCCAGCGCAGACCAGACAAAATTTACAAGCGGTGGTTAGTAAACCACGCCAAGGAAAAGTATTGCTAAAGGCACATTGAGATAGTAGATAGATAGGCAGAAAACAAATCTACTTTGACTTTGACAAATATCACAGATTCAAAATTGTTTGTGTAATTTTATTCTTAATATGAGTCGTGATTTGAGCTCCACAATAAACTATATTATATATCTTCGTTCAATTTGGTGTCAAATAAATTTGAGTTTATTCACAAGCTATTTGATTAATCTATTCTTTTCTCTTACGTTCAAGTTGTTTCGACAATAACATTTTTTGGAAAAGAAATCATTTTTTAAAGGACAAAATTTAGCTACAAAATTAATTGTAGCATAAGTCTACAATCTTACTCAATAAAATAAATATTACTATATATTTTGAAAATCTAACCGTTAAATTGCATGTTTTTTATACTCTTAATACACATATCAAATTTTGTGTCAATCAGATATTATTTACTATATAATTTATTAGCTTACATTTTATGTATATTTTTAAACTAAAAAAACTTGCAATTTAAACAATTTATTAATGACATAGCTATTTATATTTAATTTTCTAAAAGTTTTGTAAGTATGGAGAATATAAGAAGAAAATGTAATTTAATGGTAGATTTGTCAAAATTCACCTCTAATAAAAAGATATTGAGTAAGGTCGTAAGGTTAAACTACAACTAATTTTATAGCTAAACGTTGTCATTTTCTAAAAAACTATCTCAGTTTCCTATATTTGGTAGTGACTTTAAAATGAGTTGAAAAAATTATCTCTTGATTTCTCTTATTTAGGTTTGTGTGGATAGAGTTGTTTTCCAAAAACTTTTAGTAGAAAACAATTATATCTCATGTCAAGCTAAAAGATAATTTTTCAGAAAATTTTAGTGCAAAGCAACTATATCTCATACCAAGCTAAATAAAGAAGGTTAAGAGATAATTTTCCCTTAACCAATTTTTTTCTAATACTACCAAACACAGGAGGAAGCTATCTTCACATAAAGTTTTCTGTTGAAAAAACGGAGTGTTAAATAGTAAACACCACGACTAACAGTTTTTAACCCTTCATAAATCTATAAAAATAATAACTAAATTAGAATTAAAATTATTATTTTCTTTTTTCTTTTATTAACTTATCAATATTAAATTTATCAACCTTATATTGTTAAAAATTATATATAATCTTTATTACAAAATAGACTATTTATTATACTATCAATACATTATAAATAGTAATTTTATATCTTATGAACTCATTACAAACTTATACAATTTGATATCAAGTTTATGTAAGCATATTTTTTCCTAAATGTATACATATTAATAAATAATATTATATACATAAATCGAGTCTTATACTCATAAGTTTGTTCACAAATACAATGTGAAATTGTTGAAATTGAGATCGACGAAACTAATGTCATTTTTCTACTATAGCAACTATTATAGGGCCACAAGCACATTACCGCGCGCTAAGCAAAGCTCAATTCCGCGCTGAATTTAATGAGTTTAGGCATTCACATTTTGGTGAAGCCACTTGATCAATGATCTCTCCTTTGGCACTTAATGACAAAAAGGGGGAGAACGTTTTTGATGATTTTACAGTGCTATGAGAGGGAGAAGGGCAGATTTGGTATTGCCTTTTGTCGCTATATCACTGTGGGGGAAGCACATATTTAGGCGGAGAAATTAGATATTGCTAATTGTTTTTATGTTAAAGATTTCTTTTCTATTAAGAAAATTAATGTAATCTCTAAACATTGATTTTTCTGTTTACCCATTGAGCTTATTTGGTTTATCTTTGTTATGCATTGTTATTTGGTTTCACTCTAATTGAGTCTGTATAACCATGTTTTCTAAATTGGATATGTAAATGGATTTTTATTTGTTATTGAGCTTATATTTTTAACATGTTCAGATGGTCAATTCCATGTTTGGTTGATCATTGTAATCAATCAAATGGTTGTTGATGTACGGTTGAGTCTATGGTTTAATGATTATGTCTAATGAACACTTGATAGATATGCGTTTGATGTGTTTGATTACATTCTCCGTATCCCATGCGTTTGATGTGTTTGTTTGGTTTTCAGGAAAGACAGGTATATTTGTTGAATCTGTCAAATCGGTCTCCAGTCTAGGTGTAAATTACTTTGGTACGTGTTTTTGAACTTACATTTTAGTACTTCAATTAGGGTGTTTTGACATGGAATTGCCAAAGGGAAAGTTTGTTAAGATCTTTAAGTGTTGACTAATGCCATGACAAATTTATTTGTAATTGTTGGGTTTTGATATTGTAATGTAAAAAGCAGTAATGAAGGCTAAAGGTTAAAGTTTTTGTTGAGTGTGAGAGAAAGACAAGCTCAGTCATGCAAAGGTCAAGCTCGGTCGTGCTAAGGTCTCAATTGTGCGAGTTCAAGCTTGGTTATATATGAGATCAAATAGAAACTCTCGGTATACTTGCGGTCAACTAAAACCTTGTTATAGAAATTCCAAGATACAACGTCTGATTAGTGATTACTTGTACTAGAGGTCTTGTTACTCTTGTAAGTTAGCTTGTATCGCAACTTTTTTTTAGTAGATTTAAAGAGTTGGGTTAGGCTCCAAAGTGTTTCTCACAATCCGGTTTTCACTTCGTGAACGATTCCTTGTCTCATGTACGTGGTTGTTCATGTGATTGATTGATTACAACTTTATTCATATATCATCTGAAATTGTTAATTAATTACTTGGACTATCAATTACAAGTTTAATCAAATTGGTAGTAACCGTACTTATTAGGAGTCTGAGTGTGAATTTTCAATTATTAAGACAACAGGATTATCATATTTTTATTTTATATATAAAGTTATTATTGCCATTGGTTAGGATTGGATAGAACAATAATCAGTGCAATGGAAGCTTGGAAGGTACATTTAAAATGAAGAAAGTTGATTCTCATCATTGCATGTTCTGCTTTGCATTGTAATTAAGTTCGGTCCTTTTGTATGGACCACATATAACTCGACCTTAATCACAATGGCATTATATTTAATTATTGAAAGAATCTCTTTTTGGCCGCTTTCACTATGCCTCCAGACTCCAGAGGATCGGTGGCTGTCAATTACATCAAACAATTTCCATTTTTGGAAGCTTTTGATATTTTCGTGCATACATGATATATATGCTTGGAACTTACACCCCTTTGGGAAGAAAAATGAGTGGAATGAATTTTTTTTTTAAAATATTTTTTTGATTCTCTTATTTAGAAGTTTTAATAGAGGGAATTGAAAGATTATTCTTTTGTTTGGAAATTCAGAAAAAAGTAGCAATTTTATAAACAAACTAGCCTCATCTTTGTGCATACGATGATGGCTTTTTTTTCTTTTTTGGTTTAGTGTCATAATTTTCCTTTTTTTTTTGTTTTTTTTTTTTTTTAATTTTGGATAAGTTTTTTTTTTTTTTTTTGAAAACATAGATTAGTAGGAGAGTGTCCTATTTTGTAGGCATTTTAAGTGGAATTTGAGATATATTTTTATTCTCAAGTTTTTTTTTTCCCTGTTAAATGCAAAGTTTAGGGCTATTTTGAACCACATAAAAATCCAGTCAAAAGAGGTTAATCCTTTTATAGATAGTATAGATAAAACATCTCTCATTGCTAAAATTTGTGCATTACGATGAGGGTTATGATGGATTTTGAGGAGACTAAAGAATTATTCAATTTAATCTAAACGCTTCTCCATTGAGCATCTATTTGCTTTTTTCTCCTCCAAAAGTACTCAAATCATATCCTAACTAACCTTAAATAAGAACCCCCTATTCTCCAACTCTTTCCTCTCCTCCTTTCCAAGGGTAGCACAAAACCACATTTCTAAAGTAATTGCTATTTTTTTTTTTTTTTTGAGATAATATAGACAATAGACAGGGAATGGGGAAAGAGAGAGTGAGAAGACAAGATTTACAATACTAGCACTTACAAAATGGCCTAACCTTTGTAAGTAAGTAATTGCTATTAATTAAGAATGTCACGTATACATAAAAATATTTTGTACAAATTTTGATTTAACTTTGGAACTTTAGTGATAAAGTTTCACAATATATATATATATATATATATAGAGAGAGAGAGAGAGAGAGAGAGAGAGAGGGTTTTCTCATAGAGTAACCACAGTGTGTAAGATATAACTTTTATTCTACTGCATATGATTTATTAAAGTCTAATAATGTTTAGGGAATAAAGTATATATATTGAGCATAAATGAGTGATTTTGATTCTTGAATGGTAATAAACTCTTTTTTTTTCTCCAAAAAAAAAACTCTTTTTTTTTTTTTTTGACAACGAATGGTAATAAACTCTTAGAAGGAATGAGATACAACATGAGTAATTAATATAACATAGTAAAGTCAAACTTATAAGCTTAAAGCTTTTATTAAAATGGCTTTCTAAAATGTTGTATTTTTTATTTCTCAAAAAAAAATGTTTTTTTTTTTTTTTGAGGGAGTCTAAAATGTTGTATTAAACCCTTAGAAGGAGATTCTTGGGTTTTATTTCCCTAACAAAATAAATAATATACATTATTTCTCATCATTATACTAAGCAAAATTCTAATTGTTTATATTTTAGAAACATATATTTTTCTTTCAAGGAAGATATATAGCAACTTAGAAATCTATATTTCTGAATTCCATTTTCACTTTAAAACACACACACACACACACACACACATATATATATATATATATATATATATTTCTGATAGCATGTCTACCTCTCTAATTGGAGTAAAGATTAGTTGCATTTTGATTATAGAGAGAGAAAGAGAGTTGCATTCTTAGATGACAATACATTTCTTAATTTTGTATCAAACGTTCACAATAGCAAGTGGTATTATAAGTAATTATTAGATGTTCTCGGAACACAATGCTGTAGTGCTTCTTCTTCTTACATTCATATGGATTTCGCTAATTAAAATTATGATGAGATTAACATGAATATTAGAAGAGAAAATACCACGTCACTGTGTTCTAGAAATACGTAATAATTTCTCATTATATTGAACCCTTACAAGTTACAAGGAGATTATCTTAGGTATTATCTCCCTACAAAAAAAAAAAAAAAAAAAAAAAAAAAAGTGTATAAGTGTAAGTCTCACAATAATAAGAATTCATAATAGTAAATTATTAATATATGGTAGGTTTTAAAAACTAATAGGCATAATCTTTTGGTTAAAATGGTGTCACAACAATTTGTATTAAACACTTATAACTGCAAGGAGATTCTCCCTAGTATTATCTTCCTAACAAATAAAAATATATACATTCTTTATCATTACTATATATTTGATGGACTTTCTTTCATTTTTTTTTTTAACTTTTTAAAATTATATTTTCCTTCCAAATAAGATAACAACTTAGTAAATACCTGTTTATAATAGACTACAAATAGTAGGTATAGTCTCTTCCACAATTGGACTAGAAAGGAAATCTATGTGTAACGACGGGTCTCTTTCGCAACTATTTTTTTGGTGAGAGAAAAATTGGTAAAGGGAGGCGAATTGAGTTGGCGTCTTCCACCTAAACTTGACAGTAGTGATACTCTACTCGCTAGGCCTTGGGCCTATGGAATTAGGGGATCCAGATGAGTCATAGCTATGCACCCAATCCCATCAAGCACGCTAGTAAGCATGAGCCGAGAGTATGAAGTTATTTCCTAGGCGCTTTCCATTGCAGGATTCGAACCTAGGACCTTTACCTCCGAAACCCTTAGGAGTGAGCCTATGACTACTAGACCAACTACCTTCGATAATGGTCTCTTTCACAACTAAAGTAAGGATAAGTGTCCACTAAACATAAGCCTAAGTTATTAGTTATGAATTATGATAGTATCTTAATGTTGTATTAAGCACTTAGAAGAAAACCCCCTAAGAAGTTATCTCCTCAAAAAAGTAAATCTGATAAACATAAATATATGGTTAGTAGGTTTTTTTTTTTTTTTTTTTTTTGCTACTTTTAAAAACGTATTATTTCATGAAAGATAATGGAATCTTAATATCTAATAATAAGCATAGTCCTTCACATAATCAAAGTGAAAATTGCTAAGAATTGCTAATGTGTGGTCATGAATCATGATGGGTGATCACACCATAATAATGCACCCACATGCATAGAATAACCCCATTTCATTGATTGTGTTACTTCATAGTTTTAGTATTGTTTCACTAGAGAGATGTGACTTTTGGGTAAGCTACAACTCTTTAATATGTTATATCTAGTTTGCATTTGCGAAGCGTTGGGATGAAAATTTTGTGCGTTTTGCTAAAAAAGGGTGGGTCCTATGGCACTGTTTATGGACTACCAAACTCAGCAAAACGCAAATTTCTAAGTAAATTTGGGTCCCACAGTACTATTCATACTTTTAAAAATTATTTTGTTATAGTGTTTTCAGCAATAAGTTTTCAGTTTTCAGCAAATAAATGGTATCCAAACAGACTCCTATTCACTGATATATATGTACATTTCTTGAGGGTTGTATAGTTGCTTATAAATATAAGACTCTCATTGTATTTGGACACAATTAAATCTCTCTACAGACACAAGACTTTACGATTATGACCAAGCTATTCAACTCTCTGTCCATGAGATAATCCGAAAATCTAATGGGCTAATAGTGTGGTGGATATAATTTTAGACCTTCGGGTTTATGGCATATTCTTTAAGTCCATGAAGCCTACCACTCGAGTGTGTTCAAAGGAAAATGTTAAATGAAATGAAATCTATCTCCTTATCATGGAATGCATCACTTTTACATTTTTTTAAAAAATATTTACAATAGAATTTGAACCTATGACATCCACTCCATGATATTTTCTCTTGCCATTAAGTCAAGATAATTATTTAGTACTTCAAAAGTATAGTTACATGAAATTAGGATCTTCTATAGTTCTTAGGTTTAGTCCATCATAGAGATCTTAAAATCTTTTCTCTATTCAGTCTAAAATGAGTACATTGGATTTGCCACATCATCAATAATTAGAATAGCTACCAAATGGGGGTTTATGTGATAGTAAAGTGGGTAGTGACACTCTTTGTAGTGCCTAATGTCTATAATTTGAACCTCATCTCTCAAAAATGGGATAGTCAATTTTTGTTTTTCAATATCAATAATTTGGCAAAATCTTACCACTTATTTCAAAATTAATGGATAAGATTTTTAAAAATTCTAAGGTGGAGTTACCCTAAGGACTAAGGGTGGCTCAATTTTATTAAGTAGGGGCCTTTTATTTTAAAACTCATTATAATTTTTTATTTAAAACTACTTCTTCTTAATTTTTGAGATACAAAATTATTAATTAAGTTTTTTTATATTTAGGTTTTTCTAACGTTTACTTTACAATTGATAATAAGACTTATCCAGTTAATCTTCTTCTTGTAACAGAAGCAATTTTACGTAGAATTTTATCAATTTTAATTTTGAAAATTTTATTTTTGCAAAGACAACTATAATCTGTCAATATAATTTTATAAACAATAAATGCATTTGAAAAAAATGCTCTTTTTATATAATCAATAATTGTTATATTATATTTAAATATCATGAAAGCTCGAATTTGTGCTAAATCACAAGAGTTTGTTCAAACCCTCAATTAAAAATTACGGTTAGATAGTTTTTACTCTAACTTATACTAAGTGCAGAACAAGAGTAAATAAGCACGAACAACCGATAACACTATCCTAAGCCATATTCATCCATTATTAACAATAAAATGAAAGCTTAAAGAGTAGGGAAGAGATATGCAAACACAAGATAACACCGAGACGTATTATCAAAGAGGAAACCAAAGAACTTGGTGAAAAACCTCTCTACGATCCTCCAAGTCAAAATCGATTCACTAGAGAATAAAGTTGAAGTACACGAATAACAAAAGACCTTTCAAGCCTAGTTTACCCTATGTACTTGAGCCCTCCAAGCTCCTGCTACCGGCTGACTTCTTGAAGCCTTGTCTTCTCTAACTTTTCGAATTCCGCAATTCAGCTCTATTGCATCCGCCAATGAATGGTTCCTTCCAATGCTTTCCAACAGCATCAAAATCCCACTTTAACACTTAGTATGAGTGTGATAAGTGTTTGGGCTAGCAACCTCTCAAGGATGTAGAGATGAAAAGGTAGGAGTTAAGGAAAACCACAAGAAAATGTGTAGATAATTGTGGATATAACAATCTCTAACTCTCAAGTGTATTTTCTAGGGTTTTCTCTTTGAAAAGTACTCATTACAATTTGTGGGTAATGAGAGTATATATATAGTGTGTGTAAAGACATGGTAAAGCAAAACATAACTTTTTGCCAAACAGAGAGTTTTGTGAGTCCTTCGTGGGTCAGCCTTACCCGCGAGATACTCGCGAAATATCCAATCTAGCACAACTCTTCATCTTCTAGTCATGTGCTCTGCACGTGGCTCTTTTCGCGGGTCAGCTACTTTCGAGACACTCGCAAAAACCACTTGTTCATCCTTTGAAGCTTGAGTCTTCACCAATCTCTCATACTCATCCCTTACAATTAATCCCACATACATATAGGGAAAAATGATTGAAGAAATTACAATCAAATTTGACACGGAATTAAACCCAACACAACATAGTTGTAAATCACAATGTTATATATCATTATGATTATTTTCATTCTTATCTTTCCCTTTTATTATTTCATGATCTTTTAACTCTTTCGGATGAGTTTTTGTTGTATGGTGAGATTTCCATTTAAATTTTATGTTATATATATATATATATATATATATATATATATATTGGCAAAGTTTAGTTTCAAAACTAGTTGTAGCTTAAACCTACAACCTTACTCAATAAAATAAAAATTATTCCATATTTTGAAAATCCAACTGTTGAATTGCATGTGCTTTACGCTTTTAATACGCATTTCAAATTTTGTATCAATCAAATATTATTTACTATATGATTTATAAACTTATATTTTATTCATAATTTTAAAATTCAAAAACTTGCAATTTAAACAAGTTATTGATGATATAGCTATTGATATTTAATCTTCTAAAAATTTTGCAAGCATGAAGGGTATAATAAGAAGATGTAATCCAATGGTGGATTTGTCAAAATTTACCTCCAATAAAAATATATTGAATAAGGTTGCTACAACCAATTTTGTAGCCTAAGACTACAACCAATTTTGTAGCTAAATTTTGTCCATTTTTTTTTTCTAACAACAACTTTATCAAGAAATGCTATTTGAGATTTTGCATATTCTTCTCTCCTTTTGTCTTAAGTTTTTCAACCAAAAAAAAAACCATTGTTTGTTTAATTAATGAGATTTAATTTACTTTGGGTAAAGCTAGCTATGCATGGTGAAGGAAAGTGGAAATCTAATTTTCATTTTTGATTTTGGTGTTGAGAGAGAGAGAGAGAGAGAGATTTTGGTGTATGATGGTATAGGAGATCAAGTGACTAAAGTTTGTAATCTATCATGTGGAAGACTTACTTATATATATTGGTCCTGAAGATGTCATGGGAAATCAATTCAATACTTTTTTAGGAAAAAATTAAAGGATATTCTAAGGTTATTTGTTAATGGACCACTTTTAGAAACGTTTTATGGAAAAAGAAAAAATTTACTAGCTTTTTTGAAGATTTTTTATATTTCTCATGAAAGTGATATTAAAAATTTCTTAAAAAGTGTCAATTAACAAGTTCTCTAAAAACACCTTTTAACTGGACCATTTTTATATATAAAAGAAAAGTCCAAATGTGGAGAAGTATAAAATTCTACCATGTGAGACATTCAAAGTTTAGATTTATGTCAAAGTACTAATTAATGATATCAGCCTTGGGCCTTCTAAATATGTTTAGAAGATTTTACTTTATTTTTACATAATAATAGATTTTACTAATTAAATTTATGTATCGCTTCTCATTAAAAAAAAAAAAAAAAAAAATTATGTATCACTTGCCTAAAAGGCAACCTCATAAATGCAGTCAACCAAAAAAAAAGTTTAGCACATAAATTTGCTGCCATATATTTGGATATGTACATAATTATATATATGGTAATGTTTTTGAAAAAAAAAATTACATATATGGTAATTGAGTCTTGCAATTGCAAAGACAGCATTATAAGATCATAAAAAAAGAAAAGAAAAAAGAAAAAAGAAAAAGAGAAGCATTATTACAAAAAAAAAAAAAAAAAAAAAAAAAAAAGAAAAGAAAAAAGAAAAGAAAGAGGAACAGAAAAACACTCCCAAAGAAGGGTTCCCATGTTTTCTGGCTCTCACGTGGGAGTTGTTTTAAGATCTACCGGTCCTGAAAATCTATGTGTTAATTAATATACTATTCCCCTCAATCTCAAGCATCTAATGCCAGAAAGAAAAGTTTACACACAGCCGTTGCATTAGTTCAGAATTTGGGTATGACACATGAGGTGTGACTGTGACTGTGAGACATTCCCACTATAAATTTTTCACTTTCGTTTCTTCTTCCTATTTAAGTTTGGTGAAAGAGATTCAGAGATACATCACATACATGGCCCATGGGTGTTGAATAGACTTGTTTTGCACAATATTAAAATTCAAGGGAAGGAAAATTGGAAAGGAAGATTGTGCAATCAGTCAGTGGCTCAGATCTAATTAACCAACAGGCTGATATCAACACTCCACCACATACCCACCACCACCACCTTTCACCTTCACTTTCACCCTATCTTTCTTCTCACCTCAGCTTTGACTGCTTTTCTTATGACTCATTAGTTGTGCTTTCCTTGCTCTCTATCTCTTATCGACTTGACCTCCCTCATTTCTTGCATAAGCCTCATTTTGCTCATTTTTTCCCTTATAAAACTCCCCAAAACTCAGCCACACCGACATACAAATATACTATACAAATCCCTCTCTGTCTCTCTGTCTCTCTCTATGTCCCTCTCTTAAAGCTACAAACTTTAGTTGCATTTTGACATGGGTCTGTGAATTTTTTGAGTGTCATTGACAATTCTAGGAATTTTGGTGTCTTCCAAGATATTTTTTTGGGTTAAGCAGTCCAAAGGGGGATCTGGGTGTCCTTGAAATTGGATGTTCTATGCATTTTTGTTCAAATCTGGGTCTGAAATACTATTGTTTCATCTGGGTGTCGGTGGTTCCGCAAACCTCTTGAAATAAAACCAAAAGGGTATCAAGGACTCTTTCCAATTTGTGCAAATTTTGTGTCTTTTGTCAATTTTCAGGTCTCATTCTGCACATGGAAAGAATGGTAGGAGGAAATGGGCTTTTTTACCCAATTCTTGGTTTTGCATCATGTGTGACTTTCATTTACTTGTCCTTTGGGGACTTGATGCTCAATAATGAGAAAGAACAAAAATTTGGTTTTGTGGAGAGGAATGGGTCTCAGTTCATGTTGGATGGAAGTGCCTTTTACATTAATGGGTGGAACTCTTACTGGTTAATGGACCATGCTGCGGATGAATATACAAAACCAAGGGTCAGGGCAATGCTGCAAGCTGGTGCAAAGATGGGTCTCACTGTGTGCAGAACTTGGGCATTCAATGATGGTGCTTACAATGCCCTCCAGAGTTCCCCTGGTCGCTTCAATGAGCACGTTTTCAAGGTATTAGAATTTCATAATTTGTGCCAGTTTTGTCCTATTTTGCTCTTATTATTTCTGTTAAGACTGTTGGGTGCTTGAATTCTTGGCCTTTTTAAGCCAATTGTGCTTTTCAATTGGTATTGGTAAACAGTTATCAAACGAGACAAGGGTAGAGACAGAGATCTTGGCTATTTATAACGTTGTTAATCAAGGTTTCCTCTAATGACAACATTAGTGATTAGCCATGGCATGCATACCTTGCTTAACTTTAATTTCTTTGTCCTTAACAGAGACATTATGGCTCTTGGGAATCCGAATCAGGGTAAAAACTAAGGATTGTAGATTTTGGTTAAATGCATTTGAGAATGCAGAAAATCCTAAAGTTGTCCTGTGATTAAGCCAGAATAAAATAAAATGTAAGACAGTAAAAACAAAGGATAAAGATATTTGTCAATAAAGCAAACTAACACGAAGTCTCTCTATATGAATTCATTATTATTCATTCCTTATTTTCCGATTGTGTTCTTAAATTATCCTCCTCTTCTGTGCGGTGGTCAGAAATGTGTGGTTCATGGTCATGTAATTTATAGAAAGAACCCTTATGCCAAAAAGAAGCTAAAAATTTATATGTTGAAAGGATTTTTTTTAAAGAAACTAAATATGAATAATAATGAAATTTGTGTTTAACATATGTATAAATGTTTATGTACTTTGTCAAGCTTTTCTTAATGTAACAGCTCATAGTTAAGGCCCAGGGATTATCAAAATGGCCATGCTATACCTGATGAAAGATGCCAGAATTTTTGCTATTACAATTTCACTAGTTCCTCTATAACCTTGATAAGTACAAATTTCTAAAGTTATGTTAATCATTTTTGTATTACATTTTGACTACCGGGTTGGGTGGCAGGCACTGGATCATGTTATTGCAGAAGCACGACAGCATGGGGTCAGGCTACTGCTTAGCTTAGTAAATAACTTACAAGCATATGGTGGGAAAACTCAGTACGTCAAATGGGCATGGGAAGAAGGCATAGGTTTAAGTGCCTCTAATGATTCCTTCTTCTTTGATCCATCCATACGCAGTTATTTCAAGACTTACATCAAGGTATCTCCCTACCTACTTCTTTCTCTCCAGAGAATGGTTTAGTGCCTCACAAGCATTTGGTACTTTAATAAATACTTGCAAACATTTAGCTTAAGCTCCTTCAAAGTGATATGTCCAAGCAAAAGTATCTCTGTTGACTTGACACACCTGGGTATGGGAATGATCTTTTGTCCTATTGTACACAGTACATGCATGTCACTGTAGTCTTTCAGTTTACTGTTTCTACAATTAGAGGCCCTGTAAATTAAATACTGGTATTTTTAATTAAACCATATTCAGAAACTAGGCCAACAGGTCATTGGGTGCTACTAGATGGGCATGTATAGTGACTGCTTTTCTTAGAATCCAAAACAGTTAGGCAGAGTATTGCATGTTTTGAAATTATTGAAACTCAGGGCTCTCTTGGCATCCCTGAATGTATTGGCTGAACTTTCTTTTAATTAACTCCTTTTTTTAGTTCTCCCTCCCCTTGATTCAGAACACACCCTAAAAATCCTATTGTCAAATTGAATTTTTTAGCTACAAATATCTTTTGACGAAACAGTAAAGCCTTAACCCAGCTGCCTGATGTCACAAACATAAATCACCATGAATTCTTTCTTTTAACCAATACTTCACATACTTTTCAATTTACAGGCATCATGAGATTGATATTGTATATTTAATAGTCATATTGCTTTGATTTTTTTTTGTTAGTTCTGACATATGTCCTTCTTCAGACTGTGCTGACAAGGAGGAACACTATTACTGGAATTGAATATAGAAATGATCCCACCATCTTTGCCTGGGAATTGATAAATGAACCTCGTTGCATGTCTGATGCTTCAGGCGATACTCTTCAAGTAAGTCGTAAACTCTTGATTCTGCTCCTTTCCACCTTTTTGATAATCAACAGATTTTATTAACAAAGGAACCAGAAACAACAGATAAGAAACCAAAATCTTAGCTTGCTCAAGAGCTGCTCCTTTCCACCTAGTAAAGAATACATGCCATTTTAAAGTGGCTAATATGTAGCACTACTTTCAACTACAATAAGATTCTAACTATTGTTTTATATCTATTAAGATTCGAGAATAGGTGCTATCTAGGGCAACAAGATATTTCCCCAAATAAAGAAATAAAGAAATATATATATATTGCTATTGGGCATGACTATAAACTGCTTAGCCCGTGAGGGGTGAATGCACCTAGATTTACTGGCAATTTTGGTTCTAGTGGATGGGGTCATTTGCCCGTTGGTTTTACTGGTTATTTGGGATTTTTGGGGGGGGGGGGGGGGGGGAGAGAGAGAGAGAGAGAGAGAGAAGGGATGCTAGTATAAATATGTATTCTAGGATGAATTGCACTGGTTATTTTGCCAACTTTAGAAGAAAGAAAAGAGGGTTGGTGGTCTGCAACTCATTTTTAGGGTCCACATATAGTTCTGTTAATTTGTATTATGAGGTCTCTTTATCTAGCATCATGTTCTTTAAAAACTTTTCTTCTGCAAATATTAGTATAAGCACATTGATTATTAGGGCTGTTGGACATGAGTGTAAACAACTTAGCTCGTTAGGGGTGAATGCCCCTGGATTACCCGACAACTGGTTCTAGCAGGAGGGTTCAATTGCCCATAGGTTTTACTGACTAGAGGCAAGTCCAAAGGGCTCTTCTATAAAAAGGTTCCCTATGTTATCCAAAAAAAAAAGTGCATGAATTATTGGGGATGAAGCTCAAATTCTATGAGGACCTTTCATAAACTCACTCAGTCACTTTTGCTCCTTATTTTTGTTTCTTTATTCTTTCCAGTTTGGGCTTTGGGGTCTAGAGGGAGTATTAAAAAATAAAAAAGAGTAAAGCTTTATCTTTGAATAACTCAGTGTACAGAAAAGAGAGAGAGAGAGGGAGAGAGATTCTGCTACCTGTTATTGATTGATATTTGAGTATGAATTTATTGCATGGCATGGAATTTCAGGATTGGATAGAAGAAATGTCAGCTTTTGTGAAATCAATTGACAAGAACCATCTACTAACTGTTGGCTTGGAAGGATTTTATGGTCCTAAAACCCCCAAAAGTTTGACCATGAACCCAGAAGAATGGGCATCCAGGCTTGGAGCTGATTTTATTCGCAACTCCAAGATCTCTTATGTTGATTTTGCCTCCGTTCATATCTACCCAGACCACTGGTAAGTATTACATGATTGTTAACTCTATGAAATTGATGGTGTCAAATCTTCGAAAAGTTTTGGAAGCCAAAATAAGTAAACCTGATGTCTATAAACTTGGCTTAATTCCACATTGTCTGGTGTTAGTTATTGACAAAGAAGTCAAACTTGGAAGTATTTTGGAAACCAAAATAATTAAACCTTTTGCATATAAACTTGGCTTAATTCCATTTTGTCCGGTATTAGTTATTGCTTATCCGTTGATGCAAATCCAATGAAATGTTCATGTTTCCTTTGGGACTGTTTTATGTTCGAGCTTCAAAGTGGCTATATATATCTCCTCAAACCTTTCTTGTATTCCTGAAAAGGTGCTATGTCTTTTCTTGATAGTACACCTAACCTGTTTTCAATTCATCCATTAATTTTGTGGTAGGTTTCATGAGGAAGGCTTAGACGAAAAAATTAAATTTGTTAGAAAGTGGATGCTTTCACACATTGAAGATGGTGACAGGGAACTGAAGAAGCCTGTTATGTTCACTGAATTTGGATTGTCAAACCTGAACAAGGACTACCAACCATCTCAGCGAGATAGGTTTTATAAAACTATTTTTGATGTAATCTATAAATCTGCAAAGAAAAATCGGGCTGGGGCAGGTGCTTTGGTCTGGCAGTTCTTTGTTGGAGGAATGGAAGAGTATAATGATGATTTTGGTATTGTACCGTGGGAAAGGCGGTCAACATATAGTCTGATAACTGAACAATCTTGCAATTTGGCTAGAATCCGAGGACTGAATCAACTAAAGGGATATTTGAAAGAATTGTGCTTGGAGGGACACTGAAAGTCTGATTCTTTTATCAGAAAACTTGATTCGTTTGTGGGAAAATGTGGGTTCTTATTTGTGGTTTGGTGAAGGAGAGAAGCAGGTGGCTGTTGTCTTACCTTTTTCATCTCATGCCTATTGACATTATCTATTTGAGATTAAAGTGAATTAGATAAGTATAGAGTGTTCTTGAAGCAAAGTTTATAGGAAGTCTGGTAATTTTTTGGAGCTTGTTATCCAGAAAAGAAAAACATAGCTAGTGCAGAAAGTTTCTTAGTTTGTAATCAACAAATACCCAAGGAAAAGATTTGAGGAGCCTCTCTATACTGAAGCTTATAAAGAAGAGGCACAATGAACAACTGAACACTACAATCGTTCTTTCCCCCTTTATATTTTTGGAAGCAGCTTTCAAGGTTCATTTCCAAGCTTTCCAGCAACTTAATGGAGAGTTACCATAATACCATGACATGATGACATTTATACTGCCCCTTTTCGTGTTGTAGTAGTAGTGTTTTCCTTTATATACTGTAATGGATGCACCCCTTTGATGGTGTGATACAATAAACACCATGTAATTCTCTCTCTCTCTCTCTCTCTGGTAGGAGCTTGAACTATTTGTTATAGTGAATTTAATTATTTAATTATTATTCTAAGAAAGTGATTTATCAGTAAATTAACAATGCATTCACTCATGGTCATGGCCATGGGGCATTGGTGTATGACCTTGCACCTAACACAGCCAGCATCTCCCACTAACCCAAAAATGCAAATAATTATGGTCAAGACAGTAATCAACAGAATATTAGACATTGATTAATGGTGTTAAGTCCAAATATGAAGATGCAATAAAATAAGGGGGAAATGATCTTATTAATGATGTTGAAACTTAAAAAAGGTGATCAAAATGGAAATTATTGGCTGTAATGAGAGAATTTCCATGCGTGTGGTACCATAGTTTAGTTCTGCAAGCCGACATGATGTAACATGGGTTATAAAAGAAAAGTCCTAGCAAAGTATTCATAGAGAATTTATAGAAATCTTAGGAAAGTTCACTTGTGTCATGGGGCAAATTTCTGTCTGATTGGCGTGCTTAACTATGCCTTTTGGGCATTGAGAATTTTCCATTCATCCATTTATCTCTCACAAGACTTTGACCGACACTGGAATAACGATGGCATGGACAGCTACTATGGGCCCCATTTGTGTTGTCTTCATTGGCTAACCACAAATGGACCTAAGAAGGACAAAAGTTAAAGAGCGAAGAAAATCTAACTTAGAAATGCAATGCGTATGAAACGAAGCTTCCCATTGGAATTAACAAGTCAAGATGATAGGGCAGGAAGACTCAAATCACAATGGACCAGTGATGAATAAATTCCCTGCTCATAAAAAAGCATATAAATTTTCAGAACTAGATTTTCTTGTGCATAAAATAAACCAGGTAGGCTCAAAACCAAACCCCTTACACCTAGTATCATGCTGCATGTGCTTATTAGACAGCTGGCTATGATTCCAATCATATTTACAGAAAACACAAACAGCCAATACAATTCATAACTTGCACGCTAATAAGCACAACTATATTGTTATACATTACAAATCAAAGTAGCAAAGCTTAGATTGACCTCCATTTACAGATAAACGTAAATCCAGTCCATACTTAAAAATCAACACTTTTTTTTTTCAAGTATAGGAAGTCAACACCTTGGCACAATAAAATCTACTCTGAATTTTGTTCAAAGACAAACCGAATCTTGTATTCTTATCAAACCCAAATTCGATTTCCAACCTTCCATTTCCTACCTAACAGCAAATACGAACTCTAAAAAAAAAAAAAAAAAGCAAAAAAACCAAATCGAAGTACAAGCTCAATAAATAAATAAATAAAACTATAATCCATAGCTACATTCCATAGACACACCCAATTATAAATCTAAGGGGACCCACGCTTTGCTAGTCTTGGAGAAGTCCTAATATTCCCACTTTTTACTCCACCAGGTTGTCCAGATCCACCCTTCAACTTCTTCCCCTTAGAATTCGATTTATTTACTCTCTCACCCACTTCCTCCTCTACCCGGCTCCGAGTCTTCATCGCTACTGAACCCGACCCGTGACCCGAATCCTTCTTTGGCTCCACCTTCTTGTTTCTCTCACTCTCCATAGCCACTTTATCAAAATCATCCCCAAGCTTCTTCACCAGTCTCCTCTTCTTAACCACCACAACCTCCTCTTCCTCTTCTTCCTCCTCTTCAATCATTGCTAAATATCTCCGCCTCTTCGTCGCGATCGGAGCTGGCGGCGGAGAATCCGAACCCAAAACGGGCTTCATAGGCCGATTCGGGCCAGATCCATTTGGCGAATCGGGGATCTTAGCTTCCTTCTTGAGCATCCTCTCGCGTTCGGCCCGGAGCTTGGTGACGCTGCCTTCGATGCGGCCCTGGAAGCGGAGGCGCGTGAAGCTGAGGCCACCCATGGACCAGTGAGCCTCGTTGGCCCAAGACATAAATGGGTCGAGTACCGGGACAGGCGGGTCGACCCGTTCGTCGCTGTACTTGACGTCAGTGTAGATCCGAGGGCGTGGGAGGCTGGACCCGTAGAATTTTCCTGGACCCAACGGCACTACCATGGCTAAGAAAGAGTTTTGACGATTTAATTGAAGGGGTTTGAGAGTGTGAGAGTTCTGTGAGGAATTTCGTCGAACAGAGAGGGAGAAAAAGCTTGGGTTTTAGGAATGATAGATATGGGTTTCGATTGGGGGTTATAAAGGGAGGGTTGGGACTGGCGGGAAGTGGGGTTTTGGCGGGAGAGTTTGGCGCCAAGGAATTGAGAGGGATTTAGTTTTGGTGTGTTTGACGGAGATGAGATCTGAATAGTTCATCAATTGGGCCATCGCGTGGCCCACTTGTATGAATGGTCCGGATATGTATTGTATTTTGTATTATTGTATATGCCACTTGTGGAGGATATGGCCTTAGGTTTTTTTTTTTTTAATTGCAATTTTCATTATAGACCAGCTTAGGTCTAGTGTTCTTATGCATTGGACACATTGGAATTTAGACAAATATCAAATAATTGTCATGTGTCTATATCTCAAAATTGTCATGTGTCCATATCTCAACTGATAACAGTTTGACCAAACTCTTGCCCTTCATCCCAGTGGCGGTTTGTTGATGCCCATTTTTTGAATCCGTACCCAAAAGCCCATACGAAGGAAAGCCCAATGAAAAGCAAGGCCTAAAGACCCACCAAGAAGACCGAAGAGCAAGAAAGGTCCAAAGAAAGAAGTGCAAGGGAAAGCGATCTACAGCAAAACGCAGATTTGTAGCAGATTACAAATCTACAACAGAAACAGATCTGTCGCAGAATGCAGTTCTTCAGTAAAATGACTTTGACATATCAATGCAAATTGGGCCCAAGACCCTTTTGATCTAGTTAACATTATTTGGCCCACAAAAGCGGTAATCCTTTTGTATAAAAGATAGGTGTGAAAACTAATATGAAGAAACACGATGAAAAGAAACAAGGAATAATAGGAAGTTTCAATAGCAAGAATTGCGTGAAGGAAAGAAAAGTCAAACTAAAGGAAATGACAAACACAACAGGAAACACATGAAGAAATAAGACAAAGACACGAAGTGGAATAAAACAAAACTAATCTGCTACAGCAAAAACAGCATGCGAACGAAAGAAGACAAAAACATAAGATAGTGGAGCAAGCACACAAGGACCGGAGCACCACCAACCTGTACCCAACCAATACAAGGGAGATGGCCTACGATCAAGGGGATTCAGAGGGTATGGTTTGGTGGTGGGGGGAAAAAGGGGGTCTATATTTGGTTTCCAGTCGCGACTTCTTTTGGGAATATACCTTACTGGAATGATATCTTACCCAAAAGAAGTAATAGATGATTGGGACCATCTGATGCATGCCATAGAGCTAGGTAGTTAGGTAGCTCAATCCTTATCCATTTGAACTTAGAGGTAGAGGTATACAGCAAGAACAAACAAAAGAGAATTTTGTCGCGAAATGAGTAGTGGTGCAGTTAATGTATTCTGAGCAGAGGTAGTGATCAGGTAACCAATGGGTTAGTGGGCTATACTGAAAGAATACCCACAACAAGCTGAAAACAGTTGGTGAAGCCTTAGAGGTAAAAAGGAGGAATCTCATTGAATTAGTTCGCTATAAAAGGAAAATGTAGCCATAGATGAAAGGGGGAAGCACCAAAGGGAAGGAACCCATGGTAAGAGAGCAGTACAAACCTAAGGGAGGCACTTAGAGAGAGAGAGGCACCTAAGGAGAGGGGGATTCAAAAGGGAAAATATCCAAGGAAGAAAAACAACCCACGGCAAGAGAGTAGTAAGCAACTAAGAGTAAAAAGAACAGAGAGAAAGAAATAAAGAAAGCGGTAAAATAAAGGGAGAAAACACGGCAGGAATAGGGGCATGCATTAATAGACCATCTTTTCTCTCCCTCTTAGCAAACCCACTCTTTGAAGTCCCCAAAAGTAATAGCTAGTAGCCATTTAGGCCTATTATCCAAAATGCACAACTTTAATGGCAAAAGCCTATGACAAGGTTGTTAAAGTTAAGGTTTAGGTTCTTTTTTGGTTTACTTATCCTATAGGAAGATGCAATACTTGATTTTGATTGCAAATATATTTGATTTCACTTGTTAGAACTTATATCTGTTGGATTTAGTCATTCTGTTGTAGCACGTTTTTTATCACGTTTGCTACATCAGTTGTCCTGCTGTAGTATCTTTACTTGTTGTACTAGTTATTTTGCTGTAGCACATTTTTATTATATTTACCATGTTAGCTATTATACTAGCTAAACATTTTCTGCTGAAACTTTCCTATTTCTATGTTATTACGTGTTTTACTTTTGACACTAACTAATCATTATCTTGCCATAAGTATCTACACATATACATTGTAGCTTATGTTCTGCCATATATTTTATATATGTATATGTGAATACTTATAAGTATATATACGCATATATATATGTATATATATTTGAGAATATGCTAACCCATTTAAACTAACATTTGTTTGATGGGTATTTTCTTTGGGTTTTAAATTTGTTTATGTGCAGGAAGTAGAAAAATATCTCTGTAAAAAAAAATGAAGAGTAGTCATTCACATTGCAGAAAGCTTTACTGCACAGCAGAAGGTGTTACTACACAGCAGAAAGCTTTACTACGCAGTAGAAAGCTTTACTGCACAGTAGAAGGTTTTACTGCACAGCAGAAAGTTTTATTGCACAGCAGAAAACTTTACTGCACGGTAGAAAGTTTTATTGCGCAACAGAAGATTTTATTGCACAACTGAAAGTTTTACCACACAACAGAAAAGTCAGTTTTGTGGCAGAAACTGGAGAAAAGTTCCTTCTACGGTAAAAACAGAGGATAAACCCATTTTGCAGCGTCTTCCCTTGGACTTGGACTCAACATTTGCACATAAACTGGCAGTGGCAGAATGGCACTTTGGAGCCCATTTCACAGAGTGCAAGGCCCAACTTCCTTCTTAGAAAAAGCCTAGACTAAGCGTTGTCCAATAACATCAAAATGCGTGTCTAAGGTACAAGAAATGTAAAAAGAAAGCCTCGACATTTTTTGGCAACTCCACTGGGGAGTTGGGATCAAGATGCGGAGAATGAGATATTTCTCCCTCGTAAACATGTTTCCAAGTCCTTACCAAAGCAAGACATACAGATGTTCTTAAACCTTCCAAGCTATACTCTCAAGAAAGTATTCAAAACGTCATAGCAGTCCCATAGCAAAATTCTATGGTGGAATATCACAACAACATTATAGCAAAACAGTGTGGCGAAATTCTATGGTAGAACATTGAAGCAACATTATAGCAGGACAATACCATAGCAAAAATTTGTAGCAGAACATAGCAACGTTAAAACAGAGTAGTATCGTGAGCAAAATGCCATGGTAGAATATTGCAGCAGAATATTGTGGTAGAATACCACAATACCATCGTAGAGTTCAATGGCATTACCTCAAAACGCAGTAGCAAAATATCACTACAACACCATAGAGTTCTACAACAGAAATATCTTGAGAACTCTATAATAGAAGGCCTTTACAATACTTGGTCTTATCCATTAAATGCCACTTGTTTTCCTTGCCATGCATGTGAGACATGTGGCAAGCCACTTATTCAAACATGCAACTCTCCTAAAAGCTTTCTAAGCCACTTATCACCTTTTTGCTCTCATTTCTTTTAAGGAAACACTAGAATCTTTCTAAACTCTCTCCATCTCCACCTTCGGGTTCAGCATTTAGAAGAGAAAAATCCCTTCATTCCCTCATAAGGTTTCGACAATTTTTTTTATGCTAATGATTCTAGCTCTACTTCCCCTTAAGAACCAAAAGCTAGAAACAAAAATGAAGCTATAGAAGCCAAAGGAAAACTTTCATCATTACCATACTGGTGCAAATCACTATTTCCTCCATGAAGTAGCAGAAAGTGCAAATCCTTTGACAGAATATTTCACAGCAGAATCCCAAAAAATGCAGAATGTTCATTAGTAGAATATTTCGTAGCAGAATCCTAGAAATGTAGAATGTTCATCGGCAAAATATTTCGTAGCAGAAAGTTTCAAAAGACAAAGTGCAGATCCTTCGACAGACTGTTCACAGCAAAATCTACTAAATTTCAGAAATGCAGAAAGCTCATCTGCAAAATATTTCGTAGCAGAAAGTTTCAGAAGCCAAAGTGCAGATATCTCAGCAGACTGTTCATAGCAAAATGTTCTGCAATAAATTTTCTATTGAATTCTAGCAGGTCTTTTCGCAAAATATCCTACCACAAAATTCAATATTGAATTCTTGAACTTTCTAAGTGCAATCACAAATCCAACATGATTTTCTTCTACAACAAAAGTGATCATTGCCCCATTAAGAATTCATTGGAACACCAACAGTGTGAAGATGTGTAAAAGGGTATTGGACAATTTTGCTACAACAAGAAATTCGAGTCTAGATCTTATTCAACAAATTTGAGACTTGTTCTCAAAGCAAGAGAGGTGCATACAAAGCCTTTCATATTCACTTTTGCTGAAGCAATCTTTTGCTACTACATTAGCAAATATATCAGCATCAATGAAGGGAGGAGGGAGAAGTAATCAATTCGGCGATATCGAAACATCCACTTTCAACCAAAGAATACATTGAAGGCATGTGATAGGGTGGTGAAGTGTCCAAATTAAATCCAGACCTTGGAATGAAGCCAATTACTCAGTTACTACGTACTCTCCATAAAGAAGCCCAAATCTACAAGCTGCTTGCAAATTGCTCTTTATCCATTATCGGGTCTAGCAAACTAATTCAACAACCTTGAAGAGTTGAGAAGTTTACTTTGAAGCACCTCAGAGGATTTATGCCTAGAGTGGCATTAATGATCATGATCTTTATGATATTTCTAAGAAAGAATGTATCAAATTACTTGTTCTATAAACTATGCAACTCCACCATCACTCTTCAAGTCATAAAGCTTATTGATGCCTATGTCTCATCCTAAAAGAACTTTGCAACAGTGACAAACTCAAGGCTCCTTCTTTTAGCTTATGTACAAAAGGGAAATAGTAGAAACAATTGCTCACACACATTCTGCCGTGAATAAAGTTGCTTATCTTATTGTTACAGAAAACTATTACGTGGTTTTTATTGAAGGTGTTCTGCTGCAAGGGCATTCTGCCACAGGAATAAAGAAGCATGATGTCATAGAAAGATGTGGGTACGTCATGGAAAAATTCTATATTAGAAGCCACTGACTTTTGGCTATTACTAGCCAACCATGAAGCAAGAGACGTAGCAAGCTCCATCTAAATATGCCCATACTCAAAGCAAGCAAAGAAGAAACCCATGAAATATGGGTCTTAGTAGAAAAAGCTAGCAAAAGGGTTGTGGTTATGAATTCTTGGCTAGAAGCCAGCAAAGGAACCATGGTTGTGAGCTCTTGGCAAAAGCCCATAATGGGGGCTACACTCATTCAAACCCACAAAGGAGCCATGATCACAAGTCTTTTGAAAGAATTTGCAGAAAAGCTATAGCCACAATCATATGTAGCAGAAGATACATGGGAAGCAATTGTGCTTGTAGTGGAACGAAGCCAAAGCAGGCTTGGTAAGTAACTCTTTCCCAAATTCTCTAGGAACAAAGAATTTCTACAATATGGCAACTTGTAGATCCATGACATCTAATTTTTTTATTGAAGAATGCATGAACCGCATGATGGAGCATCAACACCAAGAGAAGGTGATATCAAGCTCATCCAGTTGTCTCACATGCTGGGAGCTAAAGCTTATTCTGCAGCAAATACGGGAAGCCTTCTGCTGAAAACTAAGGGCTATCTCATTCTACAGGAAATACGAAAAGCCTTCTTCAACATGCTAAAGATTCATCCAGTTGTCTCACATGTTGGGGGGCTAAGGCCCATTCTGTAGCAAACTTGGAAAGGCTTCTGCAAAGCGCTTAGAGTATCAATATGTAGCAACAACATTACCCACTACGAAATAAGTATTGATTGTGGCATTTCAACAAGTACATATTCATCCACCACTTGATCTGCAGTAACTTCAAACTTCATGATATGGCATAGTGTAACACCCATGCAATTTGTTGCAACCTACCATGGTCAAGTAACATTCTAGTATGTGATAAAGCAGAAACATCATCTATCTTTTGCAGAATAAGTTCTCACACGATATAAAGTTTATGCAGCAATGAATCCATAAGAAGAAATTCTACCACCCTTATTGTGGCAAATATCAAAGAAGCAAAGAAAGGAAGCAAGAAGAGAAGGCCTACAAGCACTCCGACAGAAACATATGTAAAGGTGAACCAATAAGCACTACAGTAGAAAATAAATGCTCTTCGTGAGACTTTAAGGCTTCAAGAGTGCTTCACAAAAAAGCTGAGTAACAAAGGAACTCACAGCAGAAACAAAAGGTGGAAATCAATGATGAAGTCCAAACATCTCTCTAGCAACGCATTCAGTGGCAAACTGCCTTCCACAAGAACTGCAAAGACATTGCTAAGCTTAGCAACATGAGAAAGAAGAATTGGGAGAAATAAGATCTATGAAAGACTACAACCAAGTTAAGAGATTTAGTTCACAACAACATCTATGCCTTTTCATCAAAGAGGTAGTGATATCCTCATCAACAGCAGCTGTGGCAGAATGACAAGAAGAACATGTTAAAGAAGGAAAAAAGCAAACACGAAGGAATCAATAGTTGTTGTGGCAGAATGACAAAGAAAATGTTTAGAATGAAAAGAAAGTGAAGATTTCTCATGAAAGCATCCTCATTGCCCCTTGAAAAAAGAACATCTATAGTGGCACCACTTGTAGGCGCCTTAAAATGAGTGGTAGACTCAGTCACTTCTGCAGAAAGATCAATTTTACAGTAAAACCGAAATTTATGGCAGAATTAGAAACAGCCCGCAATGCAAAAAGCAAAGGTACAAGAGTATTGATGATCTTAGGGGCTAAAAGGTCCTCTACTTTTGCAACAATACATTTGCCCACGTTAGTAGTAGCTCTGAATAAGGAGGCCCTCTATAAATACATCATCACTGAAAGAAACTTGCCTTTCTACAAGGCCCAACATCCTTCTCCGCAGAAACTTCATCCTGGCAAAGAATACATGTGTTCTTCAACACAGTAGAAAGTATTATTAGCAAATGAAAGAGTACTCTACTATGATGAGGGCTTGCAATGTTAGCTCTACGCTTTGTTTTGAGTAAAAGAAATGAAGATACGTGAATGCAAAGAGAAGAAAAAGGTACAAGAAAAGGGAGCGAAGCCACCTTTTGATCTACACACTTAGAGGAAGCTTTCCTCTTGTGAAAGAACTCTACTTGAAGAATGTAATGTGGCAGAATTATTTTGATGAAACTCTTTTTAGTCGTCGGCTTAGATGCGAAGGTAGTAGAAGGCAACACTTTCTCTATTTTTAGAAAATGAATGAAGCCCGAAGTGAAGCAACCTTAAGTGGCTAAAAGAAAAGAAAAATGAAGACCGTAAGAAGGATCCTTGCTCCGCAAAAGTGATGTTCGTGAAGTTGGAAGAAAGAAGAATTAAAGAATCCAAAAAGCCAATTTTGAGCATTTTGCAGATATGAAAAAATGTAAAACATCATAATGAAGAAGAACCCAACAAGGAAGGATTCCACGACATTTGTGTCTTCTGACCATTCTTAGAAAGCAACTACATTTACGGAAGAATGAAGAGATGATACTAAGGAATATGTGGGGAAAGTAAGTTAGCTAAAGCAGTCAAGCCTAATTTTTCTGCCATAGAATCTGCTACAACCTTCACTTCCTACAGTATAGATGCTGCTGTAGCAGAAGCAGAGTAAGAGGTGCATTAACGCAGAGAAATAAGTGCATGTTTTACAGCAGAAAGTGTCTACATATTCTGCAAAAGCAAAAAAATGAGTATTTATCCCTACAAAAGCAAAGAAATGAGTACGTGCTATTGCAGAAACATAAAGAAATAAGTATACAAATTGCCGCAAACATAAAGAAATGAGTACCATTGTAGAAGTCCAAGATCACAAGGAATTTCCAAGAAGCAAACCAAGAAACAAGCAAAGGAATGATGAAGAAGAGTAGGATGCACATATCATCATCATCGACAATACCTTTGAATGAGGGTAGTGTTGATGCCCACTTTGGCAAAGAGGCATAATAGCAGGAAGAAGCCCAACAACATGGGAAGAAAAGAGTTAGTAAATTGAGAGGAATGGATCATAGGCCTAGAAAATAGCAAGTTGGCCTCAAAGAAAGCAAGTGGGCCTAAAGGAGCCCATAGAAAAAAGTAGTAAACCCATGGACATTATGAGAAATAGAAAGCAATCAAGAATGGGCCAAAGAGGCCCGAAGTAATGAATTAAGTGAGTAAGGGGTTGATGGAAAGTCCATAAACCCCAAAAGTAAAGGAAGTGGTAATTTGGGCCGGGGAAGCCCAAAAGACTTAACAAAGGCCCATGGGAGTAAAGAATTGGAATGGGCCATAGATGCCGAAATGAATAAAATGGGACAAAGGAGCCCGAAAGCGAAGAAATGGGCCGAGGATACCCAAAAGAATAAAATGGGACAAAGGAGCCCGAAAGCAATGAAATGAGCCAAGGAAGCCCAAAACAGCATGAGTACAAGCCCAATGATAGTACTAGGCTACTGGAATGTAGTAGAGGGAAAGCATACAGCAAGCTCAAAAGAGGCCTAGCAGGCACGAGTCAAATAATAATATGCAGGCAATCAGCAGAAACAATCGAGCTAAAGAGAGGCAAAATTTTCAACAAACTCGCTTTGGGGTGACAGCAACAAAACCATCACCCTCATGAACAACAACTTTTTGGCTACCCTTGGCGGGTCATAAATTTGCAGAAAGAAAGAGAACGACTTGCCTAAGGAGTGTAAATATTGAAACAACAGGCTTGCGAAGAAAAGAAAAGAAGCATTCGCATGTGAGTTGTGAAACAACTTGCGAAAGAAAACTGCATAAGTTTTCTCATATGAATCGCAATAGCAATCCATATGCTTAAGAGGCTAAATATTGATGCCCATTTTTTGAATTCGTACCCAAAAGCCCATTCAGAGGAAAGCCTAATGAAAAATGAGGCCCAAAGATCCACCAAGAAGACCAAAGAACAAGAAAGGTCCAAAGAAAGAAGTGCAAAGAAAAGAAATCTACAACAAAATGCAGATCTGCAGCAGATTACAAATTTGTAGCAGAATACAAACCTGCCACATAATACAGTTCTTCAGTAGAATGACTTTGACAGATCAAGGTAAATTGGGCCCAAGACCCTTTTGATCTATTTAACATTATTTGGCCCATAAATGCCCAAATCCTTTTGTATAAAAGATAGGTGTGAAAGCTAATATGAAGAAGCACGATGAAAAGAAACAAGGAACAGCATAAAGTGTCAGTAGCAGGAATTGCGTGAAGGAAAGAAAAGCCAAACTAAAGAAA
Organism: Quercus glauca; assembly: GCA_023736055.1. Lineage (NCBI taxonomy): Eukaryota > Viridiplantae > Streptophyta > Magnoliopsida > Fagales > Fagaceae > Quercus > Quercus glauca. The sequence continues at coordinate 28,833,203 of CM043322.1, forward strand.
ATGACAAACATAGCAGGAAATGCATGAAGAAATAAGACAGAGACACGCAACAGAACAAAACAAAGCTAATCTGCTACAGTAGAAATGGCGTAGGAACGAAAGAAGACAAAAGCAGAAGATAGTGGAGCAAGCACACAAGGGCCGAAGCACCATCAACCTGCACCCAGCCAATACAAGGGAGGTGGGCCCACGGTCAAGGGGATTCAGAGGGTGTGGTTTGGTGGTGAGGGTAAAAAGAGGGTTTACAGCAAAATGCAGATCTGTAGCAAATTACAAATCTGTAGCAGAATACAAACCTGCCACAGAATACAGTTCTTCAGCAGAATGGCTTTGACAGATCAAGGCAAATTGGGCCCAAGACCCTTTTGATCCAGTTAACATTATTTGGCCCACAAATGCCCAAATTCTTTTGTATAAAAGATAGGTGTGAAAACTAATATGAAGAAGCACGATGGAAAGAAACAAGGAACAGTAGAAAGTGTCAGTAGCAGGAATTGCGTGAAGGAAAGAAAAGCCAAACTAAAGGAAATGACAAATACAATAAGAAATGCATGAAGAAATAAGACAGAGACACGCAACAGAGCAAAACAAAGCTAATCTGCTACAGTAGAAACGACGTAGGAACGAAAGAAGACAAAAACAGAAGATAGTGGAGCAAGCACACAAGGGCCGAAGCACCACCAATCTGTACCTAGCCAATACAAGGGAAGTTGGCCCACAGTCAAAGGGATTCAGAGGGTGTGGTTTGGTAGTGGGGGTAAAAAGGGGGTCTATATTTGGTTTTCAGCCGTGGCTTCTTTTAGGAATATACCTTACTGGGATGGTATATTTCCCAAAAGAAGTAATAGATGGTTGGGACCATCTGATGCATGCCATAGAGTTAGGTAGTGAGGTAGCCCAATCCTTATCCATTTGAACCTAGAGGTAGAGGTATACAGCAAGAACAAACAAAAGGGAATTTTTTCACGAAATGAGTAGTGGTGCAGCAAATGTGTTCTGAGCAGAGGTAGTGGTCGGGCAAGCAATGGGTTGGTGGGCAATACTAAAGGAATACCCATAAAAAGTCAAAAAAAGTTGGTGAAGCCCTAGGGGTAAAAATGAGGAATCTCATTGAATTTGTTCGCTATAAAAGGAAGAGGTAGCCATAGATGAAAGGGGGAAGCACTTAAGGGGAGGAACGCATGGTAAAAGAGCAATAAGAACCTAAGGGAGGCACTTAGAGAAAGAGTCACCTAGGGAGAGGGGGATTCAAAATGAAAAATAACCAAGGGAGAAAAACAACCCACGGCAAGAGAGTGGTAAGCAACTAAGAGTAAAAAAAAGGAGAGAAAGAAAGTGGTAAAACGAAGGGAGAAAACACGGCAGGAATAGGGGCGTGCATTAATAGACCAGCTTTTGCCTCCCTCTTAGTAAACCCACTCTTTAAAGTCCTCAAAAGTAATAGCTAGTAGTCATTTAGACCTATTCTCCAAAATGCACAACTTTGATGGCAAAAGCCTATGAAAAGGTTGTTCAAGTTAGGGTTTGGGTTCTTTTTTGGTTTACTTATCCTATGGAAAGATTCAATACCTGATTTTGATTGCAAATATATTTTATTTCTCTCGTTAGAAATTATATTTGCTGTATTTAGTCATTATGCTGTAGCACGTTTTTATCACATTTGCTACATCAGTTGTTCTGTTGTGGTATCTTTACTTGCTGTACTAGTTATTCTGCAGTAGCACATTTTTATTATATTTACCATGTTAGCTATTATACTAGCTAAACCTTTTCTGCTGAAACTTTCATATTTCTTTGTAAATACGTGTTTTACTTTTGACACTAACTAATCATTATCTTGCCATAAGTATCCATACATATGCATTGTAGCTTATGTTCTGCCATATATTTTATATATGTATATGTAAATATGTATAAATATATCTATATATATATATATATATATGCATATATGTATATATATTTGAGAATATGCTAACCCATTTAAACTAACATTTGTTTGATGGGTATTTTCTTTGGGTTTTAGATTTGTTTATGTGCAGGAAGTAGAAAAGTATTTCTGCAGTAAAAAAAATGAAAAATAGTCATTCACATTGCAGAAAAGTGTAGAAAGTTTTACTGCACAGCAGAAGGTGTTACTGTACAGCAGAAAGCTTTACTACGCAGCGGAAAGCTTTACTGCACAGCAGAAGGTTTTACTGCACATCAGAAAGTTTTATTGCACAGCAGAAAACTTTACTGCATAGCAGAAAGTTTTATTGCTCAATAGAAGATTTTATTGCACAGCATAAAGTTTTACCGCACAGTAGAAAAATCAGTCTTGTGGTAGAATCTGGAGAAAAGTTCCTTCTGTGGAAGAAACAGAGGATAAACCCACTTTGCAGCGTCTTCCCTTGGACTTGGACTCAGACTCAACATTTGCGAACAAACTGGCAGCGACAGAATGGTACTTTGAAGCCCATTCGGCAGAGCGTCAGGCCCAACTTCCTTTTTAGAAAAAGCCTAAACTAAGCGTTATCTAATAACATCAAGGCATGTGTCTAAGGTACAAGAAACGTAAAAAGAAACCCTCGACACGACTCCATTAATTTTTTCCAGGGTGGTCATTGAGAAACTTAAATTATACAATATTTAATAAAAAAATATAGCTATATCTCATTATCAATGCTGCAAATTATATCTCTTTCAAAATTTTAGTTAAATAAACATTTTTTTTAAAGATTTTTCTTTTTGTTTGTAAAGGCTTAATATATTGTTAGAATGACCAAAGTCTGACTATAATCTTATTGTAGCATGTTGATGCTCATTTTGAGGCCCAATAGCAGGAAGAAGCCCAACAATATGGGCAAAGAAGAGTTAGTGGATGGTTAGAAGAACCATTAAGCCTGGATGGTAGAAGCAGTGGTTCATAGGCCTATAAAGTACCTAAATGGGCCTTGAGGAAAGCAAATGGGCCTAAAGGAGCCTAGAAAGAGAAGTAGAAAACCCATGGGCGTTATGTGATGTAGCAAAGTAAGAATGGGCCACAGCAGGACCGAAGTAATGAAGTAAAAAAGTAAGAGGTTGATGGGAAGCCAATGAGCCACAAGGATGAGGAATAAGGTGATTGGGCTATGGAAGCCCAAGGGAGTTAGTGAAATCCCATGGGTATGCAAAATTAGAAAACGGGCCAAGGATGCCCAATGAAAGCAAATAGGCCAAGGATGCTCAAGAAGAAAGAAATGGGACAAAAGAGCCCATAAGCAATGAAATGAGTTAAGAAAAACCCAAAGTAGCATGAGTATAAAACCAATGACCATATTGAGTCATTAGGTGAAGAATAGGTAGTAGGCCCAGTAGGCATGAGTCAAATAACACCACGGTAGGAACAGCAAAGTGGTATGGCAGAAAATGGCGGGAGGATTATGGAAGGAGCAAAGAATAGGCTGAAGGAAGAAAAGCCCACAATCAAGCAAGGCCCAGCCTTTGAAAGAAGCAAGCTGTAAGGAATGAGAAATCAGAAAGCAATTTACGCCATAAGGGATTAAGGATGAGTAGCAGAATCCACAGATGAGCTTCCAGACTACGGCAAACGCATGAGCAGCGGACAGGTTTTGGACGTACACAGAAGTGGAGTACGCGCAAGGCCCAGACATCACCAGCCTGTACCCAACCAATATAGGAAATGGTGGGTCATGGGTCAGAGGTAAGAGAAGGAATGGTCTGACGGTAGGGAGAGGGGAAAGCCTATTATGGGGTTCTCGCTCAAGTTCTTTTGAGGGAAATGTCTTGCTGGGATGGCATATTACCCAAAAGAAGTAAGGATGAGTTGGAATTACTAGGTGCATGCCATGAGGGATAGGAAGAGAGAACACCCACAGCGTGGCGGATAAGAATGCCTCTAGTAATGGGAAGTGGCGTAGCTAGCACAGTTAAGTGGTGGTGGCTGGATAACTGACAAACCAATGGTGGTTGACAAGGACACCCAAACCTGACAAAGGTAGTTAAAAGCTAAAATAGTAAAAGCCAGTCATGGCAGGCAGTATATAAAGGACCATTTCCTTGCATAATAAGGGGGGATCATCATCACGGCAATAGTAACCACTAAGAGAGAATCACAACATTACGAGATAGGTAAGCACTGAGAAAAGAAAAGAGGAGATAAAGAATCAAAAATAACAAAAAACAAAGAAGAAAGAGAGAATCAGGAAGAAAAAATAGAGAATGTAGAATGGCAAACATGCACTAATAGGCTAATTCCTTCTCTTCCTCTAAAAGCCTACCCTTTATTAAGGAAAAATGACTCATTTGGGCGCAAGCCATTCAGGCCCATTTCCTCAGAGTGGGTAATTTCCATGGCAGGATCATCCTTTGAAGTTACCCACGTTAAGGAAGTGGTTTCCTCTTTGGCCTTAGCCCCGTAGCACAATTAAACGTGGCAAACTGATCTTTCATTCTTTAATTTTCTCACTTTTTGTTATTACTTCTGATTTTGTCTTTGTAATCTCACCCAAAATGTGTCTTCTTTTCCTGTTTTGACTAAGGATTTCTCGCTTGTCTTACCTTAACAGTAACTTATTTCTTTCATCGTTGTTTTATTACATTTGTCTGCCGTGACTCTTTTATAGCAACAGCGTCTGCCATGGGCATGTGATTAAAGTTTCAACAAACAGGGCATAGTTTGTGCACAAGCCAATTCAAGGTGGGTTACAATTGGATCAGCCTCAACTTTCTTATCCAGAATATTTGGGCCACAATAGAACAAGAGATAGTCTAGCCTAAAATCATAAAAAGGCCCACCATATTTAAATTGGCGGCTCCACTGGGGAGTTAGGAAATAGATAGGGATAGAAGCCTTTGCAAACAAATACCCCCAAAATCCAGGACGACGCGAAACATGAGTGCCGTGCCCTTATAGGCATAATCTAGGCCAACAATGCCTCACCAACAGCAGCCCCACAAGACAAAAGGCGTTAATAGAATGGGGGCTGAACCCCAATTGTAGCCAAAAGTCCCCATAGACAATGCCAACGTTTTCATTGAGGTGTTGCAGTCATTGCAGCACTTGCAGTAGCAAATGATGGAAGAAATCCGTCAGCTGAAGACAGACAAAACAAGGGAGAAAGGAAGCCAGCATGACCCAGAGCATGAGGCTGACAAAGAAGAGACACCAATAGGAGGTGTCCCGTAGAATACGGAACAACGTTTCATCATTATGGCTGAAGTAACAGCTCTTCTGGAACAGGAGAGGGCCAAGGCACTCAAGGAGAGATTCTATGCATGAAGACCTCCTTACCCGCTAAAGATACTCAGTAAACCATACCCAAAGAGATACGAACCATGAGTCTTTGCGCAGTACGATGGCAAGAAGGAAAGTGCCGTTGAGCATGTAAGCAAGTTCATTGATATTTTGGGTCCTTATGCAGTAGACGAGGACTTATGTCTTCGAGAGTTTTCTAAATCATTATGTGACCGTGCGTATACCTGGTATATTGGTCTAAAGCCAAGATCAATCCTAACTTGGGATGACATGGTGGATGTATTTTGCATTAAATACTTCCATGGAGAAGAAATAGTAACGCTTGCGACCCTGCAAGCAATCAAGCAAAGGAATGGTGAGGATTTGATGGAGTACATTAAAAGATTCAGAGACATGACACTTGACTACTTTGATCATTGTGAAGAAAAGACATTGGTGGAGATGTGAATGATGAATATGATCAGGGAGTACAGAGCTGTTTTGGAAAACTTGGAAATCTCCCAGTTTGCACAATTATTGTAGATGGCTAGAAAGACTGCTCAGTCAATGAAGCCAAGCTAGGACAAAAGAAGCGCTCCACAGTCCATGGCTGTATCCACTGGCAAAAAAAAAGAGGAAAGCTGATAGAAGGGAATATTAATGACACCCCTCCACCACTACCATGTACCCCAAAGGAGCTAGATGTGATCCTAGACAAGTGGATAGCAGACGAAATCTTTAAGCCTAACCAAGTTTCCAGAGAGCCCATAGAGGAAAAGTGGAGGGACTCACGATTTTGCCGTTTACACAACTACGTGCAACATCGTACCATAGAATGTTGAGCGCTCTGCAGATTGGTACACCGCAGAATCAAGGAAGGGACCCTGGAGCTGTCCCAGCCGAATGTTCAAAGAAATCCACTCCCAAACCACAAAGGGTAAGGTGTAGCAACAGTTGTGATTTGTGCAGATCTAGGAGAGGACGAAAAAGGGAATCCAGCCCTGCCTACTGTAACAATTACCACCTTACAGAAAAGCTCAAAGTTCAAGAATTTATTTGATCAATTGGGGCTCACAGTAAAAGAGTGAAGGATAGCCACAAAGGCCCTGGTAAGCATTGCCTCCTAGGTAGGAATAGAATGTTTAACAGCAGAGGTAGCAGATGACAGAGCCCTTTTGCAAGAATTAAGTGAGATCACTTTTAGTGATGAAGATGTGGAGGTGGGTTACTCAGACCACAGGAGGCCCCTTTACTTAGTAGCATCTATAAACCAAATCCCCATCAAGAGAGCCTTGGTGGATACAGGCGCTTCTGTAAATCTTATCCCATTAAACACTTTACAAGCAGCAGGAATTTCAGAAAGAAAGATTCAAGGGTGCCCAATGGAAGTGACAAGGTTTGGAGGAAGGGACAAATACACCGCAGGCCACATCTAACTGTGGTTAAAGGTGGGCCCCATAGCTTCCCTAGCTCAGTTCCACGTGGTAAAAATGGAAGTCTCGTATCATGTGCTTTTGGGGAGGCCATGGTTGCATAAGCACCTACTAGTCCCATCCACCTATCACTAGTGTGTGAAGGGAAGATTGAATGGCAGAATGATACGCTATAGTATATGCCTCGCAAAGACTACACCATTATTTCCTAGCCTACGAAGTGTGGCTGATGACTAAGTCTCACACAATCAAAGCTTTGTTGTGGCAGCCAATTCTTTCTGGCAGAATATCCCAGTGGTTGCTACAATTGTCACAATATGACTTGAAAGCGGGAACGCCCAAGGTAGTAAAGAGCCAAGCTATAGTAGACTTGCTGGCACAATTCCCAGGAGAAGAAGAAATCCCACTGGATGATGAGGTCCTAAGAGAAGTAACTATGGCAGAAGAAGTCAGAGAGCAATGGGTGATGAAGTTTAATGGGTCTTTTACCACTCAATCAGAAGGAGTGAGAGTAGTTTTGTATCATGAAGAAGACAAGGCTGTGGCGCTTTCATTCAAATTAGAATTCCATTGTTCAAACAACACAATGGAATATGAGGCCTATCTAACTGGGTTAGCCACGGCCCTTGAAATGGGGATCAAGCATTTAAAAGTAATAGGTGATTAGAACCTGGTGGTCTGCTAGGCCAAGGGAAGCTTCTCCTTGAAGGAACCCAACTTAGCTCCGTACAGAACAATGGCCCAAAAGATGGAGGAAAAGTTTTCAACTTTTGAAATAGAGCATGCCCCAAAGAACGAGAACTGGTATGTAGATGCGTTGGCCGCGTTAGGCTCACAGATAATTTTTGAAGGAGATAGCACCAAGATAGAAGTCAATAAGAGGAAGGAGTTTATTGTGGAGATGCTGAAGGAAAGGTTCCAAGAGGAACAATGTGAAGAAGATTGGAGGATTCCTATAAAAGAAGCTTTGATGAAGGGAGAAGATACGGTAGAATTGAAAGTGCTAAAAGACTACGCATTGGTAAGAGGAGAATTGTACCATAGGATACCGGGTGGGGTCTTGTCAAGATATGTGGGATAAGATGAGGCCCAAAGAAAGTTAAAGGAAGTGCATGATAAGGCCTGCAGATCTTGCGGAGAAGTTAATCTTTACCGCAGACTTCAAAGGGCAAGTTTCTATTGGCCAAGTATGGGTAAGGACGCAAATCAAGTCCAAACCCAATGTGAGACCTGCCAGCTTGCCACAGACAGAGAGGAAAGTTACGATGTATTCGTCAGTGAAGACTGGAGAAATCCATTCATGCAGTACTTGGCAGAAGGTATTCTGTACAAAAGCATAGTGAAAGATACAAGCTTAAGAGGTTGGCAACACGTTACTTTTTGCATAATGGAGTCCTTTTCATGAAAGGGTATGATAGAGACCCATTACGATGTTTGGGTCCCGAGGAAGCAAGAGAGATGATAAAAGAACACGTAGGAGAGTGTGGGAAACACCAAAGGAAGAAATAGTTGTACAAATGCCTGCTACAAATGGATTACTACTGGCTCACCATGAAGAAGGATACAGCAGTTATTGTAAAAAAATACCACAGCTGCCAAGTACAAGCCAACCTGATTCATACTCATCTGCAAAACTTACACAACATGGTCACCCCATGACCCTTCCACACTTGGGGGCTTGATTTGGTGGGGCCAGTTAACCCACCATCGCATGGATATATATGGATCCTGGTGGCTACAGAGTACTTCACCAAATGGTCAGAGGCAATGCCACTTCGTAAAGCCACGGGAGGAGCAGTAGCAAACTTCATCAAGGAGGACATAATTGTGAGGTTTGGGGTACCTTATAGGATTATCAGTGACAACGGCATGCCCTTTGTCAATAGTGATGTGAGGAAGATGTTGGAATTCTACCATGTCAAGCACCATCGTTCATCGCCTTATTATCCTCAAGGGAATGGGCAGGTAGAGGTGACAAACAAAACCCTCATAAAGATCATCAGCAAAATGAGCCAAGAATATACAGGAGGATGGGCAATGCACCTACCAAATGCTCTTTGGGCTTATAGAAAATCACTAAAGTTAGCCACAGGGTTTTCACCCTTTTCATTGGTTTACGACAAAGGTAATTAGCCCGGTAGAAGTGATGACTCCCTCTTTAAGAGTTATGCATATGCAGGAAAAAGAGAAAGAAAAGGGAGTCGTTACGGCAGAAAGATGTGAAGATCTTGAAAGGCTTGATAGAAAAAGGGAAGAGGCCCAAGAGCGTAGCCGCAGATATAGACAAAGGATGACTGAAGCCTATAGTAGGATGACTAAAGAGAGGGTCTTCGCAAATGGACAACTCGTGTTAAAGGCAGCGGACCACGTCAGGAGAGATATGGTAGGACCATCTAAGTTTTCACCGAAATGGGAAGGACCCCTTGTGGTAAGAGAGGCACATGCAAGTGGGTATTATCGTTTGGCCCAAATGGATGGCAGAGATCTGATGGATCCCATCAATGGCAAGTGGCTAAAACGTTATTACGCTTAAAAAGAAAAACGTTATGTAGTTATCCCTTTTGTTTGATGAGTTTTATGTTTTCTTTTCCTTCAAGTGAATATGTCACAAAACATTATTGTAATATGCTTTTATTAGTATGTAATGAAAAAGAATGAAGTATTATAAAAGCATACTAAGTCATAACAATAGCCAAAAGCAGTAAACAAGTGTAGCATCATAATTACAAACCCAAACTATGGCAGTTATATCGAACTTGCCAAATAAGTGCTATAGGAAACATAAAGTCTACTAGACAGGGGAATAAGGGAAGAAAAATAAATAAATAAGGGGGAAACTACATCATCATCAACGAAACCCAGAAATAAGAGGCTAATCTCCAAAACAATTGGATTCACCAATACTAGAAAGAAGGCGTTCACAACGACCCTCCAAGTCTGCCACCTCTTTCCTCAGAACCTCGATGTGTGTATCAATGGCATCAACAGCGGGCTAAACCTTCTTCATGAAGAAGGCTCAGGCAATCTAATGAAAATGGTCCAGAATGAACTCCACAGCAAAGCCCACGCTAATAAGCTCTTGTACTGCAGCCCTCCATTACAGGATCCTTTCAGTGGAAACTGTGTCAACAAAGTTATGCTCAATGTCATTTATCATGCTTCCCAGCAACTTCAAAAAGTGTTCCCTAGCAGAACGGCCAAGGCGGAATCCCTGCATGAAGTCACCGCGGCTACTATAGATCGCCTCCAAATGAGAAGCACAATCCTTGGGAACTTTGAAGCCATGGAAGTTAACATAGGGAGGCCTAGAACCCTAAAAGTTTGTAGGATTGAGGTCATTAACCTTAGGATGATTGAAACGAGTAAAGAAGATTGCGGCCTCACCCACATAGTCTAGAACTGTGGCAGAACTGCTACCCACCTCAAACTAAGAAGGGGTAGTGGGAATCGGACCTTGAAAGAAACGTGAAGCGTGGTATGAGAGATCATGAAGTAAGCAGAGTGAATTTATAATGAAGAAACGAGGAAGAGAAGGAAAAGAAAAAAACTTACCAGGACTTGTGAGAATAGGGGTTGTGGGAATGGGAGAAACAGGCACTGTAGGTGTGCCAGGAGAAGTGGCTGTAGGCATCGCCGTGTCTACTGCAACTCCTAGCTCCTCAAAAGTCTCTACAATCAGAGGAACAGACATGCAAAGTAAAGGGAGACCGCTTTAGAGGGTTATACAGATATATATATATATATATATATATATATATATATATAAATAAAGGAGAAGAAAGAGGAGGGCAATGATAAATTAAAAAAAAAAAAAAAAAGGAACTTAACAAAATAAGGAAGATACATACCTATGAACTCGGCCTCATGGTTAGCACTCTCCTCTTCATCAGAATTAGAAATCCTCTTCTTCATGGTGGGTTCATCATCAGGATCCTCAAGAACATCCTTAATTCCCTCAAAGGACAAGTTTGCATCAGGCCCATGTGTAGCAGAGTTAGGGATGGAAGAAGGGATAACCACCAAAGAAGAGTCACCCTTCACAGCCTGAGATAGAGCTGCGAAGGGATCACTAATAGAGATGACGAGAGGTGTGGTAGGAGAGGCAACCTCGGTCTGAGCAACAACAAGAAGAATGGCTTCCTTTTGGGGAGTAAAAGTCTCAACAGGAGTAGGAACAGGCTCACTAACCCTCTTAGTATGAGTACCCTCATCTACAAGTACCAGCTCAGTGAAAGGGATAGGAGTCTCAGCCAGAACTGCCTGTGCAGCAGCAAGAACGGTAGTAGTTATAGCTTCAACCACCATATCAGCCCCACCAAAGAAACCTTTCATGGGTGTGCTTATGACGGCAGAAATCTTGTCAGCCATGGGGTGATATATGAAGATAGGCTCAGGCTCGGCCTGAGGAACACGAGGAAGACAATAAAGAAAAAAAAATGGGGGGGGGGGGGGGGAGGTGAATGTATAATCCTTGACGATAAAAAAAAAAAATAAAAAAAATAAAAAAAGAAAAGAAAAAAAGAGTAGAAAGAGGAGATGGGGCAACCAATGACATGTGGCAAGGGCGATATGTGCAAGGAAGAGAGATGAAGAAAAAGGAAAGGAGGGAGATGTACCTCAAACTCGGGCTCATCAAGCAGTATGGGATGAGCAGCAGACACATCTTCCTTGTGCTTAGATTGCAAAAGAAAAAACATAACACAAGAATAAAGAAATGAGTCAACAAATGGGGTTAGTCGCAGAAAAGCCCTATAAAAATAACGAAGAAGAGGTGAAAAATTAGAGATAACAAACTCTCCTTTCAATAGTGGTGGATGCAAGAGGAGAGGATGTCTTTCTCTTGTTGCCTTGGGTCTTGCTGGAGGGAGGAGCGTTAGTGGATAGCCCCAGAGCAGTAGGCTTAGACTTGCCTACAGTAGGGCGCCTGCTGGAACGAGTACAAGCTGAAAGAGGAGAGCTTTCTAAAACTTTGTTACCTACAGGAGGAAGGTCACTCTTAAAATGTATAATATCTGAACAGGTCTCCGAAGAATCATCACCCTTCTTGGTAGACTTGGACTAGGCAAAACTCTTCTTCACGGGCACAGGAATGTTTGTCACCTTCACTCTCTTCTTCCAACCCGTGGGGTAGTCACTTGCATACCAGAACCACCCTCTCACCTTCTCAACCCACTCAAAGATGGCAGACCGACTTTGCTTCTTGGCATATGCCACTACAGACTTAGTGGGAACGAGCAACCGAGGGTTGGCAGAAATAACTGCACTAAGGCCATTAGGAGGGATGAGAGAGAATCCACGGCTGCCCAACAACTTCTTCTAAAATGAGGTTATCACAGCCTGCCAGTATCCGTGCATGGTAGCAATACAAATATTGTCTCTCTGTGAACTTGGAATAGTGACTGCAGTAAAACACTTACTCCAAAACTCAAAGGCAGTGTGCCGCAAGAATAGCCGAACAGAAGTAGAGGACTCCATAAAGGAAGAAAGGTCATCAAGAATATCTTGATCTAGCCCAAACTGTCTCCTCACCTTGTTAGCAGGATAGTGCATAAATCTAACACCCATATTAGCTAAATAAGGCAACCACCCAGCATTGGTAGCTGCCAAGTAAGTGATGCCCCTCTCCTCAAAGCCAGTCAACGGGGTAGTGGTCCTAACAGTATCAACAAATGGACCCATCACAAAATCAACACATGTACAACCCGTGCCTAAGTTCCTATATGCTCTCCAAGAAAACCCAACCCCTTTATCAAAAAACTCAACAGCAGGATGTCCAATCGACTTCAAACCAACCTAACGAAAAGCCAATGGAAAGTCAAACTCAAATCGGCCACAGAAATTAGTGATAACTCTCGGACATGACTGATATCTCTCATTGGCAAAGCGAACAGGCCTACACTTTGCCAAATGCCTAGCACAACACTTATACAACAGATGCTATAGAATGGAACCCGCCTGATCCTCATCACTCCGTAGGAAATCCAACTAAACATACAGATGTCCCAAGAACATGGGTGCCAACGGCAGACTCACCCTAGCAAATATCTTGATGGCTAACAGAAAATACAAAGGCTTTACAGCATAGTGAGGATGAGAGCCAAAAATGAACTTACAAAGCCAAAATGTGACGAGGGCCGCACGGTGAGCAACGATAGAGGCCTTAGAGAAAGAACCGATCCAATGTGATAACTTCGTGTTGCCACTCATCCCTTTCCTTAACTTGGCCTCCACAGCCTCTTCTTCCAGAGAGAGCTTTAAAGCACCAAGGTTAACATCACCAAGAATAGGCAAGAGCAACTGGTTTGCCACGTCTTCCAAGGTCACAGTAATCTCACTGCAAGAGAGAAAGAAGGTGTGGGTTGCAGTAGACCATTGGCGGACCAAATGGCGGAGGTTGAAGAGGTCCCTATAGTTAGACAAGCAGCGAAATGAAACAATAGCCTTCAATACACTGGCCCGCTGTAGCGCCTCTATAAAACCCATGTCAGACAACTCGTTGTCCACCCATTCTTTCTAACCTAAAGTAGTACCCGATCCAAATTCGAAGAGAATGGGCACGGGGACCGAAGTACCTCGGCGGATAACAAGATCTGGAATCGAAGAAGCCAACAGAGCCCAAGATATGTCCATGTTGTGACAGTAAAGGGCAAGCCACACACAGCCCAGAGGCGGCGGCATGTATTCACCAGGAACTTTTGGAAAATGGGCATGGGTATCGTATAAAGGGTTTATGAGAGGAGTGCACTCACTATTGGGATCGTGCCGCGCCTCCTTCTCATCGGAATGGTCCGATTTGGAAAGGGTAGCCTCTTCGCCTACATCTCGCGCAGCAGGATCATCGAAGCCAACCACTTTTCCCTTACTGTGAGAAGAACCTTGGCCTTTCTCTGGCATCATGGTGTAGCGGTAGATCGGAGTAAATGGATGATAGTGTTTGAGAAAGAGAACACGGTGAAGAAAGGGAAAAGGAGAAAGTATTTGTGTTTGGAATGTGAAAGGAATTCCTTTTAAGTACCAACGTCATTAAAGCTAACACAAAAGGATATGATGGGTCAACCATCGGATAAGGGATGGAATTAATGAAGTAGAGGCTGTGTTTCAGAATAACTGCTAAACTAGGAAATTCGAAAAGACAACACTGTTCATGGCAAGAAAAGAAAAACTTATAAGTTGGGGTCCACTGTTCGAAAAAGCCAGCGAAGGGAAAGAAAAAGAAAAGACAGAAAGGACAGGAAAGTCTTTCCTTCGCATATGAACCGCAAGAATGCTTCATATACTTAGGGGGCTAAATGTTGATGCACATTTTAAGGCCCAACAGCAGGAAGAAGCCTAACAATATAGGCAGAGAAGAGTTAGTGGATGGTTAGAAGAACCATTAAGCATGGATGGCAGGAGCAGTGGTTCATAGGCCCATAAAGTACATAAGTGAGCCTTGAGGAACGCAAATGGGCCTTAAAAAGCCCAGAAAGAGAAGTAGAAAACCCATGAGCATTATGTGATGTAGCAAAGTAAGAATGAGCTGCAGCAGACCCAAAGTAATGAAGTAAGAAAGTAAGGGGTTGATGGGAAGCCCATGATCCCCAAGGATGAGGAATAAGGTAATTGGGCCAGGGAAGCCCAAGGGAATTAGTAAAAACCCATGGGTATGCAGAATTAGAAAACGGGCCAAGGATGCCCAAGGAAAGCAAATGGGCCAAGGATGCTCAAAAAGAAAGAAATGGGACAAAAGATCCCACAAGTAATGAAATGGGTCAAGAAAAGCCCAAAATAGCATGAGTATAAAACCAATGACCATATTGAGTCATTGGGTGAAGAATAGGCAGCAAGCCCAAAGAGGCCCAATAGGCACGAGTTAAATAACACCACAACAGGAACAACAAAGTGGTATGGCAGAAAATGACAGCAAGATTATGGAAGGAGCAAAGAATAGGCTGATAAAGCCTTTGAAAGAAACAGGTTGTAAGGAATGAGAAATTAGAAAGCAGTTCATGCCATAAGGGGTTAAGGATGAGTGGCAGAATGCATAGACGAGCTTCCATACCACGACAAACGCATAAGCAGTAGACAGGTTTTAGACATACATAGAAATGAAGCACGCGCATGGCCTAGACATCACTAGCCTGTACCTAGCCAATACAAGAAGTGGTGGGTCATAGGTTAGAGGTAAGAGAGGGTATGGTCTGGTAGTGGGGAGAGGCGAAAGCCTATTATGGGGTTCTCGCTTGGGATCTTTTGGGGGGAATGCCATGCTGGGATGTCATACTACCTAAAGAGAAATAAGGATGAGTTGAAACTACTAGGTGCATGCTATGAGGGATAGGAAGAGAGAACACCCACACCGTGGCAGATAAGAATGTCATGGTGAGCAAGCAAACAAAATAATCTTCTTTGTCTGATGATGGGGAGTGGCGCAGCTAGTACAGGTAAGTGGTGGTGGCTGGACAGCTGACAAACTAGTGGTGGTCGACAAGGACACCCAGACCAAAAAAGGGTAGTTAAAAGCTAAAATGGTAAAAGTCAGTCACGGCAGGCAGTATATAAGGGGGGATCATCTTCACGGCAATAGTAACCACTAAGAGAGAATCACAACATTACTAGATAGGTAAGCACTGAGAAAAGAAAAGAGGAGATAAAGAATCAGAAATAACAAAAAACAGAGAAGAAAGAGAGAATCAAGAAGAAAAAATAGAGAGTGTAGAATGGCAGGAATGCACCAATACGTAATTCCTTCTCTCCCTCTAAAAGCCTACCCTCTGTTAGGGAAAAAGGACTTATTTGGGCGCAAGCCATTCAGGCCCATTCCCCCAGAGTGGGTAATTTCCATGGCAGGATCATCCTATGAAGTTACCCACGTTGAGGAAGTGGTTTTCTGCTTGGCCTTAGCCCTGTAGCACAATCAAACGTGGCAAACTGATCTTTCATTCTTCGATTTTCTCACTTATTGATATTACTTCTTATCTTGTCTTTGTAATCTCACCTAGAATGTGTCTTCTTTTCCTGTTTTGACTAAGGATTTCTTGCTTATCTTGCCTTAACAGTAACTTATTTCTTTCATCATTGTTTTATCACATTTGTCTGCTGTGACTCTTCTATAGTAACTGCATCTGCCGTGGGCACGTGATTAAAGTTTTGGCAAACGGGGCATAGTTTTCACACAAGCCGGTTCAAGGTGGGTTACAATTGGACCGGTCCCAACTCTCCTATCCAAAATATTTAGGCCACAATACAATAGGAGATAGTCCAGCCCAAAATCACAAAAAGGCTCACCACATAGCCTAAGACTACAACTTTCACTAAACAAATTAACATGACCACATATTTTGAAAATCTAACCATTGAATTGTATGTTTTTTTATGTTCTTAAAAAACATGAGTTCCATGTCAATCGGATGTTATTTACTATTTGATCCATAAACTTAATTTTTACGTATAATTTTAGACTACAAAAACTTGAAAATTAAATATTTGATTAATGACATAAGTTATTTATCTTTAATTTTCTTGAAGTTTTGCAAGCACGGAGGATATAAGAAAAAAAAAATTCTAATTATGGAATTGATAAAATTCATATCCAATAAAAAAATATTGAGTGAAGTTGTAGCCTTAATCTACAACTAAGTTTGTTACTAAATTTTGTCCAAAGTTTAATTATATTGGACCTAAAAAAAATTTAGGGTGGTCACATATTTTTTTTAAGGTAAGAAAATTATAAAATTTTTAAATTTTATATATAATAATGATTTTTTTTTCCAAGCCAGGGTGGTCGTCTGACCACCCTGACTCTGAATTGGAGTCGCCAATGCTTCATCCTCAACCATACATTAAAATAATACAAGTCATTTGTTATGTGCAATTTTTTTTAATACAGTTTTGGCTTATGGGTGCTTTTGATAATTGCGCTCTTTATTATCAGACTAGTTAGGGATGACAATTTTTCCCTCCTGTGCCCCTTACCGCTTCACCCCACACTATAGACACTGCATTTTGTACCCCTTACGATTCAGGCCCCCATTCCATAATGATGCTCAAACTCTAAGACCCAAGGCCAATTTAGAGCCCAATCAGATATTAAGTTGACTTGAGGAGTGTTAAAATGGAAAATATAACATTTTAAATGAGTAAAAATCTATTTTTGTAAAATTAAATGACCAAAATGGCCCTCGCCCTGCGTACGTGAGTCGTGGCCTGCATACGCGAGCTAAAGCATGTGTACGTGCTCAAATACATAGGCACATTCTTGCGTACACAGCTAGAGTTTCAGAAGCATATGAAAAGCAAGTTTTCTGCAATAATGGCTGAGGTTTGGAACGAATCCCACATCGTCTGGGAGCCGTTCCAAACCCCATATTTTCAACTATAAAAAGCCTTTCATGGTACATTTTTAAAACACACAGAAATCCCACAAGAAAAACCTAAAATTCACTAGAAAATAGTGAATCAAAAGGGAGTTTTTCACAAAACACCCTCAAGTCTCTTTTTAGTTGATTAAGACCTTTTATGGTCCAAATCCTTTGAGTTTAAGATTACTAATCACTATTTTATTGAATTGTGATAGATTCGACTGAGGCGAACGGTCAAAAATCAAGCTTAGGAGCTTTTGCTTTAAGGTATGCTTTAAAAACTTTTCTTTTTCTTTTCTGCTTTAATCTTTGTTTTTTTTGCTTAGTTTATGTTTACGTGTGTTTGTTTAGGTTAGTTTTAGATTTTCTTTCTGTCTTTAAGCATGATAGGTTGCTAGATTTTACGTTTTTGGTTTCTGCTTTATTTCTGTGTTGATTAGGGTCTTTGAGTAAGGATCTGCGTATGCATGATCTAGCCTACGCACGCAAGCTGAACTCATGTGTACGTAGACCTGTTCTAGCGTGCGTGATGCCGTTACCCAAAAAACCCTAATTTTTTGTTTGTTTTGTTCTGCCTTCGCATGTTTTTCTATGTAAGCCTCATTTCCATATGTTTCAAGCCCGATGACCGTTTGTTTGCCTCTTAACATGTTTGTTGTTATCACATGTTTAGATTATGGTTTAGGTTAGGGTTTTCTTAGTTTTAATGCTACGCCATTCTTTCACATGTTCATGCATTGATGCCATAGGTGTTGTGTTGTTAAGAGGTAAGTAAAGGGTAAGCCATGCATTAGCAATGTTCATGCATTTGTGTTAGGGTTTTGATATGTATTATTAGGGTTTCTAGTACGTTAGCGTTTTGTTTTTTATATGTTTTGTTTGATGATATGCTTGCTGCCATGTTTAAGTTGCTGTTTTATTTTAGATGAACGCTAGGGTTTTCTTTTATATGTTTGGCTCTCTTTTGTCTGGAGAGATGGATAAGTATGCGTTTAGGGTTAAAGATGCCATGTTATATGCTAGATGCATGTTAGTGTGTGTGTGAGTCTAGAATACAAGTATTTAAATGGTTTTTAATAGGGTTAAGATATAGGACACAACGATAGGAGGCCAACCTTAGTGTTGGGCGATCTTGGGTGCCTAACACCTTCCTAAGAGCATACCTAAACTCCGAACCCAAACTTTGGTAGTAAGATCAAACGTCCTTCCTCGAATATTCATGGTTCGTAGAACATATAACTAGGTGGTGACTCCAATTTTAATTTTTCCCTTTCCCTTATGCCCACACACGTGGGTTTTTCCCACCCCGCATCAGTGGTGGGGAGAGGATGGGACAAGATTTTAGCCCCTGCCACGAGGCAGGGCGGGGTTGGATTTAGATATTTTAGCCCCGCCCCATATTGATAAGGGTTATAATTGTAAACTTTTCATACCCTAAATTCCTATTATTTAAACAAACAAATCAATACTAGTTTATTTAAATGCATGGATATTAAGATTTTTATTTTTGTCATGATATTGTCTTGTTATACGCTTGAATGATACTATTATTTAGTTCTTGTTAAAAATTATTTTGATTTAATGCGATAAATTTAGTTGTAATTTCAAGTATATTTATATTAATGAAACATGTTTTATTAAAAAAATTGTAATAGTTGTGGGGCAAATTAACACAAAGAAGGATTTTACGAGGCGAGACGGGTCCCCGCGAGGCCTTAAGGGGTGGGGATGGGTAAGAAGGTTTTCCCTATCATACGGGACGGGGCAAGGATGGGGTCGAAGGATGGAATCTTCACCCTCATCCCTCCCTATTACAATCCCTACATTAAACCAAGACACTAATCGGTTTTTAGTGTAGGTGGAGATTGAACCCCATATCTCTTTTTCAACTATCAAAGACTTTACCAATTGAGCTAACTGGAACCAACTTTGTTACATGCTACCCATTAAAGATGTCAAAGGATTTGGTTTAAATGAGTTTGGGTGTAAATTCAATACTTAAGGAATAATTTGGGTTTCGCATCTTATGCACGAAATCTTAAATAGTTATCTATTTAACTAGCTTGTAACCCCCATGCATATACATGGATATACATAAAAAGATATACATTAAGATGCATAGTATAATTCTTACATATATAATTTAAATTTTATTGATAGTCATTCTTATATTTTTTTTTAACTCTTTAAAAAGTCTTGTAAGAATATTATAATTAGGTAGAAAATGTAAATTCTCCATTTTTTTTTAATTTTTTTTATGTTAATTAATTCTAGACTTTTTAGTTTTTGTATGCAACAACTCACTTGGATGGATATTTATGATGCGGTCTCATATTTGACTCCAAAATTAAGAGATAAAACTCTCTCTAAAAATAAATAATTTAGGACACATAGCACAAAATTGGACTTCAATTGTAAAATTTAATTGGATTTTCTCTAAGTTTTGCCTATTAATATATATATATATATATATATATATAAATTAATAAAATATTTATATTATTAATTCTAAATTTACTCAACAAACTTGGGTCCACACAACAAAAGTTTGCCTCTATTTTTCCCTTGAAAAATCAACCAAAAAAATCAAACTTAAGCATTTTATAACATCATTTTTTATGTAATTAGGCTGACCCAATTCATGATAAGATAAATGGATAGGTTCAAAATGACTTCAAAGGTTTTAAAAATATAAATAGAATGAGTTTGTAATGAAACTCCTAAAATTTAATAAGGTTTAGAATATAAAATATTC
This sequence comes from Quercus glauca, assembly GCA_023736055.1. Classification (NCBI taxonomy): domain Eukaryota; kingdom Viridiplantae; phylum Streptophyta; class Magnoliopsida; order Fagales; family Fagaceae; genus Quercus; species Quercus glauca. The sequence goes on from CM043322.1 coordinate 28,852,949, forward strand.
AGAGAGTTTGGATTTGAAATGACATTTTTCATCGCAAACCCATTTAGTTGTCGTTCCTAGGTCTAATTCAAATCACAAATTTTATGTAATACCCTAATTTAATATAAATTTACCAGGTCTATCTTACCACCCAAAATTAATTCCATAATTAACAAATTAATAGGGTTTTTTTTTTTTTTTTTTAATACATATGATAGAATTTGAACCTTTGATATTTGTTTTGTTATTTATCACCAGAGCAATATACCAGTTGGTTATTAGTGTAAGTAGGATTTGATCCTAAATCTCTTCTTTGACAATGTGGTGGGCCTTTTGTGATTTTTGGGTTGGACTATCTCCTGCCGTATTGTGGCCCATGTGTTCTGGATGAGAGAGTCGGGACCGACCTAATTGCAACTCACTTTGGTCCGATTTGTGCATAAACTATGCCCCGTTTGCCGAAACCTTAGTCACATGCCCCTAGCAGGCAGAGTTGCTACGGAGAAGCCATGGCAGATAAAGGCAATACAACAATGATAACGGAATACATTACAGTTGGGTAGAAATAAGTAAGAAATCTTTAATTAAAGTAAGGGAAAAGAACACGTTATGAGTGCAATAGTAGGGACAAGAGAAGAGACAATAACAATAATTGATAAAAGAAGACAATTAGTTTGCCGCGTCTAGTCCTGTCACAAGACTAAGGCCAAGGAGTAAACCACTTCCTCAACGTGGGTAACTTTACAGGATGATCCTGCCACGAAAATTACCTACTTTGAGGGAATGAGCTTGAATGGCTTGTGCCCAAAAGAATCTTTTGCCTCTGACAGAGAGTAGGCCGTTTAGAGGGAGAGAGGGGATTAGCCTATTGGTACATGCCTGCCATTCTATGCTCTCTGTTTTCATTATTTCTATTTCTTTTTCCTTCTTTTCTTCTTTTAGTGTTTACCTATCTAGTGATGTTGTGATTCTACCTTAGTGGTTACCACTGCCGTGATGGTGATCCCCCTTACTGCGCATGGCAAGGGTCCTTATATATTGCCCGTCGTGACTGGCTTTTACCATTTTAGCCCTTAACTACTTTTGTCTGGTCTGGATGTCCTTGTCGACCACCACTGGTTTTTCAGCTGTCCAACCACCACCACTTACTTATGCTAGCTACGCCACTCAGACAAAGAAGATTATTTTGTTTGCTTGCTTACCATGGCATTCCTATCCACCACATTGTAGGTATTCTCTCTTCCTATCCCTCATGGTATGCACCTAGTGGTTTCAGCTCATCCTTACTTCTTTTGGGTAGTATGTCATCCCAGCAGGACATTTCCCCCAAAAGAACCTGAGCGGGAACCCTAGAATAGGCTTTCCCCTCTCCCCACTGCCAGACCATACCCTCTCTTACCTCCGACCAATAACCCACCACTTCCTGTATTGGCTGGGTACAGGCTGGTGATGTTTGGGCCCTGCGCGTGCTCCACTTCTGAATGCGTCCAAAACTTGTTCGCTGCTTATGCGTCTGCTGTGGTTTGGAGGCTCATTTGTGCGTTCTGCCGCTCATCCTTAACCTATTATGGCGTAAACTGCTCTCTGGTTTCTATTCCTTACAGCTTGCTTTACTCCAAGGGCTGGGCCTTGCCCGGTCATGGACTTTCCCTTCTTGAGCCCATTTCTTGCTCGTTTTGCAATCCTGCTACCATTTTCTGCCAGACCCTTTTGATGTTCCTGCCGTGGTGTTATTTGACCTGTGCTCGTTGGGCTTCTTTGGGTCTACTACTAATGACTCAATATGGTCATTGATTTCATACCCATGCCACTTTAGGCTTATCTTGGCCCATTTCATTGCTTGTGGGCTCTTTTGTCCTATTTCTTTCTTTTTGAGCATCCTTGGCCCATTTACTTCCCTTGGGCATCCTCGGCCCAATTTTTAATTCTGTGTACCCATGGGCTTTCACTAACTCCCTTGGGCTTCCCTGGCTCAATTGCCTTATTTCTCATCCTTAGGGCTCATGGACTTCCCACCTACCCCTTACTTTCTTACCCTATTACTTCGGGCCTGCTATGACCCATACTTACTTGCTACATCACATAATGCCCATGAGTTTTCTACTTCTCTTTCTGGGCTTGTTTAGGCCCATTTGCTTTCCTCAAGACCCGTTTATGTACTTCATAGGCCTATGAACCATTGTTCATGCCATCCAGGCTTAATGGTCTTTCTAACCATTCACAAACTCATCCTTATCCGTAGTGTTGGGCTTCTTCTTGCTATTGGGCTTCCAAATGAGCATCAACAGACAACAACAAGAGACTTTACTAGTTAAATTAATTGAAACCCACAAAAAATTAGTAGGTTAATTGACTAAGTGGATGCATTAATATTTCAAAATTAACATATTAGTCCCTATAATTTGGAATGTCCACTCAATCACTTTAGTAGTTGATGATACTGGGAAATATTGTCAGTCGATTTCTCGTCTCTATTGAATGGATGAACTTTAACCTCCTGATATAAGACAAAAGGCAAACTATGAACAACACCGGGGTGGTGCCTGTTAAGAACCCTACGATGCTTAAGTTAGGCAAATGAGATATATGTCGTAAGTAATCTCAATAGTATTTTCTGATTAAGAGTGTGTACCTTTATCTTTAGCAAGAGTTGGCTTTATATAACCTTGTTTCATGTCAATGTATGAGAAACCCTCAATGTCTCTGGTGTTACTTCTAACTCATTAATGACTATTAATGGTTCATGAAGGTGCTTATAACGCTCTTATGCTAGTTATATGTTATAGGAAAGTTAAGGGCTTGTTTGGTTAAAAAAAATGGTCACTCAATTTTCGTCACTCATCATTCATCACTTATCATTCATCACTTAAAATACCAAAATTTCCTAATTCCACCCGTTTGGCACATATTTTCAACTTTTCATCACTCAAAATTTTTTACTTTTTGTGGGACCCATACTTGAGCAATGGTAAGAGATTGCTGTTAGCCTACCCGCCAAACCCTCATCTCCCACCATTTTCTTCACTGCACATTTCATTTTGCCACCACCACAGTCACAGGTTAACACAAAAACTCCATTCACAGTTTAACTAAAGAAGTACAAACAACAAAAACTCTCAACAATTTAACAGCATCTAAAGCAGCTTATCACCCTAAATTCAAAACTCCATTCATACTTATTTATGATACACCACGAAAAAAAAAAAAAAAAAAGAAGCTTCCAAATAAAAAATGAGCTTCCAACGAAGCTGTTCCTGGCGTCGACAACAGAGCTTCCAGATTGAAGAATGAGCTTCCAGATCGAATCGTTTCCAACGGAGATCCGCCGTTGCTGTGGATGCCAATTTCGATGCTCCGGCCAGATCGAAGAACGAGTACGATAGCAGTGATGAGGAGAACGAGTGCGTGGTGGAGCTTAATTTTCAACGTGTGATCAAAGATCGACGCCGATGATCTCTCGGCTTGGGTTGGCGTGGGTCGGCGTGTGAGTGATTGATGTGAGTGACCGATGTGAGTGGTCAGTGAGTATGAGCTTTTTGCTCTGAAGAAGAACACAAAGAAGAACAGATAAAGAAGTAGAGAGAAAGAAAGAAAAGTAGAGATGAAAAAAAAAAAAAAAAAAGAGAGAGAGAGAGTGACTGTTGGGATGTGACAATGCCTAGCTTTTGGGGCCCACAATCTTAGCAATATTACAAACTTGCCACTAAGTAATGGAATATGAGTTTTGAGAATAACTTAAATGAGTTTTCTATCACTCATTTTTTTTAGTCATAGAATCATGAAAACTGAGTCATGGAATATGAGTCACGGAATATGAGTCACGGAATCCAAACAACTGCTCTTCCGTGGGCCCCACCAGTTTTGGATCATGAGTTATGAAAACAGGATGATATCATTCAGTTTTGTGGGTTTCTAAACAAGCTCTAATTAATTCCTTTTTCTTTTTCTGTCTTTGGTTCTCATGGTATACATTTGAGAGACTCAAATAGTTAAATTCCAAATCTATTTTTCCACATGTATACTTGTTGGAGTTTTGTGAGTGTGAACGGAATTAGTCTACAAGCAATTAAATTATACTGTTGCCATGTTTCAAGGCCTCACATATTATATTAACTAGATGGCAGTGGAGAATCCAGTGGAACCGGCCAATGAAAAAAAAAAAACCAATCAATGAACGACTTGATAATAAAAGTTGCTTCGTGGGTTAGATTCCATGCTTTATTATTAATATTTTTTTCTTCTCTGCCACAATGAAAGTATATTCATTAAGAAAAAGAAGTAGACAACTAGACATACACAGAGAGAGAGAGAGAGAGAGAGAGAGAGAGAACACAAAGAAACAAACCCTAGTATATAGGAGCATCCTCCCCTCAGGATATTGACAAACATTCAGATTCCAAGCTTTAAATTGCTTCGCTAAAAATGCCTCGAATGGCCACGTAGGAACTAGGAAGGTCACGCCCGACCATTCTAAGGCCAAAAATAGTAAGGCACTGATGCTTCATTACTTCTTATCCTTCTCTTCTAATTTTATAAAGCCCTAACACTGTGAGCTGTAGTGGAAGTTAGTTTGTAACAGTGACTGAAAGTGATATCCACATCCAAAAAATTAATATTTGATACGACTTGTTATTATGTTGCATGCGTGGATGGTTGGAAACAAATGTGTTTCATCAGTAGATTCAGCACTGGAGGAGTAATGGTCAAATAGGCCCTCTATATCAACCTGCTCTATCCACCCAAACCATTCAATCCGTTTCCCCGCACGTATATGATTTTGATTTTCAAGCAGATTGGGCAGGTTTAAAAGCGACAAGTTGAATTAGGTGGTGTGTTGAGTTTATATATATATATATATATATATATATATGTGTGTGTGTGTGGTTTTGGGCTGATTTTGCCAATTTACTTGTACTATGGGTCAGGAATATCTACCAATGGGAGGCCCCAAAGATGACAATGTGGTTTTTATAGGAGACAAATGAAAGTTTTTCTTTAGGTTGTTCTTCCTTTTTCGTATTCTTACCCTCCCCGAGAATATCACAGTGTAACTGACCCCTCTCTATGAAATTCGGATTGGACTTCTTTCCCCCCGGAATGTGTTTCTCCTCACTACTCTCATGTTTCTCTCCCCTAATTTTTTTCAACCTCTTTTCCTCTACCCATCGGTTTTTATTTATAGAGTTCCCTTAGTGGGATCGTCATGATGAGAGGATTGTTTCCTATGTTGGTGGGTCCCTCTGAGCTATATTCCTGACCAGATGAGACTCGCTACTCGTGACTAATGTGACTGTCTTGGAACTTGCACTAGGCGCCATTTGAAGTTCGGTGGGCAGATTCCCTCAAGGCATTATCTCTTGATCTTGGTATAATAGAAGATGTTCGGTCAAGCTGTGAGCTTGGACCAAGCCCGTCTACGGAATGGACTAGGTGCTCGGTTAGTAAGTAGGGCGGGAATGGCCCATTTAGGAATCGTGTCATGGGCTTAGTACAAGCCGATAGCCGTGGCCCGTACTATATATATATATATATATATATATATTCATCTATTTTTAGTCTTTATTTCAAATCAAATTTAAGTTTTTTCTTTAATTAGCTCTAAGATTAGCACACGTTAATATGAAAAATGAATGATATATACTTTGCCAACATATTCGTAAGCATACATCTTATATTTTTCTTTTTTTGAGAAAAAGTTAGAAAGTACTTTATAACTTAAGACGTGTGTATGATTTATGAGAAAATTGGTCACTTTCTATGATTTTCTTCATAACTTATAAGATTTAGAGAAAATGCAACTTCTTAAACTTGTCCGTAAATGGTAAAATAAATTTTAAAGTTTAGTATACAATATAACTAAAGCTAACTTGCCCAATCCATCAAATTGAAACTGCCCAAATTTTAAACAAGCTCGTTGTTTTTGGTGGTTGGTGAGTTGATGGCAGTATGGAAATTTTCTAACCCGACAAAGGTTGATTGGTTAAAAAAAAAAAATCTTTAATCTGCCCAATCCGACCCATGCGATCCTAACATCAATGAGTATATATAGGTTATTTTAGCCCTTCCAAAAGTGACAATTTGATAATGACAACAACAAAAAAGGGTAATCTTTCTTTCTCTATTTCACTTTGCTTTTTTTATTTATTTTATTTTATTTTTAACTAAGACCACATATAAAGATTTTATAAAGAAGAGTAATTATAGAATATTCAAAGAGTACAATAAATACATACTCATTCTTTTTACATAACAATGTGTCTCATTAATTAAATTCATGGTGAGACTCATTATTTTTGTGAGAGAAAGGAATACATATTTATTATACTCTCGAAATATTCTATACATGTCTTTTTGTTTATTTTGTGAGAAAAAGGAATACACATTTATTATACTCTCGAAATATTCCATACGTGTCTCTCTTGTTCGGAGTTTGAAAAGAAACGAGTTAAATGGAAAGTTATGATGCACAAGATCAATGACTAATGTCCTGCTCGGGTTCAACATGACCTACACCAATGGAAGGTTGGATAACTCAATATTGAAACCGATGTGATTCCAGTCTCAAAATTTTCAATGCTTAAGTTAGTAATCACGAAGTTTTCGATCACAACAGATGTTTTAATGTGTTTTTTCATACATCTCAAGCTCCCGAGAATGGCCACATATATCAAGCCTTTGGCTTGCTCCCCAATTTTAGTAATTTTCATGATGGAGGCTATAGGGCACATACATCTTGGAATAGTGGGTGTGATTCTTGGGAATGTGGTACAAGGCTATCCCCTCTCTCCATATCTCTACGGCTAATCGCAGATGACATTGTAATAATAATGAAGCTATATAGAGAGTTAGGAATTCCCTCCGCTAGAGCTCCTTTGTTTATGAGATAATAGGTATACATTTAGTTTGCTTCTAGCTATCTAGCTTGATAAGGAATTCGTCAACCCTCGATGACTGCATAAAATCAGTAATGGAGTAAGGGCGTCGCCCCTAGTAGCAGGTTGACTATGTCCACAATGTACTCTTTCCTGTAAGAGGATAGTAGTTGATAGTGGGAGGGCTCAAAGGCAAGCCAAAGTCTCCACTAACTCCGATTTTATTTCCTATGAAATGGGAACATAGTCATTGAAGCTTATTCCTTTCCACGAACGAAGCATAACTATACATATATTGGATAAAGAAAAATTAGTTAAATTATAGATTATGCCAAAGGTTGCATACGCGCACCATTGGTCTTTGAGCAGATTCCCATAAACATGAAAAATGTACAAACAAGTAAGAACTGGTTTGGGGGATCAGGAAACTCAAACTGGTGTACACCTCTATATAATAGCGTACGCAAGTTATAAATTGGCATCTTCCCACATGATATGTGTACATTGCTTTAGACATAAATTACAAATTATGCAAAACTCAAAGAAAGCAAATTATACACGCCATGCAATCCAACATGTTAACAAGAGAAAGTATCTAAACTAAAATGACACATAAGATGACAAGAAAAATACAATTTTATGTAGGAGAATAAAGATTTGGTATAGATCCAGACCTCTTTACGTCTACATTTAAGGTGATCTTGTTTTTGGTCTCTCGGTTGAAATGGCTATCACATATGTGTGAATTATCCAAACAGAAATGGGTGGAAAGGTTTAAGCAGGATTTGGGTAAAGGAAAATGGCAAATTTGAGATAAGGGTGTAGTGGAAGGAAATTACGAATCAATAGTTAGTAGTTGGAATTCATGAGGAAATAATTAGGGTCATAATGTAAAACACTAGCAAACTCAATCAAACACTCAAAGAGATTGCCATATCACTTTGGACAATAAAAGAAATGACAAGTCTAGTGTGATTCCCATAGAGTTTTGGTATGGTCCTTAAGGGGTGTTTTCGATTGTCTAAAATGGGGTGAAATGGGGGTATTTATAGACTTGCCAATCCTCTAAAGGGGTTGGTGGCTAGTTGGGGAGCTAATCAATTCAAATAACCAATTGGAAATGAAAATGAGTGATTTTTGGGTTCCAATCTCTAAGTGGCATGCGCGACCCTCGCATTGGCATACACTAGTAGGGGAGTGGCGTATGCTACTTTAGGCTGTCTATTACAGATGAGTTTGAGTCTTGCAATTTTGTGTCAATCTCAATATGTGGTTTTGACCACTTTGGTAGTGATTGGATTTTCTTCGTTATCAAGACCAAGGACGTCGAGTATAGATCGGGACAAAATTGGTGTACTACGTCATGTTAAAATTGTGAAAAGAGCTTCACAACTGAGATCTATACTAAAAGGCTAAAGGGGCGATTTCATGGGTTGGATTCATTCTATGGTTTGAATTAAATGTTATAAATATAAAAGTATATCCATTGTCACGTTTTTTTTTTTTTTTTTTTTTTAAATTACACAGTATTATATACATTGTCAAATCTAAGAAATTAAATTTTAATTGTAAAATGGACTCTCTTCATTTCAAGTGAAAAAAACCTTATTCATTTGTAATGAAAATGATAATGTTTCACGTGTTTGGATGAACCTACTTGGTTTGTTGAGTTGATATTTTCTCTTAAGATGAATTAAATAATCCAAACAAGCCCTAAGAGCTTTTTCTTCCCCTTTTATTTTCCAACTATGCCCTAGGAGCCTTTAAATGCTTAACATATTCCATAAAAGTGCAAGAAAACAAAATTTTCTTTTTCTTTTTTATTTTTTTATTTGAAGCATGACAAAATAATTAACAATTCTTTTAAGAACACACATTTTACTTTGCACTTTGTCACAATTTGCACAATGTATTAGTTCGCGGTTGGATTATACTATTTACACATAAGTCCACCATTTGTATTTGGTGGAAAATAATTTAGGGTCCCATTAACGGATGCCCTTCATTTGTTAATTGACTATTTTATGAAAGTTTTAATACTTATTTTTATGAAAAATATAAAAGCTGTTAGAATTTTTTTTCATTAAAAATTACTAAAAACATTTTATAAATCAATGCTCTTAGGTAGTTTGTAAAAATATTATAAAAATAGTTTATGACAGTAATATTACTCATAATCTAATTACCATATAAATGTGCACATTTGGTGGAAGTGTGTGCTTTAGACTTTTCAAACAACTCGAAATCATTATTCATTAATAGGAGTTTTTTTGTGTAATTATTTATTAGTATTTAATTAATATTATATGGTTAGGTTCAAGTTATACCTGGTGTAACTTTAAGCAATGTTATACCACTCAATATTTTTTAATTGAATGCATATTTTGATAAATCTACTGTTAGACTGTATTATCTTCATATATTCACCATGTTTACAAAATTTCAAGTTAATAAAAAATTAATAGTCATGTCATCAATCAATTTTTTAAATTTAAGTTTTTGTAGTTTAAAATAATGCATAAAAGATGAGTTTATGGATCAAATGGTAAATAACGTCCAATTGACATGATTGTTAAAAACATATAAAACATGTAATTCAACGGTGAAATTTTCAAAATATGAATTCTATAACAAGTTATTGGGTGGTGTAATATTACTTAGAATTACACAGAGGTCCGTTTGGATACAACTTATTTTGCTGAAAACTGAAAACACTGTAGTAAAATAATTTTTAAATGTGTGAATAGTGCCATGAGACCAATTTTTAATGTTTTTTTAATAAAGTACTTGTGGGTTCCCTGAACAGTGCACGGAACCCACTGAACAGTGCTCTATGTCTTCTGAAACGCGTGCATAAAAAAAAAAAATGGAAATGCCAAACATGAAACGCACAAACGCAATCAGCTGAATCCAAACATATACTATGTGTAACTTGAACCCAACCCACATATATATATATATATATATATATATTTAAAAAGCCTTTTGAGGACTTGCATGCGCATCCTTAGAAAAAAATTATTAAAAAAAAATGAAGAGAAATTCTGAGAATCTTTCAAAAAATTCCATTTATTATATTTGAACAGAACTAGAAAAGTAGTAACACTAATAAGAAGAGTTGCAAACTAGCAAGGACAGATTACAACACATCTCTTTATCTTATCATCCAACAGTATGCATGCACATTCATATCAGACGGTCATCATAATCTACAAAAACACTCTTTATTATTTTATCAAAAAAAAAAAAAAAAACCACCACTCTTTATTATAACATACTATAGTTACAGTACAGTGCATCAAAATCGTGACACAAAAAAGCAAAAGTTTTGTTAAAAAGCAAAGGGGTACTTTGGGTACTTTTTCGTAAAGCCAACATATTTCCACGTACCCATGAGAAATAATCAACCACTCCAACTCCCACCTTAACTCTAAAATGCTCACCAATCTTATTTATCCACGTGCTCCAAAAGCTTGAACCTAACAAGTTGTATACTCCCACGTGGTGAGTTTCATATCATCGTATTAAAATTCCTAGTATACTGTTCCCTTGCCTCGTACGGCACCCAACTGAGCTCTCTCTCTCTCTCTTTAAGACTGTAACACTTAAAACTAGTTTCACACAGATTCAACAATTCCAGACTTTTCAGGTTTCCCAATCGATCGCGTACAAGTACTTTTTTTTTTTTTTTTAATTATTTGATTTTGTTTTTGGGTTTAGAGGAGAAAAAAAAAATCTAATTTGTACTTGGAGTTACAGTACTGGTTTTCTCTCTCTTTCTCTCAAAGTTTGGTCTCACACTTTTTGTTTTGTTTTTTTTTTTTTTTCTCTCTCTCTCTCTCTCTCTCTAGAAATTTGAGAGAGGAATTGGGTTATAATGGATCTGGATATGGGGGATTGCGCCTCTGAAGCTCCCCAGACTTTGATCTCCAAGAAACCCAAACAAATCGAGGTACTTTTTTTTTATTTGATTGAAGTAATTTATATTTAATTGATTACTTTAGAAGAAAAAAAATTCTGGGTTTTGATGAATTCGATGGGATTTGATTGTTTTGTGTTGTTGGGATTTGGAATTGGATTGGTGGGTTTTTGTTAGTTTTCTTTGTTGGGTTGGTAAAGATTGTTAATTTTGTTTGTTTGGGGGGGGGGGGGGGGGGGGGTACTTGGTTACTGGGGTTGTTGATTTTGGTCTGGGTATGATCTGTAATTGTTTTGTGAGTCTTTTGTTGTTAATTTGCTTTGGTGATTCCAATAATTGACATGCATTTGTTGTTAAAAGGTTTTATTTTGGTTTCTGAGGAAGTTGAGGAAAAGTTAGTAAAAAAGTCGTTGTGTTTGGTTGCTGAGAAAGTTAAGGGGAAATTAGGAAAACTTTTGTTGTTTGGTTTGTAAGAAAAGGGAGGTATGAATTGATACCCCGGATCATTGTACAATTTGTTACCTTGGGTTTTCAGCCCCTTCCAACCCTTTTCTGTCCCTCGACTTTCTCTTCCTCCAAACAGTGTTTTGTTTCTTCTTACAGGAAAAATAAATAAATAAATAGAAAGTGCTTTGGGTTTGTATCATGGAGTCATATCGAAGAATGAGTTTAGAGCAAGGGATACTCATTAAGCATGCTTAATTTCAAATGTATACTTGAGCATATAGACAACAAAATGTCATTTTAGGCTTTGTGTTACTTGTGATCTTAAAGTTTAGTTTATATGGATATATAAACAGCATTATTTGCAGTGGTTTAAATGTAAGGTAGATTAAGGCATCCAATAATAACTCTAGAGTGAGTTTCAGTTGTTTCTTGTATCAAAGTATGGATTAAGGCATGCTCACATATGAACTGTAAAGTGCAAAATGTGCCAGCTAAGTGCTGATTATTCTTGTAGTGGCCTACACTATAGTTCAATCTTCAATATCACATTATCACTCCTGTTCCAGTGTGAATGTTCATGCTTGAGTATATATGGTGCTTTGAAATTTGACCAGCTGTTTTGCACAGTGAGGCTGATTTATTTACCTTTTGGATTTAAAGAAATTAAAGTGTGTGTTAATCAACCCACTCTGGTGTTTTTCCCATGTGGGATGAGTTCTAAGCATACAAATTTCTTAGCTACTCCAAAACCATATTCTCTTTTGCTGAAACTGTTTTTTTTTTTTTTTTTTTGGATAATAAGGTCATGATAAGGAGGTTGATCAACGAAAACAGTTTTTTTTTTTTTTTTGCCTTTTCCTTTTCAATTGTCATTTTATTTATTTCTCTCTCTCTCTCTCTCAAACACGTGATGTGCACATCATCACACATGAATGCATACATACTCATTTTTTGCAGAATACATTTTCGTCAATGGTATTTTTCCATTTCCTGAGTTAATAATTACAGTGGATGGCCAGATTCTTTCTGTAATTTCTGTGGACATGCTTAGTTTCCCTGCCAGCTTGATGTAGAAGTTATCCTTTAAATTTTCCTTCATGCTCAAGAAGCAATCTTGTTGTTTAGGTTGCCATGGGAAGCAAGGGGAAAGCAAAAATATGCTATGATGAGACACAACAAGACAAAGTCAAGGTATATAGGATTAACTGTATGCTTTGCTGATAGATTTACACTTGGTTAATATTACTTGTCCCACTTCCTTTGTATTTCTCTTCTTTCTCTAGGATGCTTTGGCCGTCAATCTTGGAAATTCTACTGTGCTAGGATCACTGGATATTGTTGGTCCCCTTAAGAATTCTACATCAGGATCAACCAATTCAAACAATCTTAATAGTTCCAATTCAGATTTATCATATCATGATGATGATGAGGATGGAAATGGTGCCGTTGATGAAGATACTGGTTTCTATGATGAGGATGATTATGTTTCTGATTACGATGACAATGATAATTTCTTGTACGATGATAGTTATGTAAATATGCAAACCCAATTTGATAATGTTGATTTGCCTCCTGGGGTAGAAGCAACACTTCCTTGGTTGAAGGACCCGAAATCAAGTGCAGACCCACCAGCTTCAACCAGTACTTTAACTATTTCAGATCTTCCTGAAAGCAAAAAGCAGGCAGAAGCTACATGCAGTTCAACAGTCCCCGCTGAGCCAAGTTCAAAGGAGAAAGTGCAAGAAAATGAGGATGCAGTTATGAGAAAACTTCAACCTTTTAAGCAATTTGATGTTGTGGATGATTATTCAGATCATCACTATAGCCGCATGGGCTTTTCAGATGGGAAGGTGACCTAAGTTACATACAGATTTGTTCCATGTTATTTACTTAAAAAAAGGATGAAATTTTACATTTTGACTGTTTCCTCTTTATAGTGTGTGTGTGCCTCTCTAAAACACAAACACACGCACATGTTGTATGTAAGTCATTATTTGTGTGTTTCTCATATGAATTGGTTTGTGTCTCTTTGTTTATAGCCACCCAAGAATTGGGCAAAGAGAATTCAGGATGAGTGGAAAATGTTAGAGAAGAATTTACCAGGTGAGTTCTGTCCTTTTTGTATTGTAAATTGTGCTATAGTTGCTATTATGGTATTTACACATCAGAAAGAATGATCTTTTGGACCATTTTTACTGGTCCATGTCTCTTGTATCATTTGGACTACAGTATCTGTAAAGCATTTAAAATGGCTGTTTTAAGGTAGAATTAATATCACTCTTCACACGCACTAACTGTAGTGTTAAGTGTATGATACTAGAATATGGATGATTTTCTACTTTTTGCAAGTTGTTGCACCCTTAACTACCTTTCTTTTAGCTCCCTCCTCTTTTCCCTCCAAAAAATTTGCTTTATATTAATTCAAAAAATCATCTTTTCTGGTGATCACATGTTATTAGTTTGTTGAAATGACTCATCTTTCCCTGCCTCTCACCAATTCTTCTTCTGCAGAGACAATATTTGTTAGAGTCTATGAAGCAAGGATGGAACTATTGAGGGCTGTTATAATTGGACCTGCAGGCACTCCTTACCATGATGGTCTTTTTGTCTTTGATTGCCTCTTTCCCACTAGCTATCCCAACTCACCACCGGTATGTATTTGGTCATAATGTCTGTACTTTCATAACCATAATATCTTGTATTGTAGATAATAGAATTGGGAGTTTCTTCTTTCAGATGGTGTACTACTATTCAGGTGGCCTGCGACTGAACCCAAATTTGTATGATTGTGGGAAAGTCTGCCTCAGTCTTTTGGGGACCTGGACTGGTAAACAGAGTGAGAATTGGATCCCAGAGAAATCAACCATGCTACAAGTGTTGGTATCTATACAAGCTCTGATTCTGAATGATAAGCCTTTCTTTAATGAGCCTGGTTATGAATCAACATACACTGGAGCAGAAGGGGAAAGAAGATCAAATGATTACAATGAGAATGTCTTTATTCTATCCTTGAAGACAATGATGTACACACTACGGAGGCCACCAAAGGTACAATTATAATAACCATCTTAGTTAGCAAATTAAATGGTATAATCCAAGAGGGGATTTTTTTTAATGTTAATCCAATATATATATATATATATATATTGATTGGTAAGGTTACCCACCTATAAAGAGTTGCACTAGGTGTAACTCGAGCATATATCCCTGTATGTGTATATATTTTTAAGTTCTTTTACCTCTTTCTTTTCTGGATATATTTCCAAGGGGTCATCTATGCATTTATCAGCTTGATAATTCCATTAATTATAATATATTATTGTACATTTAGAAATACGTACACATACATTTATACTTCAGCAGGAACTGATGGGCTGAAAAGTTTCTATATCTGGCTCCGTAATGTGTTTGAGTTTATTTGCAGCATTTTGAGGACTTCGTTGCTGCTCATTTTCGCGATTGTGCACGTAATATTTTGGCTGCGTGTAAAGCATATACTGAGGGTGTTCCTGTAGGTTCAGCTGCTGTAGGTTCTGTTATAGAAGATGTAGTCCAGGATAAGGCAGGGAAGCGCAAATCCATTGATTTCAAGTCAACATTAAGTAAGATGATGAATATGCTGATAACAAATTTCACCAAGAATGGTTCGACAGATATTGAGCAGTTTCACCTTCCGGCATAAAATCACACACAGAAGCTGACAGCGTGAGAAAGGCTGTATGATCTCAACATGAACAGGCAGGGTGAAATCAATGTTGGGAATGTCGTGTGGGAGGTGCCTTTCTTATCGCAATTTTGATGGAATTGGAGCACCAGTATATAGTAGTATCTTTTGGATTCCAGCTAGTTGTAAATGCTAAATATAATAGGATGACTCAAATACTTTTTCATTGGATTAAGTTGATTGTTGCGCCCCTAAGTGATTGATGTTGCATTCATTCATGAGGGTGATTGATGTTGCATTCATTCATGTTCATATGCTCGTGTGAATGATGATCCTAAATTCATGGGATGTTTGGAGCTTTTAGCTTTCCAGATATGCCCGATTTATGCTTGACATGAACCCTTTTTAACTTTTGCTGGGGAGCACAGACACTCCTGCAACAAAATCTTAATCCAACCCATAAGATTGGTCCCTCTAAGTCACTTTATTTTGTGGGGGACAAACACACACCACACCATATGTAGTAGAAGAAAAACGTTATTGGTGTGATTGACCTTCCCTACACCAGACTCAAACTGATGTCAGTCTATATGAAGATTGTCACGTTATTAGCTAGCCACCTAAAAGGCTAAAAATAAGGTTGCATCATGCAGGCTAAGTTATCAACAAAGAGAATAAAGTTTAATGCCTTAAGAAAGAAAAGGAAATTTTCATTCCCAAATAGACAATATATTTCCTTCACTTTCCGTCAATTTCTCAGTAACCATACACATTAGTACTATCAAATCAATAAAATGCAAGGCACAAGAATCACGATGGTCTTATGGTGTGGGGTTTCAATGATTGTGGCTTTAGGTGGTGGTGACGATATTCTTGGGTATGAATCACAAATGTACTATAAAGTATGAATAAGATGTTTGTATTTAAAAAAAGAAGAGAGTCAACGGACAAGATATTTTGTATTTGTTTTCCTATTTAACAGTCAATGTTTTCTGTCTCTCCAACCGACTTGAAATCATCCTCAATCCCATCGTTTGCAAGCATTGGCTTCACTCGCATGTCAGACCTTGAAGATCATCTTGTATGGTCACTGAAGAATTCCTCGAATTGGTTTGGTTTTTGGTTCCCAAATCGCACAAATGTGGATTTGGTTTCATCTTGAAATCCCCGGATTTCGTTGCTAAAGAGTGTTTATGCATTTGGAGTCCAGATGTTTTATGAAATGGAATAAGGTGCATGAAGATAGTTCTCCGATGATGGTAGAAAGTGGAGGAGATGAGGAGGAAGATTTAAAGGTTTTTTTTATTTATTATTTTTTTGTTATATAAAAATAAATATAAATATGACGAAGTCATTCTAATATGGCAAATTGATAATTCAATGAAAAATGCTAAATACTCATACATTGATGTAATAATGAATATGACTGATGCCATTTCAACAACATAATAATAAATTTCTAAATTACTTAGCAAAAAATTTTTTTTTACTTATTGTGATTGATAAAAATTAGCTCATAAGTCAGTCATTCCTTTGCTCAAGTTAGGACAATGACCTAATTCTACCGATTTTGTTGGGATCAATGCTTAGGGTAAAAGCACTTTCTTATAGTACACACTACACAATATAAACAAACTCTTTTCTATTAACTTAAAAGTTAGGTTAATCTATCGTCTATCTCAAAAAATAAAATAAAAAAGTTAGGTTAATAACTGCTCTACAAAAAATGTGTTCTTTGTACTGCGTGGAGGTCATATAGATCGAAACTCATACCAATAAAAACAAAAGCCCTAACCGTAGAGGAATTTAAGAAATTTTTGTGAGACTGATTCAAGTTTAAGGATCTGTAAGAGTTAGAAGTGTTCTTCCTTAACAAAATCCTAGAGGAACTAAGCTATTCTCCCACTCTAACCCAACCTAGGCCAAGCTTCAAATCAAGTTACTGAATCCTTAAGGGTCCGTTTGGTTGGTAGAATAGAAAATAGAGAAATGATGGAAAATTGGAAGGATAGAAAATATTTTAATTTCTCTCATTTGTATTTGGTTGAGAGGGTGGAAAAGTGGGGGAATGGAAAACTTTTTTATTTGGTTGAAAATAAAGTTTGTATAAATTTACCATTATGTCTCTATTAAATAAAATAAAAAGTAACACATTATACTCTTAAAAAAGTTGTGTATAGATGGACACTTCATTAAAGTTTTTTTTTTTTTAAAATAGCATAAGAAATTAACCCAAAACTGTTTTCTAAAAATTAAAAACAAAAACAAAAACAAAAACCAACCAAAATTAATGAGAAAATAAACATATGAGCACCAAAAGAAAAAAAAAAAAGAAAAAAAATAAGAAAAAAAGAAGAAGCCAACACATAGACAAAAGCAAAGGAAAAAAAAAAAAAGAAGCCAACACGTTTGTAACAGAGAAAGAAAAAAAAATGATAGGAAGCCAACACGTTAATAATAGAGAAAGAAAAAAATCAAAGGAAAAAAAAAAAAAAAATGCAGTCAACACATTGGAGACTTGGAGGTAAATTCCAAGGGTATTTTTGGAACCTCCCAGTTTTCTTTCTATTTTGGGGAGAAAACTTTTTGGTAGGACCGGAGAGAAAATACCTAGACCTCACCATTTATTTTCCTTTCTCCTCACCTAACCAAACACACTCTAAAAAAGTTTTTCTTCTTATTTTCTCTCCAAAGTTTTCCATCCATCCTATATCACCTCCAAATAAACACACCCTAAGTCTCAGCTAACTAGGAATTAAGCATTCCCTTAAAGGCAAAGGTACAATAGAGTTAGGAGCTCATCAACTTAACAAAACCAATAGGTAACTAAGTTGCTCCGTGCTCATCCTTAGTCCCCCCGAGGGGAACTTGGGGGGTAACTATTAAATTTTTGAGTATGGAATGTGGTAACCATGTAGTTGATAATCATAACAGTTGAAGCGCATATTGATGCCAAATAGGAGGTATAAGAGTAAACAATATTAGGTCCTGTTTGGTAGGAGGATTTTTGTTTTTGTTTTCAAAACAATATGAAAACAATTTTCAAAAAATTGAAAGTAAAACTAGTTTTCAGATAATAATTTTTACATTATATGTGTTTGGCTCCCACTTTTAAAAAAAATTTTCAAAATACTAAAAACAAAAAATGATGTTTGGGAGACCATTTCTATTTTTTATTTTATTATTATTATTATTATTTTTATAGTGATAAAGGGATAGAGCTCATGTATTTTATTATTATTTTTTTGGATAATGATAAGTTTCAAATTTAGAGCATGAGATATATATATATATATATATATATATATATTTTGTGATAAAGATAAGCTCTTTAATTTAAGAGACAGAAGAGTTTGGACAAATCTATGAGATCAACTGTTTTCATTTTATTTACAACTATGCCATTAAAAACATTTTCTGTATCTTGAAAACATCCTCTCACCTGTTTTCAAAATCCTGGCTTGAATAAGAAAAATATGATACAATTTTCTGAAAACTATATTTAGAGAACATCAGCCAAACAATATATTCAAGTGTGGGACCCACATTTTATGGTTTGCAAAAAAAAAAAAAAAAACTATATTTAAATCCTCTTACCAAATAGGCCCTTAAATACTATAAAAAAAAAAAAAAAAAACTTTTGTTATTTTAAATTGAATTTGATACATATGTGTGTGTATATATATTAATAACAATTGTTTTCTTGAAAATTTCAACCTTGTGAATATTTGAATCTAAGAAATCTAAACTAAATTGAATTTGATACATATGTGTGTGTATATATATTAATAACTATTGTTTTCTTGAAAATTTCAACCTTGTGAATATTTGAATCTAAAAAATCTAAACTTTCCTTTTTCTTTTCTGTCTTTTGAGGGAGGGGGGAGTTCCTAACAGGTCTTCTCACTAGTTGGAGTCTTGGGCCATGCCCTCCAAATTTCTAAAAAAATTAAGGACAAAGTTTAGCTACAAAATCGGTTGTAGTTTAAGACTACAATTTTACTCAATATTTTTTTATTGAAGGTGAATTTTAACAAATCCATTATTAGATTACATCTTCTTCTTATATATTTCATGCTTGCAAAATTTTTAGAAAATTAAAGATTAATAGTTATGTCATCAACTACAAAGGTTAGACTCTTTTGTAGTTGCACTCTAATTATGTAATTTATTATAAACCCGGTTTAAAACACTAGTATTACTATTTTCGTGCGTGTTCAAAATTTCTAATAAGTATTATTGTTTACTAAAAAAAAAAAAAAATAGTCATGTGATCAATAAATGATTTAAATTGCAAGTTTTTGTAATTTAAAATTATGTATAAAATATAAGTTTATAGACCGTATAGTAAATAATATCCGATTGATACCAAATTTGACATGTGTATTAAGAGCGCAATGAATATGCAATTTAAGGGTTAAATTTTCAAAATATATAGTAATATTTATTTTATTGAGTAAAGTTGTAACTTTATGCTAAAATCAATTTTATAACTAAACTTTTTTCAAAAATTAATTATTTTGTAGAAATATAATTATATTTTTATTATAAAATATAATAAAAATATTATATAATGTAAATTGAGTTATGAGAGTGTTTGAATCGTATTTTAGTATGTCTGTTAGCATCTTGAAGTCGTGAGATACGAGAATACTATTTTTATGTTTTGTAGGGTACTAGTGTCGTGTTGCCAAATGATCTGACCAAAATATCTCCATCAAACAAATCGAAAAGTTTGTGACTGTCTACAACATGTGAACATTAATTAAGCTGTCGGTAACCTTCACAAAATTGTTTGGTTAACTTCTTTTGAAGTGGGAATGTTTGCAGCCAACTGGCCTACTTCGGAAAACTATAGTATACTATCGATACTGTCACTTTATATGTATCTTGTTTCGTTATCCAATAATAAAAAAAAAAAGATAAAATTTTGGATGGAGATAAAGACTAAATTATAATAATTATAAATTAAATCACACCACACCACACCTGTGGTGCAATGGTCATTCCACAAGTATAAGTGCTTGTGAGGCGTGGGGCACAAGGACCGAAATTCAAGTTTCTATGAGATAGTTTCATATACATATACACTTGGATCAAACAAACTTGAACAAATTTTCAATATTTTAGGATTAATGCTTCTTCTTCTCATATCTTTTTTTTTTTTCTTATTCTTTTTTTGAATCCTCTTCCTCTCATATATACTATCATAGATTTTATTATTGGGATCCAATATTATGTGCAAGAATGGTGTATTGTTCTTGGAATAATTACTCAAGCAACTTCAATGCATGTGACCCCTACCTCTTGGCCAAACAGATTTGATTGAGTAATGCAAGATATGTTACAAATTTTACTTCACAAATTTTATAAATTGATATGTTACCATTCACAAAAATTAATTAAACATCTATTTATTATGTTGTTAAAATTGCAACAATAATTTTCATTGTCACATAAGTTTTTCAATTTTTTTTTTTTTTTTTTTTATAGTAAAACTTGTAGTACCCTTTAAAATTCTTCAATTCAAAATTCTTGCTCCGTCACTAAGATGGGGATTTAAAGGGATTAGAGAGTTGTCTACATGGATTGTAGGCAGTAGGGCAAGTGGGCGGGGGAATAATTGAGTAAACCTAATTGGAATGGAAATTTTTTATACTTGATTTAAAATGCATATCTTCAAATTTGATCCAAAATCAACCTCTAGGACCCTCGGGTCCCCACTCTTACACTATGATCACTTAGATACCAAAAAAAAAAAAAATTGATACTGTGGGGCCCAAATATTTGGCAACCCCAACCTACTCCATATCGGACCCAAGGTCCATGTCGAGGAGAGTGCAAAGTCCAAGGATAAGAGGGAGAGGCCCAAGTCATTAAGGGACCTCGCCAAGGATGCCATGTCCTCGGCAAACCGACATTGAAAGAAGGAAGCTGTCACTCACCCATTAAATGCACGCCACCAACACTCTAGCCGCATTAATGGTGAACTGACCAGCAAACAATGATGCCTTGGTTATTTCAACTAACAGAAAGCCTGCAAAAGCGGCTGATGGGACGAGCCCTCAGATAGAAGTTCAGATGGCCGACAAGTGGACGGTAAAGATCAACTGAACAAGACTATGTTAAGGACATATTTTATGTAGTTGGCTAATCCTTTGACAAAACGCACTTTACTTGTATTTGGGTAGATCTAGGATGTGTTTAATACTTCAAGGAACATGTTGTTCAAGTGTAGTATTAAAGTCATGAAGATTGGACCAAGAAACAAGTGAAGAAAAGGTGTTCAATAAAGCTGGACAGATAGCTCGACACCTGCGGATAGATAGCTCGATAGCTTCTCGACACCTCCTCGACACCTGGCTATCTGTCAAGCTCTTCAGCTGATTCTTATCGCAATCTCGATAGCTTCTCGATAGCTGGTCGATCGATCGAGAAAGTTTCTGTCCCCTCGACACCTTCTCGACACCTCCTCGATAGCTGTATCTGTTGAGATTCATTAAACCTCGACACCTGCTCGACACCTCCTCGATAACTGCTATCTGTCGAGGTTACGGAAATTCAGCTTTTTGATTTTTGGGCCAGGCTTATGTATTTGAGTAGGGTTTCTTTTCCCACAACCCTAAACCTATATAAGGCTTATTTTAGAGGCCGTTACACAAGAGAATAAGAGAATACAAGGAGAACATATGCAAAAGATTATTCTCTCTGAAAAAGAAGCTACTGTGTCTTTTGCGCCTTAGGGTTTTGTAACCAAGTGCTTCTTGATCTTCATTCTTGATGAAGTGAAGAACTTTGCAGCCAACATTCTTCTTCTTTAAGTTGGTGAGTGAGTCACGTACTGGGATTCGTGCAAAGGAGTTAGTCACGTATTGGGATTCGTGCATCAAAGGGTGGCGTTCATATATTGAAGAGTTCAGAGGTTCTAAAGCGGTAGAAGGTTTCTGCTGTGAGTTCATCTACAGGGATTGTAGAGTCTAGGGACAAAAGTTTTGTACTAGATCTGAAACTTCTCTTTTCTATAGTGGATTGCTTTTCGGGAAGGTTTCCCCCCAGGTTTTTTACTGTGAAACTGGTTGGTTTCATTAGTTTTCCTGGGTCATCATATCTTGTCTTATTTATTTTTCCGCTGCATATTATTTTGACATGATATTGATGTTTGTTTGTTTTAACAAGTTTTATTCATAATAAATCTAATCAACAATTTGGATTTAAAACTTGTTAATTTTATCAACCGGGGTCTAAATTTTCCAACAAGTGGTATCAGAGCAGGTTCACTCTGATTGGATTAATATCCTGAGTGTGATCCATTGACCCCTGTTGTCATGGATAGAGGACAATCTTTATTTATTCCTCCTTTATTTGATGGAACTAATTATGCGTACTTGAAAGTTCGTATGAAAGTGTTCTTGCAGGCTCTAGGTGAACAGGTATGGCAAGCTGTTGAAGTTGGCTGGATTAAGCCAAAGGAAGCACCTGTGGATTGGGATGATGCAACAATTGTAGCTGCAAATTTCAATAGTAGGGCCTTGAATGCTTTGTTTTGTGGGGTGACCAATGAAGAATTCAAGAAAATTTCATGCACTGAAGTTGCCAAGGAAGCATGGACTATTCTTGAGACCACCTATGAAGGTACCAAGGCAGTAAAGACTGTGAAGCTTCAACAACTCACAAGTAGTTTTGAAGAAATAAGGATGGAGGAGGACAAGACCTTTGATGAGTTCTATGCCAAACTCAAGGATATTGTGAATTCTGCTTTCAACCTTGGAGAATGTATTGCAGAATCCAAAATTGTTAGAAAAATCCTTAGGTCCTTACCTGAAAAATTCCATGCCAAGATCACTGCCATTGAAGAAGTCAAGGACATTGATCAAATTCCTTTGACTGAGCTTGTAGGGAACCTTCAAACCTATGAGATGGGATTAGGCTCAATGGGAAAAGGTGGAAAGAGCAAAAACTTGGCTCTTAAGGGTATAGAGGAAGAGACTGAAGATTCTGAAGATGAAGATCAAAGTGAAGATGAGGATGAGGATCTAACCTTCATAACTGATGAGATTATCAAGCTTCTTCAGTTTAGGAAAAAGGATAAGGGCAAACCTCCTAGGAAACCTAAATCCTCTAGGAAGGGCAAGAATGAAAAACCCCTTATTCAATGCCATGAGTGCAAAGGTTTTGGTCATATAAGGATAGAGTGTCCAAACTACCTCATGAAGGAAAAGACCGAGAAGCCAAAAGAGAAAGGGTTGGTTGCTACCTGGAGTGATACTGATGATGACTCTTCTGATGAGTTTGTGGATGAATGTCGTCAAGTTATGGCCTTTGCTGCCACAACCGATAAGGTGATTGTGGAGAGTGCTAGTGACAGTAAGGATTCTTCTGATGATGAAGTACCTAAGAAGATGACCCTTCAGGAAGCCTTTGATAAGACTGGCTTAGGATATGCTGTTTCCTCCAGCCCCTCCTCATCCACAGCTTCTGGATCAAGGACTGTCTTTGTGCCCCAATCTGAGAAAGGTAATAAAGGTATGAAATCTAAATCCTTTGTTAAAACTCATGTTTGTCACCATTGTGGTGTTTCTGGACATATTCGTCCTAATTGCTTTAGGTTGTATCCTTATAAGCAATTGTCCAAACGGTCACAGGTTTCTTCTCAAGGACCTACACCTTTGTTTGGAGAGTTATTAAAAGTCTTGAGCTTTTTAACTCAATTTCAGGAGAATTCTAATTCTTCTATGTCCTTTAGTAGACATACTAGGGCACATGCCTTTTCATCTTCACGGCCAAAGGCTCGTGCTGTGTGGGTGAGAAAGGAGCCTAAGACTTAATTGTCTTTTCTGTTTGTCCTCTGCTTTAATTCTTTCTATCTAAAGTAGGACTTTCTTTGCTTGATTTCTTATCTGTTTTTGAAATCATGCTTTCATTCATCTGCATTTTTCTATCATGCCTTCATGCATATGCATCTTTCTTTCGTGCTTTCATGATTGTTTGTCTGTTTTTGTTTGATTGTTTAGTCTTTATTTTGTTGTTTTTCAACATAAAAATTGAAAAATCAGAAAAATACAAAAACAGTGTGTGATTTGTGTACATTGGTACTTGTGTACCTTGGATGGCCAATGAAACAAAGTTTTCTAAACTTTGTATCTCTTGTAGCTTAGATGAGCATCCCTATGCACAACTAAGCAAGTGAGCTTTGTGGCTCGTGTTTGTGATGAGTAAGATTAGGTTATTTCTTAGACTTAACACTCATATCACTCTTTTTGACGGGTAGGACTAGAAAATCCTAAGAGAAAGGCATAAATAACCATCTCACCACTGTTGCCCGCCAATCATTAATGACATCTGTATGCTTCGGCATAGCAAAAGTGTGATGTCAATGACATTTGTGTGCTTAGGCATAGCAAAATTGAAATGTCAAATATCAATGGGTATTTCTTTTCTTTCTCATAAGCCCATGTATGATATGCTTCAAAAGAAAATATGCAAAGAAATAAAAAGCAAAAAGATTAAAAATGCTTTAAAAATGGTTGCAAGCGTGTATTCTAGGAGATGTGGGAGTTATAGGATGTACCTCGAAGGTGATAGTCCCCATCAAACAGTTATGATTGTGTGTGAGTTAAAGTTATTTTCTCATATCTCAGATCGTCATAATATGTATACACATATGCAATCTTGCGATATTTTTCACACACAACACGCAATATTCTTTGCTACTTTTGATACATGTGCAGGTACAATGTGATTTGGCCATCACTAGGTTTACATGTGCTTTTGTATGCTCACTAAACTGTCTTGACTTGTTTTTGAAATATAAAATTGGTTAGACTTGTTTAGTGTGTGTGTGTGTTTTGCATCTTTCTTTTGTCATCCATAGCATTTTGTTTCATTACATTCATGCATTTATATGGATTTTTTTGTGCCCCCATGATCATCCTTGATCATCTTTATGTCTCTCGGGTGAAGCTTTCTAGCTTCTTGTACTCTTTGTCAATCATGACAAAAAGGGGGAGAAATTGTGGAGACTTTGTGGTTTCTTTCTTTAAGATTCTACAAGTTAGGGGGAGAAATACATGCCTCTGTAAGGGGGAGTTGTGTTTCATCTTGTTAGGGGGAGTGCTTACTTCCTTCTCCTTGCACCATTGGGTCTTGTGACCATGTTTACATACATTGAACTTATCTTCTTTATATGCTGATGTATGTTTTTCTTTCACCTATCTCTACATGTGTTGTTTCTTTTCTATCTCCATACACATGTTTCTTTTATTTGTATGCAATCTGTAATTTCTGTCTCACACAAGATGCCTTGATGAGTTTTGTTTAAGTGTTTCAGAAATACAGGTTGTCAAAGTCTACTTGCCATGAACTCTCTTCTTGCAAAGTTTTTCAAGAGTTTGTGTTAGGATAGATTTTATTGTATTCAACAAGTGAGTATGAGTTGAGTGATTTATAACTTCTCTCATATGTTCATTTGTTTGTTGTGGTTTTGTCACGGATTGCCAAAGGGGGAGATTGTTAAGGACATATTTTATGTAGTTGGCTAATCCTTTGACAAAACGCACTTTACTTGTATTTGGGTAGATCTAGGATGTGTTTAATACTTCAAGGAACATGTTGTTCAAGTGTAGTATTAAAGTCATGAAGATTGGACCAAGAAACAAGTGAAGAAAAGGTGTTCAATAAAGCTGGACAGATAGCTCGACACCTGCGGATAGATAGCTCGATAGCTTCTCGACACCTCCTCGACACCTGGCTATCTGTCGAGCTCTTCAGCTGATTCTTATCGCAATCTCAATAGCTTCTCGATAGCTGGTCGATCGATCGAGAAAGTTTCTGTCCCCTCGACACCTTCTCGACACCTCCTCGATAGTTGTATCTGTTGAGATTCATTAAACCTCGACACCTGCTCGACACCTCCTCGATAGCTGCTATCTGTCGAGGTTACGGAAATTCAGCTTTTTGATTTTTGGGCCAGGCTTATGTATTTGAGTAGGGTTTCTTTTCCCACAACCCTAAACCTATATAAGGCTTATTTTAGAGGCCGTTACACAAGAGAATAAGAGAATACAAGGAGAACATATGCAAAAGATTATTCTCTCTGAAAAAGAAGCTACTGCGTCTTTTGCGCCTTAGGGTTTTGTAACCAAGTGCTTCTTGATCTTCATTCTTGATGAAGTGAAGAACTTTGCAGCCAACATTCTTCTTCTTTAAGTTGGTGAGTGAGTCACGTACTGGGATTCGTGCAAAGGAGTTAGTCACGTATTGGGATTCGTGCATCAAAGGGTGGCGTTCATATATTGAAGAGTTTAGAGGTTCTGAAGCGGTAGAAGGTTTCTGCTGTGAGTTCATCTACAGGGATTGTAGAGTCTAGGGACAAAAGTTTTGTACTAGATCTGAAACTTCTCTTTTCTATAGTGGATTGCTTTTCGGGAAGGTTTCCCCCCAGGTTTTTTACTGTGAAACTGGTTGGTTTCATTGGTTTTCCTGGGTCATCATATCTTGTCTTATTTATTTTTCCGCTGCATATTATTTTGACATGATATTGATGTTTGTTTGTTTTAACAAGTTTTATTCATAATAAATCTAATCAACAATTTGGATTTAAAACTTGTTAATTTTATCAACCGGGGTCTAAATTTCCCAACAGACTATATAATGGATAGAACCCCCAAAGTAAAGGGGTTGGGAGATTGGACCCTTGAGTGGAAAAGTAAAGGGGTTTTTCAGGGTGTCCAAGGACAACCCTTGTATTAATCGGTTCTAAGAAAAGAGCTCATCGGACTGGGCCGAGGACGAACTTTCCTCAAGAACACTTAATTAAAATCCTGTTATTATTCTTACAAACCCTTAGTCAAATTCTTGTTATTGTTCTTATGAATCTCACGTCGACTGTTGTCTTTCTTGCTAGTGTCTAGTCCTTCTATCCACTCTCTATAAATTTATTGTACAGGGGCCGCTCGAAAACGGGTCCCTACAATTGGCGCCGTCTGTGGGGAGGACTTGTGCATTAGCAAGTGCGACGGTTGGTGTGAAAAAGATCAAGAGCAACACTTCTTTCAAAAAAATATACACACAACCAAGGGCAACATATTCATTCAAAAAGCAACCATCACAAAAAGTTGAAAAGATGCAAGAAGTAAAAGAGATAAAACGAGGCTACTTCTTTATTAATTTTGAAGAGAAGTTACATTTTACATTAGATGCTCATGCAGGCTTATTCTAAAACTTACTACGAAGACAGACGCCCATGTAGGCTTGTTCTAAAACTTACTACAAAGAAAAATGCCTAAACAGGCTTATGCTGAAGCTAAAAGAAAAGGAAATGGTGAAAGGCCTAGGCAGGCTTGTTTTAAAGCCAGGCCAAGCGAAGGAGGGAGAGGTGGAGACAGACCCATGTTAAGGCCGCCCACAGCTCCCCAACCACCACTTGTAGCGGAAGGAAGGAGAAGGAAGAAGAGGCCGCGGCGCCTGACGGTTCCACCTGGTTTCCCTCCTAATCCCATAACAACTGGGAGCCGGCGAATCACTACCAGCCTGGAGGGCTGACAGATCCAAATCCAGAGGAGAGACGTTACGTTCCTTTCGAATCCCCCTCCGAACTGCAAGGGGAGTCCCATCTCTGGCTAGGTTTAAAAGAAGGAAAATCTTCGGCCTCTGCCTACTCCGCCTCCATCGTGTTGTCCAGGATCGGAGTGGCATCCTCGGCTCTTGAAAGGGGCTTGGCTTCCCTGTCACCGCCCTTTCCCAGTGCCACTTCATCTTGTGAGGCACAAACTACTCTTCTGGCAAAACCTTTGAGATGCCTAGAGGGTGGTGTGTTTGTAAGATTTGAACTCAAGTATTTGTCAAGTTTGAAGGAAAGATCACCCCAAAATGCCTTATATAGAAGGCAAAAAGTGAAGAAAGCCAGCCTGCACAGAATCCTAAGGAGGAATTACTGGAGGAATTAACTCCACCTAATTTCCAAGAGGCTTATCAGCCGTTAGATCCTCGTAAATCCGCAAGGACATTAATGAAGAGGCGCCTCGCGCACTGAAGCGCCAAGCGCGTTACTTGAATAGCCCAAAAGATGCCTTGTTATCAGAAGTGGTGCGCTGGACGAAAGGGCTAGACCGAAGAAGAGTCCTCCCTCGGCGGAACAGACTCAAGGCCGCTGTCAGTGCAAATGCGGACTCCCCAACGCTGAGGATGAGCCCCCTAACTCCAAGCAGTCCAAAAGTACCAAGTGTTAGACAAAACTTAGGTCTTGCATGGTCCTCGGACTCAAGCCTACGGGGAAACTAACTATTATTTCAAGAACTAGGTACTAGATAGAACCAAGGTCTTGCATAGTCCTCGGACTCAAACCTATGGGGAAACTAGCTACTTCAGAACCAAGTGTTAGACAGAACCTAGGCCTTGCATGGTCCTCGGACTTAAGCCTACGGGAAAACTAATTACAAAAGAAGAATCAAGTACCAGACAGAACCAGAGCCTTGCATAGTCCTCGGACTCAAACCAATGGAGAAACCATCCCCCCATAAAATACCAAATGTTAGGCAAAGCCAAGGTCTTGTGCGTTCCTCGGCGTCAAACCTATGGGGAAACTAGTTGCTTCAAGGGAATTCAAGTACTAGATAGAACCAAGGTCTTGTATGGTCCAAAAACTCAAACCTATGGGGAAACTAGTTACTTAAGGAGGATCTAAGCATTGGACAGAACCAAAGTCTTGTACTGACTGCGGGCCCAAACCTACGGCGAGGCTGACCACTTTGGTACTAGTAATAGGCACTACAGGGGACAATGACCAATGTAGTCGGCGAAAGCGCAATTGAGGCCAGAATCATGCAAGTAAAAGAAAGATATACATATATGCATAATATAACACAAGCAAAACAAGTAAGAAAAGAGAAAACATATACTTCGTTGAATCTTTAGAGAAAAGTTGTACGAGGCAAATGTGCCATTATAATGCTAAAAAAAAGGGGGGGGGGGGGGAACAAGGCAAAGGTGCATGCGAAGGATCATTCTTGCGGCTCCATCTCAACTCCCCCCTCAGGGGGCTGGGCAGAGGAGGTCTCAGAATCCTTGTGGCCCTCGCTCGGGGCCGTAGCCTGGGAAGGGTCAGCTGGGTGGGATACCTCCTCAACAAGAAGAGCTTGGACACTAGCTAAGGGATCCGCAGTCTCCCCAGGCGCATCAGCGAGGAGACCTTTGCTTGCCTCAACGTTCCCAGGAGGATCAGCTTCCTTGGTGGGCTCGCCCGAGGTGAGGGTAGTTGGGATGCCTTCCTCAGAAACAACCCCAACGCCCTCGGTAGCCACCTCGGTCTCAGAACTTGGAGGGGCAGTCTCACGAATGGCAAAGGGATAAAATATGTTCTTCGCCTTCCACAGGTCGGACGTGGCTTCAACCCCAGCTTGTTTAAGGGCCTCGTTCCAAACTTGGGCGCAGTAAAGTCTGCACGCGCTAGGCACTTAGGGTCTAAGGTCGTCTTCTGTTTCAGTCGCCCATGCCTCATAGGCATCCTGTGCAGCCTTGTCTTTGGAAGCCTCAGCCTCAGCTCTGGCAGATTCAGCCTCCTCCTTGGCTTTCAAAACCTCGTCCCTGGCAGACTCCGTAGTGCTTCTAGCCTTATCTGCCTCAAGCACCCTCTCCCTCAGGGTCGCGACCTCCTCTTTGGCTATCCTCAGCTGATCCTCTGCCTGGCGCAGGTTGTCGGTCTGATCTAGAGCCAGTTTTTCGGCGGCAATGAGGGCCGACTCAGCCTTGTCTCGAGCCACCTTCATCTCCTCTAACTGATTCATCCCCTTTTTAAGATCATCCTTGGAAGCGTTGAGGGTGCGCACGGTTTCCAACAGCTTGGAATGCTCCGAGCCAGCAACCTTGCTTTGGCTACTAGCTATGTCCTCCAACCTGAAGGTAGCCTAGATAGCCTGCCAATTGCAACCAATATGCAGTAGATAAGGAGCCGAGGAATGGAAAGTCAAGAAAATCACAAACAATCAGAAAGCTTACCATGCCCAAGTACTGCTTAAGGCCGAGGAAGACCTCCTTGCACCTCAAAGCCTCCAGCTGGGCCATGTCCATAGGGAGCAACAAGGACCTCCCCAACGCATCAGTCATGAGCGCACCCTCACCCTCTTGAGGGTTCCTGAAGGAGGCATCATCCGTCAGAGGCTTCCCTTAGAGCATGGGGGCAGGAAGCTAAGCTTGGGCCCCGACCTGGATAGAGGCCTGCTTCTCTTGGCCTCGGCACCCTATCCTCAACTGTTTTGATGGCGGCCGAGCATCACCACCACCTCGAGGAGGGTCAGACTCTTCGCCCCCCCTAGGTCTCTTGCATTTATCCTTCGTCTGCGGAGGGCTGGTGGGCTTGGACCCAGACGTCAAACTCTGTTGGGGTGGGGGAGGAGGAAGCTCGGACGAAGGAAGCTCAGAAGGAGGAAGCTCGCGAGGAGACTTCCCGGCACGTCTGCCCCCCCTGCTGCCCCTCAATCAGTGCCAGCAAGCTCTTTTGAGGCCGCTTCTTGAAGCTCATCTTTGACCGAGGAGTGGCTTCTTTGGGCAGAAAGTCCGCTTCAGTTAGACTAGGGTCACCAAGATCGCCGGAAGGGTCCTCGGGTGAATGGGGCTGGTCAAACACGCCAAACTCGTCCCCGGACAGATTTAAGTCATCAACCTCCTCTTCTCCTTCAGCCTTGGCAACCTGAGCCGATGAAAAAGTACCTACCAACGGTACGCCCTCGGGAATGGGAGACCCTTCGGGGATCAGAAATCCATGCTCGACTACTGTGATGCTGCGCAGCCAAAGGTCTCCAACTCGGATCACGTGCTTTGGAACCGAGAATGATTTTTGGAGCGGGTCGTATCCTAGGACCACGTGGGCGGCTCTAATTTGGTTGTCGCCTTTATTCACAAAGATTTCCGACCTTAGCACCTTCCCCAAGTCTTCCTTATTAACCTGGCCGAAATGATGATCAAAAGCTCGCGGATTTGCATAAAGAAAGCAAGTTCCTGTCAAAAAACCAAGCGAAGCAGGACACTAAAGCACAAAGAACTAAACGCTCTCCTAGTTTGGATGCCCCACCTGGTGTACCCTCCACAAGAAGGCCCTCATGCCATTCCCTAGACACAATGAGGAAATCTTTGTTCAAACCCTTGCTGGACTCAGGGAGGCACTAGATGAGCTGTACCCTATCATCCCTCGTCTTCATGTAATAGGACTTCTCCTTCAAGCGCTGGAGTTTGTAGCACCAGTTCACATCATGATGGGTTAGCCTTAGCCCCATCTTCTCATTCAAGGCATCCACACAGCCTAAGATCCTAAATACGTTAGTGGCACACTGAGTGGGAGATAGATTGAAGTGCCTAAGATAGTCCCTCATGACCGGCCCCATGGGGATCCTCATTCCACCCTCCAAAAAGGCGATTATAGGAATCGCCACCTCACCCTCTTTCCTCTTTGAACTCCATTCCCCCTCTCTGCAGTACCTTAAACCCATTGTATTGGGGATCCTATAATCAACGATGAATTTTTCCATTGACTCCTCAGACTCCACTAACTTCTTAAGCCTACCCATCCTAAAGAACTAACAAGCAACTCAAGCGAATAGTACGAACTAGAGAGAAAAGAAGACTTACAGAAATGAGGGAAAGCTCCTCAGATAGGCTTTTTGTGCTAAGGGAAGTCACCAGTACAGTTAGAGATGTGACCAAATTCGGAGTATTTTCGCAAGATCTCTTGAATGCAAAAGCGAAAGGACGAATCAGTTCAACTGGGTATATATACCAAAGTTATTGATTCTGTTCTGTTCCGGCCGGAACGGCCGGAATTTTCGTATCGGTATGCCAACCGGTACCGGCATACCCTACGTTGCACCTCGGGTCAAATTTCGGGCCGTTTCGAGTCATTCCGGCCATTCCGGTGAATTCCGGCCAATTCCGGCCGAGATGTGAATTTCGGCTGGTACAGAATTTGGCCTGATATTAAAAAAAAAAAAAAAAAAAAAAAAGGAAAGTTCCGAAGACTCCAAAATGATGCCATTTTGGACAATACTAAAAAACCTAATCCTATATTCCTCTTCTATTCTTATTCTTTCACTCTCAATCTCAATCTCTCTCTCACTCATTGCCGTCGTGCTCTTCTCTCTGTGGAGTCTCTGTGCTGTGCTCTCTGCTGAGTCTGCTTCTAAGTTTACTCATCAATCTCTCACTCTCTCGTGACTCCCTCTATCTCTGACTCTCTCACTCTCTTGGATTGAAGCTTCGGCCAAAACAGGTATTCTTTCTCTACTCTCACTCTCTCGGATTGAAGCTTCAGCCAAATCTTAAATTTTTTTTCTTATGATTTGTTAAAGGGATAATTACACTTTACCCACCTGTGGTTTGCCTCTAATTCTATGTGCTTACCCGTGGTTTTAATTTTGACACTTTACCCACCTGAGGTTCAGTCCGTTATTGCTCCGTAACCCACCTCCCTGTCTGCCGTTACTCTAACACGTTTTCTTTCAAAATCAAAACACAAAATGGATCAAACACTCCTCTCTAGCAAAACACTCTCATCCACGTTTGCTCACCCACCTGAGAGCTTAGATGCTACAATGCTACCCACCACCTTATTTATTAGACCGAAAATCATCTGGGTTTTCATTTGGATAGACACTTCTTGTTGTTTAATTAATGTATATTGGCAGATTTTGTATTATTGGGTTTTGCTGTCAGAGCAGTAGGAGAAAGTATGTAAACCAATACTGAGTGAGCTACTCCAAAAATTTGGTGCTTGACCCAACAGATTTTGTATTCTTATTAAATTTTGTATTCTGATGTTTGGTAAATAATGCAATGATTTCATCTTTGAATTGTTTTCAAGAGCCACTAACAATAGCAAGGAAAATTGGTTTTCAAACATAAGTTTTGGAGCATAAATTTGCAAGAAGATTCCAAGAATTCAGAACTTGGCAACTTTTCTAGCATTCTTTGTATTATTCTTTTATGCAAAGGTTCACAGCATTCCTTGAGGCAAAACACAACAACAACATTGAGGCAAAAATGAAAAATGTATAACTAATCATGCCCAGATCAAACCCAGAAAACACAATCAAACCCAGATCAAACCCAGATCCCACCACCACTAACCAACACAATCAAACCACCACCCCGCCGACCAAACAAAAGATCCACCCCACCGATCAGTCACCAAACCCATCGAACCAGTCACCAAACCCACCGATCAGTCAACAAACCCACTACCACCATCTTTGATTAAAAAAAAAGAGAGGAGGAGGGATTTCGCAATCATCAACAGACCAAGTGGAGGCCGAGATCGAGCTCCATTTTGGCCGAGACGGAGGCAGAGATCAGGGCGGAGGCCGAGATCGAGCTCCATTTTGGCTGAGACGGAGGCCGAGACCGGGACGGAGGCCGAGATCGAGCTCCATTCTCTCTAAACCACCGCCGGCCCTCTTCTTGGATCTGCTCCAAACCGCCGAGACGAAGGCTGAGACCGAGATAGATGTGAGAACAAAGGAATTGATCAGATGAAACCCATGAGATGAGAGAGAGAATGTTGTAGAAAATGAAACCCATCGGAGAGAACCCAGTAGAAAATGAAAGAACCGAACCCAATAGAAAATGAAAGAACCTAGTAGAAAAGTAGAAAATGAAATAACCCAGTAGAAAATGAAATAACCCAGTAGAAAAGTAGAAAATAAAAGAACCGAACCCAGTAGAAAAGCTTAATGCAGAGAAAAAATGAGTGTGAGAACCCAGATGAAAAAAAAAAAGAGTTGTTTAAATTGTTTTCTATACGTTGCACGCTTATTGATTGCTTTTGTATTTAGTTGATTTAGATGTTTTATTATTGATTTGGTTGGATTTTGATTTACTAGATTGGGAGATGTTTGGGATGAAATTTTTTGTATTTAGTTGAATTTGTGTGTATGAGAAATGTTGGAAAAGAAAATATTTGAGTACTGTCGTTCTTCAATAATTTGATGTGTTCTTCGTTCTTCAGTGTTTAATCTGTTTTAGGTTCTTTTTTTATGAGTTTACGTGTTAGAGTAACGGCAGACAGGGAGGTGGGTTACAGAGCAAAAACGGACTGAACCTCAGGTGGGTAAAGTGTCAAAATTGAAACCATGGGTAGGCACATAGAATTAGAGGCAAACCACAGGTGGGTAAATTGTAATTATCCCTTTGTTAAAAATGTTAAGATTAAGTGTTAAGAACTTAAGATATGTGTGATTAAGTGTTAAGAACTTAAGCTTCAGTCTTTTGTTTGTTCATTTCTCTCGGATTGTCATAATTTTTTTTTCTTATGATTTGTTTTATGGTTAAGAACTTAGGAGTTAAGAACTTAAGATTAAGACGTATGAGTTAAGAATTTAAGATATGTGATTTGTTTGTTCATCCACTTCATGCAAATTAAGTTAAATTTTAGCTACTGCATTTGATTGAATTTCATTTCATTTCATTGAACAGTAAACTATGGTTGATCATCGTTTTCATCATAGTTCAGCTGGTACTTCTTCTGCTTCTGTGGCCTCTGCCCCTGCAAGATCTGAGGATCCCGCATGGGCTCATGCCCGTGCAGTGCCTAATGCAAAAAATAACACTATATGTTTGCATTGTAATAAGTTGATTAAAGGGGGTGGTATTACTAGACTTAAGTATCATCTTGCTGGGATTAGGGGTCAAGTTGAATCATGTAAAAAATTTTCATCTGATATTAGGTTTCAAATGAAACAAATGATTGAAGACTTGAAAAAATCTAAACAAACTAAAAAGAGGATTCAATCAGAAATTGGGAACCCATATGGTGATCCATTTGATGTTGATGATGATGATGATGAGGAGGAGGAGGAGGAGGATGAGGTTAGGGTTGTTGAAAAGACTCAAAAGAGTCCGCCTCAAACATTAGGTAAACGAAAATCTAGGGGAAAGGATGTTGACACTGATATGGGTCAAATAAGAGGAAAGAAGAAAATTAAGAGTTATTTTGCTCCTAGAACAACCCTCGGTGCTCAACCCTCTATAAGAAGTGCTTTGGCTACAAAAGCAATGATTGATAATGCAAAAATGAATGTGGCAAGATGGTGGTATCATTCTAATGTACCCTTTTATGCATCTCAGTCACCCTATTATCAACCTATGCTAGATTCCATTGCTGCTATTGGGCCGGGATTTAAGGGGCCTTCTTTTTATGAGTTGAGGGTACCCCTTTTGAAAAATGCTGTGCATGAAGTTAATGATTTTTTGTTAGATATAAAAAATGATTGGAAAGTATATGGCTGTTCAATGATGTCTAATGGGTGGACAAATCAAAAACAACAACCAATAATGAATTTTTTGGTGTATTGTCCAAGGGGTGCCATGTTCTTGAAATCTATTGACACTTCAAGCCTTACAAAGGATGCTGAAACGTTGTTTACCATATTTGATTCTGTTGTTCAAGAAATTGGTGTGGAATATATTATGCAATTGATTACAGATAATGCTTCTGCCTATAAAAAAAGCTGGAAAAAAATTACAGCAGAAGTATGGTACTTTATTTAGGTCTCCTTGTGCAGCTCATTGCATAGACTTGATGTTGGAGAATATTGCTAATCCTAAGTGGTTCCCTCTTGTTGATGAAGCAATTAAGAAGGCAAAAAAGATAACAAAGTTCATTTACAACCATGGAGTTGTTTTAGACTTTATGAGGCAAGATTTTACAAATGGAAGAGAGTTATGTCGTCTTGCAATTACAAGGTTTGCCACTAACTTCTTAAGTCTAAAGAGCATGCTAAGGTTCAAAAAAGAGCTTAGACAAATGTTCACGTGTGATAAATGGCTTTCATGCCCCCATGCTAAGACTGCCGTTGGGAAGGAGATAAGTAAAATTGTTTTGGAAGATTATTCGTTTTGGTCTCAATGTAAGAACATAGTGAAAGTTAGTGAGCCTTTAGTTAGAGTGCTTCGTCTTGTTGATGGGGATGAGAAACCTGCTATGGGGTACTTGTATGAAGCAATGGACAAAGCAAAAGAGGAAATAAAAAAAAGGTTGAAGAACAGAGTTTCTTTGTATGGAAATTATATTAGAGTTATTGATACTAAATGGGACAAACAACTTCATAGTCCTTTGCATGCAGCAGGTTGCTTTCTTAACCCTGCAATTTACTTTAGGCCTTCATTTAAAAGGCATAATGAAGTTCAAAGAGGGTTGCTAAGCACTCTAATGAGGTTGATTCCCGATCCTGACATTCAAGACAAAATAAGTTCACAACTTGATGAGTACAAAAAGTCAATTGGTGACTTTGGCACATCACTAGCAATCCGCCAACGAGAGAGACTAAATCCAGGTAAACATTAATAATTTAATAGTATTTCCTTTCAATATGTCTATTTGTCCTTTATAGTTGTTATTGTAAGATTACATGGGCAATGCTTATTTTACATTCTTATTTGTTATTGTAGTTTCATGGTGGGAGCAATTTGGACTTGGAGCTCCAGATTTACAATCATTTGCCATTCGTGTGCTTAGTCAATGTTGTAGTGCAACTGGTTGTGAGAGAAATTGGAGCACATTTGAATATGTTCACTCAAAGAAGAGAAATAGATTAGAACATAAACGAGTAAATGATTTAGTCTTTGTCCATTATAATTTGAGGCTTCGACAAAGGTAAATTTATCATCGTTACTCTTGTAAATGAAATGTACTTTCAAAATATTATAATTTATAAAATGTTACTAATGTTTAATATTCTCATTGGTAGAAACATTCAAAGGACTAAGTATGCATTGGATCCTATAAGCTTGGATAACATTGACTTGATGGGAGATTGGGTGACTGAAGAACTTGCACTTCTTAATCCAGATGACATAAATTGGGATTATCTTAATGAACCAGCAACCCTAGTGAATGTGGAAGAGGATGCTGAACTTGAAACTATTGATGTTGATGACGATGATGATGATGACAACAACAATGAACATGACTTGACCAATCTTGCAGTGGGTGCTGGTAGTTCTTATGGGAGTTCTTTTGATGATGAATTTGATCCTTCTCTCATGGATGATGATGAGGAGGAGGAGTAAATCTTGTATTATTTGATATTTAGTTATTGTCTTGTTAATCTTCTTATTGTGTGATGTTAAATTGATGTTATATTGATGTTTAAGACTTAAGAGTTAAGACTAAATGATTTGTATTATTTGATATTTGGTTATTTATTTATTAGAATTGACAATTTTATGTTCTACAAAAATATATATAAATTATTTTTTAGGAACCCGAAACACCTTGAAACGGTACACCGAAATCGGCCGGTACTGAAATATTCCATTCCACTGGACAAACCGAAACGGTATTAATAATAATGATATATACCCCCAATTAAAAGTAACTGCATGGACTTTCCCGCCCAATGAGCCAGGAGCATCCCCATCGTCCATTTATCATCATACCGTTGAACGTAGATGACACAAAGCCGCCGAAATTTAATGAAGGCACGCTCCAGATACCGAAACGCCAGGAACGTCCCCTGGGCAGTTGAAAGGATTGTGACACTGACAGAAAGGCAAGACTTGACAGGCCAGGACATAAGCCCGAGAACATCAAAATCCTCCTCCCCGTCCGAGAGGCCTGGCAGCAGAATTTTGAGGGGCTATTGTGGAGCCCAAATATTTGGCAACCCCGGCCCACTCCATATCGGGCCCAAGGTCCATGCTGAGGAGAGTGCAGAGTTTGAGGATAAGAGGGAGAGGCTCAAGTCATCAAGGGACCTTGCCGAGGATGCCATGTTCTTGGCAAACCGACATTGAAAGAACGAAGCTGTCACTCACCCATTAAATGCATGCCACCAACACTCTAGCCGCATTAATGGTGAACTGACTAGCAAACAGTGATGCCTTGGTTATTTCAACTAACAGAAAGCCTGCAAAGGCGGCTAATGGGACGAGCCCTCAAACAGAAGTTCAAACGGCCGACAAGTGGACGGCAGAGATCAACTGAACAAGACTATATAATGGATAAAACCCCCAAAGTAAAGGGGTTGAGAGATTGGACCCTTGAGTGGAAAAGTAAAGGGGTTTTTCAGGGTGTTCAAAGACAACCCTTGTATTCATCGGTTCTAAGGAAAGAGCTCCGCAGACTGGGCCGAGGACGAACTTTCCTCAAGAACACTTAGTTAAAATCCTGTTATTATTCTTACAAACCCTTAGTCAAATTTTTGTTATTGTTCTTATGAATCTCATGTCGACTGTTGTCTTTCTTGCTAGTGCCTAGTCCTTCTATCCACTCTTTATAAATTTATTGTACGGGGGCCGCCCGAAAACGGATCCCTACAGATACCAATTCAATTATTATTATTATTATTATTATTATTATTATTTTTGATAAGATCAATTCAATTATTATCAGAAGCCCAAACATAGAATATCTATTCGTTATTTGGGTTTGTCAAGCTTGAATTACAAACTCATATAGTCATTTGTATGATATATATGTATACACAAATACAAACTTAACAACCGTACGTGAAATCCCAAGTAGTCATTGACTGATCCACATTCATAAATTTTGACATACATAAATATATCCTAATTTGACTTCAATATATAACGAAACACAGGAGAATTATTGTGTACTCCCGGAGTACCATAAATGCGTGCTCCCTCCTCTCACATAAATGGTGGGTCCCACTAATTAAATTCATAGTGGGACCCACCATTTATGTGAGAGGAGGGAGCACGCATTTATGGTACTCCGGGAGTACCTAATAATTTTCCCGAAACACACACAGCATCCCCATCTTATTATTCTTATTCACCATATATAGCTCATGTATTGACCTAGCCAGCTAAGCTAATTTGCAGCTAGCAGGTAATTAGCTCAAACTTCTCAAACCACTTGAGGAATCCTAGAGCAGCATCTCTTGCCTTCAATGGTGGAGGCGTTTCTGGAGTAAGTGGCTCAAACTCAGCCTTCCATTCAGCGAGACACATCTCATTCTCTTTTCCTTGCACAGGAATGAATGAGAAGGTGACCCTATATGGATCGTACATCCTCCTCAAGTCACCTCCGATCACACGGTATGTCACGGACTGCCCCATCTCCACCTTCTCTATCTTCTCAGTTGATTCTTTCACGTAGTTGCTGATGGCTGCGTAAACCACTTTTGCATCAGAATTTACATCCATTTTTATATAACTACGTAAGTGCACAAAATTACAAACGGATTTTTTTTTTTTTTTTTTTTTTTTTTTTTTTTTTTTTTTGAGGTTGTTTTGGTTCTCAAGTTTAAGTTTAAGGATGGAAGGTGATTCTGAAATTAAACTTGAATTCAAATTTACGATAATCTTGTTAGGGAGCTTTCAATGGTTATGGTTTGGATAATTCATCTGAACTTGCTTAGGAAATTTTCGTTTTTTTTTTTTTTTTGTTTTTTGTTGACCTCAAACATGTAATTTTCTTATTAGGAGTTGAAATTTAAGGCTCCAGACTCCAGACATATTTGGAGTTAAATTTTTTTCTTATTTATATTTATTACTATTAGTAAGGCATATATTATATTTTAAATTTACTTTTCCACCTTACTAAGAAAATTTTTAAAAATATAACCCTTAAGTCAAACATAGAATTTGAGGCAAGTTCTGAAGCTACTTTCATTGGGGGACGAATAGGATATGTAGAGGATATCAAGAATGCAAAAGGGAGTGCATATTATATAGGGTTATGTATGAACTTAGCTGTTATTTTAGTAGCTTGAAGTCTAGCTAGAGAAATAGCCTCTTTATGGTCTTTTTTATTTTTTATTTTTTTTTATTTTTTTTATGTAGTAAATAAGTTAAGCTCAAGTTTAAATGCATTTATCAATAAAATCATGAATATAATGCTTGATTTAATTATATTACAACATTAATTATATGTTTAAATATATACATATATAAAAATATACTTATATAGACATTTAAATATATATATATATATATATAAACATTTGTAAATAAATTCATTATTATTTGTAATTTATTAATATTTAATAATATAAACATCCTATTTTGTTTAAAACAAAATAAGGTTGATAAATCTAATTTTTACAAATTCATACACAAAATCACTTTATCTAATTAACTCAATTAAGCTTATAGAATCAAGCTTGAGAAAGACATATATATACCGGGGCCAAGCTTAAAAAGCCTCAAACTTCCAGGGCTGCCATCTCCTTGGATGTATTCAGCTTGGGCAAGCATATCAGGATTTATTTTGCTGATAACTTCATTGTCTCTGTACATTTCCCATGCCTTCTCGGCAGGGATGTTGAGCACCACTTCACCTTTCATGCTCCTCATCTCTCCTTCTATCTCTATCTCTCTCTCTTTGAGGTTTGTCTTGTTCTATGATGAGGATGGGATGAGATGGGATGGGGGTTTATATAAGGACAAATGACTAAGAGGTGCTCTCTCCAGGTGGAGATTTAATAATTAAAAGTACCACTCAATGAAGCCACGTATCTCTCTCTCTCTCTCTCTCTCTCAATTATATACTCCATGTTGATTTCAAATTAATCACTTGACTTTCTAAGTTGTTTAACTTGTTCCCATAAATGAGTCATTACTAACTTAAATAGATAGCAAATTTCACCGGAGACTTTATTATTATTATTATTATTATTATTTATATGGGTTCCATTAATGAGTGCCTAGGTTAAAGATTAATAATTGTTCAATTATAAGTAGTAATACACACTTAAAAAAAAAATACATGTACTAATGATTCATTAGTTTACACGTACAAATTTATTGTGGTTGTGTGTGGTTTTTTAGATATATATGTACACTTTTACTTTATAAATGTATAAAAATATCAAATGTATCATATCCACTGCCTTGGCCCTTAGGGAATTCATTAACAAAATCATTATATTAAGAGACTTGACACATCTATATATATAATAATAATAGGTGAAGCAGAGAGAGTGTGAAATTGAATTCCAAATTAGAACTCTAATTTTATGCCATGTGTCTAAATTACAATTCTAAATTAGAACTCAAATTTTGTGACACGTGTCTTTCCTCCGTCGGTCTAAAATTAAGAGGGATCAGATTACACTGTGCTTTTTTTTTTTTTTTTTTTTGGGTGAATAAACATTCTACTCTTTCACACCAGCGTATTTTCAGGTTCACCTCCCCTTCCACGATATAATCAAAACCCAAAATCCTTCCTCCTTCAATATACAGCTCCCCTCTTCTTCAATTAATGCTATGAAATTTCAAAAGAATATCTTGGTATCAATGATGCATGCCTTTCGGTATTTCTGTATCTTATATAAGAAGAGGTTCTCCATCTATTTCGATTGTACTTTTCTTCACAATTTTAAAAGTCCTGCTCTGCAAAACGAATTCTTCCTAAGGTTTGATTACTCCTTTCTTTCATCTGCCTATGCTTTCCTTTGTTTTTGTGAATAAGCAAACTAAAACACCCCAAAAAAAGTAAAAACTAAATATCAGAGAGATGTACATACATTTAAAGGGGAAAAAATCATATTCCCAAATAGAGGAAAAGATAAATGAAAAAGGAAGAAAATATACCTGAGAGTCTTGAGACTAAGAAGCTGATCCGTCAGCATAAGAAGCCTTAACCCATGGTGGACAGTGAGGCGAAGCCGTGAGTGTGGTGATGAGACGGCGGCGGCAACAACTAGGATTTGGATTGTGGAGGGTATGGAGTGAAGTCAGTGAAGGGTTGAGACTTAAGACTTGAGACTTGAGACTAGAGAGACTTGAGATTGGGAGTGTAGAGAGAACGGAGACTTCTGAGATTGAGAGTGACATTTTGATTTAATATTGAGAAGTGAGAACAGATCTAAGATTGGATTGAACTCATCGAAGACTGAGGCTTGCGTGTGGATTCTGTGGAACAGTGTTTGAGATGGGGTTTCCATTTCAATTTTAGCAGTTCTGAGCTTCTTTCTTCTGCTGATTTGATCTTTGCTTTTGCTGATTTGATTTTTGCTTTTGCAAAGAAGACTCTAGAGGCGTGTAGGTGTAGTTCTCAATTTACGGGTGCAAGATAAAAATAAAAAATAAAAAATAAAAAATAAAAAATATAGTACAAGGTAAATTCCAATTAGTCTTCGTCCAGTTGTACCATGTTTGACTCCCCTCAATCATAATCTATAAGTGAACAGTAATTAATAATTATATATATATATATATATATATATAATAAACAACAAGGCTTAACTTTATAACTTTATTTTGTCTTCATCAATTGCAAACTGCATAACTGCGTCAATCAACTGGTCATTATAGTTATCAAAATATGATATTGTTTTTATATAGTGGTTCGTTTCTGATATGATGGTGAGCACATCTATTACTTCAAACACAGGATTGTCTGCCCATGCTTTAAAAATATACACATTTGGTTCTGCTTCTTCTTCTTCTTCCCTTGATTGCTTTATAGCATATTCTGACTTATCATAAAAATTTGTTGGTGACCTATATGATAAAGGGTTTTTAAACAGCTTATTGTCTTAACAAAGGTCATCTATATTTTTACAGATTATGTCATTATTTGGTGTGGTCTTTTCCCTCTACAGGAGATTGTCATAAAATTGGGAAACTCTGTTGCCAACGAATTGAGGCTTTTTAGCTACTTATTTTCTTACCAAAGGTCAGCTCTTTTTTATTGTTTATGTTATTATTATTGGTCAATTATTTGATAGGCTGTTCATATTCTATTTATCAGAGATATAAATCTAGACTAAATATGTGTTGTAGTGTAAAGTCTAAGGCTCCGTTTGGTAAAGTAATTTAACAACATGTTTCAATTTTTAAACAACATTACACGCCAACGAACTGAGGCTTTTTAGTTACTTATTTTCTTACCAAGGTCAGGTCTTTTTATTGTTTATATTATTATTATTGGTCAATTATTTGATAGGCTGTTCATATTCTATTTATTAGAGATATAAATCTAGACTAAATATGTGTTGTAGTGTAAAGTCTAAGGCCCCCATTTGGTAGAGTAGTTTAACAATATATTTTCAATTTTTAAACAACATTACACGCATTCACACACTTTTTCACCCACACGTATTTTAAAAAAATACAAACAATATTACTAGAATAACGTTACCAAATGACTCCCTGATCTGAAAGTCAAAACATCTATATGGCATTATTAAAATATATATTTAAAAAAAAAACGTGTGTAAACATCTATCCCAAATTCAATTGAAGTGGAAATTGTGCTAAGTGTTCATGTGGTGGGAAGCTTAAGAACCGAGAGATATATCTTTTTTTTCCCCTTTACTATTAAACTTTCGGTCGGGTCGGGTTATACGGATTTTCAAATCCTTAACCCATTGTCCAAACCGAATATTCGGGTTTACTAAGAAACAAACCAAATCCAACTAATCAGAGGCTTCGGGTCGACCCACTGGTCTAAGGGTCTGTCGGATTTGGCCTTAAAACAAGCCCACCTCCCCATCAAAGCAAATTAAATTAATAAGATAAATTAAAGTCACAATATTGTTAAAAACATACTTCATAATTACCTTATTCATATGATAAGTTATTAAAAGTAGTCAAGAAAGTAATGTTACTGTCCTAATGATGACTCCGAAAATCAATAACAATTTACTAACTCAATAATTGTAAAAAATGTTTATTGTGTAACATTGCTCTAATTTAATGAGAAAATTTTAATGATTCTTTTCTTTTTCGTGTCATAAAAGAAGAAAAATTATTGAATACATTGGGAGTATCATAAAAACGTACTGCTAAGTTTTGTGAATGAAATTATCTGGTTAATAATATGAATTTAAACTTAACTGAGCCTTTTAAACATGAATAAACTCATGATTAATAATGTATCCATTCCCGTGCGGTAGCATGGGTAACATACTAGTATATACTAAACAGGAACAATGACATCTTGATTAAATTGTGTTACTCTATTATGATTTTTTTTTAGATTTTAGTGATAAATTGTATTACCCACCATTCACATATAGAGATTGTAAATTTCTAGATAGTTATATGGTTTTTATTTTTTTTTTTTGGTTGTTATTTTTACTTTTTAGTAGAAATAGACCTATTAAGAGTCTGAATTGCAACAATTTTAAAATTAAGGTTTGGTTTGGGTCTAGTGCCCTGTGCACTAAACTCGCTAGGATGTTGTCATGTGTCTAGAAAGTGTCCCGTTGCACCATTCCATCAAGTCATTGCATAAAATGCATTGGACCTAATCTTCTTCCTTAAAATTTTTGGTTAAATTACTATTATTGAAGCATCAAGATTTAGTAGTTTAAGACTAAGGTCAACGGAATGTAGATTCTTTTAGCTTGTTATACCTAGATGTTTTGTTGATAGATCATGAAGGTCTAGGAGTTGGTGCCTATAGATTCTTTTAATCGTCCTACAAAATACGGATATGCTAAAAAGAAATTTTCAACAAATGGAGTCATTTCATTTCAAAAGTAGATGCTAGGCTTCATATCTACCTATATTTTTTTTTAGAACAATTGATGCTCCAAGCCTTGTGGTGTAGTGAACATGACGGGATTCCACTAATTTACTAATAATTGACATTAATGCGTTGGCCCCCCCAATTCGTATTGAAAATATGTAGTATAAAAATGCCTTTAATCTCATCGAGTCAGTTTCCTCTAGTGGCTAAAAACAAAAAACAAAAAAACCAAAAAATAAAAATAAAAATCATTTCGGAGGAAGAAAAAAAAAAGATTCCTCTTCTAAATAATTTTAAAAGAGAAAAGGAAGTCAAGA
Organism: Quercus glauca; assembly: GCA_023736055.1. NCBI lineage: Eukaryota > Viridiplantae > Streptophyta > Magnoliopsida > Fagales > Fagaceae > Quercus > Quercus glauca. Next base: position 28,897,578 of record CM043322.1, read on the forward strand.
ATATAAAATAGAATTTAGGAGTTTTATATATATATATATATATTTAAAAAAAAAAAACGATTTACATGCTAAATATGCTGCCTCTGCAGCTCAAATCCACGCCCTCTCCCCTGCTCCACCAAGCACTTTGTGCATAAAGAGATCCCAACTCGCCCAAATGAAGCAGTGGTGGGCATCCAGTTCTTATAACTAGCCAAAATATCGTATAATTGGTAACATTACCACACCAGCTAGCCACAAGGTTTGATAAGGCCCTCGTCATGGTTTGACTTCAGGAAATATTCTATCCAAAAAATGAAGTTTTAGTTGATATAAATTATAATAGACCATTAATTGATTTTAAAACCAAAATTATATAGTTCAATTAGTGAATAATAGATCAAGCACAACATCTTTGAATATATAAGAAGTTGGACCATTTTTCAAAAAGTTAGACAACCCACTTTATAATTTGCATTAAAATAAAATAAAATGAAAAAGATTAAGATGCTGGATAGCATAATATAGGCATACAAAAAATGCTGTGGCATCCGCGCATGGCATTATTGAATTTTTTTTTTTTTTTTTTTGAAAAAAAAAAACCTTTCCCTTTATTCTTTATAGGCTTCGCGTGGTCTACCCTCAAAAGTTGAAACAATAATCCCTTCCACTGCTAAATATACTTTCCTCACGTGTACAAACAATAATACAGTATAAAATTATAACAAAAACAAATTGTAGTTGCACAACTTCTTGTAATCAATCTCTGTACCCCAAAAAAAAAATGGTAACAATGGCATGAAAAACAAAGAGTGTGTCTGCTGCTCACTCTTTGAAGCAATCACATGGTTACTTCCGGGACGAGTCACTTGAAACAATTCTTTTGCTTTGCTAACCACTAAAGAGTAAAATCTAAATACCCCAAAGCAAGGGCAAAACGGCTTCAGAATTTTTCTCTATAGTTCACAAAGACATAAAATGGTAACAAGTTAGCTATTGCACTGGAAAGCAAAAAATTGTCAAAAGCAGAGTTACAATGAGAAATTTGTGAAGTTCTAACGTGTAATTCACAATAGCAAATCCAATGGGAAAACAAAATGTCGCTTTCAGTCTTATAAAGTAATCAAATCTTGGTAAAAAGATTTTGTGAGGTCTAGTTCAGTTACCACAAGTGGAATGAAGCAAATCTATGGGTTGGGGGGCTCTTTATCGAGCTCTGCACTCAACATATGATGAAGAAGGAGATCAACCCTCTGGCTCCGTGATTTTGTACTGCAACAAGCCAAATGAACAAGACAAGGCAGCTGTTAACGTCCAAAAATGGATGCAAATAGAGCTTTCAAAAACTTTAAACTAGTGCATCATACATACCCAACAGATCGTCGACGATCCTTTCTGCCTTCTACTTCCTAGATTGAAAAGGTAATGAAATAATTATATGATTTAAATATTTTAATAGAACTATAAGTATAAACAGGTGAGGGGATCAAAAACATTGGAGACTATGGTGACAAAAAAGAAAGACTACCACAAACAACAACCAATTCAAAGCAAGAAAAACTCTAATTATGGTCAATAAGATTTCATTTCAACTACTGGGGGCTGGTGCAGCTTAAATGTATGATGGTAAAAAAAAAGGCTCTTACTAACAACAACAACAGATGATTAGTTTAGGAAATTAATTCTAATGGAGGTGATAAGTTCTGAGGATAACAATAATGATTTATCTATTGCTAATAAAAAGCAAAGAAGCCATTACTCTGCCATTTTTTTTTTTTTTTTTTTGCAAAAATATAGATTTCAAGTAACTTTCAGAACATATATATGGCAATGCTGAGCAATGTGGGCAGAACTTCCATCTTAAGCATTTCTGAAGCCTGAATAGATAACCTAACATGGCCCTATTAACATCATTGAAGATTTGAGCAACATGCAAAACAACCTGACTTAGGAAATAATTGCAATTTCAATTTTAAAACTTTTGAATTGCCTGCATTATCTCTGCAGCATTGTCATACAAGTGGATTAATAATCCCAAATCAGTAGGAGGCAAATCAAGAGGTATCCTGAGCCTGTATGCACTACAACCCATGTAACTTTTCAAAAAAAAAAAACGTTTCTTTAAAATTGATTAGTCAGATAGTTAATGAAAACCTAAAAATGACAAGTTAGATGCTAAAATCATATCATCACGCGATTTTTTTTTTCTTGAGTTGTGTCTTCATCATAACCAATTATAGGACTTCACAACCCAGTAACATGATAATCAAACAATTTTCAAAATATATTTATAAGTAATTACAAAATAAACCCCAGAGCTTGGTATTAGCATCAAACTAAACCTAAAAGATTTGATTACACTAATGTCAACCCTATAATCTTAAAAGTGTTACAATGTGCTCTTAGTAAGTCTTTGAATTTGTTAACTAAAAATAATGGAAATCCATATAAGTTGTACTTAGAATTTATCTAAGCAATAAAAATTCAACACAAGAGTTGCAGATGGTATTTTGGCACAAAACAAAATTCAGAAAACGGTTTATCTATATGTAAAACCCAATCAATAAACACAATTTAATGAAAATGCCATCATATTGTAAGTTTGTACTGTCATTTTATCATTCATGTGAAAGGCCTTTAGCCTCCAAATAGTTCTCAAGGGCAGTTTGCTTGAATTTCCAATATCTCTAGTTAATAGGCCTCAATGAAGATCTAGATTGCAACAATTTTGAAACTAAAGGGTGGATATTGATGGATTGAGAAACTCGAGTTTATTTGAAAATCACCCTAAAATTCTAGGAGGATCTATGTAATTTTCTTAAGTGAAAGGGAAATCATATATCTGCATCATGCTCGCATTTTCAGGAGACGGACCTGGCTGCATAGCTTTGATTTTATATTGAAATGATAAGTGCAGGGCAACTACCAACCTTATCCTGTTCTTCAAAATTGTCCGATGACTCGAGATCCATTTCAGCAAAGAATGCCTCCAATACAAAAGCTACAATCTGAAATTACATGAAAAACAAACTCTAAAGTTAATCTTCATTTGTTTGGGTAATTAATACACAATAGTTTTGAAAAGAGGAACACAAAATGTCAACAGGAAATTATAAAGCAAACCTAAAGCAATACAATTCACAAAAATTACAACCTAAAATAAGAAGAATAAATAAACTATACATTAGAACATGCTTCTAAAGTACCATACTTTCAAGCCCATTTCAAACTACAACTACCTAAAAAATAATGATATCATGTTGATAACTGAGAGCTCAATATCATTAAAATGTATAATTGTTTCTTTCTCTCAAAATTACCCACATCAAGCAAAGGGGCATTTTTTCCAAGTAGAGCTTCTTCATTTACTAAACAAATAAATTTAAAATTAAGACAAAAATGCCACAGCAGCAAAGGCTTCTCATATTCCAAATTTCCGATAAGAAAATCTTTAAAATGTTAAAAGTAAGTCATTCTCAACAACCCTGTCTGGAGTCGCATGTAAAATTTTTAGGATGAAATTGGGGCCCCTAACTTAGCCAAACCAAAACTGTTCTTTCTTATGGGCTGACCCTTATGAAGTTACTATGTATGAATGCTTCATACATAAAGGTAATTATTGTCACTCTCTATGTTAAATTTTAGCAAACAAAATTGTAATGACATATTTCAACTTTGGTTTTAGTCAATTACTGAAAATCTATTTCTTCAGCATCTTATTCAAGAAACAAAGTTGCTCTGCCTCATAAATTGCAAAACAATCAAATGGCAAGCATTTTGCTTCTGCAACACATAAGCTTTAGCTCATATGGCACATCCTTCTCCTATAGTGGGTTCAGACAACACTAAGTGCTTGTGTAACTTATTAATTTTAAAAAACATATAGGCAACATTGTTGGGAAAAAATGGAGCAATAGTAAATAAAACTTACCAAATTTAAAAGCAGTAACACATTTATTAAGTAGAAGCTGACAAAATAAGTGAGGCTCCATGCAGTTCCTGTTAATTCCTTGTAGCTCTGAAATGATGAATGGCAATTAAAAGAATGACTCAAAGTATAGGTCACAATTACAGTTCAATTTTAACTAATTGAACCATAAAAGTAATAGCACAGGATTAAGGAAGAACTGCTGATAACAACTTAAATATGCCTGAACCTCTTCTATAGTCCAAATATTTGTTGTATGCACTACATGCGGTTTACTGACATTATAGATGTACAGATATTCTGTAGGGTGGAAAAAAAATGCTTAAGTGCTAAGCTAGTAACTCTACTGAACCAAAAAAGGATTCAAGCCTTGATGCTAGGACAGACACAGTGACGTGGATCATACCAATTAACTTGTACACTTTGAAGGAGAGGGAATTCATGTCAGACACAACACTTTCCTATCATGGCAGGACATGCATGAACAGAAATGTGCCCAAGAATATGGTTGCATTTCTGTGACTCAGAAGAACCAATTGTCCGATGGAGTTTGGGTTGTGACAGGTTCCCACAAGATCAGTTCTCTTATATGGGGGTTTCTACAAACCATCCACTAGGTGGAGCCTAAATAAAATCCATGGGTCCCATGTGGGATCAAAATGCATGGATTGTCTAGATCCATGCAATCTTTGTGATGCATTTCAGATCTAGTGGTTGTAGTTTGTAGATTTCCAATTTTTACTCAGGTAGGTACAGAGTAGCCAATCCATTAACAGCTCCCTCATAAAGAACCCCAATCTTCTGTCACCATGGAGGTACAGTCAAGAAAGCCTAGATTCTCAAAATCATAATAAAAATAAAAAGAGAGAAAAAAAAAAGGGAAAAAAAAAGGAAAATCCCAACAAGCATTCATGAGGACATAAATCATAAAAGAATTGCCAAACAGACAGTATCATTCACTATGTAGAGAAAGATGATCATTGAGGATAATATAATTCAACAAAAATCACAAATAAAATAGCAGTAATACCTGCATCCATGCTTGCCAGTTTCCCATGACCAGTAAATTGAAAAGTGTCACCATCCCATTTGGATAGTCATTGAAATTGAAAAGTAAATAGCTGATTTTGTTAAGAAAAATGACTGAAGAAATTGACACTTACTGTTGCAACTAAATCTTTGCAGAAGAAATAAACAATTTACAAAATAATTGATTACAAATATCTAATAGAATTTTCCTATAATAGCCTTTTATTAACAATATAAAACAGAAAGATATCACAGTTATGCCATGGCTGGATAAAATGAAACCTTAGAAAAGAGTTTATTAATGAATAAAGGATACTCATCATCTGAAAGATCAGTCCCGTCCAAACTGGCATTTCCAGCATTGACAAGCCCACCAAAGATCTAAAAATTAGAAGAAAAAAATTTTGGAGAATGTTTTTACAGTAACATAAATGGGGAAATATTCAATATTACACATGGATATAGCTATCAGATGTCTAAATATCAAATTATAAGGACCTATAGATTAGAATTGTCAACCTTCAAAATGTGACTGATGGAACTTTCGAAACTAGGTCTAAATCAATTAGGTATAAAATTGACCTTCCACACTATATATTAAATTTTAAATCTGTGAAGTCACATAACAGAAACTTGATTATTTCCAAACATATGCTGAAGAAAAATTGTGTAAGTACAGGTTAGACATTTTTCATGTACTTCCATTTAATATAATAGGGAAGCACGGATTGGTGAAGAAAGAAGAGGAGCATCTTTATATTAGTCAATTATTTTCTTTGAAAGCAAGCAGGAGAAAAAAACTTACCTGTACACCAAGAGAGCAATAAATACATAGGACACAAAATATGGTTCCAAGGTATGGCATCAAACTTGGTATAAGGGTTATGAAAGTGGCAATGTAGGCATGGTAACGCTTGATGTACATCAGCAGCCTTATCAATCTTAACATTCTTGCGAGGAGAAGGTAGCGAATCCTGTTAACATTAACAAAGGAGAAATAATTGTAGACAAGGAAGTGCTTTAAAAGCTATGATAAACCATAAAATTCCTGTATCAAATTTATCAACTTAATGTTTTGTGGACATCAGAGGAAACACAGGTCTGTGATATGATCACTGGTATTTTCCTATAAGAAACTTGTAAATATCATTAAGAAGTATCCTACATTGAGAGCAATTTGACGAAGTGAATGGGAAGGTCATGTAAAAATCATCCAAAAAATTGTCATCATGCCTAGACTAAGAAACTTATATTCTTCAAAGATTTTCATATTATGTAAAAACTCAATAGCAAAGAGTTAGGACAAATACAATGAGGGAAAATGACGAACTCTCATGTAAAGAAGAAAAATATTTTTAAGAAAACTATTCCCTACCATTCGCCATTGGAAAGGAAAGTAAGTCCTTGAGGGGCCACAAAAGTCAAGGTTTCTCCAATAACTGCAGACATAAGAATCATCAATCAATAATGATATAAATGGAACAGAGAATAACACAAACCAAAGAAGTAAATGATGTTTATTCCATACAATAATCAAAAGGGCCAATTAGCAATAGTAAAAGTTGTTTCTATAGACAATTCCATGTATCAAATTTAGCAATATTGTTATGATGCCTATAAGACTGTTTTGTAAAGAAATTGCAATAAATAGTACTACAAAGGGATGTTATTTTCCAATCTGATTACCTATTATCCAAGTGACCATAAAATCAAAGCGGTTTTGACCATCCCTCCAATAATTCTCAAATCCAAATGAATATATTTTTAAAGCCATTTCCAGCACATATATCCATCCTGTGGGATAAAAAGACAAAATAAGAAAAAGAAGAAGAAAAAGCCACCTATTAATTTCAGAAACAGAAAATAAGATTAGTCTATATAGCACACATAATTTGGAGTAATGAGACCAAACAGGTAATAAAGAGCAAGTTAATAAGTACAACATTTCTAAAGGAGTACCAACACTGAAAACGCTCAAAGCATAAAACTGACTTCTAGCCCAAAACAGAGTTCTAGCCCAAGTCAGAACATGTAAAAAATAGCAGTTACTTTTTCACTTCCCATCACTACCGAAGACTATTACCCTAGATTATCAAGTATTTCCTGTTAAGCGAGCATGCATCAATAAGTCCAAAAGTCAGTCTAGCAGCAATAGAGACTGCCAACACTGCCATCAATAAGTTTAGCTATTATTCAGAATGCTCCTTTGCCTGTGTGTGTGCGTGTGCGTGTGTGTGTTGTTGATGATGCGGGAACCACAAGCAACAATTTATTTTGTTTTAGTTTTACTTCTTTTTGGACATTAATTAAAATTTTATTTTATTTAGGCCCCAGTACTCAATTAGGTTAATTAGTATTTTTATTTAAAGCTTAGTGTATTTCTATCATTCAATAAGTAGGGTTTCCTATGCTAATTAGAATTAGGATTTAGTATCCTATATAAGCAAACTATTGTACTCCTTTCAAGGAGATGTGATTTCGATGAAAGAAAGTTTCTTTTGGTTTTTTGTCTAGTGCAGACTTCTAGTGGTTTTTTTTTTCTCACATGGTGCTGACTCCAAGCAAGCCTAGGAGCTGATTCCTAGGTTCCTATCCTTTATTTTAATTTTATTGTTCCAAAGTTCTGGCTTGTCATGCTTCAGTGTGTTTCTCATCTAGTATTCATATGTTGCACTTTCCCTCACATGTGATCTAAAAGACCCTAAGCATGGCCTTGGTTCAAATATAATACACTTAAGCTTCCGGTTTAGTGCCTGAAAAGGTATCAACATTCAGGAAGGCCATCAATATTGGTTCCAAACATCAATGCTGATGGTTAGAACAGAATTGGCCATCTCAACCATTGAATATATACATAGTTATGATGGATCATTTCAAGTTCTCATCACTGACATAACTACCAAGGTCACTAACTGCCATTTTAATATATTAATCCACTACAAGCTAATTGTAACAATGAAAATCCTTTAATGGACAATTTTAGCAGCCAACCATGAATAGTAGCTGAAAAATCTATGTTGTCTTAATTTTCTGAATCTATAGATATGCGAATACTAGACTTGCATCAACTCAGAAGCTCACCATAAACATCTATAAACTATAGATTGTTAGTTTAGGAATAATTCACACATGTACATATGAAGATAAGTTGATCCTCAGCAAGCACTTACCAAAGACAAACTCTACTTCTTGCCACACCTTTTGAGCAGAATTATTTTCTATATCAAGCTGCAACAAAATAAGCATTCCACATTAGCATGATTTATAAATGTTAGGATAAAGATACATGAGCCACTTGCCAATTAATTGGTCTGATCCAGTAATCAAGAAACCAAAAGCACAACTCTATTACAAAAACAACTCTATTAATAGTTTGGGGAGCCATTGAGTATCAAAGTGTTCAGGAAATGAATTTAAATATTTGATTCTTGGTTCTGTCATATTTTTTGTTTTGACTTGCATGAAGGTCAAAGAGTATCTCTGTTAATGGAGCATTGATTAGAAAGGCTTCCTCAGTATTTTCTGAGAATGTTAGAGGGAAATATTACTTTTCATTTAATGCCAAAAGATTCATATTAATGGGCTCTCTCCCAACATTGATTAGAAAGGTTTCCTCACTCCTTTCTGAGAATGTTAGAGGGAAATATTACTTTCCTTTTAATGCCAAAATATCCCTATTAATGGCCTCATCTCTCACTTTATTAAGTGTGCTGGAGCCTTTCATCATCCTAAAGAATGGACATCAGTATTATAGTTTGAAATCAAATAGACCAGGTATCAGATGGTAGACATATCATCAATTTTCTTGTTCTAAAACCTACCTGAAATGATGACATGTAAAGAGTAGTGGAAATGGCTGTTCTTAAGGTAAATAAATTTGGAACACTAACATCATCATTCAGGATGTTGACCCAAAATCAATTGACAAAAATGACTGGTAGAATATTTTTGACATCATATGTGCAATTAGCACTTTACTAGGTGCCTTTGTTAGTTAACATGTAAAAGCATTCAGTTACAAATTCATCGATAGAACTCACCTTTGAAAACCGGCTTACAAGGGGAGGGTGCTCATGAGCTTATAAACACATGGTGAAACTTATACTTAATCCATGTGGGACATTAGGATCATAACATACCACCACACTCCACAGCCGACATCCACGACAGCTCACTCTAGCAACACTGACCCGATAGTAGCCCTTTCTCTTTTTGGTGGCTCCACTCACCTATCAGTAATTTTAATCTAGCCTCTAGGTCACCCCCTCCGAGATCTGACCACAAAGCCGCAACTCATTCGAAGTGGTGGTTGGCTCTGATACCAAATGTTACAAACCCATGAGTAGAACTCACCCTTGAAAAGCGGCTTACAAGGGGAGGATGCTCAAGAGCTTATAAACACATGGTTAAACTTATACTTAATCCATGTGAGACATTAGGATCATAACACATTCCTCTTCTAAGACTCAATTGTTGTGGGGTCTGGGATTTAATCATTCAACAGTGACACATCCACAACTAACAAAATATGGGAAAAAGAATTACCTAGCACTGTAATCATGGGCAACTCAAGCTGCAAACTCATTGCAATCTAGGCCAAAAAAGGAGTACAATTTAGAGGACGCTTTAGCTGAAAATTGCATGATTAGTACTTGATGTCATGACGCTTACAACTTGTTTATTAATTTGTAGAAACAAGTAAAGATTCACCAACTATCCTAGGAATATGGAGAATGATGAGGATGTAATACATTTTTTCCAAGAAACTTGCAAATTTATTATTATTATCATTTACTTCTTGTTGTCAACCTACATTATTACACATTTACCCCTTACTATGGATATGTTTAGTAGACCGTAATAGACACTGTAATATAATAGTTATTCCTATGGTTTATTTATTCTATAGTTTAGTTATGGTTTTATTACAAAGAAAAGTCATTCTTTATGAATAACTATGTTTTAGAATGAGGAATAACTATTCCTCTCTAAGCGAGTTGTAAAAGTTTTTCCTTAGTAGGTGCAATAATTTGTAAAATTAATATATTTATAAACATACAAACTCTCCATATACATATAACAATTACAAAAATAAAAATATAATAAAAATATAACCTCTCTCTCAAATTTAAAAATTATTCCTTTTTAGGAAACATTGAATAGCTAAGATATTTCCTAATGTTACAACTTACAATCAAATGTATGAATATGTTTAGTTATTTCATTACAACAACTTTTATTTCTAGTAATAAAGATTATCATCACTGTTGTAACTCCATTTAGTGTACAAAATATGCCCTATGTAAACACTACTCATAGCAATCATCATCCTTAGTATCTTTAGTATCTACTGTTATTCTGCCAGTATAAAACCCTAAAACAAAGAATAATATACATACTCAAAATAATAAATTCACAGAGACGTGTTAACACTCTATGTACATATTAAAATTGACAATTGCATCTGTCTCCAGAAATTGTAAATTCCTCTTTCCCATTTTGGCAGTTAAAGATCCCCGAAAGCTGCTGCCTATTGAAAATGTTCTCAATTCCATTTGCATGGAATAATTAAAAGAGGTCCCCTCAGGTATGGGGTAGGGGAAGGGGGTTGGGAAAGCCAATCAAGAACCCAATGACAAACACCACAGAAAAATAATTATGACTGTTTGAATTCTATTTCATTTGAAACATGCAGTGATGGAAAAATAAATTATTTTTACACCACAATGATGAACTTTGACAACAAATAGCATCTAGAAATTACATCCTTAAAGAGTCAATGCAAGTTTATTCATAAGCAATAAGATCATACCACTGAAGGCATCAAACAAGAATATTAAAGCGGAACTTTAATTCATAAATATCAAATAAATCCAAGGCAATGAACCCTATATGTTGACCACGCCATGGTGGCAAATGAAAAGCACCAGTTCTATTAAAATAGAGGTCATACCGTTGTTTCCACAATAACAGCAAACAGATTCAGTATGAGAATGGAGGATATAATGTATCCAAACATAGGACTCCGCACAAAGCCTTTCAACTTTTTAGAGCAGGGTGAATTGTAGACTGATGGAAAATATTCAAAGCAAGATTTCTGCAACCAAGATACATAGTATCAAAGATGCAATATAAAGCTCTTTGTCACTTAAAAAGAAGCTTACTGATGTTTCAGATCTGGGGCATTTCGGACTTACACACTCTTCCTTCGGGAATTTTAGAGCAATGGCATTGCAAAGGTAAGAAAATTCATTTAGGTTGATCTACAAGTCAAAAGATGAAGTTCAGTAAACAAATCAGAGAAATACACATACAACAAATGATAGTAATCATAACATTTTTCTTCTACAATGTCCATCTCTAGTAAAAAATAGTTTAAAATACAAGGAAAAGAAAAACCAAATTTTATTGTTCTTTCAAATTATTAGGTTGCACCACTTGTAATCCTGTTGACCAAAAATAAGTTGTTTACCACTTGTAATGATTTGCATTCTAGAATTGGCGTTGTTGAAAGATAAATGATGTGAGAACACTGAATCTCAAGCAAAGGCAAAAACAGTCATGCAGTGGTAAGCAAATGGTAGACTTGTGTGAATGATGAAGCAAGTTGAGTTATCACACTACTTTCTTTACCCTTCCAGCACAACTAGAAGGTCAAAATTTAATATCAGGGTGTCAAAATTTTATTTTATTGAAGCCTCTATGTTAGGAAGGAAGAAAAGTGAGCGAAGCAAACAGAAAGGATGACATATTAGTAGATAACCAATTTTCATGTTTTGTAGAAGGGGAAAAAAAAGAATGAATAAGTTTCACCTAGCCCCACTATGCATCATCCAATTGATCCAAAACTCAAGAAGAGATCGAGGATCACAGCAGGATCCTATCTGATCTCTATTAACACAGGACTCAGATTACCTTAATCAAACAAAAGGATAATTCTTCAGAATTAAATATTCCTTTTGGATTTATTATGGGGAGGCCAAATAATGAGATGAACACAAAGGGTCTTTGCAATTTCACCAATTTATCTGCATCATATATCAAAAAAATTAATACAAGGGTATAATAATAATTAAAATTCTCTTTCTTCCTTATAATAATTCTCTTCTAACAACCAATGGCAAGTTTCATCCTTCTTCCAGGCTTCCATCCCCAGTACCAGACAAGGAAAAGTGACATCTCTATCTCTAACTTTGTCCTTACACATTTTAATCCATATTACAAAACAAAAAAATTTAGGTCCCACCACTAATCAGTATTCAGAAAAGGCTAGAGATCAATAACATATAGCAAAGTGTTGATTCCCGATGTCTAGGGTCTAGGCAAGAATGGATAATGAAACTCTGTCATAAGGCTAGATCATATTTAAGGATCACCTCTTTTTTTACTTGTTTGGATGTCTAGGCAACTAATAATTTTAATAAAAGAATTTGATCTGGTTACTAAGCACTAAAAATAAACAAAATTCCTAAAAGAGGGTGGGGTGGGGTGGGGGATATGCCCCCCCCCCCCCCCCCCAGCATTTAGGTTTTTGAGCATGCGGTGCATTAATATTTAGATGCAAAATATTGCCTAGGAACCAACAGTATAAACAACAGAATACAAAATTAAACCAAAAAAAGTAAATCTCACAGTCTCTATCCCTATTATATTATATAAAATAAAAATGATCTAAAATAAATAAATAAAATAAAAACTAGAGCAAAATATATCTCAGTCCCAGAAGGAGACAATGCAGGAAATACTGCAATGGGTTATGGAAGTTGGTTCTCAAAATTGACATCTAGGCCATGCATACTTCCCAAAAAGGTTATCAAAATTGAGATATCATAACAAATCTAAAACGTAAAAAATGCAATGGATTTAAGAAAACCTAGGCATGGAAGAGCAATACTCACCATAGTGGTAATGGTCAAGCAATCATGTTCTAGCAGAGAGAGAGTGGCAGAGCAACAAATCAGACAGAGAATGAAAAGATAAGAGGGTGAATGTGTAAGATGAAAAAGTTATACTTTGGATAGTCAGAGAGTATTAAATGGGGTATCATTGTCACTTTTGTAAAATTAAAAAAAAAAAAAAAAAAAAAAAAAGAAGAAGAAGAAGAAGAAGAAGATAACTATCCTAGTCTTGGGAATGTGAATACCCACATTTTTTCAAGTAAATCCATATTCCAATAGAAGTGGGGTTTTATGGGGATCCAAATTCCCTTGAGCTATTTGCATTCCAATAAGGAATCTTGAAAGATGACCCAAACCAAATGCCTTAAATGTATTTCTAGATATGGGAGGCAAGGATGTTATCTTGCCTAAAATGGAAACAAAATCTGCTTGTTATGAAATACATGAAGCACTCTACAACCAAAGTGTATTCTTCCTTATATTCATGAACATTACAAACTAAATATCGAAGTCTTATGTGCATTAGTAGGTGCTGTATACATTTGCTAGCAAACATATCCATGACACCAAAAACAGAAATGATTAAAAATTTAGCAAAATGACTAAATGTAAAATTTTTACACCAATGATGGATTGTTCAAACAGATGACACAGAAAAGTTATGAACACTAATAAAAAATAAAAATAAATATCACTAGAATTTAGTTTAGTCTATCCAAGAGCTTAAGTAAATGGACATACCTTGAAATCATGACTATCATCCAGCTCATCAAATATCAAATGAAATTCTTCTCTTGATATTTCTGGCAAAGTCCTACAAGAAATATATATAAGACATCCTTCAAGATTCACAAAATCAACATCACAAGTGACGTGGCACAAACCAGAACGAAGCAACAACAAAAGTAAATAACTAGAAACATAAAGATAGAGAAACTATGAGTCAGCACCTAGACTTTCTAGTAATCAGCACCTAGCATGAGAAAACTTCTAGGAGCTAGCACTTAGGGTTGGCTAGAGTCGACACTAGACCATTGGGATGATTTCAACTGAAATTTTGGTCATCAAAATAATCCTCCTCAAAAAGATTCCAACACCTTGTTATATAGACTGCTAAAGTCTAACTAACATAGGTAACCTTGATTGACTTATTACAAAAATACCCTAGACTAAATAATACTAACAAACCTAATTGGATACTAGGGCCTAAAATAAAATTCAATTGACTCCAATAAGAAATAAAACTAGATTAAAATAAATCTTTGTTTGTGCTTCCCACATCAACAAGCTAGCAGCACAATTAATGAAACCTATGATAAATACAAGAACCTTGATTTTATACAAAAAGCCGATCTCTTGAGGAAAGAACCAATGCAACAACATTTGAATTTTGAAATGCATAGGTTAATAGTTTCTTTGTTAGATCATAGATCCAATGTTGAAAAAAGGATTAAAATGATGAGTAGTTCTTTTTTAGATAATTGTTTGCGTAGGGTGGCGCATTAGTCTTATTTCAGATTCACAAAATGCCTTTGTTAAAGGTAGGTAGATTTTGGATTTTGTTTTAATTGCTTTTAAATGTATAGACAGTAGGTTGAAGTCAGGGGTGCCGGGGGTTATTTGCAAGTTGGATATTGAGAAAACCTATGATCATGTGAATTGGAATTTTCTTATGTACTTACTTAGGCGGTGTGGCTTCTCAGAAAAATGGAAAAGGTGGATTTTGTGGTGTATATAACTGTCAAATTTTCTATTCTGCTAAATGGTACCCCAGTTGATATCTTTGGAAGCACTAAGGGTGTTTGTCAAGGGGACCCACTAGGGGTGTTGGATACAGCTGCTATTTTGGGACAGTTTTCAGGCTTCTTAGTAGGTAATGCAGCTGGTACATTGCTTTACCGTGTCCCATCTTTTATTTGTAGATGATACACTTATTTTTTATGATGTTGATTCACATTATTTAGCTGCTTTGCATGGGATTCTTGCTAGATTTGAAGTGCTGTCAGGGCTAAAAATTAATTTGTTGAAGTCAGAATTGGTACCAATTGGTATCATGCCTAATATGGAGCATTTAGAGGAGATTTTGAGCTGTAGACAGTCTTCTCTTCCCTTGAAATACTTGGGCCTTCCATTGGGTGCTACACATAAAGAGGAGACAATTTGGAACCCTGTTTTGGAGAAGATGGAGAGGCGTCTAGTTGGATCAAAGAGAATGTATTTATCTAAAGGGGGAAAAGTAACTCTTATTAAGAGTACTCTATCCAGCTTACCTACTTATTTCCTTTCTCTCTTTCCTATTCCAATAAAGGTGGTTAATCGTATGGAGAAACTACAAAGAAACTTTCTTTGGAGTGGTATTGATGCTCCTAAGATTTTTTTGGTGGAATGAGCTAAGGTTTGTATGCCGATACAGAATGGAAGTTTAGGGATTCGACGACTGAGACGATTTAATTCTGCTTTGTTAGGCAAATGATTATGGAGATATAGAACGGAGAGAGATACCCTTTGGAGGAAGGTTATTGAGGCAAAATATGGGGATGGAGGGGGTGGATGGTGCACCAAACTGGTGACAGGGACTTATGGTGTTAGTTTGTGGAAATACATTAGAAGTGATTGGTTGGACTTTTCTAAATTCCTTCAGTTTGATGTGGGTGATGGTACTAAAGTAAAGTTTTGAGAAGATAAATGGTGTAGGGATTGTTCTCTTAGAGTCTATTTGGTTAGAGGAATGGAAAAGTAGAAGAATAGAAAATTGTGGGAGGATGGAAAAGTAGGAGGATAGAAAATATTTTATTTTCTCTCCTATTTGTTTAGTTGAGAATGGAAAAGTAGAGAGATGAAAAAAATAGGTTTCAATAAATTTACTCATATACCATTGTTAAAAAATGGTGCCCAATTAAAACAAAAAAGTGACAAATAACTACAAAAAAAGAGCAATCACCCAAATTTATTAAAAAAATAAAAATCATGTCCCAAAAAAAAATCACGTCCAGTTAAAAAAAAAATCTATCGCACCCAAGCCCTAGAAAATCAAAAGAAAAAAAGAAGAATAGGAAAAAAAAAAAAAGAGAGGCAATTTTAAAGAAGAAATTAAAAAAAGAAAGAAAGAAAGAAGGCACGCTTAGGCCTGAAAAATCAAAAGAAAATAAAAAAGAAGGCAACGTTGCTGCCTAGAAGAAAAAAAAAAAAGCCAAAGGCAACGTGACTAAAAAGAAAAAATAAAAATAAAGGCAACTTGAAAATGCACATGGGCATTTTTGTCAATCAAGAAAAAATTCATCCTCACTCAGTTTTTTCTCCATTTTGGAGAGAAAATATTTTGGTGGGCCCGAAGAGAAAATACCTGGGCCCCACCATTTATTTTCTTTCCTCTCCACCTAACCAAACACACTCCAAAAAAGTTCTCTCCTATTTTCTCACCAAAGTTTTCCATCCATCCTGTTTCACTTCTAAACAAATACACCCTTAAGGTAGCATTTTCAAAATTGTACAGTATTAGTCGGAATAAGGAGTCTTTAGTGTCAGAGGTTATGCAATTCTCTAATGGGCGGCTACATTGGGACATTCGGTTTCGTCGTCTTCCACAGGATTGGGATGAAGCATTGGTTGATTTGTTTTGGGATGTGCTTTATTCCACGAATGTACGGGGTGCTCATGTTGACAGACTTTGTTGGAAGCCAGCATTAAGTAGAGGTTTTGAGGTTCGAGATTTCTATCACTCATTATCTCCTTCTTTTGTTATTGATTTCCCTTGGAAAATGGTGTGGAAATCAAAGGTTCCTCCTAGAGTAGCGTTCTTTTCTTGGACTGCTGCCTTAGGTAAGATCTTAATTGCGGATAATCTTTGGAAGAGGCATATTGCAGTGATAGAGTGGTGTTTTTTGTGTAAAAGGTGAGGGGAATCAGTGGATCGCCTACTCCTTCATTGTCCT
The DNA here is from genome assembly GCA_023736055.1 of Quercus glauca. Taxonomy (NCBI): domain Eukaryota; kingdom Viridiplantae; phylum Streptophyta; class Magnoliopsida; order Fagales; family Fagaceae; genus Quercus; species Quercus glauca. The sequence continues at coordinate 28,914,344 of CM043322.1, forward strand.
ATAGCTTATGAGTTGTGGTCCATGGTTTTTTTGTTTGTTTGGTATTCATTGGGTTATGCCATATAAAGTTAGTGAGTTGCTAGCTTCTTGGCAGGCAAGTTTGGTAGGTATCAAAATATAGATTTATGAAGGTCTGTACAGCATTGCTTGTTTTGGTGCTTATGGTGGGAGTGGAATGCTAGATGCTTTGAGGATTGTAAACGGTCTATTCTTGACATTAAATCTTTCTTTTTCCGTACTCTCCTTGATTGGAGTGTAGTTTTGCCTTTTTATACTTGTTTTCCTCTCTCCGATCTTTTAGATCGTTGTAATCTAGGCTCTTGATTTGTGCCACTCTAGTACACTTCCAATGTACTTGGTTGGTTTTTTTAATAAAATTTTGTACATTACTTATCAAAAAAAAAGAAAACGAAAAGGCACTTTGTGTTCACGATGATGAACACAGTGTTTAAAACAATTACAAGCAAATCAAAAAGAAATTATAGCTAAATATTGGAAATCAAAAATGGAAGTACAATGCGTAAAACCCCAAACCCGAGACCAATCAAACAAAATCCTGATTAGCAAGGACTACAAATGATCTATAGAGCTCACAGCAACCTCAAAAGTGGGGCTGTTACACTCCCATCAAACTAACCACATCAAACATGCTAGTACCAAATTCCAAACATTTGAGGAATGCTTCCCCGACCAATTCTGCCACCTAAGCAGAAAAGATGCTACCTTTTCTTGCATCACCCACTGAATCCCAAACATCAGGAAAACTTCACTCCACAACGCATGAGAAAACTCGTAATGAAGCAAAAGATGCTCCACAATTTCCCCACAACATCGACAGTCAACACATGCAGCACTATTAACTAGGGGAAGTCCCCTCTTAACAAGGTTATCGATTGTAAGAATATGGAGCTGCTACCCATAAAAAAGAACAACACCCTTTTAGGGCCCTTTACACTCCAAATGCTCTTCCATGGGAAAGAAGCAGTAAGGCAGCCAAAAATATAGTTATAATAGGAATGTACATAAAAATAACCACTACTAGTCAAACTCCAAATCAAACTATCATCTTCTTCCCCCCTAGGAAACTTAGAATAAAGAAGCTGAAAAAGGAAAACGCATCCTCCAATTCCCAATAGTGAAAAGCTCTATAAAACTGTAAACTCTAGCTACTACCAAGGATGCACCTGCACGGATACGGGTAAGCAGTACGGCAACTTGACAATTTTAAAAAAATTAGGAAACGGGTGTGGCAAGGATACATATATAATTAATTAATTATATATATATATATATATATATGTACATAATTTCAAAGTTTACAAAATTAGTTTTATAACAAAAATATTATTTGTTTTTAAATAATTGTTAAAAAATCTATTGTAAGTATATTAAAGCCTAGCCAATATATATATACATATATCTTTTGTCTACCTAAATAATGAAAAAGGAATAATAAAAAGTTAAAACTCATAAAATAAAATTTTAAAAAGAAGTTGGACTAACTTAAGCACACGCGTACAAAATAAAAGGGAAAAAGGGGGAAATCATTAACCTATGCACACACAGACAAAACAAAAGGGCAAAAGGGGAAATCATCAAATGAAGAAGATTTGGGTTAGTTAGGTTGCATTTGGTATTATACTTTTTGGTACTATTCATGGGTCTCATTATACTATTTCAACTACCTTTAAGATTTATCTACAATACTTTCAGCAAAAAGTTTTTAATTTCAGCTAAATAAGCTGTTTCCAAACGGACTCTTAGTATTTTTTTTTTTTTTTTGCATGAGGTGTGTCCCAGCAGTGTCTTTGCCATGTCCTGGAAGTGTCAGGTCGTGTCCGATTTTAATAATAATAATAATAAAATAAAAAAAAGGGAAGGACGCATGCAACTGTGTCCCAAGTGTACGCCGTGTCCCGTACGCATACAACACGGGCACGGCAAGCAAATTGCCATGACCGTGCTTTCTAGGCTACTACTCTCCCCGTCTGGAGAAGAAATCAGCACATCACAAATCAAAGCCTCCATAGAAACAAAGCACACAAACAGATCAAGGTAAAGATCCTTTGGAGGAAGTGCCCACTCCCCAAGGATCGTACCAAAACCAAATATGATTGCCATCTCCCAACTCATAAACCGCAAGTGTGAAGAAGCCTTCCCCACCTGCTCTAATACTCCTCCACAACCCACAACCATCAATCTCTATATCAACTCTAGTACACCAACCCCCTCTGTCTTAACCATATTTGGATGCAATTACCTGACACAACAAATGGTTGACTTCATTCACGACGCACCATAACCATTTTCCTAGTAACGCTTTATTAAAAACCCTAATCCTCTGAATCCCCAAACTCAATAGGAGAGAAAATCTTGCTCCAAGCCACTAATGGGTGTTTGAATTCTTCCTCTAACGCCCCCTATAAGAAATCCCTCTAAATCCTCTCTATTCTATCAGCCACAAATTTAGGAACAGTGAACAAGGATAATAGGTCAAAAAGCTTGAAAAAGTATTTTTTAACAAAGTCAGTCTATGACCCTTCAACAAATATAAATGTTTCCAACCAAAAAGTTTCCTCTCAATTTTCTCTATAATAGGATTCCTGATGAGTAGTTTACTGGAGCTTCTTGAAGCTACCTGTCCGCTCATAGCGATGTCAAGGCTAAAAAGCAATAGCTAGTGGTTGTGGGATGTCTTGCCTTCAGGCTGCCTCCTAGATCCTTTCTCAAATCTAGGGTGGTATATCACTGTTTGTCCCATTTTTACAGTTAAATTTCATTTATTAGAATAAAAGGTTCAAAAAACGATTCAACAAATGGTTCAAACATAAACTATCCTTACACTTTAAGTGGCTTAAAAAAATAGTTCCATAATGGGACAACAGAAGGTGAAGAGGCTGTTCAGATATTATTTATTTAAGAGTTTTGATAAGGGTTTTGGATCTATGTTAGATGAGAGAACATGTAGATGTAGAATAAAGATTGAAGAAAACAATTAAAGCTTTGACTACAATTTTTCTTGTGCATTTTTACTTTCAAAATCAGCAATACACACATAATGAAGGTAATGATAATACCAATCATATAAATTGACAAGAAATAACGACATTAATTTCAATTTCGTCTTTTCAGAGGAATCAGGAAATTGTAATTGGATAACTAAGATTAGTTAGAAAGGCACAATTGCACAAGAATCTCCAATCTCAATACACACAAGAATTTGGATGAGAGTTTCTCAAAATAACAACAACTAAGTGCTTCCCACTCCTGGATAAGTTACTTTGAACTACAAGTGTATGAACTTGTATTCCACCCCCCACCCCCACCATTAAAACACTGGAAAGCAACTCATAAAAGATCTAAAATGGCATCTCCTTCCCCTAAGGGTGGAGAGTGGAATCACAAATTCAATCCCATATGTGTGCATGAGTTGTGTTCACCTACAAGTTCATTTATGGAAAATCAGAAAAGCCTCTTCTTGAGCTAGTAATATTTTTCAAGATCATTTCCAATCAATAAAAAAACCACAACCTATCATTGTAATTTGAAAAACTGTAGACTGGAAAATCTACACAACCATGTGAGATTCTTCCTGTGCCCCAGTATGACCCTATTGTCCTTTCTCTTGCAACTTACCGAGGACAATATAGTAGATTCCAAAGAACTTATTGTTCCTACCAGCAGCACTTTTAAAAAACATTGAATTAACATACTATATATTTCCCTGCCCACAGCCAGACTTTTTGGGTTATCTACTTTCTACTGGCATGCACTGTTCACACATCCCTCTAGTAGAAGATGAAAGAAAGAAGTTCCGAGCAGAAGAGATACAACTCAAAGTGGAAAAATATTATCAAAAAGTCAAAACCAGATGATTGTATAAAATTCCATTGCCCCATGCTTTTTAGGGTGTCATTGTATCCTGAAACTTTATTTATTTATTTATTTAAGAGAGGAGGCTGTTTTGCTTAGGGCCATGTTCAGTGACATAGGAGCCTTCCATTTCTTCCTATTAACCAACAAAATTTCAAAAAACATTCAACAATGTACGATAAAAGAAAATAACTATGAAAGCATGTCAAAGATAGTGGTGCCATTAATACCTGTAGTTATTCAGTTCCTCAAACAGTTTAATGCATTGCTCTTTATCAAGAAATCCAAGATTCTGTTAAAGCACAAAAAAGGGGCCAAAAAATAAATAAATATGTATGTCAACAATGACAAATGCAACCATATTTAAATGTAAAAGAAACTAACCAAAATCATTATAATAAAAAATAAATAAAAAAGGAAGTCATGATGCCATAAAACAAGGATGACAGCACAAGGGCTGTATTTTGAAAAATAAAAACGGGGGGAGAGGTGGAGGGGGGATGGGGGGGGGGGGTGTTATAATTCATTCGATATAAATATGAACTCATACATACTATAAATTCAGAGAGCACCAACATGTTAATGTCTATTGATATGTCAATGGATTCAACAGGTGTTATCAATTGTCTTTTATACAATACACAAATTTGTTAGATAAACAATGTCATTCGATAAACTCCATGAAACCTTTTCCTGAGCTCCATCAACTACAGCCACAAACAAGGCTCAAAATAAACTCTTAATTTAAAAGTTGTACTTGAGATTGGCATGCCTCTCCTACCATTTATTTCTGGCAGGAAACAGACTGTTGTGACACTTTCAAAATAAATGTCTTTCAAACACCTTCAGCATTATCACTTCACGAAAATCAACACTTGTCAAAGAAAATAGAATATCCAGTTCCAAGGCTTGAAATCTCACCAATTTTTTCTTCCTTCTGTTTTAACTAAAGTTTTCTGAAACACTATCCCAAAGTTTCATCATCAAGTGATTGGGCACTCTGTACCATCCATTTAGCTTTCATAAGCATTTAGGATCTTACATTCAACTCAACTCACCTAAAAAGACTACCAAGGTAATCATCAGCTCTAACTAGAGCCACATCCTCTATCACATTCTTGGAAATCGTATTTTAGCACGGCCTCTTGAATCTATCCATCTCCTCTTAGGCCTTCCTCTTCCCCTTTTGCTCCCTTCAATTTTGAAACTCACTCTATACCAAGGCATTCATTATTTGTCATTGCACATGACAGAAAGAGTTACCCTATCCTTAAATCTAAATGTTATACCAGTGAAGCACAGGGTGCTTTGAACTTTGAACTCCTAACCTCAAATGTTGAGGTACTTCTATAAGCACCAAGGATAACACGAGGCTATTGGGGGCTCAAATAAAATTTCTTCAAAAAATTATATATATATATATATATAAGTAATAGAAATTCATTAAAAAAGCACTATCCTATTTTAGGGATGTATACAAAAGAATGGCAGAAAAACAAGAAGAAACAGAGCATTTAAATTTTTTTTTTTTTTTTTTAAAAGGACCTGTCATCCAAATATACCACATTAGGCAAGAAGAACCTGTCATCCAAACTTCCCCACTCACAATTATTTTATTTTATTTTTTTTGATAAGTAATAATACTTCATTGAAAATAAAATGAAAGAGTACAATGAACCCACATACATAGACGGTGTACTACGGACACAACAAAAAGTCAATCAAAAAGATGCATGAAAAGTACAACTATCAAGTAAATCAGACAAAGAAGAAAAGCATAAACACTTGAAGCAATTATTCACTCAAAAAAAGTTTTGAGGAAAAAAAGCTTCAAGTCAGGAATCGATCTCTCACTCCCTTCAAAAGTCTGAGCATTCCTCTCCTGCCAAATACCCACATGAGGTAATAAGGGATCATGTTTCAAATCACAACTTTGCTGTGCTTGCTAAACTTGCTAGGCCAACTAGTTAGGAGCTCCACAACACCTCTTGGCATGACCCATTAATCTCAAATAGTGAAAACACCATATTCCTCATCTCTCTAGCAACAAGGCAATGTAGAAGTAAATGATCAGTAGTTTCCCCATCCCTCTTATACACATACAACACCAATCAATCACAACTATCCAATGCCTCCGCAAGTTATCAGTAGTTAAGATTTTCCCCAATGCTGCTTCCCAAAGGAAGAAACTAACCTTTGTTAGCACTTTAGGTTTCCACAAATTCTTCCATAGAAAAGACCGTTGAGCAATGGAGTGTAACACCTTATAGGATCTAATATCAAAAAACCTCCAGTGAAAGGATTTTAGCATTAGCTCATCCACTCCATCTCGTCTCAATAATCCAAAATATACCATATCCGTATAGGATTTAGAGTAGGAAGGTTGGATAAAGTGCCCTTTGTCAAAGTAAGTCAGCCCCCCATAAAAAGTTACATTCTTTTCCAACTAGCCAAACACCTCTCCATTACACTATTCCATAGATTTTTCTTTGAAAGGGGAACCTAAGCAAGACCCAAATATGTTATGAGAATTTAAGCTACCTTGCATCTCAAAATACTGGTCAAAGCTTCAATATCCGAAACATCTCCAACCGGAACCAATTCGGATTTCCCCAAATTTATCTTCAATTCAGATATAACTTGAAACTACACAAAAATTGCTTTGAAGTGCCACAATTGCTTTGAATTAGCCCTAAAAAGATCAAAGTATCATCCGGAAACAGAAGATGTGAGATCATTAATTGATTAGCAAAAAGGTCACCAACTGAAAACCCTAATAAGTAGTTGCTTCCCCCTGCTCTCTCCAACAACCTATTAAGCACCTCCATCACAATGATGAACAAAAAAGGGGGATAAAGGCACTCCCTGTCTCAGCTTGTGAGCTTTGAACAAAGCCACTTGGGATTCCATTCACAAGCATTGAAAAACAAACCGTGGAAAAATCCACTTCCTCCACCTAGAATCAAACTCACGTCGCTGAAGCATATACAAGAGGAAATTCCAATGCACATGATTGTAGGCTTTCTCCAAATCTATCATGCACAAAACCCCTGGTATGTTGTACCTTATGTGACTATCTAAACATTCGTTGGTAATCAATAGAGAGTCCATAATCTGTCTCCCTCTTACAATGGCATTTTGGGGTTCTGACACCCTCTTGTCTAGGACCGTTTTCAACCTATTCAAGCAAGGATCTTATAAACCCAATAATCAAACTAACAGATTGGAAATCCTTAATCTCCACCCGTGATTAATTACTTTTGTTCTACATGTGCAAGGCCTGCTCACTCCTTCACTACCGTCAGGCAGTAATTCATGCAAAGAATGGCGTTAGTGTTAATGTGTCTGACCATCCATGAGCTCAAATTAAATTGTTGGTCTGCTTCCTGATAGCAACTAATTGTTTTCCACAACACTCCTTAAAATTACATATAATCCAAGCCCTTGAACATGATGATTCCAGTGATGTTATTTCAAAGAAGACATAAGATGAATATTATTTTCTTTTGTATTTAAGTAAGAATATATCTCCCTCTAGTTTGGAAGTAAAAATTCCTTTTAAGATTTAAAGAGTACTACTTATCAAAAAGGTATAAAGAGTACCATCTAAATAGGATTGTCTCAAAGTCAAAAACAAAGTACAGAGATGAAAATTTTAATCAAAGACATAAGCAAGACACATCATTCAAAAGAAGCAGATCAAGAAAATTGGAAAAGCTTGTTGCCGAAGCATGCTTAGAGAAGATTTAGCCTATAGAGACAACTGTTCTTACATTTGTATCTATGAGATTAAAAGCTTTCTCTAGGATTCGTCTCCTTGTAGAGTCCATCACAGAAACTTCTTTTGCAAGCTACAACAAATAAGAGATGTGAACATATGTATTTGTATCCTTTCTTGAGGAAACAAGAAGAAACTAAACATAACTGTTTCTTGAACATTAAGTAGGAAAAAAATATACCAGCAGCTAAAATGAATAGATGAACATAGATACAATAGCTGTGTCTTATTGTCCATGCTTAGAGGCAACTTAAGAAGACGAAATAAACCATACCTGATCTTTAAAGCTGTCATATACAACAGCAAGAATCAAGTTGGTGACGAAGTAAACCCCCAATAGGACGTAAAGAACAAAAAACAGACAAAACCAACGCGAAGCCCTTCAAGACAATATAAATTGATGATACATTAGATCAAGGTTTATATGTCATCAACAGAAATTTCAAGACTTCAAAATAGAGAAATACCATGGAGATGTGACATGATTCCAACAAGTCCCCAGGAAATTACATAAATGTGGAAACAGAATAAGTAAAAGCAATAATAAAACTTCAGGAAATGTTGGGGAACTATAAGTGCTTTTAAAAGGGCAAAAGGGTGGGCAAATTACAAAAAGCCTTCTGATGTTTTGAAGAGTAACAGTGGCACATTTTACCATAATAAGACAGTACTTCCCTCAAGGTTTTGAAACAAATTCTAATACCCTCCAGGTTGTTGACCTACACTAACCACCCCCACTGCTGACTTTTCTCATCTTAAATATGCACTAGTCATTCTACTCCTGGCCATATTTAATGAACTATGAAACTATAAATGGCAAAAAATGGACAAACAATTTCAGTGCAAGGCAAGTATACGGAATTTCCCCTAAGAAGGGTATAATCCTAAATTTAAAAAGTCCAAAAAAGCAGAAAAAGGATACCGCATAAGGCAAACAGCCAATCAAACAAATTTTAAGTTTATACCAGGGAAGGGGAGCTTATATTGAGATAGCTAGATACTCTCAAAAGTCTGGCTATTTCCTCCCTGCTAGAAACCCTACAACAATATGGAAATAGCTTTCCAAGGAGTAGGACTTTAAAACACCCTTTATTACATGAACAAATAAAGCTTAATGTAAAAATTAGTAAATGCAATCCATAAGGAGATTTGACCTTCAAGATGGAAATTCTATTCTCAAACCCCAAAAAAGAGAGAAGTTATTACAATTTACATAGTTTCTCTAATACCATGTAGTCGGCAATGGTTGATTGTGGGTAATACCATGAAAACCAAGATGTCAAGCTTAGGGTTAAAAATTAATAAACCCTAATACACATGTATCATTTATAGGGTTAACTCCACAATAGAAGATGACTCAATCACCCATCCAACTTAAATAATATTACTCATAACAATTTAATAATAAAAAAATAAAAAATAAAAAATAAAATATATATATTACACATAACAAGTGTCATATTCTGATTTTGTTTCAGCACTCCAATATTTGGAATTCTATATTAAAAATACTATTCCCTACCAAATCACTCACTTTCGTACTAGTGGAGCAACCTCAAGATGACCACTACAGTAACATTAGTAATAAAAAACCATAAACACCTACAAGATTCGAACCAGTTCAAGATTAGATAACTTTACAAGACTAAATTCTTCAAGGAAAAACTGCCAATGGTATCCTAAAATCTAATCTTTTGGCAGCTTAATGGGTTTCTCTTATGTTGCTTTTTAGATTCTATACCATAGTATTCATGTTGATGCCTAGGCACATCATTTAATTCTCAAATGATAATCACATGAAGAACACAATAAATGAAAAGATAAACAATCATGTAGTACTAAGGCTGCGTAAGCACACGATGAAAATCCAGAAGCTTCTTGGTTACAAAACCCTTGGCGCACAAACGCAACAGCTTCTTCTAGATAAAGATGAACTAGGGCAAATTGTTTTCGATCACAATTTGAGTGAATAATCACTTTGCATCAAGTTGCTTCACCTTTGACGGTCCTTAAAATAATCCTTATATATTTCTAAAGTTGTGAAAAAAGAAATCCTACGCAAATAGCTTGGACATGCCTAAAAAACAGATCTAAAAATCTGAATTTCGTAATTCTCGATAGATACAGCTGTTGAGTTATCTGTTGAGCTTCAAATATTAAATCTCGATAGATACATCTGTTGAGATATCTGTCGAGTTTTAATGAATAGCACTTCTTTACTTGATTCTTGGACAAATTTGCATGGCTTCAATACTTGGATTTGAACTCTTGTTCCTTGAAGTATTAAACACATCCTAGATCTACCCAATTACAAGTAAACTGCGTTTTGTCAAAAGATTAGTCAATTCTATATGACATATGTTCTTAACATGTTCCACATATGTCCTAACAGATCCTGCAATGATAAATCAACCAGTTGTGCCATCACGAATAGAGTGTGCCACATGGAAGACCCATGTACAATTAGATTGGACACCAATTTTTTTTTTTTTAAATTTTTTTTTAAATGACATATCAAAGAAGGGATTAACAGCTTCAAAATGATGCATTATTTTCATGCAAAGAACAGCAACAATTGGACATGTTCCAGTTCAGTAATAGCAAGCCAGAAATTGAACAACATTGCAAAAATATAAAAGGAAAAAGGTATCTAAATCACTCCTACTTACTTGTACGCTGGAATCCAAACATCTGGATTGTTGGATGTGGTGAACAAAATAAACATCTGATACAGTGTGGTGCCATACGAAGTAAATACCATTTTCCCTTGTTGGGTATCTTCAAACATGACATAGGCTAACCAACTGGAAAACAGAAGAAATAAAAGCCCTAAAGCCTGCAATTCAAGAAAAGCAGTCAGCAATAAGCATGAAAACTAAAAGCATTAAGCAGTATGTATTTTCACAACTAAACAATGGATTAAAATGGAACAGTTGCAAATGAAAGTGAACGATCCTCCCAGAGTCACAAGCAAAAAGTAAATTTTCTTGTAAGAAATTTTATTAGAGAGAGAAGACCTTCAAGTACAGATGAAATAGACAAGATTCCACTAAAAAATTAAAATGTAAGACTAACAACATCTATAAAATCTACAAAAGGAACAGAGTCCTGCCAATAGCAATTGACCACTCATACAGTAAAACTGATGCAGTCAAATTTGACACCATTGAGTTTATGATTATTTATCTCTACAAATTGTTTATAAACTAGAAAAAATTGTAAACTCAACAACAGTAAAGATAATGTACAACAATAAGATAGTAAAGATACCAAGACGTTTAAGTAGGTGCCTAGTATTCCAGTCAAGATGAAGATGGTCGCTCGTAATTCCCTACAAACAAAAAAGAATGAGAAGACATCAAATTAATTTAACATAACATAAGTTGTTTAGCAATTTTTTGAATATATATATATATATATATATATATTTCTTACTTATAAAAAAAAATAGTTAAATTATAAAGATATGCATGCACATCATGACATGTAACATGTAAAGCTATCTACAGTGATTATGCAAATTCTGATCCCAAAAATTTGATGTCGCCAATGGTTTATAGCTGCATTTAATTAATATTCTGGCCTTCAGACCATCAAGACTTAATTATGGCCTCTGAGTATGTATCACAGATCCCACTTCTTTTAATCAGGGAGTTCTTTGTATTAAAGTTTTTTTTTTACCCTTCATTGTCAGCATTGAGTGCATATCTCAAACTGAAAAAGTCTTATACCTATTGGTAAGGTTCAAGTATGGGGCATGATATTGCCATAATGATTCAGGGAAAATTTGCCAATTCATTTCACCCTAACAAGATACTTCTTTGCACTGGAATTTTTTTTTTTTTTTTGGGTAGAGCTTTGCACTAAATTGATTATAACTGAAAACTTTATTCATTAGTACCAAAGAAACAACCTGCCTTACAGCAAAGATACAGAACTAAAACAATCAGCAAATTCCATTTCACAGATTTTTCAATTCAACAGAATAATGTCTTATGTTCAAAGTACAATTTCAAAACTTTTATCATCTCAACTCTAAAGATAAGATCAATGATTTCTTGTGTATTTGGATGGTTGTGTCTGCCCTTCAGGTTTCACCTAGTAGTCTTTTATTGATTATCACCTCACATGCATATATGTCCTAAGCAAAGACAGTCTTCAAATAAAACAGCTTTATACAATTCCAAATCTTGCTCCATATAGGAATAACCCTTACTCCATAGTTCATTTTTCATTTAACTGCTCTTAGGTCTTCTCGATTATAACTCCATTCACGTGAAGTCTAGCGATGATTTTTTTTTCTTAATAAGTGATAAAAATCTTAGTAGAAATGGTAGAACAAGTACAAAATGGGGAAAACATTAAATCCTCCTCGACAAATTACAACCAAAAAAATAAAAAAGAGAGAATCACAATGGTATATGCCTATGATCAGCATCCAGCCATACAAGGATAATACAAAATGAATTTTAAAGATGTTCCATTAAACTTGGAATCATGAAATGTACTGTTATTTCTCTCCCACCAAATTGTCCTCATAAGACAAAGTGAAACTACCACCCAAACCACACTTCTCAATGGCAAAGAGATCTCCCTTTCCAGCCCACAAACATCTATATTCATTGTGACCACCCATTGCATCTCGAATAGAGATAAAGCTAATAATCATTACCAATGTCCCACAAGAGATAAAGCTAATGACCACTATCTCATGGTGAGCAACCTACCCATCAATATTGCATTCAGTACTGTCCACCAAGGCGTGGCGAGAGAGTGAGATACAAATCTCTGGACACATGACCAACTAGAAGCTTGTCAAATGATAACATTCCCAATAATGGTCTCATGCTCACCCACCATCAAAGAAACCACCAGAAAAGAGGCACCACCATAAAATTCCTCAATCCCAGCTAGGAGAGAGAATGAATGAAGAGGGAGGTTTTTTTTTTATGATAAGTAATTAAGATTTATTAATATAATAAAATAAAATAAAAGAGACACCCAGTACACAAGAAGTATACAGGGGTAAACAAATCAAGAACAAAAATTACATGAATAAAGTAAATCAAGAAAATAAGATAAGGATTTGTTTCCCAAAGTTGACAACCAATCCAATAAGGTTCTAAAGAAGAATAATTAGGCCTGGCATGGATCTCTCTTTATCTTTAAAGTATCTACTATTTCTTTTCCTCTAAAGACACCACATCAAACAATGGGGAATGACCATCTAGATATGTCCATTTCGATGACGACCAAACCGATCTTGCCAGGAAGCTAGGAGCTCAACAACAAACTTTGGCACAACAAAAATTACTCCAGATAAGCCCAAAACCATAGACCATCGATCCTTAGCCACCAGAAGGAAGAGATAATCAACAGATTCACCATTCACCTTGAAGAGGGAGAGAGACATTGAAAGGCATTTGAGGTCCATTAGCAGCTAGGTGAGGAGGAGCTAAGTTAGCTATTTAATTGATTTGGCAACATTTGATTAAGCCAACAGGACTATATTGGAAGAATTGCACTATGGTAAAATGCAGGATATATGATCCCTGGACAGGGGATGTATATTGTTAAAGATTGACATGATTATTAATTTTGGGAAGTCTTTGTCAAGGAAATTAGAGTCTTAGCATACTATAATATTTCTTGGGAAAGTTCTAGAAGCTTCCTATCTGTTTCTAGGGCATCTAAAGCCGATTAAAAGTTCCGGTATAAGTATAACACAGAATCAGCCTTAATGATAATTAAATGCTGAATGGCATTTTGAAAGAGCTTTTCTCCTCCCATCTCTCTCTCCCTCCTCTTCTCTCTCTTCTCTTATATATTATAAGTAGAAGAGTCACATTGTGCTGTCACCTCATCTTCATTCTTTTCTTTCTTATTGTCCTCATTCTCTTTCTTTTCTTACCATTTAAAAAGGACTATCTTGATTTCTTGTTTTAGAGGACCCTACCGCAATTTTTTCATTTCAGAGCATAATACCTCGGGAAGTATAAGTTCATAAGACTTAACCTCTGCAAAATCAGTGTACGAGCCCGTGTTTCCATACATCTAAATTCTAGGCATGCACACACACACACAAAGATATGGGTAATTAAAAAAAAAAAAAGGTTTTATCACACAGTACCTAAAGTTCAGCATGAAAAACACAACTCTAATATATGGTGCAATTCTAAAAGGAAGATAATCAAAGCCCACTGGAGACAAATAGACAGCATAAACCAGTATATCAGCAACCCAAATTAAGAGCAAAGCCACCTGAAAAAAACAAAAATGGAAATTTCACAATCAAACTAAAGGAACAGAATATTACAACATTGAACTTTCAACAGATAAATCAGATATACGTCAGCACCAGACTTTTTTCTTCTCCGGCCTACATATAAAAGGGTCAACATATGAATTGCATTATAAACTGCAAGATCATATGATCTCAGAGATACACTGTTTCTTATTCTGGTCCAATCATTGTGGATGCTGTTGATGTTTTTGTTGCTGCTACTACTCAAAACTAATCCAAAAATTAATGGAAAGAAAATTTAGAAATTAAGAGGCGACATTTTACTTTCTATCAAGGATATTTCATTGCTTAAGACTTCTTTTCATTATCAACAAAATATGCATTTCGATCTATTCACAGCTTAAATCGTAGACCATTGTTTTGGGCCTTCATCCAAATCATAGAAAAACAATATATAATTTTTTTTATATATTGAAGGCAATTTCAGGCTGTCTTACATGGTCAATACTTTAACCTTGATCAAACCAACTCCTGCTAGGAACTCTTTCTATTAGATCCACTTGCTAACTTTTTTTTTTTTTTTCAAACTACATTTCATATGCATTTATCATCAAGTAACTATCATATGAAGAAATCAGATTTGTTTTAGTAAGTAAAGATTTTACTAAAACAGGGCACACCTAGTACACCGGAACTGGAAATATACAAAAGAAATGCAAACATAGTTATGATAAAAGTGCATAAGGTGCAAAATGGTCACTCAAGAAGCAACATGTGCACTTAAAAAAATGCAACCAAAATAAGAATATGAACATGGATGATAGAGAATACAAGTAAGGATGAGGTTAAGTCATCTCAATAATAAGAACATATTCAATGAACCAAAATGCAACAATATCTAGAAGCATTTCAATACAAACTAAAGGTGAAAGAAGATCAGAATGACAACCAAAGAGAAAATCCACTGAAGCAGCATGAAAAGATAAGTGGTTAATAATACAACTAAGAGAGAATCAGCTAAATAACTAAAGAGGTCAATCTCACAAAAGATTTATTTTCTTTGGTGAACTTATCAGTTATTTGAGTCACAAATTTAAATACCTAGTACAAGATATATACAGAAGGTTCTGATTATCAAAAAATGCTTCTTGGTAAAAATTAAAAACCAGGAAATCACTTTCTTTCACTTTTTGGTAAGTCTGAAAATAACTACACGAGAAAGAATCAGGAAGTACCTTTAATCGATTAAGAAGACTTTTCCAATAAAGAAGGTACCCTTCATATGAAATTGGAAAGAAGGTATGTATCGCAAGTATGAATACAGATATGCCCTGCATAAGAAAGCAGAAACTAATGAAACTTTCAAAAGATTGTCTCTATAATATATCAAACCAAGGAAACTAGTGGCACAAAAAAAAAAAGCTGAGATGCTCAAATAAACCTTAGGGATCTAGCAACATGCCCAAAATTAAACATTCTGTAGTTCGAGTACAAGATTTATGTACCACCTCAACACCATGTATCATTTCTAAGACTAACCAGACTATAAATAACATAAATCCTTGACATGCTATGTATTCAATCAACACCTTCTAACACTAGACCTAATATGATCGAATAACCAAAAAAATCCCCCCTAGAAAACATCATTAACAGGTTATCAGTATTTGATAATGATCACCTACCCACAATCCAACATCCATTAACAAAGATACAACAAATGGCCATGCTCTTTATTTATTTTTTATTTTCTGTGATTAACCAAACTACATACCCTTCTCATAATGGGTCAAACCTGAGACTTCTGATCAAAGAAGACAAACTGAGGATTTTGTTCCTTTAAGACAGATTTTTAAACAGGTCTTACTTACTGCCATTATCAAAGAAACTTTCAACAATTCATCATAATATTTTTCAAAAGATCAAAATTTCACTTGTAATTTTCTTATCAAGTCCAATGACCATCGACTCAAATGGAACTTCCTTCTCTTAGAAGTTTGGCTGGAGAGTTTTGGCTGGACGGTGATGTCATGGATTCAAAACCTACTGATCGTAGTTAACTCACCAATCAAAAAATAAATCTTATCAAAAAATGAAATTTTTGTTGCAATGCTTTTTGGAACATGAACAAACTATAAATTCATATTAAACATTGAAGTTTCTTATCCAAATAGTAGCAATGTAGGACAGATACTTAAATTTGCATCAGTTAGAAATATCCAACACAATTTGCATCACTTATAAATATCCAGCAATTCCTCAAAATCTTTTTTTTACTTTTAAATAATGAATTTTATTGAGATCGAACTGATAGAGTCACCCAAGTATACAGGTGTATAAAACTAGGGGCCATACAATCAAGCATGCAAATTACAAAGATCTATCAAATCACAAACCAAACATAGAGAATAACTACACACTACTAACATCCAATCCAACAAGGTTTTAAAGAAAAATTATTTAAGATTCGGCAAAGTTCTCTCAGAATCCTCAAAGCTCTGGTTATTCCTGTCCCTCCAAAGGCACCACATCAAACAATGAGGGGTAGCCATCCAAATATAACCATTTTTAGGCCTACTAATTTGGAGAGTAGTATTTATAAAATTCTGGTCAAAGTTTGGGCAAACAGATTTAAGGGGGTAATGGGAGATATGGTGTCTAACACTCAAAATGCATGTATTCAAGGAAGATAAATACTTTACAGTATCTTCTTTTTTTTCTTTTCTTTTTTAATTCGATAGTTACAACAGGGGAGGCAGGATTTGAATCCTGGATGTCTCCATTGGAAATACTTGATACTACCTTCATAGCAAATGAATGGTTAAATAGTCTTTTGAAATCTGACAATCTGTGGGTTTTGTGCAAATTGGTCTGAAAAAGAATTATGACCATGTCAATTGGGATTTTTTGATTTATTTGTTAAAAAGATGTGGCTTTGGGGTAAAAAAGAGGAAGTGTATGGCATTTTGTATTTCCACATTCAAATTTCTTATCCAGGTGAATGGAACCCCTAGTGGTTTTTCAATAGCAATGGTGGCTTATGTCAAGGAGATCCCCTTTCCTGTTATTGTTTGTGGTGGTTGAGGCATGAGAAGGATGTTAGGAAAAGCTGTGTTAAGGGGATTTTTGAATGGCTTTACTATTAACAATGAGACATAAATGGCAATATCTCATCTCCTTTTCATTAACGATACACTTATCTTCTGCAATGTAAACTCAATCCAACTTTGCTATTTAAGATGTGTCCTCATTTGCTTCAAGGCAGTTTCAGGCTTGAGGATCAATTTAAGTAAATCTGAAAATGTGCCAATTGGAGAGGTAATGAATGTCAAGGAATTGGCAATTAATTTCGGATTACATGTCTCATCCATTCTGATGAAATACTTTTGCCTTTGGGATCTCACTTCAAGGCACATATGTGATTTCATTACAGATAAAATGCACAAGAGATTGACTAGCCAAAAGAAATGGTACTTATCAAAACGGGGGAGACTCTTTCTAATCAGAAGTACGTTATCTAGCCATGCAACTTATTTCTTATATTTATTCCCATTGTATGTAAGAGTTACAAAAAGGTTGAATAAAAATTTTGAAGGGATTTTCCTTAGGGTGGGATAGGTGAGGGATTCAGTATTCTAAAATGTGGCCACAACTTACTATGTGCCTATTAATTTCCTAAACACGAGTTTATCATGGTTTATTTAAATTATATAATAAATATTACCCCATGAATAATAAATTTATGTTGATACCACACATTCCTGATGCAACCAACAAATAGTTCAAGAAAAAAAACAAGAGTAAATGTCAAAATATTCTAGAATTATGATCTGGTTTTGACGTGCAGCCTCTTGGATCCTTTCATAGGCTACTTTAATTATTAGTGACTGTATTAGAGAATTAAGTTTAGGATAAATTCCACAATCCACCCCTGAGGTTTGGAGTAATACCAACTAAGTCCTAGACATTCTAAAATTGACCAATTTAATCCATAAAGACTATTTTGTCCCTAAACACTACTAAACAAAGTTAACCTCCGTTAGTTTCTCTCTCTTCTCTCTGTCCCTCTATTACTCTTCCCTCTTCCCTCTTCCCTCTTCCCTCAGTCTCTCTCCTCAGATCAGCCATAACCGCTCCTCAGATTAGCCACAACCACTCAGATTAACTACAACAAGAGCCACAACACAATTTTACTACCCATACCAAAACCCAGTCAAATCTGCTCCAACAATATCCAAATCCTCCAACACATAGAAAACTCACCACCACATCAAAACCCAAAACCACCCCCATTGCAAATTCATTCCATATTGGAACCCACCACCACCATCACCGGCCACTAAACCCAGCAACCACCACCGGCCACTAAACCCAGCAACCACCACCGGCCACAAAACCCAGTGACCACCACCGGCAACAAAACCCAACCAAACCCACATCAATAAAACCCAAATCCAAAAATTCCAATCACCTCACTGCAAATCCACCCTAGATCAAAACCCATAACCACCTCCATTTCAAATCCACCCCAAATCAGACCCACCACCTTAAACAACCACCGACCACAAAACCCAAATAAAAAAACTCAAACCCACCACAGATCGGAATCCACCACCACCAAAATACCCACAACAAACCAGAACCCATCACCGGCAACCAACAACCACCATAATCACGATCCACAACCAACCCAGACCACCAAACCCATGCACCACTGCCGTTGCAGAGAGAAGAAAGAGATAAATGAAAAGGGTGAGTCAAAGAGAGGAGACTGGGTCAGGTTGGAGAGAGAGGCCTGAGAGAAAAGAAGAGCAGAGTGCTGAGAGGTAGAGCGGACCTGTTGCGTTTGAGAAAAAAAAAAAAAAAAAAAAAAGGTAAAATGACTAACGGAATAGCTAACGGCGTTAGGGATAAAAATGTCCTCAGGGACAACATTGTCTTTTTAGTTGATATTAGCACAAACCTCTGGAGTGGTTTGTGTTTTAAATAAGATTTATTAGAATAAGGGGAATCTAGTATTTTTTTAGATTTTCTGGAATGGGCTGTACTACGGGCCCATTTGTCTAATTACATGCTGATTCTTTTTCTATTTGATTTAGAAGTACTTAATTACTCTGCTTTGTTATTAGGATTCTTGGTCCTTCTAGATAAGAGGTTATTAGTACTTCGTACTCCTTTCTACAATTGGGTTGGTAGTAGCCTATGCTGAACAGAAGGGGCTTTGTCCTATAAACTAGATTCCTAAATAGTTTTCAAACGATTCCATTTTAAATAATTATTATTAAAATTATATTTTTTTTGCAAATTTTGCCATGCCAATCATGTTCAACCAACTCCAATGGTATTCAAAAGAATAATACAATAGCAGCATATGTCATCAACAGTCTAGAGGTCATAATTCCTCTAAATATCTAACTCTTACCTCATAAATAAGAGACTCCTCACCAGTTAAGTAGGGCAACTGCCCAAGATAGTAGTAATCCCTATCATTGCAAGAATCTGTAGAATAGTTGGTACACCACAAAGGTTTCTGCACAGAGTTTAGAAAGTTCAGAATAAATAAAATACCTTGAAAGGACTACCATGGTTTACCAAAATTAAAGGGGAAAAAAAAAAACCAACCTCTAAGAAATTTAGGATTATCATTGCAAAATAATTGAGGGACCAAATGAAATTAAATTGAATAAAAACGAAGTAGGATTTTGCAGCAGTCTGGAAGTTTGATTGATCAAGAATTTGCTCAGGTAAACCAATACCATCTTCAGCCTGCAGAAAGCATTTTCAGCCAATAACCAATAAAAAGTAATCATTTGTTGGAAAATTTTGAGAATAAGAATATTAAAGAAGTAATGACTGAAAATCTCAAATAATGTTATATAGTTGTTCAGAGAGAGATATGGTAGACAAGGCTAAAAATTTCTATTTGTTTCCTTCTTGGTTACACAATTTGTAAGTCTTCCAAATATCACAAAATCCAATGTAAAACAAAGGACATCTTATAAGGATAAAAAAAAATTAAAATTAAAAAAGAGATGCACATCAATGAACTTCTTCTTTGGTTAGTTACACACGTTAACAGAATTACCAATGTATGGTAAATGGAAGGACAATATTTGAGAAAGTAAAAAAAAAAAAAAAATATATATATATATATATGGAAAATACTAACAAGTGCTTTTAAAGTACTGGTTAATAATCCATTTAAAGAAAATTTTTATAGGAAATAAAAAAAATAATTAATATTGTGGGGCCTCAGATATTTAACAACTCCGGCCCATTTTACATCAAGCCCAAGGTCCGCGCCGAGGATAAGCAGAGCCTGAGGATAAGCGTACGAAACCCAAGTCATCAAGAGACCTCGCCGAGGATGCTCACGTCCTCGGCAAACCGACATTGATGGTGGGAAGCTGTCACTCACTCATTAAACGCACGCCGCCAACACTCTGGCCACATTAATGGCGAATTGACCAACAAACAGTGACGCCTTGGTCACTTCAACTAACAGAAAGCCTGTAAAAGCGGCTAAGGGGATAAGTCCTCTGATACAGATTTCAAATAACCGACAAATGGACGGCAATGATCAACTAAATAAAACTATATAGTAGGTAGAACCTCCAGCATGAAGGAGGACCCCAAAAGGAGACATGAAAAAGGGGGTTATCAGGGTGCCCGAGAACAACCCTTGTGTTTATCAGTTCTAAGAAAAGAGAACCTCGGACTGCGCCGAGGACGAACCTGCTTCACAAACACTTAGGCAAAATCATTATAAAGATCTTCACAAACACTTAGCCAAAGTCATTGTGATTATCCTCAAGAACATTTAGTCAAATTCCTTTGCTATTATTCCTATGAATTTCACGTCATCCATTACTTGCTTTGCTAGTACTTAGCCCTTCTACCCACATTCTACAAATTTTATTGTTTAGGATCCAACACTATTTGAGATTTGAGTCCCTACAAATATTTTGATAGTTTTTTTTATTTCCTACAAAAGTAATATTAAAATTTTCTTAAAATGGATTATTAAAGAGTGCCTTAAAGGTACTCATTAGCATGACCCTATATATATTACCAATATATAGTAAATGTCAAACATATTACCAATATATAGTAAATGTCAAACAGATTAATGTGCCACCCCTTCTATGATTCTATCACCACACATTACAAGAAATTAATTTTTTTCAAAATCAATTTGAATTCTCGTATGACTCGTCTTTTTCATTTTCTTTTATGGTAAAAGCTCAAATTAACTTGTCTTTATGGAAACCTACTTTGAAATTCTTAAGACTAAGCCCATTTGAGGATCGTTATTAAGGATTATAAAAGATTTAGCATTTATTATCTCAAAATTTAATTTTATAACATATAACATGCTACTTTACAACATATTCTACGTCAAAACTTTTATTTTTTTTACTATTTTATTTAAATATTATTTCTTTATTATTTTTTAATAATTTTTATTTTTTCTCTCTTCCTGTCTCTCTCTTTCTCACAGCACTGCCGGCGCCACACTACCGCATCCACTCACCACCACCACCACTGGTATAACAAAACCCAACAGCCACCACACCCAACAGCCAATAGCCACCTCACCCAGCAGCCAACAACCATCACAAACCCATCACCCACAAACCCACCACAGCACAGCCATAGCCACCATCACCGGCGGCACCCACAACCTCTGCAAATCGGGATTCCCACCACCCAAAACCACCAATCAAACCCAGTACCACCACAAATCACAAACCCATGTTAGAAATCATAGACCCAAAATTAGAAAGAGCATATTTTTGAAATTTCCCATCCAAAATCAAATCACAAAACCCACACAAACCCAGCCATGCTCGCCGAACCACCGCAACCCAGCCACCCCGATCAACAGCAGAGACCCACAAACCACAAACTCGACCTCATCTTCTTCACGGTTTCGCCGAACCACTACCACCATGGTTTTCAGTTGTGGATGCCGGTGAATGAAGAAAAGAGAAAAGAAGTGAGACCAGTGAGAGAAGAAGACACCGGTGAGAGAAAAAGAAAGAAGAGTACAGGGAGAGAGATGAGAGAGCAATAAAAAAAAATTTTGATAAGATTTGAGCTACAGTGCGATCTTATTTTTTAGAGCGGCAATGTAGCAACATTACAAAAATTGATGGAGTAGCATTTTATGTTTTCAGATGATAAAAAATAGCATTTATAGAATTTACAACCTTTGTCGTGAATGCTATAATGAAATAGACTACAAAAATCAGTATTTAGAACCTAATGTACAGGACTATATCTAAGTTTTATCCCACTACATATATTATCAAACACGAACCCATTTGAAAATTCACCTCAACATCACCAAATCACATCTAAATCCTCCAAAATTCCACATCCAAAACAAATAAAATAAGCCTAAACAACTATAACTACAATCATTCATTACATTGTTACATAATTACCAAACGCAAAACCCATTATTAAATTCACCATTAAAAGACAACTACATTCACCAAAACTCTAATCTTAACACACCCCAAAAAATAAACACTTTCTTAAAAAGGGAAAGAAGATGAATTATTGGATACATTAAAAAAGTGAAAAAAGTGAAACAGAGAATGAAACGAACCAGATCAACGAGAGCAGCAGCCTTTTCAATATTCGAGCCGTAAGCAAAAGCCTCAGAACGATTATGGTGCTCTCTCTTGCGACCAGCCGCAGTAGCTCTACTGCTTTCTCCGCTTAGCAGAGGCTTCTCCATCTATAAGAGACAAATGAAAGCTGAAACCAAAATGACAACTGGTTTCAATTCAAAACAACAAAAGCAGAGAAACCGAGACAGAGACAGAGACAGACAGAGAGAGAGAGAGAGGTGGTGAGACAGTTATGAAATGAATCTTCGTTACTATTAAATAAAAGATGTCAAATGTGTGAACTGTCAACTTTGGCTTCTGTGTCGGGTTACATGAGATGGTTTTTTCTGTTTCCGTTGCATGCATCTTGCCCCTCACATGGGGTAGTTTTTTTCCAGGTTACATGGACTCGTTGAGTCGTGTTCCCATTGATTTAGGATATCTTGTACCCGGCATATATGCCGGGTAACTCAGAAGGAGGTGGGCCCCACAGTGTGTGGGTCCCACCTCCTTGTGTGGTACCCGGCTTATATGCCGGGTACAGGATATACCCTCTCGTTCCCATGGGCTACCCCTCATTACTCTCTTTGAATGGCAATGTTTATTGAGCTCAAATTGTGATATGAAGCCCCGATTTTGTTGCAAAGTGTGTGTACGGTTGTGTGTAAAAACAATGGGGACTAATATTTAGGACTATGTGCATTTAAATAACTGATTTTAGTTTTTTTGAAAATATATATGAGTGAAAAAATGTGTAAAAATACGTATAATATTGTTTAAAAACTGAAAATATGTGTTTAAAATAATGTACTAAACAATCTCTTAACCTCTTGAATTACATATTTTTAACATCAGAAAGAAATGAAATTAGTTAGAAAAGTTTCTTGTGGATAATATCCGTTTAGTTTCACTTAGTTTTCATTAGCTTATTTGTTAAAAGTGAAACAAAAATTTTAGTTTAACCTATTTTTAAAAAAATTAGTTTTGTTGCTTTTTTAGAAGAAATGTGAGATAAAAAGCAAAACTTTGGGAGGTGGAAGCTAAGAGTTTAGGTATCTTTTTAATAAATCTATTATTATGTTACATTATTTCTATTTTTGTTGCCTTACACTAAATTTATTTAAAATAAAAACCTAAATATAATTTGACACACTATTTATTTTTAATCATGTGTCATGAATGGTCATCTTTTTTATATAAGATAGAAATTCTACTTTAGTCAAATTTAAGTTTATATGCGTGTGAAGCTTCCTCTTGAAAACTTGAATTTCGACCTTTGCCCTTTACACCCTTACAAGAATTTTATATTTGTGGAATGACAATCACGCGCGTGGTGTTTATGAATGGTCATTTGACCACCAAAGAAATTTCTCCAAGCATACTTGTGTAACACTACTATGTTAAAAATAATAATAATGCATTCAAGAATTGCATGCTATGATTAGTTTACTATCAATGAAAGCAATTAAATAATTAACCATTTCGTGAAAAAAAAAAAAAAAAAAAAAAAAAAAAAAAAAAAAGAGAGAGAAATAAAAGAAAAGCAATAATTAACCCAATGGATTCCTAACATTGAGCTCCCCCTTTCTTTTTATATATAATCAGTTTTGATTGATTCTTGTCAAAAACAGTCTATTCGAACTTCTAATTTTCTAATTTTAACGCTTAGATTATTCTTTCTTATGCTTTTTCCAAAACACTTTTCTTTTCTTTTAGTAATTTAATTCATAGATAACAAACAAAATTAGAATTTACCAAGTGTTATTGGGATTACAGCCTCTTGCTACTTGTGTTAAAAAATAAATAAATTAGAATTAACATTTTCAATTTTAAATTTTAATATATAAGAAAGCTCGTTTTAAGAAAAATAAGGATGTCCCATCTCATTCATAGCATCACTCTTTAAATATAGATAATCTCATAGATCACTATAATGTGTTAAAAAAATAATAACTCCAAACTTGTTTGGAACTAAAATTTTTTATATTATTATTATTATTATAGCTACAAGTGAAAGGAAAATTTTGAGTCATAAATATCTCTGTTGAAAATACTAAAAAGTGTTAAAAGTACAATACTCGGCCTTTTCCTGTTAAATTTATACAGTAACAAAAAAAATTTATCATACCCTTTTTGTAAGTAACCCTCGAATTAAATTTTGCCCACAAATATTGTTACTGTTCTAAATTGATGTAATAAGATGGCCCCGTGGGCCCAGCTGCTTCCTCGATGTTCCCTTCTATTTAAAGCACTAAGGCCCGTTTGTATACATTTGAGTTTGACAGTACAACCAACGCGGCCCTCGACCACGTATATTACGCGCCCAAAAAAAAAAAGTCAAAAAGCATTAATTATTTTCTCTCAGTTTTCAACAAATATATGGTCCGATTAAATAGCACTTATTTTGCTAAAAACTGAAAATTGAAAACACGGTAGTAAAATAATTTTTAAATGTGTGAATAGTATCGGGGACCCATTTTTAATATTTTTAAATACATAAACAGTACATGAACAGTACGTGAACAGCGTTTTTTGTCCCATGCACAGTAACATCATGTGATGTTACTGTTTACGCGCTGAACAAAAAAAAAAAAAAAAAAAAAAGGGTGAGAAAACGCAACTCACAAAACGTGCGCAGGATTCAATGCTATCCAAACGGGCAAATAAAATGTTTCCAACAGCAAAGTTTCCTCTCAATTTTCTCTATAATAGTGTTGGTTTGGATAGTGCTGAAAGTGGCGTTGCGTTTCTGCCTGCGTTTCCTCTTTCTTTCTTTTTTTTTTTGGCCAACTTTTGTTGACTTTGTGGCACAAAAATTACTGTGCATGAACAGTGCGTGCACTGTTTACGCACTGTTCATGCACTGTTTACACATTAAAAATGGGTCTCACGGTACTATTCACACATTTAAAAATTATTTTGTTATAGTATTTTCAGCAACAATCAGTTTTCAGTAACTTTTAATAACAATAAGCTGTATCCAAACGGACACATAGGTTTTCTGATGAGTAGTTAACTGGAGCTTCTTGAAGCTCCCTGTCCGCTTATAGGGATGTCAAGGCTAAAAAGCAACAGCTAGTGATTGTGGGATGTCTTGCCTTCAGGCTGCCTCCTAGATCCTTTCTCAATTCTAGGGTGGTATATCACTGTTTGTCCTATTTTTACAGTTAAACTTCATTTATTAGAATAAAAGGTTCAAAAAATGATTCAATAAATGGTTCAAACATAAACTATCCTTACACTTTAAGTGGCTTAAAAAAATACTTCCATAATGGGACAATAGAAGGTCAAGAGGCTGTTTAGATATTATTTATTTAAGAGTTTTGATAAGGGTTTTGGATCTATGTTAGATGAGAGAACAGGTAGATGTATAAAAAAGATTGAAGAAAGCAATTAAAGCTTTGACTACAATTTTCCTTGTGCATTTTTACTTTCAAAATCAGCAAAACACACATAATGAAGGTAATAATAATACAAATCATATAAATTGGCAATAAATAGGATATTAATTTTGATTTCGTCTTTTCAGAGGAATCAGGAAATTGTAATCGGATAACTAAGAGTAGTTAGAATGGCACAATTCCACAAGAATCTCCAATCTCAATACGCACAAGAATTTGGCTGAAAGTTTCTTAAAATAACAACAACTGAGTCCTTCCCGCTCCTGGATAAGTTACTTTGAACTACAAGTGTATGAACTTGTGTTCCACTCCCACCCCCACCATTAAAACACTGCAAAGCAACTCATAAAAGATCTCAAATGGCATCTCCTTCCCCTAAGGGTGGAGACTGGAATCACAAATTCAATTCCATGTGCATGCATAAGTTGTGTTCACCTACAAGTTCATTTACGAAAAATCAGAAAAAGAGTGCTTATACAACTTTTGGTCCTCGGACAGCCAAAACCGAGGAGCCTTCCTTCGCACCTTGTCAGCCTCTGTTTTATCTTCAGGTAAGATATCCTCCTTAAGGAACAATACTATAAGGTCCATCCAGCTGGGCCCCACCCTGACTTGGTAAATTTAGACCATTTCCCTCTTCACCTCAATAGGCTTGCATAAGTCTTCAACAAGGATGACCCGAGGTATACCCTGTACTGAGAATATCCTTGCATTCTCGCATCCCTGGCCTGACTTGATTCAAATATCCTTGCATTCTCGCATCCCTGGCCTCTAACTCTTCCTTCACCTGGCCTACGACCAATCTTGAATTCGAGAATATCTTCACTGTCTTTCCGCACATTTTTTGGACCATGCCCATCTCTGCCAATAGAGCCTCATACTCAGCCTTATTGTTTGTGGCCGAAAAGCCTAGTCTTAAGGATTTCTCAATAGTGAGCTTCTCAGGAGATACCAGGACTAGCCCCACTCCGAATACCTTTTGATTTGCTGCACCATCAACATATGCCCTCCAGGATAAAGGCTTCTGCGAGGAGACCATGCTAACTAATTTTCCATCCATGCCCTTTTTCTCCACCGCTTCTTCTGCTAAGGGTTTAGCGAACTTGGCCACCAAATCTGCGAGGACCTAATTCTTAACAGAGGTGCGAGGCATGTACATGATGTCAAAAGCCCTTAGAATTATACCCCATTTGGCAATCCTCCCTGTGAAATCAGCACTCCGAAGTAGTAATTGAAATGGAAGTTGGGTTAAAACAACAACTGTGTGGGATTAGAAGTAGTGGGGGAGTTTGCATGTAGCATGTACCACTGCCAAAATGGCCTTTTCTAAGGGTAGATAACGAACTTCTACCTCTTGTAATGATTTGCTCACATAGTAAACTGGTCTTTGCACACCACCATCAATTCAGATCAGCACCAAGCTCACGACATTAGAAGCTGCGACAATGTAAGCAAACAAGAATTCGTCCACCTCAGGCCTGGACATGACAAGTGGCCGAGAAAGGTACTCCTTGAGCTACTGAAAGGCCGAGGCACACTCCTCGGTCCACTCAAATCCCTTCCACTTGTGCAACAATTGGAAGAAGGGTCTGCATCTGTCCGTTGACCAAGAGATAAACCGGTTTAGGGCATTAGTCATCCTTGTTAATTTCTAGACTTCTTTGGGAATTCGAGGTGGTTGTAGACTGTTTATTGCCTTAACCTGATCAGGATTGACCTCAATTCCACGGTGGGTGACCATATAGCCTAGAAATTTGCCTGATCCCACGCCAAAAGAGAACTTGGTAGCATTAAGGCGCAGCTTATGATTCCTCAGTGCTCCAAAGATATTCTCGAGGTCTTTCACATGCTCGGAAACCACCTTACTCTTTTCCACCATATCGTCTATGTATACCTCAATACTCTTGCCCAATTGTGGTTCAAACATCTTAGTCATCATCCTTTGATAGGTAGACCCCACATTCTTCAAACCAAAAGGCATCACCTTGTAGTGGTAATTTCCAATAGGGGTGACAAAAGCTGTTTTTTCTTGATCATCCAAAGCCAAAGGTATCTGGCGGTATCCTTGAAAGGCGTCTAGAAAGCTCATCTAATGATGGCCTGCAGTGGCATCCACCAACTGATCTATTCAAGACATATGGAAAGGATCCTTGGGACAAGCTTTATTCAGGTTTGTGAAGTATACACACACTTGCCATTTCCCATTCTTCTTTTTCACTACCACCGTATTCGCCAACCATTCAGGGTAAAACACTTCCTTAATAGCCCCAGCCTGCTTAAACTTGTTCACATCCTCCTTGACAGCCTCAAAATGCTCTTTAGATAAGCGCCGAGGTAGTTACTTCTTAGAGATGACAGACGGGTTGACATTTAGATGATGGCAAATGAGGTCTGGATCCACCCTAGGAGCTTCGTAAGCACTCCACGCAAACACGTCAATGTTCCTCCTAAGGAACTCTACCAGCTCTTCCTTCTCTTGAGAAGGCAGCTGAGTTCCTACTTGAAAAAACTTTTCCGGATCATCACCTACAACAACTTTCTCCAAGTCTTCGCACTTCGCTTCCTCAGCTGTCACCTTAACAAATAACACCGGAGTCTTTGATTGCTATAAGTTCTTCCCAGCAGAGGCCGAGGACTCTACTCCTTGCTGATGCACTATTGCAGTGATTAGGCATTGCCTTGCTACGGACTGGCTCCCAACCAGCTCCTCATTTCGGTCCCCAGATGGATATTTGACCTTCAAATGCAGAGTGGAGGAAACGGCTCTTAGGGTATGAAGCCAGGGTCTTGCCACAATGGCTGTGTAAGGAGAGTAAGCATCCATTACAATGAAATCCACCTCAACCACTTCCGAACCCGCTTGCGCGTGCAGTCTAATCTGACCCTTTGGAATGACAACTTTCTCATCAAAGCTTACTAAAGGTGAATCATAAACTGTCAAATCCTCGGGCTTCAGGCCTAACCCGTTGTACAAGTCAGGGTACATAATCTCTGCTCCACTGCCTTAATCCACCATCACCCTCTTAACGACATACCCCCCTATTCTGAGGGTGACCACTAAAGCATCATCGTGTGGCTAGATGGTTCCAATCTTGTCCTTGTCCAAAAAACTCAGTGCTGGTCGGACCTCCATTCTGGCCCTTTTCGGCTCAGAATTAGAGTCCTCAGTTGGTACCCGAGTCACAGACATCACCTTGGAAGGATGAGAACTAGTTCTCCCTAGTGCAGCAAAGATGACATTAATTGTGCCTAAAGAGGGCCTTAAAGAAGCATTCCCTTAAACTCCTGACCTTGCTTGATCTCCTTGCTTGTTGCGCCGATACAAAAACTGCTGTAACCTTCCCTTTCTGACCAATTGCTCTAAATGGTTCCATAGAGTTTTACAGTCCTCGATGGTATTTCCCCGTTCTTGGTGGTATTGGCAATGAAGACTTTGATTGCACCTCATGGGGTCTCCTCTCATCTTATTCGGTCATTTGAAATATAGCTCTTTCTTGATCTTCTCCAAGACTTGATGCACTGGTTCTTGGAACACAGTATTAACCATCTGAGAAGCCGTAGACCCAGATTTTCCAGTGAAAGCCCTTTGGGGTCTATCATTGTTGCAGCGGTCCGACCTGAAATCCCTCCTCTCTTGAGGGATAACCTTCCCCTTCTCCTTCCTCTTGTCTTGTTGTTGGTCTTCCTCGACCCTTTTATATTCATCAATGCGGTCCATGAGCCGACGCACACTCCTCACCGATTTCTTGGTCAAGGATTTTCTCAAATCATGCTTAGTGGGCAGGCCAACCTTGAAGGTCCTTACAGCCACGTCATCAAAATCTCTATCAATCTCATTAAACATCTCCTAATAACTGTCTGAGTATGTTTTCAGGGTCTCCCCTTCTCGCATGAACATGGATAACAGGGAATCCAAAGGCCGAAGAACTCTACTGCATGTGATAAAACGAAATCTAAACGCCTGGGTGAGCTCCTTGAAGGAGTTAATGGAACCTGCACCTAGGCCATCAAACCACATTATGGCCATAGGCCCCAAACTAGAGGGGAACACCTTGCACATCAAAGCCTCATTCTTGGAGTGCACAACCATTCTCTGGTTGAAGTGGCTCACGTGTTCCACAAGATCTATTCGACCACTGTACATGGTGAACGTGGGCTGGGTGAACCGCCGAGGGAGTCTCCCTTCCTCGATTCTACGCGTAAAGGGTGACTTGAAAATTTGGTTGAGTGCTTTACTCATAGCATCATTCCCTAGGCCTTTGGAAGATGAATTTTTGTTTCTGCACTCGTGATGGTAGTGCTCATCATACGAGAAAGACTCACTAGGAAGAGTTCTTGATCTGCATCTATAACTAACATCCTCTTCACTGTCAGAAGAGAAGTCTGAATGGGAGGGAGTCCGACTTCGCCGTTTGTGGCGTAACTTCCTCTTTAAATGATCAATCTCCCGTTGCATGTTCTTAGCATTCTACTCATGTGAGACGTGGCTTCCACCTCGAGACTGGCTCCTAGTATGGGTAGTGTGCACACTTCCCTCCCTATTCCTTCTTTGTTCAAGATCACGGAAGTGATCTTGTCGTTGAGACCCCATGGATTCTACCTAGTTTGGACCTATACCTACCATAGTTGAACGTTAAACTCATTGAAACACCAAAATTCTACCCACAGACGGCGCCAATTGTAGGGGCTGGATTTGGGTTCCTAGTCCACAGTATTTGACCAGTTTAGGCCCAACAAGCTCAATATAATGAATTTGTAGAGAGTGAGTTCGAAAACTGGGCTTAAATGAGTTGGACAACAAATAAAGTGAGTTTAGATAACAAGAAAAGGAAGATAGATTGATTAAACTAAAGAAATCTGTCCTCGGCACAGTCCGAGGAGATCAGTTCTTGTATATTGATTCTCAAATTTGATTATCAGTTTAGTTCTTGATTGCTACAGTGTTTCTCTTTCTCTTTTTTTATCCTCCTTTCCTCAAGGGTCTCATACATTATATATATCCCTATGAATGATCTTGGCCCTCCACTTGTCAATCATCTAAGCCACTACTTGAGTGCTTGTCCCATCGGAAACCCTTACAGGCACTATTTAGGGGTCTTCTCCTCATAAATGCGACTAGAGAGTTAGTTGCAGAGCATTCAATGCGGTGGTAGCAGCTTTTACTTAGATATTTCTTGGCTCCCATTTGTCTTGTACGTTCGAAGTGCATATCTTTATCAGTAGAACTTCCTGGAATGTCACCCTGGATGACAGAACATCTTGATCTTCGTTGAGTTTAGGCGAGAGGATATTCCTCCTCGAACAACCTCTCCCATCCTCTATAGTCATAGTTTGTTTGTGAAGTTCGAAGTATTACATCTTCCTTGCTGCTGATCTACTCTCGAACCACGGGGCCTTCTCGGACAAGGCCCAAGGCCCAATATACATTTGAATTAATTTATTTTTAAAATGTATAAAAATATCATTTAATAAATCATTGAATGTATCTTAACCACTACCCTTAGGGAATTCATTAACAAAATCTTTTTTATATTAAAAGACTCTACACATGTACTAAACAAGAACAATGACATCTTGATTAAATTGTGTTACTCTGTTATGATTTTTTTAGGCTTTTTGTAAACTTTTTATGATTTTAGTGATATAGTATTACCCACCATTCACATATAGGGATTGTAAATTTCTAGATAGTTATATATATATATATATATATATATATATTATTATCTTTACTTTTGAGTAGAAATAGACTTATTAAGAGTTCGAATTGCGAACAATTAGAAAATTAAGGTTTTGTTTGGGTTTAGTGTCTTGTGTACTGGACCCGATAAGATGTTACCATGTGTCCAAGAAGTGCCATGTGGCAATATCCCATCAAGTCCACTACACTGGACGCACTGGACCTAAACCTCTCCCCTAAAACTATAGATTAAATTATTGTTATTGAAGCATCAAGATTTATTAGTTTAAGGCAAAGGTCAACATAATGTAGATTCTTTTAGCTAGTTATCCTAAGATGTTTTATTGATAAATCATGAGATCTAGGAGTTGGTGCCCATAGATTCTCTTAATCATCCTACAAAATACGGATATGCAAAAAAGAAAATTTCAACAAATGGAGTCATTTCATTTCAAAAGTAGATGCTAACCTTCATATCTACCTACATTTTTTTTTTTTTTTTAACAATTGATGCTCCAAGCCTTGTGTGGTGTAGTGAACGTGAAAGGATTCCACTAATCTATATATTACTAAAAGTTGAAGCGTAGCGTTTAATGTTACTATGCTCACGTTGAGTTATATCAGCATCCATGTTATTATCCTTTTTCTTTCCAATTTTCCTATAATTGTTTTTTAACATTTACTTTTATTTTTAATAATTGCACTTTCTCCAACCTTTCTTATGCCTTTACCTTTTCATCTCCCCACTACCCTCAACCTTAATATCACTTTTCATCTTTCTTTATTTTGTCTCTTCATCTTTCCCTCTCTTACCTTTTCATTTCCCCACTACCCTCATCCTTAATGTCATTATTCATTTTTCCATTCTTCTTCCTTTATTTTATCTATTCATATTGACATCATCTTCTATAAATTTGTTATTCTCTCTTCCATTTTTTGCATGGTTTTCCATCACAGAAAGGTGTCTCTTCATCTTTCCCTCCCTTACCTTTTTATCTCCCCACTACCCTCAACCTTAATGTCACTATTCATCTTTCCATTCATCTTCCTTTATTTTGTTTCTTCATATTCACACCATCTTCTATAAATTTGTTATCCTCTCTTCCATTCTTTGCATAATTTTCCATCACAGAAAGGTTGTTTCTCCCTCTCTCTCTCTCTCTCTCTCTCTCTCACACACAATAATTTTTGGATTTTTTTTTTCTTGCATCTCTGCTTAAGTTGATAAATTTTTGTGTTTGTTATAACTCTATGTTGAATTAGTACGATTTAGTTTTGTGTTTTAAGTTTTTTTGTTCTCTTTGATTGTTAAATATTATACTATTGCGTTATAACAAAATTAAAAAAGATAATATATAAGAATATAATATATATTATTCTATTACATAACATGATTTGGGTAATTTGGTGTTTATTGTTATATATATATATATATTATATTTTTACTTTTTTAATCTTTTCATCTTATTTTATCCAATATTTAAACTCAGTCACACCCTCCATATAATTAAATTATTTATATTTTCTTTTTTCTAATTAAACATATAATATTTTATTTAAATTTAAATAAATTAAATTGTACTCACTTTTTTTAACATTTACACTTTCTTCAACTTTTCTCTTTCCCTTTACATTTTCATCTCCCCACTACCATTTCTCTTCATATCACTCTTCATCTTTCCCTTTATTTTGTTTCTTCTTATTGTTATCCTTTTAGTATAAATTTGGCATTCTCTTTTTCATTATATGCATAATTTTTCTTCACAAAAAAACTTATTTCTCTCTCTTTCTCTCAATTTTTGGTGATATATATATATATATATATATATATTGCATCTCTGCTTTAGGTTGAGAAATTTTTATGTTTTTTAGAACTCTACTTTAGGTTAATGCGATTTAATTGTGTTTTAAGGTTTTTTTTTTTTTTTTTTTTTTTTTTTTCCACTTTGGTTGTTAAAGTTTATCATATTGCATTGTAAAGAATTAAAGATAGTATATAAGAATGTAATATTATAATATTACATAATATGATTTAAATAATTTGGTATTTATTTAGAGATAATTAATTTGGTTTTTATTGTTATATCTTTTATTTTTACTTTTTTTCTTCTCATATTATTTTATTCAACCTTATTATTATTATTGTTGTTGAATTAATATATTAGATTGTATATTTTTCAAAAGTCAATATATTAACTTGAAAGAAAATGAAAAACCAACTATTAACCAATAATAACTAAAACAATAATATTATTACACGCAACGCGCGGGTCTACGACTAGTTTACTAATAATTGACAATAATGCGTTGGCCCCTTTCAATTTGTATTGAATATATATATAGTATAAAAACGCCTCTAATCTCATGGAGTTAGTTTCCTCTAGTGGCTAAAAAAAAAAAAAAAGTAAAAATCATTTCGTAGAAGCTTTTGGAGGAGAAAAAAAAAAGATTCCTCTTTTAAATAATTTACAAGAGAAAAGGAAGCCAGGAATATAAATAGAATTTAGGAGTTTTTTATAAATAAAAGAAAACGATTTACATGCTAAATATGCTGCCCCTGCAGCTCAGCTCAAACCCGCGCCCTCCCCCTACTCCACCAATCACTTGGTTCCTTGAGAGATCCCAACTCGCCCAAATGAAGCAGTGGTGGGCTCAGTTCTTCTCATATAGCCAAAATATCGTATAATTGGTAACATTACCGCACCAGCTAGCTACAAGCTTTATAAGTCCCTCGTCATGGGTTTGACTTGATATAATAAGCCATTAATTATTTTTAAAACCAAAATTATATAGCTCAGTTAGTGAATAATGGTTCAAGCACAACATCTTTGAATATATAAGAAGATGGACCATTTTCCAAAAAATTAGACAGCCCACTTTATAATTTGCATTAAAATAAAATAAGATTAAGATGCTGGATAGCATGATATGGGCATACAAAAAATGCTGTGGCATCCGCACATGGCATTATGTGAATTTCCTTTCCCTTTATTCTTTATAGGCTTTGCGTAGTCTACCCTCAAAAGTTGAAACAATAATCCCTTCCACTGCTAAATATACTTTCCTCACATGTACAAACAATAATACAATATAAAACTATAACAAAAACAAAATGTAGTTGCACAACTTCTTGTAACCAAACTCTGTACCCAAAAAAAAAAAAATGGGGGGGGGGGGGGGGGGGGGGGGGTGGGGAGGGGAGGGGTGTTTTGGAGAACATAAGCTGTGTAGGCTAACAGAAATTAAGCTGCCTGCCAAAAAGGAGAACCTGGTGTACCAATGGCATGAAAAACAAAGAGTGTGTCTGCTGCTCACTATTTAAAGCAATTGCATGCTTCCATCCGGGACGAGTCACTTGAAACAATTCTTTTGCTTTGCTAACCACTAAAGTGTAAAGGCTAAATACCCCAAAGCAAGGGCAAAACGGCTTCAGAATTTTTCTCTATAGTTCACAAAGACAAAATGGTAACAGGTTAGCAGTTAGCTATTGCAATGGAAAGCAAAAAATTGTCAAAAGCAGAGTTACAATGAGAAATTTGTGAAGTTCTAACTTGTAATTCACAATAGAAAATCCAATGGGAAAACAAAATGTCGCTTTTCAGTCTTATAAAGGGATCAAATCTTGGTAAAAAGATTTTGTGAGGTCTAGTTCAGTTACCACAAGTGGAATGAAGCAAATCTATGGGTTGGGGGGCTCTTTATCGAGCTCTGCACTCAACATATGATGAAGAAGGAGATCAACCCTCTGGCTCCGTGATTTTGTACTGCACCAAGCCAAAAGAACAAGACAAGGTAGCTGTTAACGTCCAAAAATGGATGCAAATAAAGCATTCCAAATCTTTAAACTAGTTCACCATACATACCCAACAGATCGTCGACGATCCTTTCTGCCTTGTACTTCCTACATTGAAAAGGTAATAAAACAATTATATGATTTAAATATGATTTAAATAAGTATAAACTGGTGAGGGGATCAAAAACATTGGAGACCATGGTGACAAGAAAGAAAGACCACCACAAACAACAACCAGTTCAAAGCAAGAAAAACTCTAATTATGGTCAATAAGATTTCATTTCAAATATTGACGGTTGGCGCAGCTTAAATGTATGATGGTAAAAAAAAAGTATTAAAAAAAAAGGGCTCCTACTAACAACAACAGATGATTAGTTTAGGAAATTAATTCTAATGGAGGTGATAAGTTCTGTGGATAACAATAATGATTTATCTATTGCTAATAAAAAGCAAAGAAGCCATTACTCTGCCAATTTTGTTTTGCAAAAATATAGATATCAAGTAACTTTCAGAACATATATATGGCAATGCTGAGCAATGTGGGCAAACTTCCATCTTAATCATTTCTGAAGCCTGAATAGATAACCTAACATGGTCCTATTAACATCATTGAAGATTTGAGCAACATGCAAAACAACCTGACTTAGGAAATAATTGCAATTTCTTTAAAACTTTTGAATTGCCTGCACTATCTCTGTAGCGTTGTCATACAAGTGGATTAATAATCCAAATCACTAGGAGGCAAATCAAGAGGTATCCTGAGCTTGTATGCACTACAACCCATGTAACTTTTCAAAAACAACGTTCCTTTAAAATTGATTAGTCAGATAGTTAATGAAAACCTGAAAATAACTAGATGCTAAAATCAAATCATGATGCGATATATTTTTTTTTCTTGAGTTGTGTCTTCATCTTAACCAATTATAGGACTTCACAACCCAGTAACATGATAATCAAACAATTTTCAAAATATATTTATAAGTAATTACAAAATAAACCCCAGAGCTTGGTATTAGCGTCAAACTAAACCTAAAAGTTTTGATTGCACTAATGTCAACCCTATAATCTTAAAAGTGTAACAATGTGCTCTTAGTAAGTCTTTGAATTTGTTAACTAAAAATAACAGAAATCCATATAAGTTGTACTTAGAATTTATCAGAGCAATAAATATTCTACACGAGAGTTGCAGATGGTATTTTGGCACAAAACAAAATTCAGAAAATGGTTTATTTATATGTAAAACCTAATCAATAAACACAATTTAATGAAGATGCCATCATTTTGTAAGTTTGTACTGTCATTTTACCATTCATGTGAAAGGCCTTTAGCCCCCAAATAGCTCTCAAGTGCAGTTTGCTTGAATTTCCAATATCTCTAGTTAATTAAACCTCAATGAAGATCTAGATTGCAACAATTTTGAAACTAAAGGGTGGATATTGATGGAATGAGAAACTCAAGAGTTAATTTGAAAATCACCCTAGAATTATAGGAGGATTTATGTAATTTTCTTAAGTGAAAGGGAAATCATATATCTGCATCATGCTCACATTTTCAAGAGATGGACCTGGCTGCATAACTTTAATTTTCTATTGTAATAATAAGTGCAGAACAGCTACCAACCTTATCCTGTTCTTCAAAATTTTCTGATGACTCGAGATCCATTTCAGCAAAGAATGCCTCCAATACAAAAGCTACAATCTGAAATTATATGAAAAACAAACTCTAAAGTTAATCTTCATTTGTTTGGGTAATTAATACACAATTGTTTTGAAAAGAGGAAAACATCATGTCAACAGGACATTATAAAGCAAACCTAAAGCAATATAATTCACAAAAATTGCAACCTAAAAGAAGCAGAATAAATAAACTCTACATTAGATCATGCTTCTAAAGCCCAATTCAAACTACAACTGCCTAAAAAATAATGATATCAGATCGATAACCGAGAGAGCTCAATATCATTAAAATGTATAATTGTTTCTTTCTCTCAAAATTACCCACATTAAGCAAAGGGGCATCTTTTCCAAGTAGAGCTTCTTCATTTACTAAACAAATAAATTTAAGATTAAGACAACAATGCCACAGCAGCAAAGGCTTCTCATATTCCAAATTCCCGATAAGAAAATCCTTAAAATGTTAAAAGTCATTCTCAACAACCTTGTCTGGAGTCATATGTAAAATCTTTAGGATGGAATCAGGGCCTCTAATTTAGCCAAACCAAAACTGTTCTTTGTTATGGGCTGACCCTTGTGAAGTTACTATGTATGAATGCTTCATACATAAAGGTAATTACTGTCACTCTCTATGTTAAATTTTAGCAAACAAAATTGTAATGACATATTTCAACTTTGGTTTTAGTCAATTACTGAAAATCTATTTCTTCAGCATCTTATTCAAGAAACAAAGTTGCTCTGCCTCATAAATTGCAAAACAATCAAATGGCAGGCATTTTGCTTCTGCAACAAATGGAGAAAGGGCCAATAAGCTTTAGGAAACAAAGTTGCTCTGCCTCATAAATTGCAAAACAATCAAATGGCAGGCATTTTGCTTCTGCAACAAATGGAGAAAGGGCCAATAAGCTTTAGCTCATATGGCACCTCCTTCTCCTATAGTGGGTTCAGACCACACTAAGTGCTTTTGTAACTTATTAATTTTAAAAAACATATAGGCAACGTGGTTGGAAAAAAAATGGGGCAAAAGTTATAAAACTTACCAAATTTAAAAGCAATAACACAGTTATTAAGTAGAAGCTGACAAAGTAAGTGAGGCTCCATGCAGTTCCTGTTAATTCCTTGTAGCTCTGAAATGATGAATGGCAATTAAAAGAATGACACAAATTGTAGGTCACAATTATAGTTCAATTTTAACTAACTGAACTATAAAAGTAATAACACAGGATTAACGAAGAACTGCTGATAACAACTTAAATATGCCTGAACCTCTTCTACAGTCCAAATATTAGTTGTATGCACTACATGCGGTTTATTGACATTTTAAATGAACAGATATTCTGTAGGGTGGAAAACAAATGCTTTAGTGCTAAGCTAGTAACTCTACTGAACCAAAAAAGGATTCAAGCCTTGATGCTGGGACAGACACAATGACATGGATCATACCAAGTAACTTGAACACTTTGAAGGAGAGAGAATTCATGTCAGATACAACACTTTCCCATCATGGCAGGACATGCATGAACAGAAATGTGTCCAAGAATATGGTTGCATCTCTGTGACTCATAAGAACCAATTGTTTGATTGAGTTTGGGTTGTGACAGGTTCCCACAAGATCAGTTCTCTTATGTGGGAGTTTCTACAAACCATCCACTAGGTGGAGCCTAAATAAAATCCACGGGTCTCATGTGGGATCAAAATGCACAGATTGTCTAGATCCATGCAATCTTTGCGATGCATTATAGATCTAGTGGTTGTAGTTTGGAGATTTCCAATTTATATTTCAGGTAGGTTTAGAGTAGCCAACCCATTAACAGCTCCCTCATAAAGAACCCCAAATCTTCAGTCAACATGGAGGTACAGTCAAGAAAGCCTAGCTTCTCATGATCACATTTCAAAACAAAAAAGAGAGAAGAAAAAAAAAGGGAAAATCCCAGCAAGCATTCCATGAGGACATAAATCATAGAAGAATAGCCAAACAAACAGTATCATTCACTATGTAGAGAAAGATGATCATTCAGGATAATATAATTCAACAAAAATTATAAATAAAACAGTAGTTATACCTGCATCCATGCTTGCCAGTTTCCCATGACCAGTAAATTGAAAAGTGTCACCATCCCATTCGGATAGTCATTGAAATTGAAAAGTAAATAGCTGATTTTGTTAAGAAAATTGTCTGAAGAAATTGACATTTGTTGCAATTAAATCTTTGCAAAAGCAATTAACAATTTACAAAATGATTGAATATTAATATCTAATAGAATTTTCCTATAATAGCCTTTTATTATCAATATAAAACAGAAAGATATCACAGTCATGCCATGGCTGGATAAAATGAAACCTTAGAAAATAGTTTATTAATGAATATAGGATACTCATCGTCTGAAAGATCAGTCCCATCCAAACTGGCATTTCCAGCATTGACAATCCCACCAAAGATCTAAAAATTAGAAGAAAAAAAGTTGGAGAATGTTTGAACAGTAACATAAATGGGGAAATATTCAATATTATACATGGATATAGCTATCAGATGTCTAAAAGACATGCTGTATCAGATGATAAGGACCTATAGATTAGAATTATCAACCTTCAAAATGTGACTGATGGAACATTTGAAACTAGGTCTAAATCAATTAGGTAGAAAATTAACCCTCCACACTATATATTAAATTTTAAATCTGTGAAGACACATAACAGAAACTTGAGTATTTCCAAACATATGCTGAAGAAAAATGGTATAAGTACAGGTAGACATTTTCCGTGTACTTCCATTTAATATAATAGGGAAGCACGGATTGGTGAAGAAAGAAGAAGAGCATCTTTATATTAGTCAATTACTTTCTTTGAAAGCAAGCAAGAGAAAAGAATTTACCTGTACACCAAGAGAGCAATAAATACATAGGACACAAAATATGGTTCCAAGGTATGGCATCAAACTTGGTATAAGGGTTATGAAAGTGGCAATGAAGGCACGGTAACGCTTGACATACATCAGCAGCCTTACCAATCTTAACATTCTTATGAGGAGAAGGTAGCGAATCCTGTTAACATTAACAACGGAGAAATAATTGTAGATGAGGAAGTGCTTTAAAAGCTATGATAAACCATAAAATTTCTGTATCAAATTTATCAACTTAATGTTCAGTGGACATCAGAGGAAACACAGGTCTGTGGTATGATCACTGGTATTTTCCTATAAGAAACTTGTAAATATCATTAAGAAGTATCCTACATTGACAGCAATTTGATGAAGTCAATGGGGAGGTCAGGTAAAGATCATCCAAAAAATTGTCATCATGCCTTGACTGAGAAACTTATATTCTTCAAAGATTTTCATATTATGTAAAAACTCAATAGCAAAGAGTTAGGATAAATACAGTGAGGGAAAATGATGAACTCTCATGTAAAGAAGAAAAATATTTTTAAGAAAAATATTCCCTACCATTCGCCATTGGAAAGGAAAGTAAGTCCTTGAGGGGCCACAAAAGTCAAGGTTTCTCCGATAACTGTGGACATAAGAATCATCA
This sequence comes from Quercus glauca, assembly GCA_023736055.1. Classification (NCBI taxonomy): domain Eukaryota; kingdom Viridiplantae; phylum Streptophyta; class Magnoliopsida; order Fagales; family Fagaceae; genus Quercus; species Quercus glauca. The sequence continues at coordinate 28,954,934 of CM043322.1, forward strand.
ATCAATAGTAATATAAATGGAACAGAGAATAACACAAACCAAAGAAGTAAATGATGTTTATTCCATATAATAATCAAAAGGGCCAATTAGCAATAGCAAAAGTTTTTTCTATAGACAATTCCATTTATCAAATTTAGCAATATTGTTATGATGCCTATAAGATTGATTTGTAAAGAAATTGCAATAAATAGTACTACAAATGGATGTTATTTTCCAATCTGATTACCTATTATCCAAGTGATCATAAAATCAAAGCGGTTTTGACCATCCCTCCAATAATTCTCAAATCCAAATGAATATATTTTTAAAGCCATTTCCAGCACATATATCCATCCTGTGGGATAAAAAGACAAAATAAGAAAAAGAAGAAGAAAAAGCCACCTATTAATTTCAGAAACAGAAACTAAGATTAGTCTATATAGCACGCATAATTTGGAGTAATGAGACCAATCAGGTAATAAAGAGCAAGTTAATAAGTACAACACATCTAAAGGAGTACCAACACTGAAAACTCTCAAAGCAGAAAACAGACTTCTAGCCCAAGTCAGAACATGTATAGTAGTTACTTTTTCACTTGCCATCACTACCGAAGACTATTACCCAAGATTATCAAGTATTTCCTGTTAAGCAAGCATGCATCAATAAGTTTAATAGTCAATCTAGCAGCAATAGAGACTGCCAACACTGCCATCAATAAGTTTAGCTATTATTCAGAATGCTCCATTGCTTGAGCATGTGTGTGTGTGTTGTTGATGATGCGGGAACCACAAGCAACAATTTATTTTTTTTTAGTTTTATTTCTTTTTGGACATTAATTAAAATTTTATTTTATTTAGGCCCCAGTACTCAATTAGGTTAATTAGTATTTTTATTTAAAGCTTAGTGTACTTCTATCATTCAATAAGTAGGGTTTCCTATGCTAATTAGAATTAGGAGTTAGTATTCCTATATAAGCTAACTATTGTAATCCTTTCAAGGAGATTGCAATTTTGATGAATGAAAGTTTCTTTTGGTTTTTTGTCTGGTGTAGACTCCTTGGTTCAAATATAATACACATATGCTTCCGGCTTGTGCCTGAAAAGGTATCAACATTCAGGAAGGCCATCAACATTGGTTCCAAACATCAATGCTGATGATTAGAACAGAATTGACCATGTCAACCATTGAATATCTCATCACTGACATAACTACCAAGGTCACTAACTTCCTTTTTAATATATTAATCCACTACAAGCTAATTGTAGCAATCAAAATCCTTTAATGAACAATATTAGCAGCCAACCATGAATAGTGGCTGAAAAATCTATGTTGTCTTAATTTTCTGAATCTACAGATATGCAAATGCTAGACTTGCATCAACTCAGAAGCTCACCATAAACATATTTAGACTATAGATTCTTAGTTTAGCAATAATTCACACATGTACATATGAAGATAAGTTGATCCTCAGCAAGCGCTTACCAAAGACAAACTCTACCTTTTGCCACACCTTTTGAGCAGAATTATTTTCTATATCAAGCTGCAACAAAATAATCATTCCACATTAGCATGATTTATAAATGTCAGGATAAAGATACGAGCCACTTGCCAATTAATTGTTCTGGATCTAGTAATCAAGAAACCAAAAGCACAACTCTATTACAAAAACAACTCTATTAATAGTTTGGAGTGCCATTGAGTATCAAAGTGTTAAAGAAATGAATTTAGATATTCGATTCTTGGTTCTATTAGATTTTTTGTTTTGACTTGCAAGAAGGTCAAAGAGTATCTCCATTAATGGAGCATTGATTAGAAAGGCTTCCTCAGTATTTTTTGAGAACGTTAGAGGGAAATATTACTTTTCATTTAATGCCAAAAGATTCATATTAATAGGCTCTCTCTCTCTCTCTCAACATTGATTAGAAAGGTTTCCTCACTCCTTTCTGAGAATGTTAGGGAAATATTACTTTCTATTTAATGCCAAAATATCCCTATTAATCGCCTCATCTCTCACTTTAGTGTGCTGGAGCCTTTCATCGGACGTTGGTATTATAGTTTGAAACCAAATAGACCAGGTATAAGATGGTAGATGTATCATCAATTTTCTTATTCTAAAACCTAACTGAAAATGATGACATGTAAAGAGTAGTGGAAATGGCTGTTCTTAAGGTAAATAAATCTGGTACACTAACATCATTCAGGATGTTGACCCAGAATCAATTGACAAAAATGACTGGTAGAATATTTCTGACATCATATGTGCAATTAGCACTTAACTAGGTGCCTTTGTTAGTTAACATGTAAAAGCATTCCTCTTCTAAGACTCGATTGTTGTGGGGTCTGGGATTTAATCATTCAACAGTGACACATCCACAGCTGACAAAATATGGGAAAAAGAATTACCCAGCACTCTAATCATGGGCAACTCAAGCTGCAAACTCGTTGCAATCTAGACCAAAAAAGGAGTACATTTAAAGGATGCTTCAGCTGAAAATGGCATGATCAGTACTTGATGTCATGACGCTTACAACTTTTTTATTAATTTGTAGAAACAAGTAAAAATTCACCAACTATCCTAGGAATATGGAGAATTATGAGGATGTAATCAATTTTTCCAAGAAACTTGCAAATTATTATTATTATTATTATTATTATCATCATCATCATCATCATCATCATTTACTTCTTGTTGTCAACCTTAGTCCATTATTACACATTTACCCCTTACTATGGGTATGTTTGGTAGACTGTAATAGACACTATAATGTAATAATTATTCCCATAGTTTATCTACTCTGTAATTTAGTTATGTTTTTATTACAAAGAATAGTCATTCTTTATGAATGACTATTTTTTAAAAAGATGAATAACTTTCATCTCTAAACGGGTTATAATAGCTTTTCCTTAGTAGGTGACTAGCTGTAATAATTTCTAAAATTAATATATTTACAAATATACAAACTTTCCATATACACATAACAATTACAAAAATAAAAATAAAAATAAAAATAACCCCTCTCTCAAATTTAAAAATTATTCCTTTTTAGGAAAAATAATTGAATAACTAAGATATTTCCTAATGTTACAACTTACAATCAAATGTATGAATATGTTTAGTTATTTCATTACAACACCTTTTGATTTCTAGTAATAAAGATTATCATCACTGTTGTAACTCCATTCAGTGTGCCAAATGTGCCATATGTACTCATAACAATAATCATCCTCATTATTATCTCATTATCTTTAGTATCTACGGTTATTCTGCCAATATAAAACCCTAAAACAAAGAATGATATACATACTCAAAATAATAAATTCACAGAGACATGTTAACACTCTATGTCCATAATAAAATTGGCAGTTGCATTTGTCTCTAGAAATTGTAAATTCCTCTTTCCCATTTGGGCAGTTAAAGATCCCCGAAAGCTGCTGCCTATTGAAAATGTTCTCAATTCCATTTGCATGGAATAATTAAAAGGGGTCCCCTTAGGTATGGGGTAGGGGAAGGGGGCTGGGAAAGCCAATCAAGAACCAAATGACAAACACCACAGAAAAATAATTATGACCATTTGAATTCTATTTCAGTTGAAACATGCAGTGATAGAAAAATAAATTATTTTTACACCACCATGAAGAACTTTGACAACAAATAGCATCTAGAAATTACATACTTATTGAGTCAATGCAAGTTTATTCATAAGCACTAAGATCATACCACTAAAGGCATCAAACAAGAATATTAGAGTGGAACTTTAATTCATAAATATCAAATAAATCCAAGGCAATGAACCCTATATATGTTGACCACGCCACGGTGGCAAATGTAAAGCACCGGTTCTATTAAAATAGAGGTCATACCGTTGTTTCCACAATAACAGCAAATAGATTCAGTATGAGAATGAAGGATATAATGTATCCAAATCTAGGACTCCGCACAAAGCCTTTCAACTTTTTAGAGCAGGGCGAATTGTAGACTGATGGAAAATATTCAAAGCAAGATTCCTGCAAACAAAATACATTGTATCAAAGATGCAATATAAAGCTCTTTGTCACTCAAAAAGAAGCTTACTGATGTTTCAGATCTAGGGCATTTCGGACTTACACACTCTTCCTTCTGGAATTTTAGAGCAATGGCATTGCAAAGGTCAGAAAATTCATTTAGGTTGATCTACAAGTCAAAAGATGAAGTTTAGCAAACAAATTAGAAAAATACACATACAACAAATGATAGTAACCATAACATTTTTCTTCTACAATGTCCATCTCTAGTAAAAAACAGTTTAAAATACAAGGAAAAGAAAAACCAAATTTTGTTGTTCTTTCAAATTATGCTCCTGTTGACCAAAAATAATCTGTTTATCACACTATTTTCTTTACCCTTCCAGCACAACTAGAAGATCAAAATTTAATATCAGGGTGTCAAAATTTTATTTTATTGAAGCCTCTATGTTAGGAAGGAAGAAAAGTGAACGAAGCAAACAGAAAGGAAGAAACATTAGTAGATAACCAGTTTTCATGTTTTGTAGTTGGAGAAAAAAAGAATGAATAAGTTTCACCTAGACCTACTATGTATCATCCAATTGATCCAAAATTCAGGAAGAGATCAAGGATCACAACAAGATCCTATCTGATCTCTGCTAACACAGGACTCAGATTACCTTACTCAAACAAAAGGATAATTCTTCAGAATTAAATATTCCTTTTGGATTTATTATGGGGAGGCCAAATAATGAGATGAACACAAAGGGTCTTTACAATTTCACCAATTTATCTGAATCATATATCACAAATTAATACAAGGGTATAATAATAATTAAATTTCTCTATCTTCCTTATCATAATTCTCTTCTAACAATCAAGGGCAAGTTTCATCCTTTTTCCAGGCTTCCATCCCCAGTAGCAGAAAAAGGAAAGTGACATCCTTGTCTCTAACTTTGTCCTTACACATTTTAATCCCTTTTACAAAACAGTAAAATTTAGGTCCCACCACTAATCAGTAATCAGAAAAGGCTAGAGATCAATAACATATAGCAAAGTGTTAATTCTCGATGTTTAGGGTCTAGGCAAGAATGGATAATGAAACTCTATTTTTTTTTACTTATTTGGATGTCTAGGCAACTAATAATTTTAATAAAAGAATTTGATATGGTTACTAAGCACTAAAAATAAACAAAGTTCTTGAAAGGGGGTGGGGGTGGGGGTGGAGGGGGGGGGGGGGGGGTTTGGATATGCCCCCCAACTTTAGGTTTTTGAGCATAAGGTGCATTAATATTTAGATACAAAATATTGTCTAGGAACCAACAGTATAAACAACAGAATACAAAATTAACCAAAAAGGTAAATCTCACATTCTCTATTTCTATTATATTATAAAATAAAAATGATCTAAAATAAAAACTAGAGCAAAATATATCTCAGTCCTAGAAGGAGACAATGCAGGAAAAACTACAATGGGTTATGGAAGCTGGTCCTCAAAATTGAAGTCTAGGCCATGCATACTTCCCAAAAATGTATCAAAATTGAAATATCATAACAAATCTAAAACGTAAAAAATGCAATGGATTAAAGAAAACCTATGCATGGAAGAGCAATACTCACCACAGTGGTAACGGTCAAGCAATCGTGTTCTAGCAGAGAGAGAGAGTGGCAAAACAACAAATCAGACAGAGAATGAAAAGATAGGAAGGCGAATGGGTACGATGAAAAAGTTGTACTTTGGATAGTCAGAGAGTATTAAATGGGGTATCATTGTCATTTTTGTAAAAAAAATTTCCTTTTTTTCTTACTTATCCAAAAAAAAAAAAAAAAGATAACTATCTTGGTCTTGGGAATGTGAATACCCACATTTTTTCAAGTAAATCCATATTCCTATAGAAGTGGGGTTTTATGGGGATCCAAATTCCCTTGAGCTATTTGCATTCCAATAAGGAATCTTAAAAGATGACCCAAACCAAATGCCTTCCTTATATGTATTTCTAGATATGGGAGGCAAGGATGTTATCTTGCCTAAAATGGAAACAAAATCTGCTTGTTATGAAATACAAGAAGCACTCTACAACCAAAGTGTATTCTTCCTTATATTCATAAACATTACAAACTAAATATCGAAGTCTTATGTGCATTAGTAGGTGCTGTATACATTTGCTAGCAAACATATCCATGACACCAAAAACAGAAATGATTAAATTTAGCAAAATGACTAAATGAAAATTTTTTACACCAATGATGGATTGTTCAAACAGATGACAAAGAAAAGTTTTGAACACTAATAAAAAATAAAAATAAATATCACTAGAATTTAGTTTAGTCTAACCAAGAGCTCAAGTAAATGGACATACCTTGAAATCATGACTATCATCCAGCTCATCAAATATCAACTCAAATTCTTCTCTTGATATTTCTGGCAAAGTCCTACAAGAAAAATATATAAGACATCCTTCAAGATTCACAAAATCAACATCACAAGTGACGTGGCACAAACCAGAACGATGCAACATCAAAAGTAAATAACTAGAAACATAAAGATAGAGAAACTATGAGTCAGCACCTAGACTTTCTAGTAATCAGCACCTAGCATGAGAAAACTTCTAGGACTCAGCACCTAAGGTTGGTTGGAGTCAGCACGTAGGGTTGGCTAGAGTCAGCACTTAGGGTTGGCTAGAGTCGGCACTAGACCATTGGGATGATTTCAATTGAAATTTTGTTCATCAAAATAATCCTCCTCAAAAAGATTCCAACACCTTGTTATATAGACTACTAAAGTATAACTAACATAGGTAAACTTGATTGACTTATTACAAAAATACCCTAGACTAAAAAAAATACTAACAAACCTAATTTAATACTAGGGCCTAAAATAAAATTCAATTGAATCCAATAAGAAATAAAAGTAAATTAAAATAAATCTTTGTTTGTGCTTCCCACATTAACAAGCTAGTAGCACGATTAGTGAAACCTATGATAAATACAAGAACCTTGATTTTATACAAAAAGCTGATCGCTTGAGGAAAGAACCAATGCAACAACATTTGAAATGCACAGGTTAATAGTTTCTTTGTTAGATCATAGATCCAGTGTTAAAAAAAGGATAAAATGATGAGTAGTTCTTTTTTTAGATAAGAAATAGAAATTCTATTTATAAAGAAAAGGCAGTTTGTGTTCACGATGATGAAGACATAGTGTTTAAAACAATTAAAAGCAAATTAAATAGAAATTATAGCAAAATATTGGAAATCAGAAATGGAAGTACAATGCGTAAAACCCCAAACCTGAGACCAATCAAACAATATCCGGATTAGCAAGGACTACAAATGATCTATAGAGCTCACAGCATCCTCAAAAGTGGGGCTGTTACACTCCCATCAAACTAACCACATCAAACATGCTAGTACCAAATTCCAAACATTTGAGGAATGCTTCCCCAACCAGTTCTGCCACCAAAGCAGAAAAGATGCTACCTTTTCTTGCATCACCCACTGAATCCCAAACATCAGGAAAACTTCACTCTACAATGCATGAGAAAACTTGCAATGAAGCAAAAGATGCTCCACAATTTCCCCACAGCATCGACAGTCGACACATGCAGCACCAATTAACCAGGGAGAGTCCCCTCTTAACAAGGTTATCGATTGTAAGAATCTGGAGTTGCTGCCCATAAAAAAGAATACACTCCAAATGCTCTTCCATGGGAAAGAAGCAGTAAGGCAGCCAAAAATATGGTTATAATAGGAACGTACATAAAAATAACCACTACTAGTCAAACTCCAAATCAACCTATCATCTTCTTCCCCCCCTAGGAAACTTAGAATAAAGAAGTTAAAAAAAAAAAAGAAAACACATCCTCCAACTCCCAATAGTGAAAAGCTCTATAAAACTGTAAACTCTAGCTGCTACCTAGGATGCACCTGCACGGATAAGGGTACGGTGACATGGCAATTTTTAAAAAATTAGGATACAGGTGCAGCGGAGATACATGTATAATTAATTAATTAATTTAATATACATACATACACACACACACACACACACATATATATATATATATATAATTTCAAAGTTTACAAAATTAGTTTTATAACAAAAATATTAGTTGTTTTTAAATAATTGTTAAAAAATCTATTGTAAGTATATTAAAGCCTAACCAATATATATATATATATACATACATCTATTGTCTACCTAAATAATGAAAAAAGAAAAATAAAAAGTTAAAACTCATAAAAGAAAATTTTAAAAAGAAGTTGGACTAACCTAAGCACATGCCTACAAAACAAAAGGGCAAAAGGGGGAAATCACTAACCTATGCACACAAATATGAGTAGCATAAACTGCAGGTGTGAAGAAGCTTTCCCCACCCGCCCTAATTCTCCTCCACAACCCACAACCATCAGTCTCTATATCAACTCTAGTACACCAACCCCCTCTTGTCTTAACCATATTTGGATACAATTACCTGACACAACAAATGGTTGACTTCATTTGTGACGCACCATAACCATTTTCCTAGTAAAGCTTTATAAAAAACCCCAATCCTCCGAATCCCAAAACTCAATAGGAGAGAAAATCTTGCTCCAAGCCACTAACGGGTGTTTGAATTCTTCCTCTTACACCCCCCCCCCCCCCCTAAGAAATCCCTCTAAATCCTCTTTATTCTATTAGCCACAAATTTAGGAACAGTGAACAAGGATAGATAATAGGTCAAAAAGCTCAAAAAAGTACTTTTTAACAAAGTCAGTCTATGACCCCTCAACAAATATAAATGTTTCCAACCAGAAAGTTTCCTCTCAGTTTTCTCTATAATAGGTTTCCTGATGAGTAGTTCACTGGAGCTTCTTGAAGCTCCCTATCTGCTTATAGGGATGTCAAGGCTAAAAAGCAACAGCTAGTGGTTGTGGGATGTCTTGCCTTCAGGCTGCCTCCTTGATCCTTTCTCAATTCTAGAGTGGTATATCACTGTGTGTCCCATTTTTACAGTAAAACTTCATTTATTAGAATAAAAGGTTCAAAAAACGATTCAATAAATGGTTCAAACATAAACTACCCTTACACTTTAAGTGGCTTAAAAAAATACTTCCATAATGGGACAACAGAAGGTCAAGAGGCTGTTCAGATATTATTTATTTAAGAGTTTTGATAAGGGTTTTGGATCTATGTTAGATGAGAGAACAAGTAGATGTAGAATAAAGAGTGAAGAAAGCAATTAAAGCTATGACTACAATTTTCCTTGTGCATTTTTACTTTCAAAATCAGCAATACACACATAATGAAGGTAATGATAATACCAATCATATAAATAGGCAAGAAATAAGGATATTAATTTCGATTTCGTCTTTTCAGAGGAATCAGGAAATTGTAATTGGATAACTAAGAGTAGTTAGAAAGGCACAATTGCACAAGAATCTCCAATCTCAATACGCACAAGAATTTGGCTGAAAGTTTCTCAAAATAACAACTGAGCGCTTCCCACTCCTGAATAAGTTACATTGAACTACAAGTGTATGAACTTGTGTTCCACTCCCACCCCCACCATTAAAACACTTGAAAGCAACTCATAAAAGATCTCAAATGGCATCTCCTTCCACTAAGGGTGGAGACTGGAATCACAAATTCAAATCCATGTGTGTGCATGAGTTGTGTTCACCTACAAGTACATTTATGGAAAATCAGAAAAGCCTCTTCTTGAGTTAGTCATATTTTTCAAGATCATTTCCATTAATAAAAAAACCACAACCTATCATTGTAATTTGAAAAACAATAGACCGGAAAATCTACACAATCATGTGAGATGCTTCCTGTGCCCTAGTACGACCCTATTGTCCTTTGTCTTGCAACTTACCAAAGACAGTATAGTACATTCCAAAGAACTTATGGTTCCCACCTGCAGCACTTTTAAAAACATTGAATTAACAAACTATATATTTTCCTGCCCACAGCCAGACTTTTTGGGTTGTCTACTTTCTACTGGCATGCACTGTTCACACATCCATCTAGTAAAGGATGAAAGAAAGAAGTTCCGAGCAAAAGAGATACAACACAAAGTGAAAATATATCATCAAAAAGTCAAAACCAAACGTCTGTATAAAATTCCATTGCCCCATGCTTTTTAGGGTGTCATTGTATCCTGAAACCTTTTTTAATTTATTTCAGAGAGAAGGCTATTTTGCGTAGGGCCATGTTCAGTGACACAGGAGCCTTCCATTTCTTCCTATTAACCAACAGAATTTCAAAAAACATTCAAAAATGTATGATAAAAGAAAATAACTACTAAAGCATGTTAAAGATAGTGGTGCCATTAATACCTGTACTTATTCAGTTCCTCAAACAGTTGAATGCATTGCTTTTTATCAAGAAATCCATGATTCTGTTAAAGCACAAAAAAGGGGCCAAAAAATAAATAAAAATGTAATGTCAACAATAACAAATGCAATTATATTTAAATGTATAAAAAACTAACCAAAATCATTATGATAAAAAAATTAAAAAAAGAAGTCATGATGCCATAAAACAAGGATGACAGCACAAGGGCTGTATTTTGAAAAATAAAAACAGGGGGGTTGGTTGGGGGTGTTATAACTCATTCAATCTAAATATGAACTCATACATACTATAAATTCAGAGAGCACCAGCATGTTAATGTCTATTTATATGTCAATGGAGTCAACAGGTGTTATCAATTGTCTTTCATACAATACACAAACTTGTTAGATAAACAAAGTCATTCAATAAACTCCATGAAACCTTTTCCTGAGCTCCATCAACTACAGCCACAAACAAGGCTCAAAATAAACTCTTAATTTAAAATTTGTAATTGAGATTGGCATGCCTCTCCTACCATTTATTTCTGGCTAGGAAACAGGCTGTTGTGACAATTTCGAAATAAATGTCTTTCAAACACCTTCAACATTATCACTCACGAAAATCAACACTTGTAAAAAAAAAATAGAATATTCAATTCCAGGGCATGACATCCACCAATTTTTTCTTCCTTCTGTTTTAACTATAGTTTTCTGAAACACTATCCCAAAGTTTCATCATCAAGTGACTGGGCACTCTGTACCATTCATTTAGCTTTCATAAGCATTTAGGATTTTATATTCAACTCAACTCACCTAAAAAGACTACCATGGTAATCATTAGTTGTAACTAGTGCCACATCCTCTATCAAATTCTTGGAAATCGTATTTTAGCATGGCCTCTTGAATCTATCCATCTCCTCTTGGGCCTTCCTCTTGCCCTTTTGCTCCCTTCAATTTTGAAACTCACTCTATACCAGGGCATTCATTATTTGTCATTGCACATGGTAGAAAGAGTAACCTTATCCTTAAATCTAAATGTTATACCAGTGAAATACAAGGTGCTTTGAACTTTGAACTCCTAACCTCAAATGTTGAGGTACTTCTATAAGCACCAAGGATAACACAAGAGGCTACTGAGGGCTCAAATAAAATTTCTTCAAAAACTTTTATTTATATATATAAGTAATAGAAATTCATTAAAACAGCACTATCCTATTACAGGGATGTATACAAAAGAATGGCAGAAAAACAAGAAGAAACAGAGCATTTAAAATATAAAAAATAAAAACCTAAACGACCGAAAGGTAAATCATCTAAAAAGCTCATGAATGTAGTCATGGAGAGGGTATAGGAATTGAAAGTCCACTCATATAAAGTTTTTAAAAAGAGAAATTTGAGATGTGGCAAGGGAAATTCCATTCCCTCAAAAGTAAGAGGATTTCGCTCTTTCCAAATATGCCACATTAGGCAAGAAGGACCTATCATCCAAACTTCCCCACTCATAATTACTTTCTTTTCTTTTTTTGATAAGTAATAATACTTCATTGAAAATAAAATGAAAGAGTACAATGAACCCACATACATAGACAGTGTACTACGGACACAGCAAAAAGTCAATAAAAGAGATGCATGAAAAGTACAACTATCAAGTAAATCAGACAAAGAAGCCAAGTATAAACACTTGAAGCAATTATTCACTCAAAAAAGGTTTTGAGGAATAAAATCTTCAAGTCGGGAATCGATCTCTCACTCCCTTCAAAAGTTTGAGCATTCCCCTCCCGCCAAATACCCACAGAAGGCAATAAGGGATCATGTTTCAAATCACTGCTTTGTTGTGCTTGCTAAACTTGCTAGGCCAACTGGCTAGGAGCTCCACAACACCTCTTGGCATAACCCATTTAATCTCAAATAGTGAAAATACCATATTCCTCCTCTCTCTAGCAACAGGGCAATGTAGAAGTAAATGATCAGTAGTTTCCCCATCCCTCTTATACACATACAACACCAATCAATCACAACTATCCAAAGCCTCTGCAAGTTATCAGTAGTTAAGATTTTCCCCAATGCTGCTTCCCAAAGGAAGAAACTGACCTTTGTTATCACTTTAGGTTTCCATAGATTCTTCAATGGAAAAGACTGTTGAGCTATGGAGTGTAACACCTTATAGGATCTAATTTCAAAAAACCTCCAGTGAAAGGATTCTAGCATTAGCTTATCCACTCCACCTCGTCTCAAAGTAAGTCAGCCCCCCTTGAAAAGGTACAATCTTTTCCAACCAGCCAAACACCTTTCCATTAAGCTATTCCACACAGATTTTTCTTTGAGAGTGGAACCTAAGACCCAAATATGTTATGGGAATTTAAGCTACCTTGCATCTCAAAATACTAGTCAAAGCTTCAATATCCGACACAACACCAACAGGAACCAATTCAGATTTCCCCAAATTTATCTTCAATTCAGATATAACTTGAAACTACACAAAAATTGCTTTCAAGTGCCACAATTGCTCTGGATGAGCCCCAAACAAGATCAAAGTATCATCTGGAAATAGAAGATGTGAGATCATTAATTGATTTGCAAAAAGGTCACCAACTGAAAACCCTGATATGTAATTGCCTCCTCCTGCTGTCTCCAACAACCTACTAAGCGCTTCCATCACAATGATGAACAAAAAGGGGGATAAAGGCACTCCCTGTCTCAGCCTGTGAGCTTTGAGCAAAGCCACTTGGGATTCCATTCACAAGCATTGAAAAAAAAACCAGGGAAAAATCCACTTCCTCCACCTAGAATCCAACCCACGTCGCTGAAGAATATACAAGAGGAAATTCCAATGCACATGATTGTTGCCTTTCTCCAAATCTAACATGCACAAAACCCCTGGTATGTTGTACCTTATGTGACTATCTAAACATTCGTTGGTAATCAATAGAGTCCAGAATCTGTCTCCCTCTTACAAAGGCATTTTGGGGTTCTGACACCCTCTTGTCTAGCACCATTTTCAACCTATTCAAGCAAGGATCTTATAAACCCTAGTAATCAAACTAATAGATTGGAAATCCTTAATCTCCACCCATGATTAATTACTTTTGTTCTACATGTGCAAGGCCAGCTCACTCCTTCACTACCATCAGGCAGTAATTCATGCAAAGAAGGGTGTTAGTGTTAATGTGTCTGACCATCCATGAGCTCAAATTAAATTGTTGGTCTGCTTCCTAATAGCAGCTAATTGTTTTCCACAACACTCCTTAAAATTATATAAATTACATATAATCCAAGCCCTTGAACATTATGATTCCAGTGATGTTATTTCAAAGAAGACATAAGACGAATATTATTTTCTTTTGTATTTAAGTAAGAATATATCTCCCTCTAGTCTGGAAGCAAAAATTCCTTTTATGATTTAGAGAGTACTATTAACTTATCAAAAAGGTATAAAGAGTACCATCTAAATAGGATTGTCTCAAAGTCAAAAACAAAGTACAGAGATGAAACTTTTAATCAAAGACATAAGCAAGACATATCATTCAAAAGAAGCAGATCAAGAAAATTGGAAAAGCTTGTTGCTGAAGCATGCTTAGAAAAGATTTAGCCTATAGAGACAACCGTTCTTACATTTTTATCTATGAGATTAAAAGCTTTCTCCAGGATTCGTCTCCTCGTAAAGTCCATCACAAGAACTTGTTTTGCAAGCTACAACAAATAAGAGATGTGAAAATATGCATTTGTATTCTTTCTTGAGGAAACAAGAAGAAACTAAACATAGCTGTTTCTTGAACATTAACTAGTAAAAAATATACCAGCAGCTGAAATGAATAGATGAACACATATACAATAGCTGTGTCTTATTGTCCATGCTTAGAGGCAGCTTAAGAAGATGAAATAAACCATACCTGATCTTTGAAGCTGTCATATACAACAGCAAGAATCAAGCTGGTGACGAAGTAAACCCCCAGTAGGATGTAAAGAACAAAAAACAGACAAAACCAACGCGAAGCCCTTCAACACAATATAAATTGATGATACATTAGATCAAGGTTTAAATGTCATTAACAGAAATTTCAAGACTTCAAAATAGAGAAATATCATGGAGATGTGACATGGTTCTAACAAGTCCCCAAGAAATTACATAAATGTGGAAATAGAACAAGTAAAAGCAATAATAAAACTTTCGGAAATGCTAGGGAACTATATGTGCTTTTAAAAGGACAAAAGGGTGGGCAAATTACAGAAAGCCTTCTGATGTTTTGAAGAGTAACAATGGCACATTTTACCATAATAAGACAGGACTTCCCTCAAGGTTTTGAACATATTCTGATACCCTCTAGGTTGTTGACCAACACTCAACCCTACTGCCGACTTTTCTCATCTTAAATATGTACTAATCATTCTACTCCTGGCCACATTTAATGAATTATGAAACTATAAATGGAAAAAAATGGACAACCAAATTCAATGCAAGGCAAGTATACAGAATTTCCCCTAAGAAAGGTATAATCCTAAATTTAAAGACTCCAAAAAGGCAGAAAAAGGATACCACATAAGGCAAACAATATGGAAACCCCACAAACAATATGGAAATAGCTTTCCAAGGAGTAGGACTTTAAAACACCATTTATTACATGAACAAATAAAGTTTAATGTAAAAATTAGTAAATGCAATCCATAAGAAGATTTGACCTTCAAGACGGAAATTCTATTCTCAAACCCCTAAAAAGAGAGAAGTTATTACAATTTACATAGTTTCTCTAATACCATCTAGTCGGCAATGGTTGATTGCGGGTAATACCATGAAAACCAAGATGTCAAGCTTAGGGTTAAAAATATATATTACACATAACAAGTGTCATATTCTGATTTTGTTTCAGCACTCCAATATTTGGAATTCTCTATTAAAAATACTATTCCCTACCAAATCACTCAATTTCGTACTAGTGGAGCAACCTCAAGATGACCACTACAGTAACATTAGTAATAAAAAACCATAAACACCTAAAAGATTCGAACCAATTCAAGATTAGATAACTTTACAAGACTAAATTCTTCAAGGAAAAATTGCCAGTGTTATCCTAAAATCTAATCTTTTGGCAGCAACAAATTCAGGAAAATCCAAGTTTAGAGACCAAAGAAATTCAGAAAGTTGGTTTACATTCAACACACAGCCATCTTTGGAATTTCCTAGTTTGTAATTGTGTCTAAGGATCTTAGCTTATGTTTCCTTGAGGGTTATAAGTTGGGTCCAGAGTTGTTGGAATAGGTTGTAACAGCGGACATGATTCTTATTCTAATGCTATGATTCCTGTTTGGTTCAGTTTCCAGCTTAGTTTACAGGTTTTTTCCCTTTATTATTTAGGAATGACATTATTTTACAAATTGATGACAATACTAAAGATTTTATACTCTGTCAACTATTCTGGCAGCTATTGATAGCAAAAGATCCTGCAGTAATAAATCAACCAGTTGTGCCATCACGAACAAAGTGTGCCACATGGAAGACCCTTGTACAATTAGATTGGACAACAAATTTTTTTTTTTTTTTCAATTTTTTTTAAATGACATGTCAAAGAAGGGATTAACTGCTTCAAAATGATGCATTATTTTCATGCAAAGAACAACAATAATTAGACATGTTCCAGTTCAGTAATAGCAAGCCAGAAATTGAACAACACTGCAAAAATATAAAAGGAAAAAAGGCATCTAAATCACTCATACTTACTTGTACGCTGGAATCCAAACATCTGGATTGTTGGATGTGGTGAACAAAACAAACATCTGATACAATGTGGTGCCATACGAAGTAAATACTGTTTTCCCTTGTTGGGTATCTTCAAACATGACATAGGCTAACCAACTGGAAAACAAAAGAAACAAAAGCCCTAAAGCCTGCAATTCAAGAAAAGCAGATGCAAATGAAACAATGGATTAAAATGGAACAGATGCAAATGAAAGTGAACAATCCTCCCAGAGTAACAAGAAAAAAGTAAATTTTCTTGAAAGAAATTTTATTAGAGAGAGAAGACCTTCAAGTACAGATGAAATAGACAAGAGTCCACTAAAAAATTACATTATAAGACTAATGACATCTATAAAATCTATAAAAGGAACAAAGTCCTACCAATGGCAATTGACCACTCGTACAATAAAACTGATGTAGTCAAATTTGACTCCATTGAATTTATGATTATTTATCTCTACAAATTGTTTATAAACTAGAAAAAATTGTAAACTCAACAACAGTAAAGATAATGTGCAAAAATAAGATAGTAAAGATACCAAGACGTTTAAGTAGGTGCTAAGCATTCCAGCCAGGATGTACATGGTCGCTCGTAATTCCCTACGAACAAAAAAGAATGAGAAAACATTAAACTAATTTAACATAAGTTGTTTAACAGTTAAAAGTAAAGTACAAAAACATGCATGCACATCATGACATGTAACATGTATAGCTATATACAATGATTATGCAAGTTCTGATCCTAAAAATTTGATGTCGTCAATGGTTTGTAGCTGCTTTTAATTAATATTCTGGCCTTCAGACCATCAAGACTTAATTTATGGCCTTTGAGTATGTATCACAGGTCCAACTTCTTTTAATCAGGGAGTTCTCTATATTAAAGGTTTTTTTTACCCTTCACTGTCAGCATTGAGTGCATATCTCAAACTGAATAAGTCTTATACCTATTGGTAAGGTTCAAGTATGGGGCATGATATTGCCATAATGATTCTAGGAAAATTTGCCAGTTCATTTCACCCTAACAAGATACTTCTTTGCACTGGATTTTTTTTTTTTTTTTGGGTAGAGCTTTGCACTGAATTGATTATAAATGAAAACTTTATTCATTAGTACCAAAGAAACAAACTGCCTTAAAGCAAAGATACAGAACTAAAACTATTAGCAAATTCCATTTCACAGATTTTTCAGTTCAACAAAACAATGTGTTCAAAGTATAATTTCAAAACTTTTATCAACTCAGCTCTAAAGATATGATCAATAATTTCTTGTGTATTTGGATGGTTGTGTCTGCCCTTCAGGTTTCACCTAGCAATCTTTTATTGATTATCACCTCACATGCATATATGTCCTAAGCAAAGACAGTCTTCAAATAAAATAGCTTTATACAAATCCAAATCTTGCTCTATAAAGGAATAACCCTTACTCCAGAGTTCATTTTTCATTTAACTGCTCTTAGGTCTTCTTGATTATAACTCCATTCACTTGAAGGCTAACGATGAATTTTTTTTCTTAATAAGTGATAAAAATCTTAGTAGAAAAGGTAGAACAAGTACAAAATGGAGAAAACATTAAATCCTCCTCAACAAATTACAACCAAAAAATTAAAAAAGAGAGAATCACAATGATATCTGCCTATGATCAGGATAATACAAAAATGAATTAGAAAGATGTTCCATTAAACTTGGAATCATGAAATGTACTGTTATTTCTCTCCCACCAAATTGTCCTCATAAGACAAAGTGAAACTACCACCCAAACTACACTACTCAAATGGCAAAGAGATCTCCCTTTCCAGCCCACGAACATCTATATTCATTGGGACCACCCATTGCATCTCGAATAGAGATAAAGCTAATGACCATTACCAATGTCCCACAAGAGATAAAGCTAATGACCTCTATCTCAAGGTAAGCAACCTATCTATCAAAATTGCAATCAGTACTGTCCACCAAGGGGTGGAGAGAGAGTGAGATACAAATCTTTGGACACATGACCAACTGAAAGCTCTTGAATTCCAAGGACTTGTAAAATGATAACATTCCCAATAATGGTCTCATGCTCACCCACCATCAAAGAAACCACTAGAAAAGAGACACCACCATAAAATTCCTCAATCCCAGCTACAAGAGAGAAAATGAATGAAGAGGGAGGTTTTTTTTTTTTTTTAAGATAAGTAATTAAGATTTATTGATATAATAAAATAAAATAAAAGAGACACCCAATACACAAGAAGTATACAAGGGTAAACAAATCAAGAACTGAAATTACATGAATCAAGTAAATCAAGAATAAAAGATAAGGATTTGTTTCCCAAAGCTGACAACCGGTCCAATAAGGTTCTAAAGAAGAATAATTAGGCTTGGCATGGATCTCTCTTTATCTTTAAAGCATCTACTATTTCTTTCCCACCAAAGACACCACATCAAATAATGGGGAATGACAATCCATATATGTCCATTTCGATGACGACCAAACCAATCTTGCCTGGAAGCTAGGAGCTCAACAACAGACTTTGGCATAACAAAAATTACTCCAAATAAGCCCAAAATCATAGACCACAAATCCATGGCCACCAGACAATGAAGAAAGAGATGGTCAACAGATTCACCATTCACCTTGAAGAGGGAGATGTTAGAGGGAGAGAGACATCGAAAGGCATTTGAGGTCCATTAGCTGCTAGGTGAGGTGGAGCTAAGTTAGCTATTTAATTGATTTGGCAACATTTGTGATGGCGGAATTATAACATGATTAAAGAAAGGATATTCTCTTTGGAAGTCTAAGGCTAAGGCAAAGCCCAAGAATAAGTGTCCATGGTAGTTAATTAAGTTTTTATATTTTATTTGGTTATTCTTGAGTCAAGGATATTTTAGTAATTTTTCAAATTGTTGGGTATGGGCCATAGTTATAGGCCATAGGTTTTATTAATGAGTCTTATTTAATTATGGGTCTTTATATATGGGCTTTGGTTTAATTTATTAGGGTTCAATAGTAGTCCTTGTACTATTAGGAATCCTAATACTACTAGTACAAGAGTCTTTATATGCATAGGGTGCTCAATGTACGGAAGGAGTAGAATGAGTTGATTAATAAAATTGAGTGTTTTGAGCGATAGGCACGTTGGCCTTTGTTGTTTCTTTCTCTTTCTCTCTTTTCTTTATTTTCTCTTCTTTCTTTCTGAGGTTACTATTCACAGGTACTGTTCACACAGCCCCTATACAGCCCTAACTTTTCTCTAAGTCTTCTTCTTTTCTACCCTAAACCCACCACAACAAACATAGACAAATCCCTAATTTGTCCTACATCAATTTGATTAAGCCAACTGGACTATATTGGAAGAATTGCACTATAGTAAAATGCAGGAGATATGATCCCTGTACAGGGGATGTATATTATTAAAGATTGACATGATTATTAATTTTGGGAATTCTTTGTCAAGGAAATTAGAGTCTTAGCATACTATAATATTTCTTGGGAAAGTTCTAGAAGGTTCCTATCAGTTTCTAGGGCTTCTAAAGCCTATTAATAGTTCTGGTATAAGTATAACACAGAATCAGCCTTAACAATAATTAAATGCTGAATGGCATTTTGAAAGAGCTTTTCTCCTCCCATCTCTCTCTCCCTCCTCTTCTCTCTCTTCTCTTATATGTCATAAGTAGAAGAGTCACATTGTGCTGTCACCTCACCATGAAAAAAGGAATATCTTGATTTCTTCTTTTAGAGGACCCTACTGCAATTTTTTCATTTCAAAGCATAACTTTTTAAATGTACCTCAAGAAGTAAAAGTTCATAAGGCGTAACCTCTGCAAAATCAGTGAACGAGCCCATGATTTGTTTCCTTACATCTAATTCTAGGCATGCACACACACACAAAGATACGGGTAATTCAAAAAAAAAAAATAAGGGTTTTATCACACAGTACCTAAAGTTCAGCATGAAAAACACAACTCTGATATATGGTGCAATTCTAAAAGGAAGATAATCAAAGCCCCCTGAAGACAAATAGAGAGCATAAACCAGTATATCAGCAACCCAAATTAACAGCAAAGCCACCTGAAAAAAACACAAAAAGGAAATTTCACAATCAGACTAAAGGAACAGAATATCACAACATTGAACTTTCAGCAGATAAATCAGATATACGTCAGCACCAGACTTTTTTCTTCTCTGGCCTACATATAAAAGGGTCAACATATGAATTGAATTATAAACCGTAAGATCATATGATCTCAAAGATACACAGTTTCTTATTCCGGTCCAATCATTGTGGACGCTGTTGAAGTTTTTGTTGCTGCCACTACTCAAACTAATCCAAAACTTAATGGAAAGAAAATTTAGAAATCAAAAGGCTACATTTTACTTTCTATCAAGGATATTTCATTGCTAAAGACTTCTTTTCATTATCAACAAAATATGCATTTCGATCTATTCACAGCTTGAATCATAGACCATTGTTTTGGGCCTTCATCCAAATCATAGAAAAAACAATATATAATTTTTTTATATATCGAAGGCAATTCAGGCTGTCTTACGTGGTCAATACTTTAACCTTGATCAAACCAACTCCTGCTAGGAACTCTTTCTATTAGATCCACTTGCAAACCTTTTTTTTTTTTTCAAACTGCATTTAATATGCATTTATCATCAAGTAACAATCATATGAAGAAATCAGAATTTTTTTAGTAAGTAAAGATTTTACTAAAACAGGGCAAACCTAGTACACCGGAACTGGAAATATACAAAAGAAATGCAAAAAAAGTTATGATAAAAGTGCATAAAGGTGCAAAATGGTCACTCAAGAAGCAACATGTGCACTTAAAAAAATGCTTCCAAAATAAGAATATGAACATGGATGAGAAGAATACAAGTAAGGATGAGGTTAAGTCATCTCAATATTAAGAACATATTCAATGAACCAAAATGCAACAACATCTAGAAGCATTTCAATGCAAACTAAAGTTGAAAGAAGATCAGAATGACAACCAAAGAGAAAATCCACTGAAGCAGCATGAAAAGATAAGTGGTTAATAGTACAACTAAGAGAGCATCAGCTAAATAACTAAAGAGGTCAATCTCATGAAAGATTTACTTTCTTTAGTGAACTAATCAGTTATTTGAGTCACAAATTTAAATACCTAGTACAAGATATATGCAGAAGGTTCTGATTATCAAAAAAGGGTTCTTGGTAAAAATTAAAAACCAGGAAATCACTTTCTTTCACTTTTTGGTAAGTCAGAAAATAACTACACAAGAAAGAATCAGGAAGTACCTTTAATCGATTAAGAAGACTTTCACAATAAAGACGGTACCCTTCATATGAAATTGGAAAGAAGGTATGTATCACAAGTATGAATAGAGATATGCCCTGCATAAAAAAGCAGAAACTAATGAAACTTGCAAAAGATTGTCTCTATAATACATCAAACCAAGGAAACTATTGGTACAAAAAAACTAAGCTGAGATGCTCAAATAAACCTTAGGGATCTAGCAACATGCCCAAAATTAAACATTCTGTAGTTCGAGTACAAGATTTATGTACCACCTCAACACCATGTATCATTTCTAAGACTAACCAGACTATAAATAACATAAATCCTTGACATGCTATGTATTCAATCAACACCTTCTAACACTAGACCTAATATGATCGAATAACCAAAAAAAGCCCCCCTAGAAAACATCATTAACAGGTTATCAGTATTTGATAATGATCACCTACCCACAATCCAACATCCATTAACAAAGATACAACAAATGGCCATGCTCTTTATTTATTTTTTCTTTTCTGTGCTTAACCAAACTACAGACCCTTCTCATAATGGGTCAAACCTGAGACTTCTGATCAAAGAAGACAAACTGAGGATTTTGTTCCTTTAAGACAGATTTTTAAACAGGTCTTACTGCCATTATCGAAGAAACTTTCAACAGTTCATCATAATCTTTTTCAAAAGATCAAAATTTCACTTGTAATTTTCTTATCAAGTCCAATGACCATAAACTCAAATGGAACTTCCTTCTTTCAGAAGTTTGGCTGGAGGGTTGTGGCTGGACGGTGATGTCATGAATTCAAAACCTACAGAGCATATTTAACTCACCAATCAAAAAATAAATCTTATCAAATAATGAAATTTTAGTTGCAATGTTTTTTGGAACATGAATTCATATTATACATTGAAGTTTCATATCCAAATAGTAGCTCTGTAGGACAAATACTTAAATTTGCATCAGTTACAAATATCCAACACAATTTGCATCACTTACAAATATCCAGCAATTCCTCAAAATCTTTTTTTAAATTTTAAATAATGAATTTTATTGAGATCAAACTGATAGATTCACCCAAGTATATAGGTGTATAAAACTGGGAGCATACAATCAAGCACACAAATTACAAAGATCTATCAAATCACAAACCAAACATAGAGAATAACTACGCACTACTGACATCCATTCCAACAAGGTTTTAAAGAAAAATTATTTAAGATTCGGCAAAGTTCTCTTAGAATCCTCAAAGCTCTGGTTATTCTTGTCCCTCCAAAGGCACCACATCAAACAATGGGGGGCAGCCATCCATATATAACCATTTTTATGACAATGGGGGGCAGTCTCCATTGGAAATACTTGACACTACCCTGATAGCAAATAAATGTTTAAATGGTCATTTGAAATCTGACAATCTGTGGATTTTGTGCAAAATTGATCTGAAAAAGAATTATGACCGTGTCAATTGGGATTTTTTGATTTATTTGTTACAAAGATGTGGCTTTGGGGGAAAATAGAGGAAGTGTATAGCATTTTGTACTTCCACATTCAAATTTCTTATCCTGGTGAATGGCACCCCTAGTGTTTTTTCAATAGCAATGGTGGCTTATGTCAAGGAGATCCCCTTTCCCATTATTGTTTGTGGTGGTTGAGGCATGAGAAGGATGTTAGCAAAAGCTGTGTCAAGGGGATGTTTGAATGTCTTTAGTATTAATAATACGAGGCATAAATGGTGATATCCCATCTCCTTTTCATTAACAATACACTTGTCTTCTGCAATGTAAACTCAATCCAACTTTGCTATTTAAGATGCATCCTCATTTGTTTCAAAGTGGTTTCAGGCTTGAGGATCAATTTAAGTACATATGAAAATGTGCCAATTGGAGAGGTAATGAATGTCAAGGAATTGGCAAGTAATCTCAGATTACATGTCTCATCCATTTTGATGAAATACTTTTGCCTTTGGGATCTCACTTCAAGGCACATATGTGATTTCATTATAGATAAAAGCACAAGAGATTGACTAGCCAGAAGAAATTGTACTTATCAAAAGGGGGGAGACTCTCTCTAATCAAAAGTACGTTATCTATCCATCCAACTTATTTCTTATATTTATTCCCATTGTTTGTAAGAGTTACAAAAAGGTTGGAATAAAAATTTCAAAGAGATTTTCTTTAGGGTGGTATAGGTGAGGGATTCAAATTTCTAAGTTGTGGCCCAACTTACCATGTGCACATTAATTTCCTAAACACGTGTTCATCATGGTTTATTTAAATTATATAATATATATTACCCCAAGAATAATAAATTTATGTTAATACCACACATTCGTGATGCAACCAACAAATAGCTCAAGAAAAAAACAAGAGTAAATATCAAAATATTCTAGAATTATGATCTCGTTTTGATGTGCATCCTATTGGATCCTTTCATAGGCTACTTTAGTTATTAGTGACTGTATTAGAGTATTAAGTTTATTTAGGTTAGAAAGTTGCTAGATCAATTTTAATTAAGATTTATTAGAAGAAGGGGAACCTAGTATTTTTCTAGATTTTCCAGAATGGGCTATACTACGGGCCCATGTGTCAAATTATATGTTGAGTCTTTTTCTTTTTGATTTAGAAGTACTTAATTACTTTGCTTTGTTATTAGGATTCTTGGTCCTTCTAGAAAAGAGGTTATTAGCACTTAGTAGCCCTTTCTACAATTGGGTTTTGTAATAGCCTTCTATGTACTATGTAGACAATAAAATTTAGATAAAGAGATTGACTTTAATAAAATTCCAGCAGCTAATTTTTTTTTTTAAGCCTTGAGAGTTTGATTTCTTCGAAACTTAAGTGTGGTTGCTTAGGCTTTATCTATTTTTGTTTCATGTTCCATTCACTATTTTGACACCAAAAAGCCTTCAAATTCATTCAAGATCCAATATTTTTATTACTTAACCTTACCTACACCTTTAAACATCAAACCCTGTTCAAGAACCCTTCAAAATATCATTAATAATCCTAATTTTGTGCAAAAATTTTAAAGATCCTACATCAACAAGAAACTCCAATCATTTCAAATATATAAGGTAACCACTTGGCACAAAGATAGCAAACAGATGCTAAACAGAAGTGGCTTTGTCCTATAAACTAGATTCCTAAATAGTTTTCAAACATTTCCAATTTAAATAATTATTATTAAAATTAGAGGTCATATACAATTCTTCTAAATATCTAACTCTTACCTCGTAAATAAGAGACTCCCCACCAGTTAAGTAGGGCAGCTGCCCAAGAAAGTAGTAATCCCTATCATTGCAAGAATCTGTAGAATAGTTGGTACACCACAAAGGTTTCTGCACAGAGTTTAGAAAGTTCAGAATAAATAAATACCATGGTTTACCAAAATTAAAGAGGGGGGGGGGTGGGGGGAACCAACCTCTAAGAAATTTAGGATTATCATCGCAAAATAATTGAGGGACCAAAAGAAATCAAATTGAATAAAAACGAAGTAGGATTTTGCAGCACTCTGGAAGTTTGATTGATCAAGAATTTGCTCGGGTATACCAATACCATCTTCAGCCTGCAGAAAGCATTTTCAGCCAATAACCAATAAAAAGTAATCATTTGTTAGAAAATTTTGAGAATAAGAATATTAAAGAAGTAATGACTGAAAATCTCAAATAATGTTATATATTTGTTCAGAGAGTGAAATGGTAGACAAGGATAAAAATTTCTATTTGTTTCTTTCTTGGTAACACAATTTGTAAGTCTTCCAAATATCACAAAATCCAATGTAAAACAAAGGACATCTTATGAGGATAAAAAATAAAATAAAAATTAAAAAAAAGATGCACATCAATGAACTTCTTTGGTTAGGTACACACGTTAAAAGAATTATTAAAAAGAAACTTCAGAAATATATCCCTGATTTCATCATGTACTTTAAAGGCTTTCAAAAAAATCACGAAACATTGCAATCATAAAATGGAAGGACAATATTTGAGAAAAGGAAAAAAAAAAAAACATATATTACCAATGTATAGTAAATGTCGAACGGATTAATGTGCCACCCCTTCTATGATTCTATGGTAAAAGCTCAATTTAACTTGTCTTCATGGAAACCTACTTTGAAATTCTAAAGACAAGCCCATTATGAAATAGACTTCAAAAATCAGTATTAACAAGAAGCATAATGCTATTTATGTCTTATTGGCAAATGCAACCAAGTGTTTAAATCCAATTGAGAACCTAATAGTGCTATATCTAATTTTTATCCCACTACATATATTATCAAACACAAACCCATTTGAAAATTCACATCAACATCACCAAATCACATCCAAATCCTCCAAAATTCCACATCCAAAACAAATAAAATAAGCCTAAACAACTATAACTACAACCATTCATTACATAGTTACATAATTACCAAACACAAAACCGATTATCAAATTCACGATTAAAACACAACTACATTCACCAAAACTCTAATCTTAACACACCCCAAAAAATACACACTTTCTTAAAAGGGAAAGAAGATGAATCATTGGATACATTAAAAAAGTGAAAAAAAAGTGAAACAAAGAATGAAACGGACCAGATCAACGAGAGCAGCAGCCTTTTCAAAATTCGAGCCGTAAGCAATGGCCTCAGAACGATTATGGCGCTCTCTCTTGCGACCAGCCGCAGTAGCTCTACTGCTTTCTCCGCTGAGCAGAGGCTTCTCCATCTATAAGAGACAAATGAAAACTGAAACCAAAATGACAATTGGTTTCAATTCAAAACAACAAAAGCAGAGAAACCGAGACACAGAGAGAGAGAGAGAGGTGGTGAAGATAATATATAGGCTTTGATCCGAGACGTAGTGAGACAGTTATGAAATGAATCTTCGTTACTATTAATAAAAGATCTCAAATAGAGGCTTCTGTGTCGGGTTACGATGAGTCGTGTTCCCATGGGCTATCCCTCATGCCTCCTTCCATGCACTCTCTCTTACTCTCTTTGAATAGCTATGTTTATTGAGCTCAAATTGTGATATGAAGCCAAGATTTTACTCCAAAGTGTGTGTACGGTCTTGTGTATCAACCAAATATGCACTAATATTTACGATGCATTTGGATGGTGCTTATTTTATTAAAAATTAAAAATGCTGTAGTAAAATAATTTTTAAAGGACAAAGTTTAGCTATAAAATTGGTTGTAACTTTAAATTACAAACTCACTTAATAAAATAAATATTACGGCATATTTTGAAAATCTAACCGTTGAATTACATGTTCTTTACGCTTTTAATGCACATGTCAATTTTTATGTCAATCGGATATCATTTACTATATAATCTATAATCTTATATTTTATGCATAATTTTAAATTACAAAAACTTACAATTTAAAAATTTATTGATAACATAACTATTGATCTTTAATTTTCTTGAAATTTTGCAAATATGGAGGATATAAGAAGAAGATGCAATCCAATGGTGAATTTGTCAAAATTCACATCCAATAAAAATATATTGAGTGAGTTTGTAGCCTAAGGCTACAATCGATTTTGTAGCTAAACTTTGTCCATTTTTAAATGTGTAAATAGTGTCGTGAAACCTATTTTTAATGAAAAAAGTTGCTAAAAAAAGAGATGTGTGGTCCCCATGAACAATGCAGGAAACCCACCGGTGTGATACATTTCAGTGCAAAATTTGCACTTTTAAAGAGGTAGTGGGTCTCATGCACAGTGCACGGGACCCACTGGCAGGTCTGTAACTCCCACGTTCACGTGTTTCTCAAAAAAAAAAAAGCTTAAAGAGAAAACGCAGATGCAAATAGTGCTTTTCAATACTATCCAAACGCATACCTAGGCTTTATTAAATTACATATTTTTAACATCAGTTTGGATGATATCTGTTTAGTATCGCTTAGTTTTCGGTGGCTTATTTGTTAAAAGTGCAACAAATATTTTAAGTTAACCTATTTTTAAAAAAGTTAGTTTTGTTCCTTTTTTAGAAGAAATGTGATAAAAAGCAAAACTTGGGGAGGTGGAAGCTAAGAGTTTAGGTATCTTTTTAACAAATTCATTATTAGATTACATTATTTTTATTTTTGTTGCCTTACACTAAATTTAATTAACATAAAATCCTCAATATAATTTGACAAACTATTTATTTTTAATCATGTGCCATCATGAATGGTCATCTTTTCTATATAAGATAGAAATTTTACTTTAGTTTAATTTGTTTATATGCGTATGAAGTTTTATCTTAAAAACTTGAATCTCATCCCTTACCCCCTATACTCCACAAGAACTTTGTATTTGTGGAATGATCATCACACGTGTAGTATTCATGAATGGTCATTTGACCACCAAAGAAATTTCTCCAAGCATACTTGTTTAACACTACTATGTTAAAAATAATAACAATAATAATAACTAGCCTCTGAGCACGCGCTCACGCGCGTGCTCAGAGGCTCTTCTATTTTTTAGGTAAGAGTTAATTTAGAGTATTTATTATAATTTGGGATTACTACATTTTTCAATCACAAAAAAAAAAAAAAAAAAAAAAAACCTAGGTGTGTGATGAAAAATTATTTCACTGCACATAATACTCATCACACCCCTAGGTTTTATTTTTTTAAAAAAAGAGTAAAATTTAATTAACAATGGCTTTTAATGACACTTTTTGTCCACACACACTTTGAATGACACTTTGCATGACTTTGAATGGCTTCGGGTAAATAAAATGTTTTTGTGATTTTTTTGTTAAATGAAGGAAAACAAAGAAAAAGCTTTATATCGGGTTCATTTAAAAAAAAAAAATCCTTGAAAAGAAAATATAAAAGAAAATTCCTATTAAAAAAAAACAGTTTGTGTTTTGAGGGATTACAAACCCAAAACACGTTCCAATTCTACAACTTACACAACAAACAAAGTTAAAAAAAAAAAAAAAAAAATCACTTTTAAAGAAAACAAAGTTAAATTAAAAATACATGCCCAGCAAATTGTGTCCCCAAAACCAAGAACCGCTTGTTCCATTTTAAGAAGTAAGTTGAAACACCACAAACAAAAGTGCCCACAAATATGAGAATCAAGTACTATATTTTCACCATTACCAATAAACTACCAAGTAGCATAATCCCCTTTAAAAAAATATATAAAAGAAAATTTCTATAAAAAAGAAAAAGAAAAAATGTGTGTTTGACTCTACACCAAAATAAATAGAAAGAGCCCTTACCAATATACTTTCTCAAGCAAAGTAGCTAGTTCAAGCACAAACAGGCAATAAGCAATCGTCAAACATCATT
The DNA here is from genome assembly GCA_023736055.1 of Quercus glauca. Taxonomy (NCBI): domain Eukaryota; kingdom Viridiplantae; phylum Streptophyta; class Magnoliopsida; order Fagales; family Fagaceae; genus Quercus; species Quercus glauca. The sequence continues at coordinate 28,983,479 of CM043322.1, forward strand.
GAATACTTTGTAGCCATGGCAGGTAAGAATTAAAAGAAAGTCACTGATAAACAAAACAAAAGAAAAGAAATAAAAACTTGCAAAAGATACAACTTGAAAAACTGTTGGAGCTTTTAACAAAGTCTATTTAAATTGTTTAGAAACCAAATCTGAAAGTAGAAGAAGAAGAAAGAAGAGGATTTAGAGCTAAATTGAATATCTTTAATCTAAAGAAGAATGAGAGAAACTGGCAAAGTGTACGTGAGTTTGTGGGTCTTAAAGTATAGGAGTTTTAATTTACATATTTTTCTCCGTTAGTTAATTTGTAAGTGGGTATGATGAGAAGTTGGAAAAAAAAAAAAAAAAAAAGCTGGAATTCATTTGAACAAAAAATACCACGCTTCAATTATTTTTTTATTAAAATGTCAATAGCATAATTCGGTGCTTGAATTTAGGAGAAGTTTGTTGTAGTTAGTGACCACTGTTACTGGGCTGTTAGTAATATTTAGTTGGAAGTTATTGCAAGGAACACGTGGAGAGTTTTCCTGATGGAGTTTTTTTTGGATAAGGATAAGGAATAAAAAAAAAAGTAAGAGTTTTTTTTTTTTTTTTAAACCAAATTAACGTGAAGGAGTGGAAAAAAAAAAGCTCTTGCAAAAAATAAATTTTTTTTAATGATGGGATAAGGATAATAATTATAAAAAAAAAAAAAAGGGATAAGAATAAGGTTTTTTTCCCCCATAAAAAGAAGTAAGGCTTTTTTTAAAAAGCAATTTAACGTGTAGGAGAGGGAAAAAAAGAGGAGATCCTGCAAAATAGATTTTTAAAAAAAAAAAAAAAAAGAAAAAAAGAAGAAGAGGATAGTTCTTTTTTTTTGAGAAAAAGAAGAGGATAGTTGGTTGCTAGATTTTGATAAGAGTGTTTGTAGCAAATTTGAATTTTAGTAGTAGTGGTTTAGTGGATGTGAAGTTATTTTGTAGTGGGTTGTTTAAAATTTAGAAATATAATTTTACTTAATTGTCCTCCAATTTTGTCCAGGTGTAGGGGTATTTTGGAACAAAAAAAAAAATCCGGTTCAAACAGGGGCAGCCCCTTAAATAGTAGTATAGATATATAGATAGATATAGATGATAAATAAATAAAACCACTCTCCCTCTAACTCATGTTTTCAAAACAACCCTATCAAAACTCTTCAAAAAAAAAAAAAAAAAAAAAAAAAAACCCTATCAAAACAAAAACCCACGGTTAGTTGAATAAAATTAAATATATATATATATATATATATATCCTTATCCCACGATAACCTACATCAATAATTTTATCCAAAACAAAACTCATCCATATGTACAGAATAAAAATGAACGTGAAAAGATATATAACAAAACAAAAAAACCTAATTTTTAGTATATCTGTTTTTGAAAGAAAATAAAAAAAGCTAAATTTTAGAGAAATTAAAAAGATCAACTTGGAGAATTGGTGTGACCCCTATCCTTATCCCACGGTAACCTACATCAATAATTCTATTTAAAAAAAATAAATAAATAAAAACTCATCCTTACGTCATAAAAAAGAATGTGAAAATATATAGCAAAACAAAAAAACCTCATCCTTATCGGTACCCGATGAACCAAACCATGAAAAAATATTTTTTTTAAAAAAACGAAATAGAATGTGAAAAGAAACTAAAAAAAGAAACCTAAATTTAAGGATTTCTATTGTTGAAAGTATTTAAAAAAAAAAAAAAAAGCAAGTCTGAACGTGAAAAAAAAAGAGTTAGAATTTAAACAAATCTATTAGAAAAGTACCTTAGAAATCTGAGAAGTTTATCTATAACTAATTGATGTTTATCACTTTGTTTTAAATTTAATTATTTTTGTTTAAGATTTAAAAAAACTGTGATTTTGATATGAGAATATGTTTTTTGATATTTTTTCTTTCTGTTCTTTAAAAGTAACCCAACATACTTCCCTATAAAAAAAGATTAAAAAAAAAAAGAAAAAAAAAAGGAGTAACCGAACAATTAAGAGTTTTTGAGTTTAAAAAAACAAAAAAGAAAAGAAAAAGAAAAAAAAGAAAGAAAGAAAGAAAGGAAGGACTAAGGTAGAGGAGATTAAAAAAAAAAAAAAAAAAAAAACAGATCAAGTAGCCTAATCCTCTTAAAAAATAGCGTAAATTGCAAAAAAGAAAAAAAAAAAAAAAAAAAAAAACCCCCAAAAGAGAGTTTGCAAAAAGAAAAAGAAAGAGCCTTACCAATATCCTTTCTTAAGAAGCCAGTTCAAGTACAAATCCTCTTGTTTGAAATTTCTATTTCAGACATGGCCTAAGCAATTATTAAACACCTTTAAATCCCTAATCACATTCACTCACGGGTAAGTACTTGGCAGCCATGGTAGGTAAGAGCTCAAAAAAAGTCAATGAGAAACAAAACAAAAGAAAAGAAAATAAAGATGAACTTGCAAAAAATAGAACCTGAAAAGCCGTTGGAGCCTTTGATAAAGTCCGTTTAAATTGTTTAGAAACCAAATCTAAAAGTAGAAGAAGAAGAAAGAAGAAGATGTAAAGCTAAATTGAATGTTTTCAATCTGAAAAAGACTAAGAGAAACTGGCAAAATGTACGTGAGTTTGTGGGTCTTAAAGTATAGAAGTTTTAATTTACATATTTATCCTCGTTAGTTAAAAATTTATAAGTGGGTATGATGAGGGTATCTTAGGCATCAAAATTGAAGAATTTACATATCTATCCCCGTTAGTTAAAAACTTGTAAGTGGGTATGATAAGGGTATTTTAAGTATAAAAAATGTGGAATCCAAACAGGGGAAGCCCCTTAAATAGCAGTATAGATAAAAACCGGATAAGCAAAAGAAGTTAAACAGAAGTTAAAATTTTTAAATTTGATAGTAAAGCAGTTTCTTAGGAGTAAAACATGGGAGAGTGGCATTCAAGGCGCAATTTGTTAGGAGTAAAATGTGGGAGTGGAATTCAAACATGTTAAGGTTTTATTTATTTATTTATTTATTTTTTTTTTTTGAATTTGAAAAAAAAAAAGGGGCGGCCAGGGTAGTTTTTTTTTACAAAACGTAGGAATTTTTTTTTTCAAAATAGAAACGTGGTAGATAATTTTTTTGATACAACATGGCTTTTTTCATTAGGTTTTTTGTTTTCAATTTTTATCAATTTAAGATTTTAAACCATTTCTTATGATTTAGAGATAAAGATAAGTTTATTAAATTAAGGGTATTTCATTAGTTTTTTTTTTTTTTTTTTTTTTACTGAACGTGGGCTTTTTTCTAAGGATAAAATATTAAAATTTTTAATATTTAGTTGCTTTTTATTTTTTTTACTCAACGTGAGGTTTTTTTTTTTTTTTTTTTTTTTTTTTAAGAATATAATATTAGAAACGTGTGTTAGAATAAATGGGTTAGTAGGAGTGTTCCTATTTTGTAGGTAATGTTTTTTCAAATTTATCTAAAATTTAGGAGTTTTAAAATTGATAATTTTACATGTCTAACCCTAATATTCCATTCCAATGACTCCTCAATACAATCCAAAACATTTGTGTGTACCGGAACCTGAGAGAGATAAAAGAATTAGGGTTAAACCAAGTATTAAAAAAAAAAAAAACTGTAATCAACAAACCAAAGTTAGCGTGCGTGTTATTAAAGATAATAGCATAAGTTTGTTAGAGTTTGTGTTTGATTTAAATTTAACGCTAAAAACATATACATTTAGTCACCACCAACATTTCAAAATAACATTTTAAAAAAAAAAAAGATAGTTAACGTGAAACACATAAAAAAAAAAAAAAAAAAAAAGAGTAGAACTCAAGGAAAAAAGAAAACTTTCTTTAAAAAAAAAAAATATGAAGAAAAAAAAAAAAGAGTTAACGTGATACATATAAGGAAAAAAAAAAGTAGAACTCAAAGAAAGTCAATCATAAATAAACAAAAGAAAAGAAAACAAAGAGGAACTTGCAAAAGATAGAACCTGAAAATTTGTTGGAGCCTTCGATAATAAATATCTTTAATTTGAAGAAAAAGAAAGGAAGATGTAGAGCTAAACTAAATATCTTCATTTTGAAGAAGAATGAGAGATAGAAACTGCAAAGTATACGTGAGTTTGTGGGTCTTAAGTGTAGGAGTTTCAATTTACATATCTATCTCCGTTGGTTAAAAACTTGTAAGTAGGTATGATGAGGGTATTTTAGGCATAAAAAAATAAAGGAAAGTGAATTTTTACCAGAATGTCCTTTAGTTTTGTCTTTACTTAGATATAGAGGTGTAGGGGTATTTTTGAACTAAAAATTGTGGAATCCAATCAGGGGAAGCCCTTAAATAGTAGTATAGATAATAATCAATGATGCAAGCATTCAAGATCGTGCATGCTATGATTAGTTTACTCTCAATGAAAGCAATTAAGTAATAAACCATTTCGTGAAAAAAAAAAAAAAAAAAAAAGCAATAATTAACCCAATGGATTCCTAACATTGAGGCGATCTTATTGGAGCTATCATAAAATTGACCTCATACTATCATTCTCTCTTTTGTTTTGAGTATCATACTATCATTCTTTTAAAATACGAGTGTAGCTTTTTTTGCTTTTTTTTCTTTTTCTTTTTTTGATGGGGTAGCTTTTTGCTTTTTGGCAAGGTATGCGGAAGAAGCTTGTGGATGTAGATAGCGATAAAACATGGATTAATTAATACGGGGTTGTCCCAGCCGACCTGAAAATTGGAATGTAAGTCGGCCGAAAGGGATGGATTGGGACTGTGCGCCCTCACCTGCTTTTCATGACCTCCCCCTTTCTTTTTATTTTATATATCAGTTTTGATTGATTCTTGTCAAAAACACGACTATTCTAACTTCTAATTTTATAATTTTAACGCTTTAGATTATTCTTTCTTATGCTTTTTCCAAAACACTTTTCTTTTCTTTTAGTAATTTAATTCATAGATAACAAACACGATTACAATTTACCAAGTGTTATTGGGATTACAGCCTCCTGTTACATGTGTTAAAAAATATATTAGAATTAACATTTTAAATTTTAATATATAAGAAAGCTCGTTTAATTTTAATATATATAAAAGCTCGTTTAAGAAAAATAAAGATATCCTATCCCATTCATAAAATCACTCTTAAAAATAGATAATCTCATAAATTACTATAATGAGTTAAAAAAATAATAGCTCCAAACTTGTTTGGAACTAAAATTTTTCCTTTAGAACTTTTTCCTGTAAAATTTATACAATAATAAAAAAAATTATCATATCTTTTTTATTAGTAACCCTCGAATTAAATTTTACCCACAAATATTGTTTGATTGTTCTGAATGGATATAAAGATGGCCCCGTGGGCCCAGCTGCATCCTTTTCATATGGCACATCGATGTTCCCTTCTATTTAAAGCACTAAGGCCCGTTTGTATATATTTGAGTTTGACAGTACAACCGACGCGGCCCTCGACCACGTATATTACGCTCCCAAAAGCGAAAAGTCAAAAAAGCATTAATTCTTTTCTTTCTTCTTAATCATATCTACTAGACTCTGGTACTACAAAGTTCAAACAAGAACAAAGAATTTTCGGAAAAAAGAGTGCAATAGCTTGGCCTTCACTGTCTCAAACCAATGGCTTCATGCCCAGAGTCTCTCCCTCAGTAACAAATCAAACCTGCTTCCATTGACATGGATCCTATTAAATCAAATAAATCATTTTCTCAACTTTCATTGGGATAGTCTTGTTTCTAATCTTCTTATTATGTTCTTATTACATGTACAAGAAGAGAAGAAAAGGTAATAAATGACAACTGTGTCACTTTTGGTAATGTTTCAATGATTCCTATTCAAAAGGAAAAAAAAAGTTCCATTGATTCAGGGGGTATTTTAGAAAATAACCATCAAACCCAAACAATATCATTAGTTAGGCAAAGTTTCAAACTAATTTCGTTTCTAACAATTCGAGTTCAGAGGACTCGATTTTACTGTTGCTATTTTCCTGTTTTGCCAGCAGCTGAGGTGGACAAAGTTTACGCGTAGGCCAGAAACCGAGTCCAGTGGACTCGTTTTCTATGCATAGAAATCGAGTCCTCCAGACTCGGTTTCTATCTTTCTTTTTTCCTCCACTACGTTCAGTAGCAGCAGCAAGGATCGCAACCACTGAATCCCAATCGGTAAAACCAGATTCCTCACCCACTCTTGAGGTGTTTTCTCATTTGGCTTCCCATGCTTATCCAACTTCCCATCTGCGACCAATTTTTTCTTCATCAACGCCCTTGGCCAATACCCAACAATACCAATGAACGAAGCACGATTTCAACAAAAGCAAAGAACAAACAGAACCCAGCAAACGAAGAACAACGATGCAAAACCCAGGCGCCGATTCTGACCAAACTCCGGCGAAAGCTTCAGGTGTCTAATGGAGGAAATCGGATCGGACGTGGTTTCTCGCCGCCGCTCCAATGGAAGAAAGAATCAACGACGCAAAAACCCAGCAACCCAGGCGGCAAATCGGATCAGATGTTTGGTTTCTCACCGCCACTCCAGTGGAGGAGAAGAACACGTTGGAGAGTGGGTTTGATTTGTTTTGGATTTGAGTTTTTCATGGGTTTTTGGGGCTTGGAAGTGGAGAACCCAGGCGGCATTTGGGGGAAAAAAAGGAAAGGGAAGAAGAACAAAAAACTAAGTCCGGGTTGTTTTTGGCTGAACTGAAATCGAGTCCAGTGGACTCGGTTTCCATTAAACTAAACCGAGTCCTTTGGACTCGATTTCAATGAAGGCAAAGCGAGTTCATTGGACTCGATTTTTGGCCTACGTGGACAGTTTGTCCAGCTCAGCAGCTGATGCAATGTAAAATCGAGTGTAATATATTCGATTTATACACCAAAATCGACTCCACTAAACTTGAATTGTTAGAAACCAAAATAGTTTCAAACCTTGGTTAACTAATAATATTGTTTGGGTTTTTTAATTATTTAAAAAAAAAAATCCTTGATTCAGTTGAGAAACGTTCCTTGCATATTCGAGTACCGGACCATGCAAGACTACAAATACCCAGGAATTAAAATGGCGCTCAAAACTTGGACATTTTAGCACCAAAAGAAGGATCGAAAAATTCATTTACCCCAAACGGCTTCCCAATCTTAAGAGCATCAACCTTCAAAGTTCTTGCTTTAAATCCTATTAGCTCAAAAGCCATATTTCATCCTATCTTACCTAAGCCGAGGTTGGAAGCGCATTCGAGGATTTGAGAAAAGACAAATGACAGGTAACATGCATGGAAGTTGAAACTGAGGTCTAATAGTACCCGGCCCAGAAAGAAAAAGGATCTTGAGTAAAGATTATCAGAGCCCTATTTATTACTTATATCTTTGAAGAACTAAAGAAATAAACCAAACCATAAAATACAAAACAACACTGCAAAAGAGCGTCTCCACAATGTTTTTCTTTTCTTTTTTTCCTCCGCTCTCAACATCCACTTCGACATAGTAAAATGGCAAATATTGAATGGGATTCAGTTGAGGAAAATTGAACCACGTGCAAATACTCCCAATTCCAACTAGATTTTTGTTTTTTTGAAATGGGTTTGATTAATTAATTATTGTTGCCATGTTAGATGAGATTCTGTACAAAGATAGAAATTTAGTTGGATTTGGTGAGAGGGGTTAGATAGTGAAAGAAATAATGGAGATTCTTGTGATTCTCTGATTGGTGTGTGTTGGAGATAAATAGATAAAGAGGGCTCGGTCTAGGTGGACTTGTTAGCTCAGCATGCCCTTAATGTTGAGAAAATGGAAGTTTGGCTGGAGGACTGTCCCAGTCAAGTGGCACATGCGTGTGCTCAGGATGTATTAGCTTTGCGTGGTTTCTAATTGAAAGTTAAGTATTTCCCATCAAAAAAAAAAAAAAAAAATTAAATACTGCCTCAATTTCTGATAAAAGAATAATAAATACTCTCAAAATCTGAGCAAAACTACACTATTCTCTGTACTCTGTATAAACACTATGCCAAGAGCTGTACCTTTATGGGGGAAGTGAGAAGTTGAGCACATATAAATAAGAGCCCCCCGACCAAATATCAGTTCAAATATGAGAAATTTTAACTAATTACATTACTAAAGGTAAAATGAAGCCTGCAATAAAGAATCACATGGCATTGTCCTTTACCTCCTGGCTGAGATTGAAATGAAATAAAATGGAAGTCCACTCTGACGTGCACATAAGAACCTCCACAAAGCAAAAACAAATCAATCTTCTCCACCTCTATTGTTTCTCTACACCTCGTGCTAAAATCAAACCTGCAAAACAAGATGCAACTCTCTTGAGTAACAGCTGGAAGTTCCGTAGGATATATATTAGATAATAGTTAACTTAACCCCGTCATCTCTTCAAAATAAATAAACCCATTTAAATAAATAAAAAGGATTAAACATACGCACATCATCATTAACCATGACTTCAAAATAGCCAAGTTTATGTAAAATTATTCAGTACATCTGGTGTATTGCACCCTCCTCTTACATAAGGACACTCCCACCTATGGATCCCACACAGGGGACCTACCCTTATGTGACAAGGAGACAGTATATACCGGGTGTATGGAATAATTTTATAAGTTTTACTGTGGAGTCAAGTATCTAATCGTCACATGGAACAGAATTCATAGCAAATCAAACTATTCTGGAGCTTTTGAGTGAAAAAAGGACAAATTTAGAAGGCCAAAAGGAAAGCAGACAATAACAGAGAGCAAAGGGGCGAGCACAAAAAAAAAAAAAAAGAAAAAAAGAAAAGAAAAGAAGAAATCAAGGCAAAACTTGTACATGCAATGCAAGAGAAAGCGTCAACAAATAAACACCAATAGCAACAAGACAAACTAAACGCTTATCATACACCCCCCCTCTCCCTCTCAGAGAAGTAAGCAACATCCATTGTTCTTGACATTAAACCAAACATTGTTTTGATTCTATCAGACAGCCACCTTTTAAATAAGCCATTTGCCAATTGTCTGATAACATGCTAGAAATACAACAAAATTCATATCAGTCAGACCAGATAGCAATCATGGAAAAGAACCTTCATGTCAGACACAGACACAGTAAGCTAAGCACTGTGTACTGATCAAATTTTAAGAAAAAGGAAGGTTGAGTACTTAAACACAAAACAAAGGTCTGTCAACAAATTTACTCTACTCAATACTCCCATATTTTTTGTGCATCCATGAAGAAGAATAAATCCATACTATACAGAAAAATACATAGCTTATGCCAAGAATAAAAATGATTCTACCAAAGGAAGGAAAAGGAATAGGGTTAGAAATTGGAATCAGGAAATTACCTCAAATTATAAGTCATTGGATTTTTTTCCTGCAACAAGCTGGTTAATGCGGAGGCCCCTACTAAATGCTTCGTTGAAAAGGATCCTTGTCTGCATTGACTGAAACCCAGGCAACCATGACAGTAATGCCACAGGAGCCATGACAATTACTCCGAACATAATATCATATAGTCGGGCCACAGAAACAACGCTTTCCCAAACAAGAGTAGACCGCAGAAAGGGCCGGAGTACTTGGGCAATCAATATCAGGCCCCACCCAGTGGGGATGAATGCTAACAGGCTAGTGAAAATATCAATAAATGTGAAAGCCGTAAATTGCAGCAGAGCAATTATCACAAGTATTGCAAGTATAATCACGAGGAATTGGACTAGACGATAGTATATGTGCTCTTTTGCCGCTTTATCCCGAGCAAATGCTATTACCGCATAAATCGCAAAAGCCACAAATACATAGTTCCAAGACAACAAGTAAACAGCAATGCTGGTACTTCCAGTTGCAATATTTAGTTGATATACTATCCCATACTGGAAGAAGAAGAATCGGAGGTCTAAGATTATTTCCATTATTTTACCCCAAATGCCAGTGTTCCTGAGATGATCCTGCTCCTCATACCACCATCTTTCCCAACTCTGTTCAGCTTTTGCAAAAACACTGCCACGGAACCAAATCCAGTTCATAAAGTCATCAAAGTCGTACACTGTCTCCAACCAATCAAATCCAGAAGGGTTAAACACAAAGGGGGCCATAATCCATGACACAACCAGGAACCAACTAGTGATGGTCAAGGCTATGTAAACAAATGTGTTGCCAGCTATAGGAACGTATGACGCATAAACTACAAGTATTTACCCAAGTTCAATTGCCTTCACAAAATGGCTACGAGCATAGAGTCTATAATTCTCGGCAAAACCCTTATGCTCCACGACAAAACCACGCCCGGTAGCCCGATATTTTGCACCACCATGAAGAATAGTACGGCCAAAGTAGTGGGCACGAGTTCCCATTGAGAACGTGTAGAATACGGATGAAAGCTGGAGCTGCATTGTCAGAAAATCCCAGATAGCTTGAAGGAACCCATGCTCAAGAGAGTTTTCCACTATCATCGGAAGGGCAGTGAACAGACCAAGCTGGATGATGAACTGCTGATTCAAGATTGCACCAAGTGCTGCATTGTTATTACTTATTAGTACTACTTGCCTTAGAAGAAGCCTCAACACCACTAAGAGCCAGATAGAGTCGGCCACTTTTAAAAACAATTTTCAAAATACTAAAAACAAAAAATGATGTTCAGGAGACTATTTCTAATTTTAATTTTTTTTAAATTTACAAAAAGTAAGGTGTAGAATTTGTAAATTACCTTTTTTTTTTTTTCTTTTTTAATAGTGATAAGGGATAGAGCTCATGTATTTATTATTATTTTTTTGGATAATAATAAGTTTCAAATTTGGAGCATGATTTTTTTTTTTTTTTTTTTTTTTGTGATAAAGATAAGCTCTTTAATTTAAGAGATAGAAGAGTTTGAAAAAATCTATAGGGTCAACTGCTTTCATTTTATTTACAACTATGTCATTAAAAACGTTTTTTATATCTTGAAAACACCATCTCAACTGTTTTCAAAATCCTAACTTGAACAAGGAAAATAAGATACAATTTTCCAAAAACTGTATTTAGAGAACATCAGTCAAACAATATATTCAAGTGTGGGACCCACATTTTATGATTTGCAAAAAAAAAAAAAAACTATATTTAAATCCTTTTACCAAACAGGCCCTTAAATACTAAAAAAAAAAATTTTAACTTTTATTATTTTAAATTGAATTTGATACATATGTGTGTATATATATTAATAATTATTGTTTTCTTGAAAATTTCAACCTTGTGAATATTTGAATCTAAGAAATCTAAACTTTCCTTTTCTTTTTTGTCTTTTGAAGGAGGGGGGAGTTCCTAATGGGCCTTCTCACTAGTTGGAGTCTTGGGCCACGCCCTCCAAATTTCTAATAAAATTAAAGACAAAATTTAACTATAAAATTGGTTGTAGTCCAAGACTACAATTTTACTCAATATCTTTTTATTGAATGTGAATTTTAACAAATTCATCATTGAATTACATCTTCTTCTTATATACTTCATGCTTGCAAAATTTTTAGAAAATTAAAGATTAATAGTCATGTCATTAACTACAAAGGTTAGACTCTTTTGTAGTTGTACTTTAGTTATGTAATGTATTATAAACCCAATTTAAAACAACTAGTATTATTATTTTCGTGTATATTCTAATAAGTATTATTGTTTACTAAAAAAAAAAATAGTCATGTCATCAATAAATGATTTAAATTGCAAATTTTTGTAATTTAAAATTATGTATAAAATATAAGTTTATAGTAGATCATATAGTAAATAATATTCGATTGATATCAAATTTGATATGCATATTAAGAGCGCAATGAATATGCAATTTAAGGGTTAAATTTTCAAAATATGTAGTAATATTTATTTTATTGAGTAAAGTTGTAGCCTTATACTACAACCAATTTTGTAACTAAATTTTATCTAAAAATTAATTCTTTTGTAGAAATATAATTATATTTTTATTATAAAATATAATAAAAATATTACATAATGTAAACATTACATAATATAAGTTGAGTTATAAGCGTGTTTGAATTGTATTTTAGAATCAGTTGGCATTTGAAGTCGTGAGATATGAGAATACCATTTTTATGTTTTGTAGGCTACTAGTGTCGTGTTGCCAAATGATCTGACCAAAATATCTCCATCAAACGATTCGACAAGTTTGTGACTGTCTACGACATGTGAACATTAATAAAGCTATCGGTAACCATCACAAAATTGTTTGGTTAACTTCTTTTGAAGTGGGAATGTTTGCAGCCAACTGGCCTACTTCGGAAAACTATAGTATACTATAGATACTGTCACTTTATTTGTATCTTGTTTTGTTATCCAATCAAAATAAAAGGATAAAATTTTGGATGGAGATAAAGACTAAATTATAATAATTATAAATTATAAAAATAAAAATAAAATCACACCACACCACACCACACCACACCTTTGGTGTGATGGTCATTCTACAAATATAAGTGCTTGTGAGGTGTGAGAAACGAGAACCGAAATTCACGTCTCTAGGAGAGAGCTTCACATACATATACACTTAGATCAAATAAACTTGAACAAATTTTCAATATTTTAGGATTAATGCTTATTCCTCTCATATCTTTTTTTTTTTTTCTTTTCTTATTCTTTTTTATTTATTTATTTTTTTGTTAATCCTCTTCCTCTCATATATACTATCATAGATTTTATTATTGGGATCCAATATTATGTGCAAGAATGGTGTATTGTTCTTGGAATAATTACTCAAGCAACTTCAATACATGTGACCCCTACCTCTTGGACCAAACAAATTTGATTGAGTAATGCAAGATATGTTACAAATTTTACTTCATAAATTTTATAAATTGATATGTTACCGTTCACAAAAATTAATTAAATATCTATTTATTATGTTGTTAAAATTGCAACAATAATGTTCATTGTCACATAAGTTTTTCAGTTTTTTTTTTTTTTTTAGTAAAACTTGTATTACCCTTTAAAATTCTCCAATTCAAAATTCTTGCCCCGTCACTAAAATGGGGATTTAAAGGGATTAGAGAGTTGTCTACATAGATTGTAGGCAGTAGGGCAAGTGGGCGGGGGAATAATTGAGTAGCCTAATTAGAATGGAAATTTTTTATACTTAATTTAAAATGCATATCTTCAAATTTGATCCAAAATCAACCTCTAGGACCCCCGGGTCTATCTCCACTCTTCCACTATGATCACTTAGATACACACACACAAAAAAAAAAAGAAATGATATTGATTCCATTATTATCAGAAGTCCAAACATAGAATATCTATTTGTTATTTGGGTTTGTCAAGCTTGAATCACAAACTCATATAGTCATTTGTATGATATATATATATATATATATATGTATGTATGTATGTATGTATGTATGTATACACAAATACAAACTTAACAACCGTACGTGAAATCCCAAGTAGTCATTGACTGATCCACATTCATATATAACTTTTGACATACATAAATATATCCTAATTTGACTTCAATTTATAAAGAAACACACACAGCATCCCCATCTTATTATTCTTATTCACCATATATAGCTCATGTATTGACCTAGCTAGCTAAGCAAATTTGTAGCTTGCAGGCTAGCTCAAACTTCTCAAAACACTTGAGGAATCCTAGAGCAGCATCTCTTGCCTTCAGTGGTGGAGGCATTTTTGGAGTGAGTGGCTCAAACTCAGCCTTCCATGATCAGCGAGACACATCTCATTCTCTTTTCCTTCCACAGGAATGAATGAGAAGGTAACCCTATATGGATCGTCCATCCTCCTCAAGTCACCTCCGATCACACGGTATGTCACGGACTGCCCCATCTCCACCTTCTCTATCTTCTCAGTTGATTCTCTTCACGTAGTTGCTGATGGCTGCGTGCGTCCACCACTTTTGCATCAGAATTTGCATCCATTTTTATATAACAATGTAAGTGCACAAAATTATATACGGGGATTTTTTTTTATTTTATGCATGAAATGGTTTTTCTTTTTTTGGTTCTCAAGTTTAAGTCAAAGGTGGAAGGTGATTCTGATATTAAACTTGATTTCAAACTTGCAATAATCTTGTTAGGAAGCTTTCGATAGTTATGATTTGGATAAAATTCATATTCCTCTTTCTTTTCTTTTCTTTTTTTTCTTTTTAAGGAATTGATTTCATACATGTCATCTTCCTGTTATTAGAGGTTGAAACTCATAAGGCTCAAAATACATTTGAAGTCAAACTTTTTTCTTATTTTCTATATATAACTGTAAGGGTAATGGCCCAAATCCGGTATTGGGCCTTGGGCCTTGGCCGATAACATGGGCGATCCAAGGACGATTAAACAGTAGCTAGTGGTTTAAACTCAGACCTTCATGAACATGATATGACTGGGAAGGTGGTCCGAGGAGAAATACCTCCTTAGACAAGCTAAACACGGACCAAATATGGATCCCATTTATCAAAACGACCTTCTAGGAAGCTCTAGTGACAGGAACATTCACCTCAAGTGTACCAAAAAGTGGAAGCTAGGTGGTACCTAAGGAAAAGCTGTTACCAACGCATTTAATGCACTGCAACTACTTTTCTAGCCGCATTTATGTGGAAAAGACACATGAACAGTGCTACAGCTACTTTTTTGACCGCATTTATGTGGAGAAGACTCCTGAACAGTGCTGTCTTGGCTACTACAACTCACAGAAAGCCAGAAGGGGTGTCTAATGGGACAAGCACTCAAGTGGTGGCTTGGATGATCAACAAGTAGAAGGCCAAGATCACCATGAGGGAGATATATAATGTAAGAGACCCCTGAAGGAAGGGGGATTGAAAAATCAAGAAAGAAACACTGTAGCAATCTAGAACCAGACTTATAATAATGCTTCAAAAGCAATATAGAAGAATCAGTCTCCTCGGACTTGGCCGAGGTCGTTTTTCTTTAGAGAACGTCTATAATCTTTCTTCCTTTGTAATCAAAATCCATTGACTTGTTGCTTAATTCACTAAAACCCAGTTTTCCAACTCATTCTCTACAAATTTATTATTTTAGGCTTTTGGGCTTGAGTCCATACACCATTTGGGCTAGAAGTTCAAATCGGGTCCTTATAATAACTATATTAGTAAGGGATAGATTATATTTTAAATTTACTTTTCCTCATTACTAAGAAAATTTTCAAAATATAAACATTAAATCAAACATAGAATTTAAGGCAAGTTCTGAAGCAACTTTCATTTAGGGACGAATAGGATATGAATAGGATATCAAGAATGCAAAAGGGATTGTATAGGGTTATATATGAACTTAGTTGTTATTTTAGTAGTATGGACTTGACTTGAGAAATAACTTGTTTATGTTTTTTTTTAATTTTTTTTTATTTTTATTTTTTTTTTTATATTATAATTTGGTAAACAAGTCAAGCTCAAGTTTAAGTTAAGTTTAAACTTGACTATTACATGAACCAACCTCAAATCTAATAATGTATTCATCAATAAAGTTGTGAATATAAAGCTTGATTAAATTATATTACAACATTAATTATATGTTTAAATGAATAAATGTATAAAAATTTACTTATATAGACATTTAATATATACATATACACACACACACATATATATATATATACTTGATATTAGATTTTTTAAGTTTTTTTTTTTTTTTTGAGAAGGATAGATTTTTTAAGTTAGTAAGTAAATTCATAAATATCAAATTATTATTTGTAATTTATTAATAATATAAATAACCTATTTCATTTTTTATGAATCTAATTTTTTTTTAATTCATACACAAAATCATTGTATTTACTTAATTCAATTAATATAATTTCAAGTTTTATTTATTAATTACTAGTATAGTTTTGTGAAGTGGTTTTACTACATATGAAAAAAGAATATGGTAATCAAAATAGTTCATGAACAACTTTTAGTTAGTTCAACAAGAAAATGAACCAAAATTGCATATATAATCTAGTTTGTTAATAAGCTCGAGCAACTTCGCTCGGTTCTTTTGGAAAGAGAGAAAGACATATATATTTATATATACCGGGGCCAAGCTTAAAAAGCCTCAAACTTCCGGGGCTACCGTCTCCTTGCTGATAACTTCATTGTCTCTGTACATTTCCCATGCCTTCTCAGTAGGGATGTTGAGCACCACTTCCCCTTTCATGCTCCTCATCTCTCTCTCTCTCTCTCTCTCTCTCTCTCTCTCTGAGATTTGTCTTGTTCTATGATGAGAATGGGATGGGATGGGGGTCTATATAAGGACAGATGACTAAGAGATGCTCTCTCTAGGTGGAGATTTAATAATTAAAAGTACCACTCAATGAAGCCACGTAACACACTCTCTTTCTCTCTCAATTATATACTTCAACTATATAAACACTTGACTTTCTAAGTTGTTTTAACTTGTTCCCATAATGAGTAGTCATTAATAAGTTAAATAGATAGTAAAATTTACTTGGGATTTATTTTTTATATAGGTTTCGTTAATGAGTGTCGAAGTTAAAGGTTAATAAATATTTAAATATAAGTTATAACTTATAATGCACACTTTTCAAAAAATAAAATACACATATTAATGATTCATTGGTTTACACGGACAAATTCATTATGGTTGTATGTATTTTTTTTTAAGGACAAAACTTAGGTATTGTTCATTAAGATTCAGCCATGTGGCTACTTAACTAAAAAATACACTTTTATTCCATGAGAAAAAATCCATATAGAAGAATCTTAAAAGGGGAACCTAAAGAACAACACATAAGTATCATACCTAAGTCTTGCTCTTTTTTTAATATGTGTATAGTTTGACTTTATTTATTTTTAAAATGTATAAAAATATTATTTAATAAATCATTGAATGTATCTTAACCACTACCCTTAGGGAATTCATTAACAAAATCATTTTTATATTAAAAGACTCGACACATATGTACTAAACAAGAACAATGACATCTTGATTAAATTGTGATAATCTATTATGAAATTTTTTAGGCTTTTTGTAAACTTTTTATGATTTTAGTGATATAGTATTACCCATCATTCACATATAGGGATTGTAAATTTCTAGATAGTTATATATATATATATATATATATATATATTTTGTTATCTTTACTTTTTAGTATAAATAGACCTATTAAGAGTTCGATTTGAAAACAATTAGAAAATTATGGTTTTGCTTAAGTCTAATGTCTTGTGTACTGGATCCGATAGGATGCTATCATGTGTCTAGGAAGTGCCATGTGGCAACATCCCATGAAGTCCACTACATTGGACACACTGGAGCTAAAACTCTCCCCTAAAACCATAGGTTAAATTACTGTTATTGAAGCATCAAGATTTATTAGTTTAAGGCAAAGGTCAACATAATGTAGATTCTTTTAGCTAGTTATCCTAAGATGTTTTATTGATAAATCATAAGATCTAGGGGTTGGTGCCTATAGATTCTCTTAATCGTCCTACAAAATACGGATATGCAAAAAAGAAAACTTCAACAAATGGAGTCATTTCATTTCAAAAGTAGATGCTAACCTTCATATCTACCTATATTTAAAAATAAAAAAATACAATTGATGCTCCAAGCCTTGTGTGGTGTAGTGAACGTGAAGGGATTCCACTAATTTACTAATAATTGACAATAATGCGTTGGCCCCTTCCAATTTGTATTGAATATATATATATATATATATATATATATATATATATATATATAGTATAAAAACGCCTCTAATCTCATGGAGTCAGTTTCCTCTAGTGGCTAAAAACAACAAGAGTAAAAATCAATTCGTAGAAGCTTTTGGGGGAGAAAAAAAAAAGATTCCTCTTTTAAATAATTTAAAAGAGAAAAGGAAGCCAAGAATATAAAATAGAATTTAGGAGTTTTTTATAAATAAATAAAAAAAACGATTTACATGCTAAATATGCTGCCCCTGCAGCTCAGCTCAAACCCGCGCCCTTCCCCTACTCCACCAAGCATTTAGTTCCTAGAGAGATCCTGACTCCAAATGAAGCAGTGGTGGGCTCAATTCTTATGTAGCCAAAATATCGTATAATTGGAAAGGACAAAACTTATATACAGTATCTTAGGTACTGTTCCTTAGATTCTGTTCTTAAGATTTTGCCACGTGACTATTTAACTAAAAAATACACTTCTATCCCATGAGAAAAATCACACACTGTAGAATCTTAAGAGAAGTGTTGTACCGAAGTCTTGCCCAATTGGAAATATTACCGTACCAGCTAGCTACAAGCTTTATAAGGCCCTCCTCATGGGTTTGACTTGATATAATAAACCATTAATTATTTTTAAAACCAAAATTATATATCTCAATTAGTGAGGGCCCGTTTGGTAGAGGAGTTTGAGTAATCTTGTTTGTATTTTTTTGAAATACGTGTAGGAAAAAAAGGGTGTGAAAATGCATGTAATATTGTTTAAAAACTGAAAATGTGTTGTTTAACAACTCTACCAAACGGGGCCTAAATAATGGATCAAGCACAACATCTTTGAATATATAAGAAGTTGGACCATCTTCCAAAAAGTTAGACAGCCCACTTTATAATTTGCATTAAAATAAAATAAGATTAAGATGCTGGATAGCATAATATAGGCATACAAAAAATGCTGTGGCATCCGCACATGGCATTATGTGAATTTCCTTTCCCTTTACTCTTTATAGGCTTTGCGTAGTCTACCCTCAAAAGTTGAAACAATAATCCCTTCCACTGCTAAATATACTTTCCTCACATGTACAAACAATAATTCAATATAAAACTATAACAAAAACAAAATGTAGTTGCACAACTTCTTGTAATCAAACTGTGTACCCAAAAAAAAAAGGGGGGGAGGGGGGGCTTTTGGAGAATAAGCTGTGTAGGCTAACAGAAATTAAGCTGCCTGCCAAAAAGGAGAACCTGGTACCAATGGCATGAAAAACAAAGAGTGTGTCTGCTGCTCACTATTTAAAGCAATTGCATGGTTCCTTCCGGGACGAGTCACTTGAAACAATTCCTTTGCTTTGCTAACCACTAAAGAGTAAAGGCTAAATACCCCAAAGCAGGGCAAAACGGCTTCAGAATTTTTCTCTATAGTTCACAAAGACATAAAATGGTAACTGGTTAGCTATTGCAATGGAAAGCAAAAAATTGTCAAAAGCAGTGTTACAATGAGAAATTTGTGAAGTTCTAACTTGTAATTCACAATAGCAAATCCAATGGGAAAACAAAATGTCGCTTTTCAGTCTTATAAAGTGATCAAATCTTGGTAAAGAGATTTTGTGAGGTCTAGTTCAGTTACCACAAGTGGAATGAAGCAAATCTATGGGTTGGGGGGCTCTTTATTGAGCTCTGCACTCAACATATGATGAAGAAGGAGATCAACCCTCTGGCTCTGTGATTTTGTACTGCACCAAGCCAAAAGAACAAGACAAGGTAGCTGTTAACATCCAAAAATGGATGCAAATAGAGCTTTCCAAATCTTTAAACTAGTTCACCATACATACCCAATAGATCGTCGACGATCCTTTCCGCCTTGTACTTCCTAGATTGAAAAGGTAATAAAATAATTATATGATTTAAATATTTTCACAGAACTATAAGTATAAACTGGTGAAGGGATCAAAAACATTGGAGACTATGATGACAAGAAAGAAAGACCACCACAAACAACCAGTTCAAAGCAAGAAAAACTCTAATTATGGTCAATAAGATTTCATTTCAAATATTGAGGGTTGGTGCAGCTTAAATGTATGATGGTAAAAAAAAGTATATAAAAAAAAAAAGGCTCCTACTAACAACAACAGATGATTAGTTTAGGAAATTAATTCTAATGGAGGTGATAAGTTCTGTGGATAATAATAATGATTTATCTATTGCTAATAAAAAGCAAAGAAGCTATTACTCTGCCAATTTTGTTTTGCAAAAATATAAATATCAAGTAACTTTCAGAACATATATATGGCAATGCTGAGCAATGTGGGCAAACTTCATCTTAATCATTTTTGAAGCCTGAATAGATAACCTAACATGGTCCTATTAACATCATTGAAGATTTGAGCAACATGCAAAACAACCTGACTTAGGAAATATTTGCAATTTCTTTAAAACTTTTGAATTTCCTGCACTATCTCTGCAGCGTTGTCATACAAGTGGATTAATAATCCAAATCAGTAGGAGGCAAATCAAGAGGTATCCTGAGCTTGTATGCACTACAACCCATGTAACTTTAAAAAAAAAAAAACGTTCCTTTAAAATTGATTAGTTAGATAGTTAATGAAAACCTGAAAATGACAAGTTAGATGCTAAAATCAAATCATGATGCGATATATTTTTTTCTGGAGTAGTGTCTTCATCTTAACCAATTATAGGACTTCACAACCCAGTAACATGATAATCAAACAATTTTCAAAATATATCTATAAGTAATTACAAAATAAATCCTAGAGCTTGGTATTAGCGTCAAACTAGACCTAAAAGTTTTGATTGCACTAATGTCAACCCTATAATCTAAAAAGTGTTACAATGTGCTCTTAGTAAGTATTTGAATTTGTTAACTAAAAATAATGGAAATCCATATAAGTTGTACTTAGAATTTATCTAAGCAATAAAAATTCTACAAGAGAGTTGCAGATGGTATTTTGGCACAAAAAAAAACTCAGAAAACGGTTTATTTATATGTAAAACCTAATCAATAAACACAATTTAATGAAGATGCCATCATTTTGTAAGTTTGTACTGTCATTTTATCGTTCATGTGAAAGGCCTTTAGCCTCCAAATAGCTCTCAAGTGCAGTTTGCTTCAATTTCCAATATCTCTAGTTAATTAAACCTAAATGAAGATCTAGATTGCAACAATTTTGAAACTAAAGGTGGGTATTGATGGAATGAGAAACTCAAGAGTTAATTTGAAAATCAACCTAGAATTATAGGAGGATTTATGTAATTTTCTTAAGTGAAAGGGAAATCATATATCTGCATCATGCTCACATTTTCAAGAGATGGACCTGACTGCATAACTTTAATTTTCTTTTGTAATAATAAGTGCAGAACAGCTACCAACCTTATCCTGTTCTTCAAAATTTTCTGATGACTCGAGTTCCATTTCAGCAAAGAATGCCTCCAATACAAAAGCAACAATCTGAAATTACATGAAAAACAAACTCTAAAGTTAATCTTCATTTGTTTGGGTAATTAATACACAATTGTTTTGAAAAGAGGAACACATCATGTCAACAGGACATTATAAAGCAAACCTAAAGGAATACAATTCACAAAAATTGCAACCCAAAAGAAGTAGAATAAATAAACTCTACATTAGAACATGCTTCTAAAGCCCAATTCAATCTACAACTGCCTAAAAAATAATGATATCAGATTGATAACCGAGAGCTCAATATCATTAAAATGTATAATTGTTTCTTTCTCTCAAAATTACCCACATTAAGCAAAGGGGCATCTTTTCCAAGTAGAGTTTCTTCATTTACTAAACAAATAAATTTAAGATTAAGACAACAATGCCACAGCAGCAAAGGCTTCTCAAATTCCAAATTCCTGATAAGAAAATCCTTAAAATGTTAAAAGTAAGTCATTCTCAACAACCCTGCCTGGAGTCACATGTAAAATCTTTAGGATGGAATCAGGGCCCCTAACATAGCCAAACCAAAACTTTCTTTGTTATGGGCTGACCCTTGTGAAGTTACCATGTATGAATGCTTCATACATAAAGGTAATTACTGTCACTCTCTATGTGAAATTTTAGCAAACAAAATTGTAATGACATATTTCAACTTTGGTTTTAGTCAATTACTGAAAATCTGTTTCTGCAGAATCTTATTCAAGAAACGAAGTTGCTCTACCTCATAAATTGCAAAACAATCAAATGGCAGGCATTTTGCTTCTGCAACACATGGAGAAAGGGCCAATAAGCTTTAGCTTAAATGGCACCTCCTTCTCCTGTAGTGGGTTCAGACCACACTAAGTGCTTGTGTAACTTATTAATTTTAAAAAACATATAGGCAACATGGTTGGAAAAAAGAATGGAGCAAAAATTAATAAAACTTACCAAATTTAAAAGCAGTAACACCGTTATTAAGTAGAAGCTGACAAAGTAAGTGAGGCTCCATGCAGTTCCTGTTAATTTCCTGTAGCTCTGAAATGATGAATGGCAATTAAAAGAATGACACAAAGTGTAGGTCACAATAATAGTTCAATTTTAACTAATTGAACCATAAAAGTAATAACACAAGATTAACGAAGAAGTGCTGATAACAACTTAAATATCCCTGAACCTCTTCTATAGTCCAAATATTAGTTGTATGCACTACATGCAGTTTACTGACATTTTAAATGAACAGATATTCTGTAGGGTGGAAAACAAATGCTTTAGTGCAAAGCTAGTAACTCTACTAAACCAAAAAAGGATTAAAGCCTTGATGCTGGGACAGACACAATGACGTGGATCATACCAAGTAACTTGAACACCTTGAAGGAGAGAGAATTCATGTCAGATACAACACTTTCCCATCATGGCAGGACATTAATGAACAGAAATGTGCTCAAGAATATGGTTGCATCTCTGTGACTCATAAGAACCAATTGTCTGATTGAGTTTGGGTTGTGACAGGTTCCCACAAGATCAGTTCTCTTATGTGGGAGTTTCTACAAAGCCATCCACTAGGTGGAGCCTAAATAAAATCCATGGGTCCCATGTGGGATCAAAATGCATGGATTGTCTAGATTCGTGCAATCTTTGCAATGCATTACAGATCTAGTGGTTGTAGTTTGCAGATTTCCAATTTGTATTTCAGGTAGGTTCAGAGTAGCCAACCCATTAACAGCTCCCTCATAAAGAACCCCAAATCTTCTGTCAACATGGAGGTACAGTCAAGAAAGCCTAGCTTCTCATAATCACATTCCAAATAAAAAAGAGAGAAAAAAAAAAGGGGAAACCCCAGCAAGCATTCCATGAGGACATAAATCATAGAAGAATAGCCAAACAGACTGTATCATTCACTATGTAGAGAAAGATGATCATTCAAGATAATATAATTCAACAAAAATTACAAATAAAACAGTAGTTATACCTGCATCCATTCATGCCAGTCTCCCATGACCAGTAAATTGAAAAGTGTCACCATCCCATTCGGATAGTCATTGAAATTGAAAAGTAAATAGCTGATTTTGTTAAGAAAATTGTCTGAAGAAATTGACATTTGTTGCAATTAAATCTTTGCAGAAGCAATAAACAATTTACAAAATGATTGAATATTAATATCTAATAGAATTTTCCTATAATAGCCTTTTATTATCAATATAAAACAGAAAGATATCACAGTCATGCCATGGCTGGATAAAATGAAACCTTAGATAATAGTTTATTAATGAATAAAGGATACTCATCATCTGAAAGATCAGTCCCATCCAAACTGGCATTTCCAGCATTGACAATCCCACCAAAGATCTAAAAATTAGAAGAAAAAAAATTGGAGAATGTTTTAACAGTAACATAAATGGGGAAATATTCAATATTATACATGGATATAGCTATCAGATGCCTAAAAGACATGCTGTATCAAATGATAAGGACCTATAGATTAGAATTATCAACCTTCAAAATGTGACTGATGGAACTTTTGAAACTAGGTCTAAATCAATTAGGTATAAAATTGACCCTCCACACTATATATTAAATTTGAAATCTGTGAAGACACATAACAGAAACTTGAGTATTTCCAAACATATGCTAAAGAAAAATTGTATAAGTACAGGTTAGACATTTTCCATGTACTTCTATTTAATATAATAGGGAAGCACGGATTGGTGAAGAAAGAAGAGCAGCATCTTTATATTAGTCAATTACTTTCTTTGAAAGCAAGCAGGAGAAAAGAATTTACCTGTACACCAAGAGAGCAATAAATACATAGGACACAAAATATGGTTCCAAGGTATGGCATCAAACTTGGTATAAGGATTATGAAAGTGGCAATGAAGGCACGGTAACGCTTGACGTACATCAACAGCCTTATCAATCTTAACAATCTTATGAGGAGAAGATAGCGAATCCTGTTAACATTAACAAAGGAGAAATAATTGTAGATGAGGAAGTGCTTTAAAAGCTATGATAAACCATAAAATTCCTGTATCAAATTTATCAACTTAATGTTCTGTGGACATCAGAGGAAACACAGGTCTGTGGTATGATCATTGGTATTTTCCTATAAGAAACTTGTAAATATCATTAAGAAGTATCCTAAATTGAGAGCAATTTGATGTAGTCAATGGGGAGGTAATGTAAAGATCATCCAAAAAATTGTCATCATGCCTAGACTAAGAAACTTATATTCTTCAAAGATTTTCATATTATGTAAAAACTCAATAGCAACGAGTTAGGACAAACATAGTGAGGGAAAATGATGAACTCTCATGTAAAGAAGAAAAATATTTTTAAGAAAAATATTCCCTACCATTCGCCATTGGAAAGGAAAGTAAGTCCTTGAGGGGCCACAAAAGTCAAGGTTTCTACAATAACTGCAGACATAAGAATCATCAATCAATAGTAATATAAATGGAACAGAGAATAACACAAACCAAAGAAGTAAATGATGTTTATTCCATATAATAATCAAAAGGGCCAATTAGCAATAGCAAAAGTTGTTTCTATAGACAATTCCATTTATCAAATTTAGCAATATTGTTATGATGCCTATAAGATTGATTTGTAAAGAAATTGCAATAAATAGTACTACAAAGGGATTTTATTTTCCAATCTGATTACCTATTATACAAGTGATCATAAAATCAAAGCGGTTTTGACCATCCCTCCAATAATTCTCAAATCCAAATGAATATATTTTTAAAGCCATTTCCAGCACATATATCCATCCTGTGGGATAAAAAGACAAAATAAGAAAAAGAAGAAGAAAAAGCCACCTATTAATTTCAGAAACAGAAACTAAGATTAGTCTATATAGCACACATAATTTGGAGCAATAAGACCAAACAGGTAATAAAGAGCAAGTTAATAAGTACAACATTTCTAAAGGAGTACCAACACTGAAAACTCTCAAAGCAGAAAACAGACTTCTAGCCCAAGTTAGAACATGTATAGTAGTTACTTTTTCACTTGCCATCACTACCGAAGACTATTACCCAAGATTATCAAGTATTTCCTGTTAAGCGAGCATGCATCAATAAGTCTAATAGTCAGTCTAGCAGCAATAGAGACTGCCAACACTGCCATCAATAAGTTTAGCTATTATTCAGAATGTTCCTTTGCCTGAACATGTGTGTGTGTGTTGTTGATGATGCGGGAACCACAAGCAACAATTTATTTTGTTTTAGTTTTATTTCTTTTTGGACATTAATTAAAATTTTATTTTATTTAGGCCCCAGTACTCAATTAGGTTAATTAGTATTTTTATTTAAAGCTTAGTGTACTTCTATCATTCAATAAGTAGGGTTTCCTACGCTAATTAGAATTAGGATTTAGTATTCCTATATAAGCAAACTATTGTACTCCTTTCAAGGAGATGCGATATCGATGAATGAAAATTTCTTTTGGTTTTTTGTTTGGTGCAAACTCCTAGTGGTTTTTTTTCTCACATGGTGCTGACTCCAAGCAAGCATAGGAGCTGATTCCTAGGTTCCCATACTTTATTTTAATTTTATTGTTCCAAAGTTCTAGCTTTTCATGCTTCAATGTGTTTCTCATCTAGCATTCATATGTTGCACTTTCCCTCACATGTGATCTAAAAGACCCTAAGCATAGCCTTGGTTCAAATATAATACACTTATGCTTCCAGCTTGTGCCTGAAAAGGTATCAACATTTAGGAAGGCCATCAATATTGGTTCCAAACATCAATGCTGATGGTTAGAACAGATTTGACCATCTCAACCATTGAATATATGCATAGTTATGATGGATCATTTCAAGCTCCCATCACTGACATAACTACCGAGGTCACTAACTGCCTTTTTAATATATTAATCCACTACAAGCTAATTGTAACAATGAAAATCCTTTAATGGACAATTTTAGCAGCCAACCATGAATAGTGGCTGAAAAATCTATGTTGTCTTAATTTTCTGAATCTACAGATATGCAAATGCTAGACTTGCATCAACTCAGAAGCTCACCATAAACATCTTTAGACTATAGATTGTTAGTTTAGCAATAGTTCACACATGTACATATGAAGATAAGTTGATCCTCAGCAAGCGCTTACCAAAGACGAACTCTACCTCTTGCCACACATTTTGAGCAGAATTATTTTCTATATCAAGCTGCAACAAAATAAGCGTTCCACATTAGCATGATTTATAAATGTCAGGATAAAGATACATGAGCCACTTGCCAATTAATTGTTCTGGATCCAGTAATCAAGAAACCAAAAGAACAACTCTATTAATAGTTTGGAGTGCCATTGAGTATCAAAGTGTTCAAGAAATGAATTTAAATATTTGATTCTTGGTTCTATCAGATTTTTTTTTTTTGACTTGCAAGAAGGTCAAAGATTATCTCCATTAATGGAGCATTGATTAGAAAGGCTTCCTCAGCATTTTCTGAGAACGTTAGAGGGAAATATTACTTTTCATTTAATGCCAAAAGATTCATATTAATGGGCTCTCTCTCTCTCTCTCTCTCTCTCTCAACATTGATTAGAAAGGTTTCCTCACTCCTTTCTGAGAATGTTAGAGGGAAATATTACTTTCCTTTTAATGCCAAAATATCCCTATTAATGGCCTTAAATCTCACTTTAGTTAGTGTTCTGGAGCCTCTCATCATCCTAAAGAATGGACATTGGTATTATAGTTTGAAACCAAATAGACCAGGTATTAGATGGTAGACGAATCATCAATTTTCTTATTCTAAAACCTAACTGAAAATGATGACATGTAAAGAGTAGTGGAAATGGCTGTTCTTAAGGTAAATAAATTTGGAACACTAATATCATTCAGGATGTTGACCCAGAATCAATTGACAAAAATGACTAGTAGAATATTTCTGACATCATATGTGCAATTAGCACTTAACTAGGTGCCTTTGTTAGTTAACAAGTAAAAGCATTCCTCTTCTAAGACTCAATTGTTGTGGGGTCTGGGATTTAATCATTCAACAGTGACACATCCCCAGCTGACAAAATACGGGAAAAAGAATTACCCAGCACTGTAATCATCGGCAACTCAAGCTGCAAACTCGTTGCAATCTAGGCCAAAAAAGGAGTACAATTTAGGGGACGCTTCAGTTGAAATGGCATGATCAGTACTTGATGTCATGACGCTTACAACTTGTTTATTAATTTGTAGAAACAAGTAAAAATTCACCAACTATCCTAGGAATATGGAGAATTATGAGGATGTAATACAATTTTTCCAAGAAACTTGCAAATTATTATTATTATTATTATCAATCATCATCATTTACTTCTTGTTGTCAACCTTAGTACATTATTACACATTTACCCCTTACTATGAGTATGTTTGGTAGACTTTAATAGACACTGTAATGTAATAATTATTCCTATGGTTTATCTATTCTGTAGTTTAGTTATGTTTTTATTACAAAGAATAGTCATTCTTTATGAATGACTATTTTTTTAAAAGAGGAATAACTTTCATCTCTAAACGGGTTGTAAATTCCTCTTTCCCATTTGGGCAGTTAATAAAGATCCCCGAAAGCTGCTGCCTGTTGAAAATGTTCTCAATTCCATTTGCATGGAATAATTAAAAGGGGTCCCCTCAGGTATGGGGTAGGGGAAGGGGGCTGGGAAAGCCAATCAAGAACCAAATGACAAACACCACAAAAAAATAATTATGACCATTTGAATTCTATTTCATTTGAAACATACAGTGATGGAAAAATAAATTATTTTTACACCACAATGATGAACTTTGACAACAAATAGCATCTAGAAATTACATCCTTATTGAGTCAATGAAAGTTTATTCATAAACACTAAGATCATACCACTAAAGGCATCAAACAAGAATACTAAAGCGAACTTTAATTCATAAATATCAAATAAATCCAAGGCAATGAACCCTATATGTTGACCATGCCACAGTGGCAAATGTAAAGCACCAGTTCTATTAAAATAGAGGTCATACCGTTGTTTCCACAATAACAGCAAACAAATTCAGTATGAGAATGAAGGATATGATGTATCCAAATCTAGGACTCCGCACAAAGCCTTTCAACTTTTTAGAGCAGGGTGAATTGTAGACTGATGGAAAATATTCAAAGCAAGATTCCTGCAACCAAAATACATAGTATCAAAGATGCAATATAAAGCTCTTTGTCACTCAAAAAGAAGCTTACTGATGATTCAGATCTAGGGCATTTCGGACTTACACACTCTTCCTTCTGGAATTTTAGAGCAATGGCATTGCAAAGGTCGGAAAATTCATTTAGGTTGATCTACAAGTCAAAAGATGAAGTTTAGCAAACAAATCAGAAAAATACACATACAACAAATGATAGTAACCATAACATTTTTCTTCTACAATGCCCATCTCTAGTAAAAAACAGTTTAAAATACAAGGAAAAGAAAAACCAAATTTTGTTGTTCTTTCAAATTATTAGGTTGCACTACTTGTAATCCTGTTGACTAAAAATAATCTGTTTACCACCTGTAATGATTTGCATTCTATAATTGTTGTTGTTGAAAGATAAATGATGTGAGAACATTGAATCTCAAGCAAAGGCAAAAAGGGTCATGCAGTGGTAAGCAAATGGTAGACTTGTGTGAATGATGAAGCAGATTGAGTTATCACACTATTTTCTTTACCCTTCCAACACAACTAGAAGATCAAAATTTAATATCAGGGTGTCGAAATTTTATTTTATTGAAGCCTCTATGTTAGGAAGGAAGAAAAGTGAACGAAGCAAACAGAAAGGAAGAAACATTAGTAGATAACCAATTTTCATGTTTTGTAGTTGGGGAAAAAAAGAATGAATAAGTTTCACCTAGCCCCACTATGTATCATCCAATTGATCCAAAATTCAGGAAGAGATCGAGGATCACAACAGGATCCTATCTAATCTCTATTAACACAGGATTCAGATTACCTTACTCAAACAAAAGGATAATTCTTCAGAATTAAATATTCCTCTTGGATTTATTATGGGGAGGCCAAATAATGAGATGAACACAAAGGGTCTTTGCAATCTCACCAATTTATCTGCATCATATATCAAAAAAAATTAATACAAGGGTATGATAATAATTAAAATTCTCTTTCTTCCTTATAATAATTCTCTTCTAACAATGAAGGGCAAGTTTCATCCTTCTTCCAGGCTTCCATCCCCAGTACCAGACAAGGGAAAGTGACATCTCTGTCTCTAACTTTGTCCTTACACATTTTAATCCTTATTACAAAACAGAAAAATTTAGGTCCCACCACTAATCAGTAATTAGAAAAGGCTAAATGTCTAGAGTCTAGGCAAGAATGGATAATGAAACTCTATCATAAGGTTAGAACATATTTAAGGATCACCTTTTTTTAACTTATTTCGATGTCTAGGCAACTAATAATTTTAATAAAAAAATTTGATCTGGTTACTAAGCACTAAAAATAAACAAAGTTCCTGAAAGGGGGTGGGGTGGGGGGGTGGATATGCCCCCCCCAGCATTTAGGTTTTTGAGCATAAGGTGCATTAATATTTAGATGCAAAATATTGTCTAGGAACCAACAATATAAACAACTGAATACAAAATTAAACCAAAAAAAGTAAATCTCACATTCTCTATCCCTATTATATTATAAAATAAAAATGATCTAAAATAATAACTAGAGCAAAATACATCTCAGTCCCAGAAGGAGACAATGCAGGAAAGACTACAATGGGTTATGGAAGCTAGTTCTCAAAACTGAAGTCTAGACCATTCATACTTCCCAAAAAGGTTATCAAAATTGAGATATCATAACAAATCTAAAATGTAAAAAATGCAATGGATTAAAGAAAACCTAGGCATGGAAGAGCAATACTCACCATAGTGGTAACGATCAAGCAATGGTGTTCTAGCAAAGAGAGAGAGTGGCAGAGCAACAAATCAAACAGAGAATGAAAAGATAGGAGGGCGAATATGTAAGATGAAAAAGTTATACTTTGGATAGTCAGAGAGTATTAAATGGGGTATCATTGCCACTTTTGTAAAAAAAGTTTCATTTTTTTCTTACTTATCCAAAAAAAGAGAAAAAAAAAAAAAGAGAAGAAGATAACTATCCTGGTCTTGGGAATATGAATACCCACATTTTTTCAAGTAAATCCATATTCCTATAGAAGTGGGGTTTTATGGGGATCCAAATTCCCTTGAGCTATTTGCATTCAAATAAGGAATCTTGAAAGATGACCCAAACCAAATGCCTTCCTTCTATGTATTTCTAGATATGGGAGGCAAGGATGTTATCTTGCCTAAAATGGAAACAAAATCTGCTTGTTATGAAATACAAGAAGCACTCTACAACCAAAGTGTATTCTTCCTTATATTCATAAAAATTACAAACTAAATATCAAAGTCTTATGTGCATTAGTAGGTGCTGTATACATTTGCTAGCAAACATATCCATGACACCAAAAACAGAAATGATTAAATTTAGCAAAATGACTAAATGAAAATTTTTTACACCAATGATGGATTGTTCAAACAGATGACAAAGAAAAGTTTTGAACACTAATAAAAAATAAAAATAAATATCACTAGAATTTTGTTTAGTCTAACCAAGAGCTTAAGTAAATGGACATACCTTGAAATCATGACTATCATCCAACTCATCAAATATCAACTCAAATTCTTCTCTTGATATTTCTGGCAAAGTCCTACAAGAAATATATATAAGACATCCTTCAAGATTCACAAAATCAACATCACAAGTGACATGGCACAAACCAGAACGATGCAACAACAAAAGTAAATAACTAGAAACATAGAGACAGAGAAACAATGAGTCAGCACCTAGACTTTCTAGTAATCAGCACCTAGCATGAGAAAACTTCTAGACTCAACACCTAAAGTTGGTTGGAGTCAGCACTTAGGGTTGGCTGGAGTCAGCACTTAGGGTTGGCTAGAGTCGGCACTAGACCATTGGGATGATTTCAACTGAAATTTTGTTCATCAAAATAATCCTCCTCAAAAAGATTCCAACACCTTGTTATATAGACTACTAAAGTCTAACTAACATAGGTAACCTTGATTAACTTATTACAAAAATACCCTAGACTAAATAAAAATACTAACAAACCTAATTTACTACTAGGGCCTAAAATAAAATTCAATTGACTCCAATAAGAAATAAAATAAAATAAAAATAAATCTTTGTTTGTGCTTCCCACACCAAAAAGCTAGCAGCACAATTAATGAAACCTATGATAAATACAAGAACCTTGATATTATACAAAAAGCTGATCTCTTGAGGAAAGAACCAATGCAAAACATTTGAAATGCACAGGTTAATAGTTTCTTTGTTAGATCATAGATCCAGTGTTGAAAAAAGGATTAAAATGAAGAGTAGTTCTTTTTTTAGATAAGAAATAGAAATTCTATTTATAAAGAAAAGGCACTTTGTGTTCACGATGATGAACACAGTGTTTAAAACAATTACAAGCAAATCAAATAGAAATTATAGCCAAATATTTGAAATCAGAAATGGAAGTACAATGCGTAAGACCCCAAACCCAAGACCAATCAAACAAAATCCGGATTAGCAAGGACTACAAATGATCCATAGAGCTCACAGCATCCTCAAAAGTGGGGCTGTTACACTCCCATCAAACTAACCACATCAAACATGCTAGTACCAAATTCCAAACATTTGAGGAATGCTTCCCCAACTAGTTCTGCCACCTAAGAAGAAAAGATGCTACCTTTTCTTGCATCGCCCACTAAATCCCAAACATCAGGAAAACTTCACTCCACAAAGCATGAGAAAACTCGCAAGCAAAAGATGCTTCAAAATTTCCCCACAGCATCGACAGTCGACACATGCAACACCAATTAACCAGGGGGAGTCCCCGCTTAACAAGGTTATCGATTGTAAGAATCAGGAGCTGCTGCCCATAAAAAGAACAACGCCCTTTTAGGGCCCTTTGCACTCCAAATGCTCTTCCATGGGAAAGAAGCAATAAGGCAGCCAAAAATATAGTTATAATAGGAACGTACGACCCTATTGTCCTTTCTCTTGCAACTTACCAAGGGCAGTAAAGTAGATTCCAAAGAACTTATGGTTCCCACCTGCAGCACTTTTTTTTTTTGATAAGTAAGAGAGATGTATATTCAAAAGGCTACCTCATGCAAACAACAAAAGGCAGAACAAAGATTACAGAGAAGGAAACAAACATGAAAAATACAACAAAGCAAACAACAAACAACATAAGACTAAGAGCAACGAAGAGAATTAAGGAACATAGGGAGAGAATCACTAGACGTGAGTCCCCAGGCCCTAGACCAATCAAAAAGGGAGCCACTAAAAAAAGCAAGCAGCTGGTCATCGGATTTGTCCAAGTCCTCAAAGGTACGCCAGTTTCGCTCCATCCAAATACACCACATTAGGCACGGAGGAACTAAATTCCAAATACTAGAAGAGTGCTTTCCCAGCCAATTCCACCAACCAAAGAGCGTATCTGCAACCGAACTTGGCAAAACCCAATTGATCCCAAAAGATCTGAAAACCAAGCTCCACAACTGATAAGCTTTGTCGCAATGGAGAAGTAAATGATTTACCGTCTCCCCACTACAACGACACATAATGCACCAGTCAACAAAATCAAAGCCTCTACCCTGCAGATTATCCCCAGTAAGAATCTTCTCCCAAGCTGCATTCCAAACAAAGAAAGAGACGCGCGGGAGAGCCTTAACCTTCCAAACACCTTTCCAAGGGAAGATAATAGATGGAGGACAACGAAGCTTATTATAGAAAGAGCGAACGTCAAAATTCCCCTTCTTTGACAACTTCCACCTCATACGGTCTCCGTGCTCAGATTGAGGTAAATTTGAGCCTAAGGTACGGAGGAAATCCTCCACCTCTCCCGACTCCCAATCATTTGGTTCCCTAAGTAAACGAACATTCCAGCTTCTCTGAGCCCCAGACCCCAAACTTTCAAGAGACGAGGCCACAGATGCCTCTCTATTAAAAGCAATCCCATACACAGCCGGGAAGGATAAATGGAGTGGTAACTCCCCACACCACTGATCCGTCCAGAATTTCACTCTATCTCCCATCCCTACCTCAAAGAAAAAGCATTTACAAAACACCTTCCAGCCTTTTCGGATGCTTCTCCATAAACCACACCCGTGGACACCCCTACCCAACTTGGAAGACCAACCCCCCCACTCTTCCCCAAACTTCGAAGCTACAACCCTCCTCCAAAGACGGGTCACCTCCACCCCAAACCGCCACAACCATTTTCCTAATAAGGCTTTGTTGAAGGTCGTAACTTTCCTTACTCCCAAACCGCCATTTGCCTTAGGAGCACACACCTTATCCCACCCCACCAAATGAGCCTTCGAATCCCCCCACAAGAAGTCTCTTTGCATCTTCTCAATCTTCTTTGCCACATGTGAAGGAATGGTAAAAAGAGATAAATAATAAGTAGGGAGGCTAGCTAGCGTACTCTTAAGCAACGTCAATCTTCCACCTTTAGACAAGTACAGCTTCTTCCACCCAGCCAACTTTCGCTTGATTTTTTCCAAGATAGGATTCCAAATAGAGGGGGACTTGTGAGAAGCCCCCAACGGCATACCAAGATATGACATAGGCAAAGCCCCTATCCTACAACCCAGAATCTCTGCCAATGCATGCAAATTGTTTACCTCCCCTACTGGAACCATCTCACTCTTCAAGACATTAACCTTCAAACCTGTCACAGCCTAAAAACAAAGGAGAAGCATTCGAACATGAAGGATCTGCTCCACTTTAGCATCACAAAACAGAATAGTATCATCCGCAAACAAAAGATGCGAGATACATTCCCCTTCCCCTCGTCTACCATCGGCCTTAAAACCCCTGATCAAGCCAGCACCTTCAACTCTTTTCAACATCCTGCTTAAAACCTCCATTATAACCAAAAATAGCATAGGGGATAGCGGATCCCCTTGACGCAAACCCCTCGTGCTCTTAAAAAAATCAGCTGGGGTCCCATTAACCAAAACAGAGAACTGGACAGTTGAAATACAAGTATGAATCCATCTACACCACTTCTCCCCAAATCCCATTCTCTTCAAAAGATCTAGAAGAGCCTCCCAATTCACGTGATCATAGGCTTTCTCAATGTCAAGCTTACAAATAACCCCCGGGTCCTTGCTCTTCACACGACTGTCAAGACACTCATTGGCAATAAGGACTGAGTCGAGAATCTGTCTACCTCCCACAAAACTATTCTGAGACTCAGAGATAAGTTGATCTAAAACCAGCTTCAAACGGTTTGCCAGAACCTTAGACAAGATCTTGTATAAACTCCCCACCAAACTGATAGGCCTGAAATCTCGAATATTGGAAGCATCATTCTTCTTAGGAATTAATGCTATGAAAGTAGCGTTCAAAGATTTCTCAAACTTACTATGGAGATAGAACTCCTCAAAAACTGCTAGAATATCTCTTTCCACCACTCTCCAACAATGGTGAAAAAAGGCCATAGAGAAACCGTCTGGACCTGGAGCTTTATCTCCAGCCAACTCATTGACAGCTAGAAGAATCTCCTCCTTCTCAAACCTCCTTTCAAGCCAGCCCCTCTCTGACCCGTTTATCTGATCAAACTCCAAACCTTCAGCAAAAGGCCTCCACTCCTCAGTCTCTTGAAACAATTTTTTGTAAAATTGAACCACCTGGGCCGCCACCTCAGACTCCTCCTCATAAATCACCCCATCCACCTCCAAAATACTTAGATGGTTAAACCTTCTACGAGAGTTAGCTACCTTATGGAAGAATTTGGTGTTGTTGTCACCTTCCTTAATCCATAACATTCTGGATTTCTGTCTCAAAGAGATTTCTTCCAACGAGAGAAGTTTCTCTATTTCAGATCTCACCACAACTCTCTCACTTGTCTCTGCAGCAGAGAGGCCAAACTCCCCTTCCTTGGCATCTAGTAATTTCAAAGCCTCAAGAAATTGAGACTTTTTGCGCCCGACATGACCAAACTCCGAACGATTCCACTGAATAATATCTTCCTTCAGAGCCTTCAATTTTTTGGCAAACACAAAACTGGGAGTACCAGAGAAAGAATGTCGATTCCACCAAAAATGAACTCTATCAGTGAACCCGTCCATCTTTAACCACATATTCTCAAACCTAAATGGACTTTTCCCCCTCGCCGTTCCCCCTACCTCCACTAGAATAGAGAAATGGTCAGAAACAGGGCGAGGTAATATCCGCTGGACCACATCCGGATATTGTTCCTCCCAATCATGAGACACCAAAACTCTGTCTATTCTAGACATCGAAGGCTGTCCTGAGCCGCTAGACCAGGTAAATCTCCCTCCCTCCAAAGGCAAATCAATCAAATTAAGGTCCTCAATAAACTCCGAGAAAAGTACCATAGAGCACTTTTAAAAACATTGAATTAACATTCTATATATTTTCCTACCCACAGCCAGACTTTTTGGGTTATCTACTTTCTACTGGCATGCAATGTTCACACATCCCTCTAGTAAAAGATGAAAGAAAGAAGTTCCGAGCAGAAGAGATACAACACAAAGTGAAAAAATATTATCAAAAAGTCAAAACCAAACGTCTGTATAAAATTCCATTGCCCCATGCTTTTTAGGGTGTCATTGTATCCTGAAACCTTTTTTTTATTTATTTAAGAGAGAAGGCAATTTTGCGTAGGGCCATGTTCAGTGACACAGGAGCCTTCCATTTCTTCATATTAACCAACAGAATTTCAGAAAACATTCAACAAGGTACAATAAAAGAAAATAACTACTAAATCATGTTAAAGATAGTGGTACCATTAATACCTGTAATTATTTAGTTCCTCAAACAGTCGAATGCATTGCTCTTTATCAAGAAATCCATGATTCTGTTAAAGCAGAAAAAAGGGGCCAAAAAATAAATAAAAATGTAATGTCAACAATAACAAATGCAACTATATTTAAATGTATAAAAAACTAACCAAAATCATTATGATAAAAAAATTAAAAAAAGAAGTCATGATGCCATGAAACAAGGATGACAGCACAAGGGCTGCATTTTGAAAAATAAAAACGGGGGGGTTTGGTGGGGGTGTTATAACTCATTCAATCTAAATATGAACTCATACATACTATAAATTCAGAGAGCACCAGCATGTTAATGTCTATTTATATGTCAATGGATTCAACAGGTGTTATCAATTGTCTTTCATACAATACACAAACTTGTTAGATAAACAATGTCATTCAATAAACTCCATGAAACCTTTTCCTGAGCTCCATCAACTACAGCCACAAACAAGGCTCAAAATAAACTCTGAATTTAAAATTTGTAATTGAGATTGGCATGCCTCTCCTACCATTTATTTCTGGCTAGGAAACAGACTGTTGTGACAATTTCGAAATAAATGTCTTTCAAACACCTTCAGCATTATCACTCACAAAAATCAACACTTGTCAAAGAAAATAGGATATCCAGTTCCAAGGCATGACATCCACCAATTTTTTCTTCCTTCTGTTTTAACTATAGTTTTATGAAACACTATCCCAAAGTTTCATCATCAAGTGACTGGGCACTCTGTACCATTCATTTAGCTTTCATAAGCATTTAGGATCTTACATTCAACTCAACTCAACTCACCTAAAAAGACTACCAAGGTAATCATCGGCTCTAACTAGAGCCACATCCTCTATCAGATTCTTGGCAATCGTATTTTAGCACGGCCTCTTGAATCTATCCATCTCCTCTTGGGCCTTCCTCTTGCCCTTTTGCTCCCTTCAATTTTATAACTCACTCTATACCAAGGCATTCATTATTTGTCATTGCACATGGCAGAAAGAGTTACCTTATCCTTAAATCTAAATGTTATACCAGTGAAACACTGGGTGCTTTGAACTTTGAACTCCTAACCTCAAATGTTGAGGTACTTCTATAAGCACCAAGGATAACACAAGAGGCTATTGAGGGCTCAAATAAAATTTCTTCAAAAACTTTTATTTATATATATATATATATATAAGTAATAGAAATTCATTAAAAAAAGCACTATCCTATTACAGGGATGTATATAAAAAAATGGCAGAAAAACAAGAAGAAACAGAGCATTGAAAATATAAAAAATAAAAAATAGTAACCTGAACGACCGAAAGGTAAATCATCTAAAAAGCCCATGAATGTAGTCATGGAAAGGGAATAGGAATTGTAAGTCCACTCATATGACGTTTTTAAAAAGAGAAATTTGAGATGTGGCAAGGGAAATTCCTTTCCCTCAAAAGTAAGGGGATTTCACTCTTTTCAAATATACCACATTAGGCAAGAAGGACCTGTCATCCAAACTTCTCCACTCATAATTTTTTTTTTTTTTTTTTATAAGTAATAATTTCATTGAAAATAAAATGAAAGAGTAAAATGAACCCACATACATAGACAATGTACTACGGACACAGCAAAAAGTCAATAAAAAAGATGCATGAAAAATACAAATATCAATTAAATCAGACAAAGAAGCAAAGTATAAACACTTGAAGAAATTATTCACTCAAAAAAAGTTTTGAGGAATAAAAGCCTCAAGTCAAGAATCGATCTCTCACTCCCTTCAAAAGTCTGAGCATTCCCCTCCCGCCAAATACCCACATGAGGCAATAAGAGATCATGTTTCACATCACTGCTTTGTTGTGCTTGCTAAACTTGCTAGGCCAACTGGCTAGGAGCTCCCCAACACCTCTTGGCATGACACATTTAATCTCAAATAGTGAAAATACCATATTCCTCATCTCTCTAGCAATAGGGCAATGTAGAAGTAAATGATCAGTAGTTTCCCCATCCCAGTAGTACACATACAACACCAATCGATCACAACTATCCAATGCCTCTGCAAGTTATCAGTAGTTAAGATTTTCCCCAATGCTGCTTCCCAAAGGAAGAAACTGACCTTTGTTAGCACTTTAGGTTTCTACAGATTCTTCCATGGAAAAGACCTTTGAGCTATGGAGTGTAACACCTTATAGGATCTAATTTCAAAAAACCTACAGTGAAAGGATTTTAGCATTAGCTTATCCACTCCACCTCGTCTCAATAATCCATAATATACCATATACGTAAAGGATTTAGAGTAGGAAGGTTGGATAAAGTTCCCTTTATCAAAGTAAGTCAACCCCCCTTGAAAAGGTACATTCTTTTCCAACTAGCCAAACACCTCTCCATTATGATATTCCACAAAAAAATTCCTTTGAAAGTGGAACCTAAGACCAAATATGTTATGGGAATTTAAGCTACCTTGCATCTCAAAATACTGGTCAAAGCTTCAATATCTGACACATCACCAACAAGAACCAATTTGGATTTCCCCAAATTTATCTTCAATTCAGATATAACTTGAAACTACACAAAAATTGCTTTCAAGTGCCACAATTGCTCTGGGTGAGCCCCAAACAAGATCAAAGTATCATCCGGAAATAGAAGATGTGAGATCATTAATTGATTAGCAAAAAGGTCACCAACTGAAAACCCTGATATGTAATTGCCTCCCCCTATTGTCTCCAACAACCTACTAAGCGCCTCCATCACAATGATGAACAAAAAAGGGGATAAAGGCACTCCCTGTCTCAAACTATGAGCGTTGAACAAACCCACTTGGGATTCCATTCACAAGCATTGAAAAACAAACCGGGGAAAAATCCACTTCCTCCACCTAGAATCAAACCCACATCCCTGAAGCATATACAAGAGGAAATTCCAATGCACATGATTGTAGGCTTTCTCCAAATCTAACATGCACAAAACCCCTGGTATGTTGTACCTTATGTGACTATCTAAACATTCGTTGGTAATCAATAGAGAGTCCAAAATATGTCTCCCTCATACAAAGGCATTTCGGGGTCTAGACACCCTCTTGTCTAGCACCATTTTCAACCTATTCAAGCAAGGATCTTATAAACCCCAGTAATTGAACTGATAGATTGGAAATCTTTCATCTCCACCCATGATTAATTACTTTTGTTCTACATGTGCAAGGCCTGCTCACTCCTTCACTACCGTCGACAGTAATTCATGCAAAGAAGGGTGTTAGTGTTAATGTGTCTGACCATCCATGAGCTCAAATTAAATTGTTGGTCTGCTTCCTGATAGCAGCTAACTGTTTTCCACAACACTCCATAAAATTATATAAATTACATATAATCCAAGCCCTTGAACATTATGATTCCAATGATGTTATTTCAAAGAAGACATAAGACAAATATTATTTTCTTTTGTATTTAAGTAAGAATATATCTCCCTCTAGTCTGGAAGCAAAAATTCCTTTTAAGATTTAAAGAGTACTATTAACTTATCAAAAGGTATAAAGAGTACCATCTAAATAGGATTGTCTCAAAGTCAAAAACAAAGTACAGAGATGAAACTTTTCATCAAAGACATAAGCAAGACATATCATTCAAAAGAAGCAGATCAAGAAAATTGGAAAACCTTGTTGCTGAAGCATGCTTAGAGAAGATTTAGCCTGTAGAGACAACCGTTCTTACATTTTTATCTATGAGATTAAAAGCTTTCCCCAAGATTCGTCTCCTTGTAGAGTCCATCACAGAAACTTGTTTTGCAAGCTACAACAAATAAGAGATGTGAACCTATGCATTTGTATTCTTTCTTGAGGGAACAAGAAGAAACTAAACATAGCTGTTTCTTGAACATTAAGTAGTAAAAAATATACCAGCAGCTGAAATGAATAGATGAACACAGATACAACAGCTGTGTCTTATTGTCCATGCTTAGAGGCAGCTTAAGAAGATGAAATAAACCATACCTGATCTTTGAAGCTGTCATATACAACAGCAAGAATCAAGCTGGTGACGAAGTAAACCCCCAATAGGATGTAAAGAACAAAAAAAAGACAAAACCAACGCGAAGCCCTTCAAGACAATATAAATTGATGATACATTAGATCAAGGTTTAGATGTCATCAACAGAAATTTCAAGACTTCAAAATAGAGAAATACCATGGAGATGTGACATGGTTCCAACAAGTCTCCAGGAAATTACATAAATGTGGAAACAGAACAAGTAAAAGCAATAATAAAACTTCCGGAAATGCTAGGGGACAATAAGTGCTTTTAAAAGGGCAAAAGGGTGGGCAAATTATAGAAAGCCTTCTAATGTTTTGAAGAGTAACAATGGCACATTTTACCATAATAAGACAGGACTTCCCTCAAGGTTTTGAAACAAATTCTGATACCCTCCAGGTTGTTGACCTACACTGACCACCCCGACTGCTGACTTTTCTTATCTTAAATATGTACTAATCATTCTACTCCTGGCCACATTTAATGAATTATGATACTATAAATGGCAAAAAATGGACAAACAAATTCAGTGCAAGGCAAGTATACAGAATTTCCCCAAAGAAGGGTATAATCCTAAATTTAAAAAGTCCAAAAAACCAGAAAAAGGATACCACATAAGGCAAACAGCCAATCAAACAAATTTTAAGTTTATACCAGGGAGGGGGGAGCTTATATTGAGATCACTAGATACTCTCAAAAGTCTGGCTATTTCCTTCCTGCTAGAAACCCTACAAACGATATGGAAATAGCTTTCCAAGGAGTAGGACTTTAAAACACCCTTTATTACATGAACAAATAAAGCTTAATGTAAAAATTAGTAAATGCAATCCATAAGGAGATTTGACCTTTAAGACAGAAATTCTATTCTCAAACCCCTAAAAAGAGAGAAGTTATTACAATTTACATAGTTTCTCTAATACCATGTAGTCGGCAATGGTTGATTGTGGGTAATACCATGAAAACCAAGATGTCAAGCTCAGGGTTAAAAATTAATAAACCCTAATACACATATATCATTTATAGGGTTAACTCCACAATAGAAGATGACACAATCACCCATCCAACTTAAACAATATTACTCATAACAAGTTACTTATCAAAAAATAAAAAATATTTATTACACATAACAAGTGTCATTTTCTTATTTTGTTTCAGCACTCCAATATTTGGAATTCTATAATAAAAATACTATTACCTACCAAATCACTCAATTTCGTACTAGTGGAGCAACCTCAAGATGACCACTACAGTAACATTAGTAATAAAAAAAACCATAAACACCTACAAGATTCAACCAGTTCAAGATTAGATAACTTTACAAGACTAAATTCTTCAAGGAAAAACTACCAATGGTATCATAAAATCTAATCTTTTGGCAGCTTAATGGGTTTCTCTTATGTTGCTTAGATTCTATGCCATACTATTCATGTTGATGCCTAGGCACATCATTTAATTCTCAAATGATAATCACATGAAGAACACAACAAATGAAAAGATAAACAATCATGTAGTACTAAGGCTGCGTAAGTTTCTTCACTTGGAAAATGCTCAACATTCAAATTAGTATAACGAATGAAAGTTCTTAAAGTAAACACACGCATGAATTCAGATAAAAGGAAAGTACACAACATAGGCACCAACAAATTCAGGAAAATCCAAGTTCAGAGACCAAAGAAATTCAAAAAGTTGGTTTACATTCAACACACGGCCATCTTTGGAATTTCCTAGTTTGTAATTGAGTCTAAGGATCTTAGCTTATGTTTCCTTGAGGGTTATAAGCTGGGTCCGGAGTTGTTGGAATAGGTCGTAACAGCAGACATGATTCTTATTCTAATGCTGTGATTCCTATTTGGTTCAATTTCCAGCTTAGTTTACAGGTTTTTTCCCTTTATTATTTAGGAATGACATTATTTTACAAATTGATGACAATACTAAAGATTTTATACCTTGTCAACTATTCTGGCAGCTATTGATAGTAAAAGATCCTGCAGTAATAAATCAATCAGTCGTGCCATCACGAACAAAGTGTGCCACATGGAACCCTCGTACAATTAGATTGGACAACAAATTTTTTTTTTTTTTTTTAAATCAAAGAAGGGATTAACAGCTTCAAAATGATGCATTATTTTCATGCAAAGAACAGCAACAATTGGACATGTTCCAGTTCAGTAATAGCAAGCCAGAAATTGAACAACACTGCAAAAATATAAAAGGAAAAAAGGTATCTAAATCACTCCTACTTACTTGTACGCTGGAGTCCAAACATCTGGATTGTTGGATGTGGTGAACAAAACAAACATCTGATATAGTGTGGTGCCATACGAAGTAAATACTGTTTTCCCTTGTTGGGTATCTTCAAACATGACATAGGCTAACCAACTGGAAAAC
Organism: Quercus glauca; assembly: GCA_023736055.1. Classification (NCBI taxonomy): domain Eukaryota; kingdom Viridiplantae; phylum Streptophyta; class Magnoliopsida; order Fagales; family Fagaceae; genus Quercus; species Quercus glauca. The sequence continues at coordinate 29,025,749 of CM043322.1, forward strand.
AGAAGAAATAAAAGCCCTAAAGCCTGCAATTCAAGAAAAGCAGTCAGCAATAAGCATGAAAACTAAAAGCATCAAGCACTATGTATTTTCACAACTAACCAATGGATTAAAATGGAACAGATGCAAATGAAAGTGAATGATCCTCCCAGAGTCACAAGCAAAAAGTAAATTTTCTTGTAAGAAATTTTATTAGAGAGAGAAGACCTTCAAGTACAGATGAAATAGACAAGAGTCCACTAAAAAATTATATTGTAAGACTAACGACATCTATAAAATCTACAAAAGGAACAGAGTCCTACCAATAGCAATTGACCACTCATACAGTAAAACTGATGTAGTCAAATTTGACACCATTGAATTTATGATTATTTATCTCTACAAATTGTTTATAAACTAGAAAAAATTGTAAACTCAACAACAGTAAAGATAATGTACAACAATAAGATAGTAAAGATACCAAGACGTTTAAGTAGGTGCTAAGCATTCCAGCCAGGATGTCGATGGTTGCTCGTAATTCCCTACGAACAAAAAAGAATGAGAAAACATCAAACTAATTTAACATAAGTTGTTTAACAGTTAAAAGTAAACTATAAAGACATGCATGCACTCTGTGACATGTAACATGTACAGCTATCTAAAGTGATTATGCAAGTTCTGATCCCAAATATGTCGCCAATGGTTTGTAGCTGCATTTAATTAGTATTCAGGCCTTCAGACCATCAAGACTTAATTTATGGCCTCTGACTATATATCACAGGTCCCACTCCTTTTAATCATGGAGTTCTCTATATTAAAGGTTTTTTTTACCCTTCACTGTCAGCATTAAGTGCATATCTCAAACTGAATAAGTCTTATACCTATTGGTAAGATTCAAGTATGGGGCATGATATTGCCATAACGATTTTGGGAAAATTTGTCAGTTCATTTCACCCTAACAAGATACTTCTTTGCACTGGATTTTTTTTTTTTTTTGGGTAGAGCTTTGCACTGAATTGATTATAAATGAAAACTTTATTCATTAGTACCAAAGAAACAAACTGCCTTAAAGCAAAGATACAGAACTAAAACTATAAGCAAATTCCATTTCACAGATTTTTCAGTTCAATAGAATAATGTCTTATGTTCAAAGTACAATTTTAAAACTTTTATCATCTCGACTCTAAAGATATGATCAATAATTTCTTGTGTATTTGGATGGTTGTGTCTGCCCTTCAGGTTTCACCTAGCAGTCTTTTATTGATTATCACCTCACATGCATATATGTCCTAAGCAAAGACGGTCTTCAAATAAAACAGCTTTATACAATTCCAAATCTTGCTCTATAAAGGAATAACCCTTACTCCATAGTTCATTTTTCATTTAACTGCTCTTAGGTCTTCTTGATTATAACTCCATTCACTTGAAGACTAGCAATGAATTTTTTTTCTTAATAAGTGATTAAAATCTTAGTAGAAAAGGTAGAACAAATTAAATCCTCCTCAACAAATTACAACCAAAAAATTAAAAAAAAAAAAGAGAATCACAATGATATCTACCTTTGATCAGCATCCAGTCATACAAGGATAATACAAAAATGAATTATAAAGATGTTCCATTAAACTTGGAATCATGAAATGTACCGTTATTTCTCTCCCACCAAATTGTCCTCATAAGACAAAGTGAAACTACCACCCAAACTACACTTCTCAAATGGCAAAGAGATCTCCCTTTCCAGCCCACAAACATCTATATTCATTGGGACCACCCATTGCATCTCGAATAGAGATAAAGCTAATGACCATTACCAATGTCCCACAAGAGATAAAGCTAATGACCACCATCTCAAGGTAAGCAACCTACCTATCAAAATTGTAATCAGTACTATCCACCAAGGCGTGGAGAGAGAGTGAGAAACAAATATTCGGACACATGACCAACTGAAAGCTCTTGAATTCTAAGGACTTGTAAAATGATAACATTCCCAATAATGGTCTCATGCTCACCCACCATCAAAGAAACCACCAAAAAAGAGACACCACCATAAAATTCCTCAATCCCAGCTACAGGAGAGAGAATGAATGAAGAGGGAGGTTTTTTTTTTAATGATAAGTAATTAAGATTTATTGATATAATAAAATAAAATAAAAGAGACACCCAGTACACAGGAAGTATACAGGAGTAAACAAATCAAGAACAGAAATTACATGAATCAAGTAAATCAAGAATATAAGATAAGGATTTGTTTCCCAAAGCTGACAAACGGTCCAATAAGGTTCTAAAGAAGAATAATTAGGTCTGGCATGGATCTCTCTTTATCTTCAAAGCATTTACTATTTCTTTCCCACCAAAGACACCACATCAAATAATGGGGAATGACCATCCATATATGTCCATTTTGATGACGACCAAACCAATCTTGCGAGGAAGCTAGGAGCTTAACAACAGACTTTGGCATAACAAAAATTACTCCAAATAAGCCCAAAATCATAGACCACAAATCCTTAGCCACCAAACAATGAAGGAAGAGATGGTCAACAGATTCACCATTCACCTTCAAGAGGGAGATGTTAGAGGGAGAGAGACATCGAAAGGCATTTGAGGTCCATTAGCTGCTAGGTGAGGTGGAGCTAAGTTAGCTATTTAATTGATTTGGCAACATTTGTGATGGTGGAATCATAACATGGTTAAAGAAAGGATATTCTCTTTGGAAGCCTAAGGCTAAGGCAAAGCCCAAGAATAAGTGTCCATGGTAGTTAATTAAGTTTTTATATTTTATTTGGTTATTCTTGAGTCAAGGATATATGATCCGTGGACAGGGGATGTATATCATTAAAGATTGACATGATTATTAATTTTGGGAAGTCTTTGTCAAGGAAATTAGAGTCTTAGCATACTATAATATTTCTTGGGAAAGTTCTAGAAGGTTCCTAGCTGTTTCTAGGGCTTCTAAAGCCTACTAATAGTTCTGGTATAAGTATAACACAGAATCAGCCTTAACAATAATTAAATGCTGACTGGCATTTTGAAAGAGCTTTTCCCCTCCCATCTCTCTCTCCCTCCTCTTCTCTCTCTTCTCTAATATATCATAAGTAGAGGAGTCACATTGTGCTGTCACCTCATCTTCATTCTTTTCTATCTTATTGTCCTCGTTCTCTTTCTTTTCTCACCATGAAAAAAGGACTATCTTGATTTCTTGTTTTAGAGGACCCTACTGCAATTTTTTCATTTCAAAGCATAACTTTTTAAATGTGCCTCGGGAAGTATAAGTTCATAAGACTTAACCTCTGCAAAATCAATGTACGAGCCCATGTTTCCTTACATCTAAATTCTAGGCATGCACACACACAAAGATACTGGTAATTAAAAAAAAAGGGTTTTATCACACAGTACCTAAAGTTCAGCATGAAAAACACAACTCTGATATATGGTGCAATTCTAAAAGGAAGATAATCAAAGCCCCCTGAAGACAAATAGAGAGCATAAACCAGTATATCAGCAACCCAAATTAACAGCAAAGCCACCTGAAAAAAACAAAAATGGAAATTTCACAATCAGACGAAAGGAACAGAATATCACAGCATTGAACTTTCAACAGATAAATCAGATATACATCAGCACCAGACTTTTTTCTTCTCTGGCCTACATATAAAAGGGCCAACATATGAATTGCATTATAAACTGTAAGATCATATGATCTCAAAGATGTTTCTTATTCCGGTCCAATCATGGTGGACGCTCTTGATGTTTTTGTTGCTGCCACTACTCAAACTAATCCAAAAATTAATGGAAAGAAAATTTAGAAATCAAAAGGCTACATTTTACTTTCCATCAAGGATATTTCATTGCTTAAGACTTCTTTTCATTATCAACAAAATATGCATTTCGATCTATTCACAGCTTGAATCATAGTTTTGGGCCTTCATCCAAATCATAGAAAAAACAACATATAATTTTTTTATATATCAAAGGCAATTTCAGGCTGTCTTACATGGTCAATACTTTAACCTTGATCAAACCAACTCCTGCTAGGAACTCTTTCTATTAGATTCACTTGCTAACCTTTTATTTTCTTTGAAACTGCATTTAATATGCATTTATCATCAAGTAACTATCATATGAAGAAATCAGATTTTTTTTAGTAAGTAAAGATTTTACTAAAACAGGGCACACCTAGTACACCGGAATTGGAAATATACAAAAGAAATGCAAACAAAGTTATGATAAAAGTGCATAAAGGTGCAAAATGGTCACTCAAGAAGCAACATGTGCACTTAAAAAAATGCAAACAAAATAAGAATATGAACATGGATGAGAAGAATACAAGTAAGGATGAGGTTAAGTCATCTCAATATTAAGAACATATTCAATGAACCAAAATGCAACAACATCTAGATGCATTTCAATACAAACTAAAGGTGAAAGAAGATCAGAATGACAACCAAAGAGAAAATCCACTGAAGCAGCATGAAAAGATAAGTGGTTAATAATACAACTAAGAGAGCATCAGCTAAATAACTAAAGAAGTCAATCTCATGAAAGATTTACTTTCTTTGGTGAACTTATCAGTTATTTGAGTCACAAATTTAAATACCTAGTACAAGATATATACAGAAGGTTCTGATTATCAAAAAAGGCTTCTTGGTAAAAATTAAAAACCAGGAAATCACTTTCTTTCACTTTTTGGTAAGTCAGAAAATAACTACACCAGAAAGAATCAGGAAGTACCTTTAATCGATTAAGAAGACTTTCCAAATAAAGACGGTACCCTTCGTATGAAATTGGAAAGAAGGTATGTATCACAAGTATGAATAGAGATATGCCCTGCATTAAAAAGCAGAAACTAATGAAACTTGCAAAAGATTGTCTCTATAATACATCAAACCAAGGAAACTAGTGGTACAAAAAAACTAAGCTGAGATGCTCAAATAAACCTTAGGGATCTAGCAACATGCCCAAAATTAAACATTCTGTAGTTCGAGTACAAGATTGATGTACCACCTCAACACCATGTATCATTTCTAAGACTAACCAGACTATAAATAACATAAATCATTGACATGCTATGTATTCAATCAACACCTTCTAACACTAGACCTAATATGATCGAATAACCAAAAAAAGCCCCCCTAGAAAACATCATTAAAAGGTTATCAGCATTTGATAATGATCACCTACCCACAATCCAACATGTATTAACAAAGATACAACAAATGGCCATGCTTTTTATTTGTTTTTTCTTTTCAGTGCTTAACCAAACTACAGACCCTTCTCATAATGGGTCAAACCTGAGACTTCTGATCAAAGAAGACAAACTGAGGATATTGTTCCTTTAAGACAGATTTTTAAACAGGTCTTACTGCCATTATCAAAGAAACTTTCAACAATTCATCATAATGTTTTTCAAAAGATCAAAATTTCACTTGTAATTTTCTTATCAAGTCCAATGACCATCAACTCAAATGGAACTTCCTTCTTTCAGAAGTTTGGCTGGAGGGTTGTGGCAGGACGGTGATGTCATGGATTCAAAGCCTACCAAGCGTATTTAATTCACCAATCAAAAAATAAATCTTATTAAAAAATGAAATTTTAGTTGCAATGTTTTTTGGAACATGAATTCATATTAAACATTGAAGTTTCTTATCCAAATAGTAGCTACGTAGGACAGATACTTAAATTTGCATCAGTTACAAATATCCAACACAATTTGCATCACTTACAATTATAAATATCCAGCAATTCCTCAAAATCTTTTTTTTTTTTAATTTTAAATAATGAATTTTATTGAGATCAAACTGATAGAGTCACCCAGGTATACAGGTGTATAAAACTGGGGGTCATACAATCAAGCACGCAAATTACAAAGATCTATCAAATCACAAACCAAACATAGAGAATAACTACGCACTACTAACATCAATCCAACAAGGTTTTAAAGAAAAATTATTTAAAATTTGGCAAAGTTCTCTCATAATCCTTAAAGCTCTAGTTATTCCTAACCCCCCAAAGGCACCACATCAAACAATGGAGGGCAGCCATCCAAATATAACCATTTTTATGACAATGGGGGGAAGTCTCCATTGGAAATACTTAACACTACCCTGATAGCAAATGAATGTTTAAATGGTCATTGAAATCAGACAATCTATGGGTTTTGTGCAAAATTGATCTGAAAAAGAATTACGACCATGTCAATTGGGATTTTTTGATTTATTTGTTACAAAGATGTGGCTTTGGGGGAAAATAGAGGAAGTGTATATCATTTTGTGTTTCCACATTCAAATTTCTTATCCTGGTGAATTGCACCTCTAGTGTTTTGGCTTATGTCAAGGAGATCCCCTTTCCCATTATTGTTTGTGGTATTTGAGGCCTAAGAAGGATGTTAGCAAAAGCTATGTCAAGGGGATGTTTGAATGTCTTTACTATTAATAATAGGAGGCATAAATGGTGATATCCCATCTCCTTTTTATTAACGATATACTTATCTTTTGCAATGTAAACTCAATCCAACTTTGCTATTTAAGATGCGTCCTCATTTGTTTCAAGGTGGTTTCAGGCTTGAGGATCAATTTAAGTATATATGAAAATGTGCCAATTGGAGAGAGGTAATGAATGTCAAGGAATTGGCAAGTAATCTTGGATTACATGTCTCATCCATTTTGATGAAATACTTTTGCCTTTGGGATCTCACTTCAAGGCACATATGTGATCTCACTTCAAGAGATTGACTAGCCAGTAGAAATTGTACTTATCAAAAGGGGGAGACTCTCTCTAATCAAAAGTACGTTATCTAGCCATCCAACTTATTTCTTATATTTATTCCCATTGTCTGTAAGAGTTACAAAAAGGTTGAATAAAAAATTCAAAGAGATGGAAATGAATGAAAAGAATAATTTTAGAATATTCTTCCCTTCCCTTATTTGAAAGTTTTAATAGAGAAAATGAAAAGCTCATTCCCTTATTTGGGAGTTTAAGTGAGAGGGAATAGAATGGGTAGGAGGGAACACCCATTCCTCTCTATTCCCTTAAAATCTCAAATTTTCATTCCCCTGAAATTGGGAGGAATGGAAGAGAATAAAATTAAATTTAATGATTTTTTTACTAAAACTCTCAAAATACCCTTATATATTTAACATTTTATTTTAAAATAAAGGTCTAATAGTAATATTGTTATAAAATTATTCAATTCTATTCTCTCCATGTTGCTCCCAAACAAGATTGCTTACATTCCATTCATTTTCATTCTTTCATTTCAAAACATCCAATCAAAGTTACTTAATTCCATTCAATTCCATTTTTTTCCATTCCATTCCATTCCCTTCCTTAAATACATTCCATTCTATTTCATTTCTTTCCATTATCTCATGACCATTTCATTCCATTTCCTTATAAACTCCCAAACAACCTTAGGGTGGGATAGGTGAGGGATTCAAATTTCTAAATTGTAGCCCCAACTTACTATGTGCCCATTAATTCCCTAAACACGTGTTCATCATGGTTTATTTAAATTATATAATATATATATTACCCCATGAATAATAAATTTATGTTGATACCAACCAACAAATAGTTCAAGAAAAAAACAAGAGTAAATATCAAAATATTCTAGAATTATGATCTGGTTTTGATGTGCAGCCTACTGGGTCCTTTCATAGGCTACTTTAGTTATTAGTGACCGTATTAGAGTATTAAGTTTATTTAGGTTAGAAAGTTGCTAGATCAGTTTTAATTAAGATTTATTAGAATAAGGGGAATCTAGTATTTTTCTAGATTTTCCAGAATGGGCTGTACTTATGAAGCACCGACGCGGCATTTTGGCCGCCGAACCCGCGTCCGACGCGGGGTGCGGCGGGCGACGCCGCTGCCTGCGCGTCGGTGCCGTGTCCTTTTTTTTTTCTCGGCGCCATACACGCCGATTCGGGCCGAATCGGTCCGTATCGGCCACAACCACCGATACCGGCGCCGAACCGGCCGATTCAGGCCGAAATTTGAAAAAAAACAAAACAAAAAGGTGCGACCGTTTGGCTGAAAAAAAAAAAATTGCAAAACGCACCGTTTGGACAAAAACCCTATATCTCAGTCCGCAGTTCTCATCTTCAGCTCTCTCTCTCACTCTCTGGTCTCTGTGCTCCACGCCACGGCTCTCTGGCCTCTCCTCTCCGTCTCCCCTCTCTCACACAATCTCACTCTCAAGTCACTCTCACAATCTCACTCTCTAGAGTCTCAACTCTCAACTCACTCACACTCTGCTCTCCGTCTCTCCTCAGGTATCAATCTCAAGCTTTCAATCTTAGTTTTTCATAGCTCTCACATGCTCTGACCATTACTCAATGTGTCTGTGATCTGATTTTTTTTTTTTTTTTTTTTTTTAATATATAAGCTGTAATAACGATGTGACTTGGGTTTTATTATCTTTTATTTTGTTTTAGTTTTAAATTTGTGAGATGCATTTTCTGAACATCATTAAAATGTTTTAATTTCAAACATGTGGGTTCTATTTAATTTATGAACATTATATTTTAATTATTATCTACTTCTGCTCTTATATTTGGTATATTTTTATATAATGTTAAAAAGTATGTTTGGCAATATAATAGAAATATAAATAAAAATATTTTTAATAATTTTTTAATCGTTGTACCTGCATTTTTACTTTTTTTTGAAAATTACCGAGTTTCGCACCTGTACTCTCACCCGAATCCAGAAACGCACTCGTGCTTCGTAACTTGTTCTACATGCCCATGTGTCTAATTATATGTTGAGTCTTTTTCTATTTGATTTAGAAAGTACTTAATTACTTTGCTTTGTTATTAGGATTCTTGGTCCTAGATTTCCCTGTGTTCTAACTTGACTAACTAATTCTCTCAAAAGGATTCTTGGTCCTTCTAGAGAAGAGGTTATTAGCACTTAGTAGTCCTTTCTACAATTGGATTTTGTAATAGCCTTCTATGTACTATGTAGACAATAAAATTTAGATAAAGAGATTGACTTTAATAAAATTCCAGCAGCTAATTTTTTTTTTTAAGCCTTAAGGGTGTGATTTCTTAGGAAACTTAGGTGTGGTTGCTTAGGCTTTATCTATTTTTGTTTCATGTTCCATTCACCATTTTGACACCAAAAAGCCTTCCAAATTCATTCAAGATCCAATGTTTTATTACTTAACCTTACCTACACCTTTAAACATCAAACCCTATTCAAGAACCCTTCAAAATATCATTAATAATCCTAATTTGGTGCAAAAATTTTAAAGATCCTACATCAACAAGAAACTCCAATCATTTCAAATATATAAGGTAACCACTTAGCACAAAGATAGCAAACAGATGCTAAACAGAAGTGGCTTTGTCCTATAAACTAGATTCCTAAATAGTTTTCAAACATTTCCAATTTAAATAATTATTATTAAAATTAGAGGTCATATACAATTCTTCTAAATAACTAACTCTTACCTCGTAAATAAGAGATTCCCCACCAGTTAAGTAGGGCAACTGCCCAAGAAAGTAGTAATCCCTATCATTGCAAGAATCTGTAGAATAGTTGGTACACCACAAAGGTTTCTGCACAGAGTTTAGAAAGTTCAGAATAAATAAATACCATGGTTTACCAAAATTAAAGGAAAAAAAAAAAAAAAAACCAACCTCTAAGAAATTTAGGATTATCATTGCAAAATAATTGAGGGACCAAAAGAAATCAAATTGAATAAAAACGAAGTAGGATTTTGCAGCACTCTGGAAATTTGGTTGATCAAGAATTTGCTCGGGTAAACCAATACCATCTGCAGCCTGCAGAAAGCATTTTCAGTAAATAACCAATAAAAAGTAATCATTTGTTAGAAAATTTTGAGAATAAGAATATTAAAGAAGTAATGACTGAAAATCTCAAATGATGTTATATAGTTGTTCAGAGAGAGAAATGGTAGACAAGGATAAAAATTTCTATTTGTTTCTTTCTTGGTAACACAATTTGTAAGTCTTCCAAATATCACAAAATCCAATGTAAAACAAAGGACACCTTATGAGGATAAAAAAAAAATTTTAAATTAAAAAAGAGATGCACATCTATGAACTTCTTCTTTGGTTAGGTACACACGTTAAAAGAATTATTAAAAAGAAACTTCAGAAATATATCCCTGATTTCATCATGTACTTTAAAGGCTTTCAACAAAATCACGAAAGATTGCAATCATAAAATGGAAGGGCAATATTTGAAAAAAAAAAACATACATTACCAATGTATAGTAAATGTCAAACGGATTTATGTGCCACCCCTTCTATGATTCTATCACCACACATTACAAGATATTAATTTTTTTTCAAAATCAATTTGAATTCTCATATGACTCTTCTTTTTCATTTTCTTCTATGGTAAAAGCTCAATTTAACTTGTCTTCATGGAAACCTACTTTGAAATTCTAAAGACAAGCCCATTATGAAATAGACTTCAAAAATCAGTATTAACAAGAAGCATAATGCTATTTATGTCTTATTGGCAAATGCAACCAAGTGTTTAAATGCAATTTAGAACCTAATATACAGCACCTAAGATACTATATCTAATTTTTATCCCACTACATATATTATCAAACACAGACCCATTTGAAAATTCACATCAACACTACCAAATCACATCTAAATCCTCCAAAATTCCACATCCAAAACAAATAAAATAAGCCCAAACAACTATAACTACAACCATTCATTACATAGTTACATAATTACCAAACACAAAACCCATTATCAAATTTACCATTAAAACACAACTACATTCACCAAAACTCTAATCTTAACACACCCCAAAAAATAAACACTTTCTTAAAAGGGAAAGAAGATGAATTATTGATTACATTAAAAAAGTGAAAAAAAGTGAAAAAAAGTGAAACAAAGAATGAAACGAACCAGATCAACGAGAGCAGCAGCCTTTTCAAAATTCGAGCCGTTAGCAATGGCCTCAGAACGATTATGGCGCTCTCTCTTGCGACCAGCCGCAGTAGCTCTACTGCTTTCTCCGCTTAGCAGAGGCTTCTCCATCTATAAGAGACAAATGAAAACTGAAACCAAAATGAAATTTTTTTTTTTTTTATAAGACCAAAATGACAATTGGTTTCAATTCAAAACAACAAAAGCAGAGAAACCGAGGCAGAGAGACAGAGAGAGAGAGAGGTGGTGAAGATAATATAGGTTTTGATCCGAGACGTAGTAGTGAGACAGTTGTGAAATGAATCTTCGTTACTATTAATAAAATATCTCAAATGTGTAGACTTTCAACTTTGGCTTCAGTGTCGGGTTACGATGAGTCGTGTTCCCATGAGGTACCCCTCATGCCTCCTTCCATGCACTCTCTCTTACTCTCTTTGAATAGCAATGTTTACTGAGCTCAAATTGTGACATGAAGCCACGATTTTACTCCAAAGTGTGTGTACTGTTACATGTAACAATCAAATATGCACTAATATTTAGCCTCTCTTGAATTACATATTTTTTAACATCAGAAAGAAATGAAATTAGTTAAAAAAGTTTTTTGTGGATGATATCCGTTTAGAATCGCTTAGTTTTCGGTGGTTTATTTGTTAAAAGTGAAACAAAAATTTTAAGTTAACCAATCTTTTAATTACTAACCCCTCCTCAAACACACCATATTCTCAGATAAAGCCCAAACCCTAATATATCATGCTAGGCTTTTACCCCACACTTGTGTAACACTACCATGTTAAAAATAAGAACAATAATAATAATAATCAATGATGCAAGCATTCAAGATCATGCATGCTATGATTAGTTTACTATCAATGAAAGCAATTAAGTAATTAACCATTTCGTGAAAAAAGAATGAGAAATAAAAGAAAAGCAATAATTAACCCAATGAATTCCTAACATTGAAGTGATCTTATTGGAGCTATCATAAAATTGACCTCATACTATCATTCTCTTAAAATACAAGTGTGTAGCTTTTTGCTTTTTAGTAAGGCATGTGGAAGAAGATTCTGGATGTAGATAGCTCTGTTGAGAGATAAACTTGGATCAATTGATACGGAGTTGTCCTAGCCGACGTGAAAATTGGAATGTAAGTCGGCCGAAAGGAAAGGATTGGGATTGTGCGCCCTCACCTGCTTTTCATGACCTCCCCCTTTCTTTTTATATATTATTAGTTTTGATTGATTCTTGTCAAAAACAGTCTATTCTAACTTCTAATTTTATAATTTTAACGCTTAGATTATTCTTTCTTATGCTTTTTCCAAAACACTTTTCTTTTCTTTTAGTAATTTAATTCATAGATAACAAACACAATTAGAATTTACCAAGTGTTATTGAAATTACAGCCTCTTGCTTCTTGTGTTAAAAAATAAATAAATTAGAATTATCATTTTCAGTTTTAAATTTTAATATATAAGAAAGCTCGTTTTAAGAAAAATAAGGATGTCCTATCCCATTCATAGCATCACTCTTTAAAAATAGAGAATCTCATAAATCACTATAATGTGTTAAAATAATAATAACTCCAAACTTGTTTGGAACTAAAATTTTTCCTATTATTATTATTATTATTGTTATTATTATTATTATAGCTACAAGTGGAAAGAGAATTTTGAATCACAAATATCTCTGTTGAAAACACTAGAAAGTGTTAAAGTACAAAACTCGACTTTTTCCTTTTAAATTTATACAATAACAAAAAAAAAATTATCATATCCTTTTTATTAGTAACCCTTAAACTTTGAGCCCGTTTGGTGAATAACCTTAAACACATGTTTTCAGTTTTTAATCAACATTACACGAATTTTCACGCACTTTTTCACTCACATGTATTTAAAAAAAAAATTTAAAAACTGTTGTTTAAACACACATACCAAATGGGCCCAAATTTTGCCCACAAATATTGTTTTTTTTTTTTTTAAAAAAATAATTACAACATACTGCTAACTCCGCAGCTCAAACCGTTTCTCTCCTAAACTCTCAAGCACTTTGTACATGAGGAAGTATCAATTCAATTACAAGACCTTTCGCTACAAATATTGTTAGATTGTTCTAAATTGATATAATAAGATGGCCCCGAGGGCCCAGCTGCTTCCTTTTCATATGGCACATCGATGTTCCTTCCATTTAGAGCACTAAAAGGCCCGTTTGTATATATTTGAGTTTGACGGTACAACCAACGCGGCCCTCGAGGCCTCGACCACGTATATTACGCACCCAAAAAACAAAAGCCAAAAAGCATTAATTATTTTCTTTCTTCTTAATCATATCTAGTAGTACAAAGTAAAAAACAAGAACAAAGAATTTTCGGAAAAAAGAGTTGCAATAGCTTGGCATCACTGTCTCAAACCAATTGCTTTATGCCCAGAGTCTCTCCCTCAGTAACAAATCAAACCTGCTTCCATTAAAGTAAATAAATAATTTTCTCAACTTTCATTGGGATAGTCTTGTTTCTAATCTTCTTATTATGTTCTTATTACATGTATAAAGAGAAAATAAAAGGTAATAAATGACAACTGTGTCACTCTTGGTAATGTTTCAATGATTCCTTTTTTTTTTTTTTTTTTTTGGTGAAAAGGAAGATTTATAAACTAAACAACAGAAGCAAGAGAAAAACTCCGCTCATACAAAACCCCCGCTTTGTCTAAACTCAACAACAGAGCAACATCAGCTGGGGGAGAGTCAAAAACAATAAAATTACAAGGAAGCAACGCACCCCTCCTTGCTAAAGCATCCGCACACTTGTTGGCCTCTCTATAACAATGTTTCAATGATTCCTATTCATAAGGGAAAAAAAATGTTCCATTGATTCAGTTGAGAAACGTTCTTCGCATATTTGAATACAGGACCATGCAAGGCTACAAATACCCAGGAATTAAAAAGGTGCTCAAAACTTGGGACATCTTAGCGCCAAAAGGAACGAAAAATTCATTTCACCCAAACAGCTTTCCCAATCTTTAAGAACATCGGCCTCCAAAAGTTCTCGCTTTAAATCTTATTAGCTCAAAAGCCATATTTCAAAAGCCGAGGTTGGAAGGGCATTCGAGGATTTGAGAGAAGGCAAATGACAGTTAACATGCATGGAAGTTGAAACTGAGGTCTAGTAATATCCAGCCCAGAAAGAAAAAGGATTTTGAGTAAAGATTATCAGAGCCCTATTTATTACTTATATCTTTGAAGAACTAAAGAAATAAACCAAACCATAAAATACAAAACAACACTGCAAAAGAGCGTCTCCACAATGTTTTTCTTTTCTCTTTTTTTTCTTCCGCTTTTGCCATCCACTTCGACATAGTAAAATGGCAAATATAGAATGGTAAAGCGTGACTTGTTGTAGCTAGGACAAGAAAGTATGGGTTAAGCTTGAATAAATTAAATACTACCTCAATTTCTGACAAAAGAATAATAAATACTCTAAAAATCTGAGCAAAACCACACTATTCTCTGTACTCTGTATAAACACTATGCCAAGAGCTGTACCTTTAGAAATATGGGGGAAGTGGGAAGTTGAGAGCACATATAAATAAGAGCCCCCCGACCAAATATCAGTTCAAATATGAGAAATTTTAACTAATTACATTACTAAAGGTAAAATGAAGCCTGCAATAAAGAATCACATGGTATTGTCCTTTACCTCCTGGCTAAGATTGAAATGAAATAAAATGGAAGTCCACTCTGACGTGCGCATAAGAACCTCCACAAAGCAAAAACAAATCAATCTTCTCCACTTCTATTGTTTCTCTACACCTCGTGCTAAAATCAAACCTGCAAAACAAGATGCAACTCTCTTGAGTAACAGCTGGAAGTTCCGTAGGATATATATTAGATAATAGTTAACTTAACCCAGTCATCTCTTCAAAATAAATAAACCCAATTAAATAAATAAAAAAGTTTAAACATACGCACATCATCATTAACCATGACTTCAAAATGGCCAAGTTTACGTGAAATTATTCGGTGCATCTGGTGTATTGCACCCTCCTCTTACATAAGGACACTCCCACCTATGGATCCCACACAAGGGACCTACCCTTATATGACAAGGAGACAGTATATACCCGGTGTATGGAATAATTTTATAAGTTTTACTGTGGAGTCAAGTATCTAATCAAGTGTCACATGGAACAGAATTCATAGCAAATCAAACTATTCTGGAGCTTTTGAGTGAAAAATTAAGGTCAATTTTAGAAGGCCACAAGGAAAGCCGACAATAACAGAGAGCAAAGGGGCAAGGCAAAAACAAAAAAAAAAAAAAAATATCGAGGCAAAACTTGTACATGCAATGCTAGAGAAAGCGTCAACAAATAAACACCAATAGCAACAAGACAAACTAAATGCTTATCATACGCCCCCCTCTCTCTCTCAGAGAAATAAACAACATCCATTGTTCTTGACATTAAACCAAACATTGTTTTGATTCTATTAGACAGCCACCTTTTAAATAAGCCATTTGCCCATTGTCTGATAACATGCTAGAAATACAACAAAATTCATATCAGTCAGACCAGATAGCAATCATGGAAAAGAACCTTCATGTCAGACACAGGAAGCTAAGCACTGTGTACTGATCAAATTTTAAGAAAAAGGAAGGTTGAGTACTTTAACACAAAACAAAGGTACGTCAACAAATTTACTCTACTCAATACTCCCATATTTTTTGTGCATCCATGAAGAAGAATAAATCCATACTATACAGAAAAAAACATAGCTTATGCCGAGAATAAAAATGATTCTACCAAAGGAAGGCAAAGGAATAGGGTTAGAAATTGGAATTAGGAAATTACCTCAAATTATAAGTCATTGGATTTTTTTCCTGCAACAAGCTGGTTAATGCGGAGGCCCCGACTAAATGCTTCGTTGAAAAGGATCCTCGTCTGCATTGACTGAAAACCAGGCAACCATGACAGTAATGCCACAGGAGCCATGACAATTACTCCGAACATAATATCATATAGTCGGGCCACAGAAACAACGCTTTCCCAAACAAGAGTAGACCGCAGAAAGGGCCGGAGTACTTGGGCAATCAATATCAGGCCCCACCCAGTGGGGATGAATGCCAACAGGCTAGTGAAAATATCAATAAATGTTAAAGCCGTAAATTGCAGCAGAGCAATTATCACAAGTAATGCAAGTATAATCACGAGGAATTGGACTAGACGATAGTATATGTGCTCTTTTGCCGCATATTTATCCCGAGCAAATGCTATTACCGCATAAATCGCAAAAGCCACAAATACATAGATCCAAGACAACAAGTAAACAGCAATGCTGGTACTTCCAGCTGCAATATTTAACTGATACACTATCCCATACTGGAAGAAGAAGAATCGGAGGTCTAAGATTATTTCCATTATTTTACCCCAAATGCCAGTGTTCCTGAGATGATCCTGCTCCTCATACCACCATCTTTCCCAACTCTGTTCAGCTTTTGCAAAAACACTGCCACGGAACCAAATCCAGTTCATAAAGTCATCAAAGTCGTACACCGTCTTCAACCAATCAAATCCAGAAGGATTGAACACAAAGGGGGCCATAATCCATGACACAACCAGGAACCAACTGGTGATGGTCAAGGCTATGTAAACAAATGTGTCGCCAGCTATTGGACTGTGTGACGCATAAACTAAAAGTATTAACCCAAGTTCAATTGCCTTCACAAAATGGCTACGAGCATAGAGTCTATAATTCTCGGCAAAACCCTTGTGCTCCACAACAAAACCACGCCCGGTAGCCCGATATTTTGCACCACCATGAAGAATAGTACGGCCAAAGTAGTGGGCACGAGTTCCCATTGAGAACGTGTAGAATACGGATGAAAGCTGGAGCTGCATTGTCAGAAAATCCCAGATAGCTTGAAGGAACCCATGCTCAAGAGAGTTTTCCACTATCATCGGAAGGGCATTGAACAGACCAAGCTGGATGATGAACTGCTGATTCAAGATTGCACCAAGTGCTGCATTGTTATTAGTAGTACTACTTGCCTCAGAAGAAGCCTCAACACCACTAAGAGCCAGATAGAGTCGGCCCCACAGAAATGCATATACAGTCAGAATCACCACCATTGTGTTGAAAAAGAATCCCACAGTAGAGTAAAAGAATGACAGCATTCGGAAGAAGTCCAACCTATGACCCAACCTGTAGATATCTCTACTAAGAACTTGCTCACCATTTCCACTAGCCACCTTGGCCTCAAACATGGATACTTGATTCAACCCAACATCCCTTCCCTTGCCAACCTGGATGTATTCATGGTGAGTGACATTCCCTCCACGCAATGTGCAGTTAAAGCCAGCAAAAATGTCCTCACTGATATTAATCACTCTGGAAGCTTTACTGATCCCACCACGAGTCATGAACCAAAACCTGTCAAACACATCTGGATGGCCATAATGCATTCGAACTTTTAAAGGGTTCGCCAAAACACGCTGCCCCAAGGTGACAAAACTCGTTTCCTGAGCCGACATAAACCAAGCAAGTGATGAAACAGAACCTGTAAATATGTGTTCCCTAACTCCCAAGATAGTAGGCTTCCGGATACCATAATAACGCCTGAATTCTTCCAACAGATTGCGCATTTTGAGTGCCTCTTCGAAATAGTTGTCTTGGTTCATATCAATAGTCTGGACAGCATCACCACGAGTGAAAATGATGGCATGATTTTGATTCTCCGGTTTTCCCTCACCAAGCTTCAAGGGACCAGGCAACTTTACCCTGTAGATCTCCACTTCCCTCTCCAATTGGGGATCATACTTCACAAGAACAGAATAAAACTCCTTCTCGTCCCTCCCAGTGGAAACTTCATCAACGTAGGCAACTCGAAGGGCTTCATTGTTTTTCATTAGATACAAAATTTCCTCAGCGTGTGGATCTTTCTTTGCCTTCTGAGTTCCATATATCTGGCAGGCAACCACATATGTAAATTTCATCAATGCAGTCCCATACTCATGGCCTTTGAGTAACAAGCCCACTGAACTGCTTGCTCTGCTTAAACTCCTAGAAGACGGTGACCTTTCCGAGGAATAACCATCCAAACCGCTGTCTCGCCTCATCGAACCAAGTTCTTGTGATCCTTCCCGAATGTCCATCTCTGATGCAGAATCCAGAAATGCCAGCATCTTAAGAGCCCGATAGTAATACATCATTCCCCTAACAGTTCGGGAGAGTGTCTGACCCCTGTATGATGCCCAAAGCCTGAGATCTCTCAGCTTAGTATTCCATATCTCGGTATCCTTCACCATCCCTTCTCGGCGCATTCTCTCCATGAAATTTTTCCACTCGTCGGCATAAATCGTCTGCAAATAGTACAGGATCGAAATACCATCTTCATTCTCAGATTTGAGTTGTTCTTTGCTATAGATTACTTCTTCACTGTAGTAAGGGGTCAGAACACTGAAGGCCATCATTTTCTCAACTTGAGGGGCATGAGGCATGTTCATGAAAAGTGAATTACTGAAGAAGGCAATTCGGCGTCTTGCCTCAAGATTTACTGGGATATTGTGCATTGAGTCCCGAGAGGTAAGAATTGTGTGCAACCGCTGAACCTGCCTATAGAATGTCTCATTATCTGAATTAGGCAATTCAACAGCATTCTCAAAAAGCAGCCCCTGTGTGGAAGCTGGACTACGAGGAGCCAGACCATCCTCCCTCAGTTGGTCAATGCTCCTCTTGTCTTTGAAAAGGTCCCGTTTAGCAATCTCATAAATGGCTTGCAGAGCGTTCACTACCTGGGTAGGATCTTTCTTTGGCTTGTTCAATAGCTGAACAAGTTTGATTAACTGGGTATGAAGCTGGGGCAGAACATTCATGTTAAATGTTTTAGTGAACCTCTCAATCTCAATGGAGTGATCAATCTCTTGAAAAAATATGGTCATAATGGAATGCTCTTCTGTGTTGCGTTTAATAATCTCAAGCAGCAAGTGTTTGATACAATCATAAGCTTCAATCACAACGCAACGCCTGTACTCATTCTTGCATATCTTATACCAAAGCCACTTGTCCGGAGCATCTAACAACTCTTTGGCCTGACTGAGACTGAGCGCAAGCAGAAGCTCATTACAGAGGAGGAAACAAGGCCATCGAATGACCCTGACATTCCAAGAATTCTGGGGCAGCTCCATCAGCTCCTGCTCACGATCAGAGATGATGTCTTCTTCCCTGAAAATCGAAATTATCTCATTCCATATCAAAGCAAACCTCTTCGCCTCAACCTGACTAGATTCAAGCTTCCTATAGGGCCGACCCAGCCCATATCTCAGCTTCAATCGATGAATGGCATCCTTAAACCTATTCCTCATCCCCCTTGCATTTAACAGCTGCTCCTCCGGCATGAGATTAAACTGAATAGCACTTGCAAAGAATTGGAACCTCAACCTCAACTGTTCAATATTTCGAATCTCACCCAAGTGCTGAAACAATCCCACACCAAACCCAACAAAAGACGAGTAGATTGAATACCAAATCTGAATATCCATGAGGTAAATCAGAATAACAGGAAGCCACAGTAAGCCCGCTGCCAATCTGTTGCTATTGTTAAAAAGCTGATACCAGTGATACTGCACATTCTTCAAATCCAACAATGCTTTCGTTGGGGCAATCATCGGTTTAACCTGCAAGAAGTAACTGAACAAAAATTTGGTAGCAAGCACCACAATCCAAAACAAAGTGTACTTGATATTATCCACAAGACCTTCCCTCAACCCACGACCCACAAAGGTCCTCCCTTGAAACCACCAAGTCAACATATAAAAGATCTTCAAATTCGTCTCCTCGAGGAAATTCCTGATCCACGGAATCACAAACAGCACCACGGCCAGAAGCTCCGGCAAAATGAAAACCAATGCCACCTCAAGAAAAGTAACCAACCTCCTATTAGCCTCTGCAGACCACCTCCTATCGCGATTCCTCTGCGCCCACATCTGCCCATAAAACACACCAAAAACCAAGATCCACATGGCTGCAACCACACTCTTCATCACCATCCTCACGCCAAGCCCCAACGTCTCCCTCGAAACCAAACTGTATTGCATCCCTGCATCCAGCAGAGACTGCAAAAACCTCATCCCACTCCAAGTGAAAAACACTGTCAAAACTTTCGCTTGGACATCCCTAGACTGCAGAGCATCCCATGGATATTTCCTCTCTTCCCACGCCACAATAATCGCCGCCTGTAAAAACAACACAAGCATCACCCAAAGCCTATCAAAGCTCCTCAACAAGTTCCAAAAGGATCTCTGCTCCACAAAACCAGTCTTCCCTACATGTTTTCTTCTCGCGCCACCCTCACTCGTCACAAAGAAATTACTTCCCAAATCAATCGGCCATTTGAGCTTCTGAAAACACCGTTTACTCCAAAAGTATTCGTTAATGTCGTCGTAATTGCGCCACACGCTGTGCGGCGCAGTGCCATTCTTACTACTCTCCACCTCAGCCCTAATCGTCTCGTAAATCGGCTTCACAACGCAGTTCAAAAACGCGTTTTCGCCGGAGATTGAGGGCTGCACAGGTTGACCGGTGTTCTCGTCTATGTAATCCTCTAGGATCTTGTTCAACTCCATGGCCATATTATGAAATATAAAGCAAATGCACTCAGGAACAAAGCGGAGGTTAGCAGACTCACCCCAAATCAGAAGGAAGAGCGACACGTAGAGCAGCTCCCGGCGGTGATCGGCGGCGGCCTCGCGGCGATCGGAGATCCAGATATTGGATTTCTTGCCGAGATAGGAGCACCAGTTGGTGTAGTTCCTGAGGAGCTTCCTCCGAAACTTGCGCAAAACGGCGGCGTCCAGGGCGTCGATGTTGTCCGGCGGAGGAGAGAGGCGCATCTGAGCGTTGGCGAGGTGGAGGACGAGGTGCTCGCGCTGGTTGCGAACGTTGTCGTTCTGGAAGCCGAAGAAGAGGGCGAGCCAGTCCAGGAGGTCCATGTGGCGGGCCCATTGGTTGTGCGGCGGCTTCCTGAGGTCGCCGACGGCTCGGAGCGCGGTGGTAATGGCTCGGACCTCCGGGAATCTGAGCGACGGGTGCTCCGCGAGGAGGTTGTGGATTGGGATTATGTTGTATGGGTCGGATTCTAATGGCGGTGCGGCTGGACTGGGCCGGGATTGGCTCGGGTTCGGGCTCGGAGGTGGGCGTTGCCGCTGGTAGCTCATGGTGTTCGGGTTTAGTGAATATCGAGGTGGGTTTTTAGTTTGGAGAACAGAGAGAGAGAGAGAGAGATGGGCAGAACGTGCACAGCGAATCAAAAACAGAAGGGGGGAAATGGAAAAGGCAAATAGAATTAGAAAAGAGGAATGGGCGCGTTTACGCGTTGGGGGTTTTGTTTTTGGTTTTTTTACTTGTTTTCTTTTATTTATGTATTTTTAGACACGAAACAAAATCTTACAAGTAACAGCGTTTTTTTTTTTTTTTAACAAAGAAGAAGAGTTTTGACTTTTGAGTCTTGAAAATAAATTAATTCACTAAAATATTACAAATTTTTGTTGTGCTCCTACAACTTTTTATTATTATAAAATTTCTGGTTTTTTTTTTTTGTTTTTTTTTTATTTTAGTTGAAAGTTAGATTTGTATGATCTCCAATCTCCGGCCGGAATTTCAGGTCTGTATAATTTTTTTTTTTTTTTTTTTTTCCTGAATTTTTGCTCACTTAGCCGTTAAGATTTCAGAAGACAGTTACGATTGAATTGACAAGTGGCAGCAAATGTACGTCCGTATGTGAAACAGTGTAAGAGGATTTGTCCCGTGTGATGAAATTGTAAGGTTGTTTCTCCCCATTTTTGTCAAAATCTTCCTTCTTTTTATTGAATAGGTGTCATAGATTCATTTATATCTTTGAATATCTAATTAATGTGAGTAAATTTCAAGCTAAGAGAATGACTTTAAAATACGTGTATATCTTCAATATCTAATTAATATGAGTATATATCAAGCTATAATAGAGCAGGACTTTAAAATACGGATATAATATCCTTTTCACCAAAGAAATAGAAGGATGAACACAGAAGAGGACAAGAAGGTTGCCTTGTATTGTTTAGTTCATCATGAAGGCAAAGATTATAGACTTTGGACAAAGATAACTACCATTTCTTTTTAATTGATTGCGAATGGAAGTTATATTTATTTACATAAATAATGTTTTTTTTCAAGGGTTTTGAATTTTGGACTTCTTCAAAGTTAGGTGATCAAAATATTCATCCCTATGAATGTCAAATATTATCATTATTATTAATCTGAATGTCAAATGTTAAGGTTGACGCGAGCAAAAAAAAAAAAAAAGTGTTAAGGTTGAGATGTGTAGATGGTAAATATTAGGGTTGTAAATAAACCAAACTATTCATAAACAACTCAAACTTGATTCGATAAAAAACTCATTCATGTTTGTTTTTTTATAAATAAGTCAAGCTTAAATCTTAGTTTTAGGCTTACTTAATAAACAAGTCGAGCTCAAGAAAAAAAAAATTGTTTATGAACAAGTTTGTAAACTATAAGATTAGATACAAAATAAGTCAAATATAGACTCAATTATAGGCTTAATATGAGTTTGATAAATAAATTAATTACTCATGTCTTAATAATAAAATGGCCCACATGGGACTGTTACCCTTTACCTTAATTTTTCACTTCCTTCTAAACTAATCAAGCACCACTTTAGACTTTAATTACATTTTATTTATTTATAAGTGGGTCATGTGTGGTCCTTCCCTATCCATCATCTAATGTAAAGTTATAAAACATGTTAGTCATTTCCCATTCACAATAGTTACAAACAAGTCTTTTTTCTAGTTCTTCACCATCTAATGTGAATATAAAAATTATATTTTAAACAAGTGATAAAGCTATAGACAAGGAATGATGAATGGATGGATTTTAATTATGTAAAGTTGCAATTTGAACAATGGCTAATCATAGATGGGAATAGAAGCATGATAGAATGAGCATTTGATATTGTAATTTTGTTGGATCTGAAGCTCAAAAGTTTGACCTGAGCTCAAAAATGAGCTTAATATTAAGCTCAAGCTTTTTTAATTTCCCACGAGCTCAAACAAAAACATTATTTTAGGCTTGTCTCAAGAGCCAAGCTTGAGCTTTTAACTTTTATTGACAAGTCAAATTTAAACACACACTAGTTGGCAAAACTCAACTCGTTTACGACTATAGCAAAAATTAGTGTGAAACTTTCTATCTCATAATAAATAATTCTTGTTAATGGGCTATGATTTAAGGATGCACATGAAGAGGTCAGGTATCGGAACTGAAATCTATCCAAATTCGGATTCGCAACCCACTAAAAGTAAAGGTGAGTTGAAAATAGATAACATTTTTTATGTTGGGTGCATCGCTTATAAAGTGGAGTATCTATCAAATGATGGCAATAGCTGCGAGTTTTGCGACTTCAACTTGCATGTTCTTTTACTGTTTTACAAGCATCAGTTAGGTAATGTCTGTACTTAAAAATAAAAATACAGTAGCCTTTATTTTGTGCTATCCGTTGAACTGAACCCAAATGCACTCGACAGCTTCTTCTTTGGAACAAAAGTTAAGCTTACCTTTTGGCTTTAAGTAAAGCGTAATGTGGTATTGTGTGATTGTTGCAATTTTTTTTGTTTGTAAAACGCATTTTCTCTCCCCTAAATTTTGAGGTAGTTATATTTATATTTTTGAGCTTTTATTTTAACCAACTTAGTCCTTAAACTTCATGTAAGTGTCAAATAGCTCATTCCATCATTCTGCCATCCAAGAAGCTAATGTCCAATTCACATGGGACATAAAATTGGCTAAAATAATGTTGGAGTAACTAGATAGAAACAAGGGGAAAAGGGGTTGTGAGATAGAAACCTAAATTTTATGGTAGGAGAGGGAGAATCAAAACTATACACTCTCTCTCAATTGAATCACAACATCACTGGAGTAACAGTCACAACACACACACACACTCTCTCTCTCTCTCCTAATTTGACTTTTTCTTTTCAAAGCCCAAAAAAATGAAGAATAAAAAATTGATAAATGTTGTGTTATTCAAAAAATAATAATTCGATACATAGATATGCCTATTTGCCTCTTTAATGTCCTTCCCTCTCCTCCACTATCACCAACTCCAATAACTGCCCCACCATTCACCTCCATAGCTTCCTCCCCTACGTGTGACAATCAAAACACCACCGAAAGGGGCAAAGGGGGAAGAATCGTCTAGTTGATTCCTTAGTACCCCATTCGCATATAGCCTCCATAGTTAGCGTTTTTGCTAGTCCTTAAGACTGTGAACCTTGTCCCACATCGAGGTCGTGGCTATGGTGGTGATAATGGTGGTGCCTTAGTCGACAAGATCTATTGCCTCAATTGTACTCAAAGAGTTATCATTGATTTTTGGTCTATACAAGTCTCTTGTTTCAATCCAATAACTCCCAAAATTATTTTGTCAATTTTATGGCCCATATGCATATCACATAATTGGGACATTAGCTTCTTGGATGGCAAAGTGATAGGGAAAATTTTTAGGTATTCTTAGAGCATGGAGAAATAGTGTTCCATTCTCTCACATTAATGGTGGATCTCACCAAAAATTTAATGAGTGAATCTCATCATGAATGTGAGAGGAGAGAGCATCGTTCTTCATATTCCGGAAGTACTTAAGAATTATGAGTTATTTGTGACATATGTGAAGCTTAAGGATTATATTTATTAAAACAAAATTTTAGGGGTGTGAGTGCAATTATCCCAAATATTACCCAATATAAATGCAAATTACCCAATTTTGCTCTTTTTTTTGGATAAAAATAAAGAACAAAGTATAGTTACAAAATTGGTTGTAGCCCTAGGTTACAACCTTACTCAATATCTTTTTATTGGAAGTGAATTTTGATAAATCTACTATTAGATTACATTTTATATTCTTCATATTTGCAAAATTTCTAGAAAATTAAAGGGCAATAGCTATGTGATTAATAAATTGTTTAAATTGCAAATTTTGTAGTTTAAAATTATAAATAAAATATAAACTTATAGATCATATAGTGAATAATATCTAATTGACACAAAATTTGTCATATGTATTAAGAATGTAAAAAGCATACAATTCAACTATTAGATTTTTAAAATATGTAGTCATATTTATTTTTAAAATATGTGATCAATAAATTATTTAAATTACAAATTTTGTAGTTTAAAATTATAAATAAAATATAAACTTATAGATCATATAGTGAATAATATCCAATTGACACAAAATTTATCATATGTATTAAGAATGTAAAAAACATAAAATTCAACTATTAAATTTTTAAAATATATAGTCATATTTATTTTATAAAATAAGAATATAAATTTAAATTACAACTAATTTTGAAACTAATTTTTATCCAAAAATAAATAAGTGAAAGGCAGAGAGTGGGACAGTATCCAACCCAAAACGCAGGCACATCAAAGCTACAGATACTACTGTAATAATTCCTTGCATGGATTGATGCAATTTTTTTTTTTTTTTTTTTTTTTGGTGAGAATCCGGACCCAGAGGCCCTTGTTGCATAAGATTTAAAGTTATCGTAAGATAATAAATGCAGTCAAAGTGGAATTCTCTGAATCTCTGTTCGCTGAACCCGAATCTAAAACAAACTCTGTTTCTGCCTTTACTGTCCAACGATTCCTATATATTTTGACGGGTTTTAACTTTTAACAATTGGTCGACATCTTCTCGAAAAAAAAAAAAAAAAAAACCTGGTCGTTTGGTCCACATCATGAACATAACCAAAACGTTAGTGTCACGTGATTATCACGTTCAAGACAATAATTTGATTGGATTCTGGTGAATGCATTATCCTCTTTTCGAAAACAAATCTATCCATATCTATATATATATATATATATATATATATATATATATATATACTAGAGTTGGCTGCACGTGCAAGGCACGTGCTGCCCCAGTAGTGAGAAAATTAATATAGATTTTGTGTGTAAAACCATGAATTTTGGCTTATCTAATTTGATTATATTAAAAAAGAAGTCTAAGAATACAACAAAATATCAAAATATTTTCACAATATCTTCATTTTTAGGATCTGAATAGATATTTTTTTATTTTATTTGAGAGAAATGCTACATTCATATCATTTTTAGAACAAATTATAAGTGAAAAGTTATTATTGGTTTTAAGCTGATAATATTGTTATTGTTATTCTCAAAACATTTATTTTCAATTGTTGTTGGTTACAGTCTCATATTTTATTATTTTATTTCGACTTGTAAGAAAGGGATACTTCAATATTTGAAAAAATATTGTGAAATTTGTTGTATTGGTATAATAATATATATGCCAACTTACATAAATATTTAAAAAAAAAAAAAAAAAAACACAAACCGATTACTAGGAAAAAAAAAACTTTAGGCACGGTAGAAATTAATGTTAAAATGTTGTGGACTTAGCATTTTTTTATTTGATCTATAAGAAACTGAGATCTCAACAATTTTGAAAATATTGTGATAATAATAAGTGTTGTAACATTTTCTCAATACATTTATTTTCAGTTGTGGTTAGTCATAGTCTCATATTTTATTATTTTATTTCAACTTGTAAGAAATTAGCACGTCAATAATTGTGAAAATATTGTGAAATTTGTTGTATCAGTATAATAATATATATGCTAGCTTACAAAAATATTTCAAAGAAAAAAAAACACAAACGGATTACTGGGGAAAAAAAAAAAAAACTTTAGGTACTGTAGCTATAGTGCCAATTGAATAAACCAAAAGCACTGTAGCACCAGTGCTATCCATCAATAATAGCTTACCTATGATTTGTTGTGAAATTAATGTTAAAATGTTGTGGATTTAGCATTTTTTTTATTTGATGTATAAGAAACTGAGATTTCAACAATTGTGAAAATATTGTGATAATAATAAGTGTGGTAACCTTTTTTTAAAACATTTATTTTCAGTTGTGGTTGGCTACAGTCTCATATTTTGTTATTTTATTTCGACTTGTAAGAAATTGACATGTCAATAATTGTGAAAATATTGTGAAACTTGTTGTGTTAGTATAGCAATATAAATGTTATCTTACATCAATATTTAAAAGAAAAAAAAAAACACTAACTAATTACTGGAAAAAAAAAAAAAAAAAAAAAAAAAAAAAAAAAAAAAACTTTAGGCACTCTAGTTACAGTGCTAGTTGAATAAACAAAAGGTTGAACAAAAAAAAAAAGAAAAAAAAAAAAAGAAGGACTCACGAAACCAAAGCACTATTGCAGCTACGGTGCTGCACAGTGCCAACACTCTGGATGCACAGTGCCGAAGCACTGTAGCGGCATAGTTGCTTTGTTGTGTCAGTATAACAATATATATGCCAGCTTACATAAATATTTCAAAGAAAAAAAAACACAAACCGATTAATGAAAAAAAAAATAATAATAATTTAGGCAACTACAGTGCCAGTTGAATAAACCAAAAGCACTGTAGCTCCACTGCTATCTATCAATAATAGCTTACCTATGATTTGTTGTGAAATTAATGTTAAAATGTTGTGGATTTAGCATTTTTTTTTTATTTGACATATAAGTAATTGAGATTTCAATAAATGTGAAAATATTGTGATAACAATAAGTGTTGTAACATTTTTTTAAAATATTTATTTTCAGTTTTGGTTGGCTACAGTCTCATATTTTATTATTTTATTTCAATTTGTAAGAAATTAATACATCAGTAATTGTGAAAATATTGTGAAATTTTTTATGTCAGTATAACAATATAAATGTCAGCTTACATCAATATTTAAGAGAAAAAAACACAAACTGATTACTGGAAAAAAAAAAAAAAAAAAACAGTGCCAGTTGAATAAACCAAAAGCACTGTAGCTCCAGTGCTATCCATCAATAATAGCTTACCTATGATTTGTTGTGAAATTAATGTTAAAATGTTGTGGATTTAGCATTTTTTTTTTTATTTGATATATAAGAAACTGAAATTTCAACAATTGTGAAAATATTGTGATAACAATAAGTGTCGTAACATTTTTTAAAACATTTATTTTCAATTGTGGTTGGCTACAGTCTCATATTTTATTATTTTATTTTGACTTGTAAGAAATTGACACGTCAATAATTGTAAAAATATTGTGAAATTTATTGTGTCAGTATAATAATATAAATGTTAGCTTACATCAATATTTAAGAGGAAAAAAAAAACACAAACCGATTAAAAAAAAAAAAAAAAACTTTAGCCACTGTAGCTACAGTGTCAATTGAATAAACCAAAAGCATTGTAGCTCTAGTGCTATCCATTTACCTATGATTTGTTGTGAAATTAATGTTAAAATGTTGTGGATTTAACATTTTTTTATTTGATATATAAAACTGAGGTTTCAATAATTGTGAAAATATTGTGATAACAATAAGTGTTGTAACATTTTTTTTTAAATATTTATTTTCAATTGTGGTTGGCTACAGCCTCATATTTTATTATTTTATTTCAACTTGTAAGAAATTGATCCATCAATAATTATGAAAATATTGTGAAATTTGTTGTGTCAGTATAATAATATAAATGTCAGCTGAAAGAAAAGACAAAAAAACAAAAAGCACAAAACAAACCGAAAAAGAAAAAAAAAAAAAAAAAAACTCACGAAACCAAAGCACTGTTTCCGCTACAGTGCTTGCACAGCACTGTAGCGGCATAGCCGTTTTTTATATATAAAATTATTTTGATTTATAAGAAATTGACACTTCAATAATTGTGAAAATATTGTGAAATTTATTGTGTGAGTATAACATTAGATATAAATGAAAAAAAAATACAGACGGAAGACTTAAAAAAAAAAAAAAAAAAGTGCCTCACCAAATCACTATTGCCGCTACAGTGCTTGCACAGTGCAAATACACTGAGTGCACAGTGCCGAAGCACTGTAGCGGGCATTGCCGCAAAATTTATTTTGACTTATAAGAAATTGACATTTTAATAATTGTAAAAATATTGTGAAATTTATTGTGTCAATATAACAATATATATATAAAAGAAAAAAAATATAGGCGGAAAGACCGGAGAAAAAAAAAAAAAAAAAAAGACTCACCAAAATTTCACTGTTGCCGCTACAGTGCGTGCACAATGCAAAACGTTATTTGCACAGTGCCGAAGCACTGTAGCAGACATTGCCGCTTTTTATATATAAGATATATATATATAGTCTGCTAACCAATAATAATTAATTTTAAGAAAGTTTTAATACCAGTTTTATTGAAAATAAAAAAAGCTGTCAAAATATTAATAACTTTTTTTCACTTCCTATAAAAACTTTCTTTAAATAGATTATTAACCAGTGTCTTAAGGGTAATCGTTAGCATTTCCCATATATATATATATATATATATATATAGGGCTGGGTTCAAGTTACACCTGGTGTAACTCTAAGTAATGTTACACCACCCAATAACTTGTTATTGAATTAATATTTTGAAAATCTAACCGTTGAATTACATGTTCTATATGTTCTTAACATGCATGCCAATTTTCATATCAATCGAATACTATTTACCATTTGATCTATAAACTCATTTTTTACGCATTTTTTTAAACTACAAAAATTTGAATTTTAACAATTGATTGATAATATGGCTATTAATCTTCGATCATCTCGAAATTTTGCAAGCATGAAGAATATACGAAGATAATGTAATCTAATGGTGGATTTGTCAATATTCGCATTCAATTAAAAAATATTGAGCGGTGTAATATTACTTAAAGTTACACCAGGTATAACTTAAACCCAACCCATATATATATATATAGAGTTGGGATCAAATTACACTTTGTGTAACTCTAAGTAATGTTACACAACCCAATAACTTATTAATAAATTAATATTTTGAAAATCCAACCGTTGAATTACATGTTTTATATGTTCTTAACATGCATGCTAATTTTCATATCAATCGGATGCTATTTACCATTTGATCTATAAACTACATGTTTTATATGTTCTTAACATGCATGTCAATTTTCATATCAATCGGATGCTATTTACCATTTAATCTATAAACTCATCTTTTATGCATTATTTTAAACTACAAAAATTTGAATTTTAACAATTGATTGGTAACATGACTATTAATCTTTGATCACCTTGAAATTTTGCAAACATGAAAAATATACGAAGATAATGTAATCTAACAGTAGATTTGTCAATATTCGCATCCAATTAAAAAATATTAAGTGGTGTAACATTGCTTAGAGTTACACAATGTGTAACTTGAACCGAACTCATATATTAGAGTTACACCATGTGTAACTTGAACCGAACTCATATATATATATATGAGTTGGGTTTAAGCTACACCTGGTGTAACTTTAAGCAATGTTATACCACCCAATAACTTGTTATTGAACTAATATTTTGAAAATCCAACCGTTGAATTAAATGTTCTATGTGTTCTTAACATGTATGCCAATTTTCATATCAATTGGATATTATTTACCATTTGATCCATAAACTCATATTTTATATATTATTTTAAACTACAAAAATTTGAATTTTAACAATTGATTGATGACATGGATATTAATTTTTGATCACCTTGAAATTTTGCAAGTATAAAGAATATACAAAGATAATGTAATCTAAGGGTTGATTTGTCAATATTCACATCCAATTAAAAAATATTGAATGGTGTAACATTACTTAGAGTTATACCAGGTGTAACTTGAACCCAATCCATATATATATATATATATATGGATTGAGAACTTGGTGTAAAAGTTTATGATATTTTATAATTCAATTTTTCTTTTCTTGTATATGTATATTAATGAATTTTATTGGATTGCATTTTTCCTTATATCTTCCTTATTTGGAAATAAAAAAAAATAAAAATCAATAATTGTCTCATATTTTATATATATAGAAAAAATACATATATATATATATATATATATAATTCTATAATTGTGAGAGGAGGATTTTTTTTTTTTTTTTTTTAAAGAAAGACAATGACATTCATTAATGAAGGCAGGTAAAATCAGCCTGTAAAACAGTAGTGATGTTTGGTGGTACATCTTACATCCAGACTTGGGATTAAGAAATAGAAGTTACTTGTCTCGCAAGCGAGTGAACTACAGTATTATAATGCCTACAAACATAGGAGTAATCTAACATTGAAAAATGAGAGGCAAGGTATTGAATATATTTTGCAATGTGGCAAAAGTTGGATAATGAGTGAGAGTCTTCTTTGAGTGCTGTGATGAGGATCTGTGAATCACCTTCCAAAATAAACCTTTCAAAACTTGTTTCCATAGCCAGTTCAAGACCTCATCATGCTGCCAAAGCTTCAACCTCAATGGCTATAAACAGCAAGGGAATACGTTGGGATAGAGAGTCCATTACTTGACCAAGCTCATTACTAATTTTCACCACAATACCAGCACAATTTTCTGATTGAAAAGAGGGGGGATTTAAATCTTAAGGAATATCAAAATGTGTCAACCAATTGAGTTACAAAACTCTGGGCATAACTATCTTATATTTAAAATATTTAAATTTCAAGTTTTTTGTATTTTTGAATAATGTAAGAAAATAATTAATTAAAAAACAATTATGCATATTTATGAGTTTTTGGATTTCATAGTATAGTAAATAACCCATAATTAACACAAAATTTGACAATCATGTTAATAATATAGAGAACAAGGAATCCAATGGAGAGAGAGAGAGTTGAGATCAATTTACACTTGATGTGACTAATTGTGATGTTATATCTCTCTATTTTTTTTTTATTGGATTACTATTTTTAAAACCTCATATATTGAATTATATATTTTCATTGTTTATACATGCATGTCAAATTTATTGTAATCATAAATTATTTAGTATATAATCCATATAGCAATGTTTTGTGTATAATTTCAAAGTTTTAAAAAAGTACAAATTTTATGATGAGATAACTATTGATCTCTAAGTATCTTGTTACTTTGCAAGCATGGAGAGTATAAAAAGATAATGTAATCTAATAGTTGATTCATCAAAATACTACTTAAATAAGAAGTTATGAAGTAGTGTAATATCTCATAGAGTTGCACCGTTTTAACTTGAACAAGATCAAAACTGCTAACTAAATTAATATTTTAAAATTTTCACCATTAGGTTGTAAGTTCTCATTCTTCTTAACATGCCTATCAAACTACATATTAATTTGATGATATTTTACAATTCGATTAAAAAATTCACCTGTGGGGCCCTATTGCACTAACCACGCTGGCCCACTACATGCGGCCCAAGGCCCGCGCTGAGGATAGTGCTAAGGCCGAGGACAATGGGAAAGAACCCAGGACGTCCAAGGCCCGCGCCGAGGATGACCTGTCCTCGGCACACCGACTTCACTAAAGGGAAATATCCCACCTCCGATTGAATATATCTCACCAACATTCTAACCACTTTAATGGTGAAGTGACCTGAAAACCCTAAAGTATCAGTCACTTCAACTATTATAAAGCCTGCAAAGGCGGCTAAAGCCTGCAAATACAGACGATGGGACAACCCCCTACGCCTAGAGGCTCAGATTATTGCCAGATGGACGGCTAAGATTAAGAGAAAGAAATAATATATAATTAAGGGATTTCCCAACAAATGAGAGGAAAAAAAGATGATGGATCCTCGGTCTGGGCCGAGGACAAGGAAGCTTCATAAACACTTAGCCAAATTCGGACATTGGGAATCGAATAGATTTCATGCTATCAATTGTTCACGATCAACTTTACACCAGCCATTGTTTACTTCGGTGACGCCTAGTTCTTGAACCCACTCCTCTACAAATGTTATTGTTAAGGGTCCGTTACAAATTGAGTCCCTACAATTGGCGCCCATCGTGGGGCCGAATTCGTGTGCTGGCAAGTACGGTGATCGGTGTAAAGAGATCAAGGGCAACTTTTTCAGAAACAATTTACCAAAAACGATACAATCTACTACAGCAACAATCATTCAGAAGTCAACAATCACAAGAACAAAAGTATGCGAAAAATAGAAAGAGTAAAAACAAGTCTACTTCTTTTATTCATACATAAAGAAAAATTCATTACATCTCTTACAAGTGAAGCCCGTGGGGCTTGTTCTAAAGCTAACTACAAAGGCAGACGCTTGACAAAACCGGCAGAGGAACAAATGGTAGAAAGCAACGATAGCAGAAAAACAAAAAAAAAAAAAAAAAGAAAAAAAGAAAAAAAGAAAAAAAAGGAGAGTATAGGAAGAGATGAAGAACAAATATTAGAAAAGAAGTGAAGGACGAGAGGAGGAAAGAAAAGAAGAAGGCTCGTTGAGGAGCAAAAGAGAGAAGAGAGAAGAAGGATTAGAAGAAAGGAAAGCTACATAGGAGGTGGAAGAGGTCGCGGCACAGGACGACTCTGCTTTCGGGTTCCGCCTGATTTCCCTCCCACCCCCACTGCAGCTGGCTTAGGGGGTCAAGTACCCAAACCCAAGGGAAGGTGGTTACGTTCTTCCTAGATCCTCCTCCAGGCGGCGAGGAGGGCTCCTCCTCTGGTTAGGTTGAAAAGAAGGAGAATCTTCGGATCTCTCCTGCACCCATCCCAACGTAGCGGCCAGGGTCGGAGTGCCATCCTCGGCTCCTGATAGGGGTTGTGCATCCCCAGGATCGCCCTTTTTAAGGGCCAACTCATTCGAAGGGGCTCAAGTGGCTATGTTTGGCAGAACCTTTTTTGGGAGATACTTTTGGGGAGGAGTTTACGATGGATACTTGTCAAGTGTGAGGGAGAAGGTTGCCCTGGAAACGTCTTATATAGAAGGCGGGATATTGATGAGAGCAAATCTGCAATAAATCCCAGGGAGAGATTTCCGGAGGCAATAATGCCGCCTCAATTCCCAAGGGGCTTGTCAACCGTTAGATCATCGTAGATCCATGGCCGGTATTAATGAGGAGACGCCTCATTAAACGAGAAGACACCGAAGTGTCAGAACACGTTGCTTGGACAACCCAGGAGACGCCTCGTTATCAGAAGAGTCCCACCAAACGAAGAGGCAAAACACGGCAAGGTCTTATCCTCCACCAACTCCAGCCCTATTTATTATTATTATTACCCTGCTCGAAAAATGTGATTATTTAATGCTTATTGTAAATTGTAGTAATGTAAAATTAAACGGCTACGGATAAGTAGATAAAATTGATTAAAATGAGAAAATTAGGTACTGGACAGAACCAAGGCATTGCATGGTCCTCGGACCCAAGCCTCTGAGGAAACCAGATACTACAGATGATTAAAATGAGAAAACTAGGTACTGGACAGAACCAAGGCATTGCATGGTCCTCGGACCCAAGCCTCTGGGGAAACCAGATACTTCAGATGATTAAAATGAGAAAACTAGGTACTGGACAGAACCAAGGCATTGCATGGTCCTCAGACCCAAGCCTCTGGGGAAACCAGATACTTCAGATGACTAAATGAGATAGAGAAACTCGATACTTCCAGCAGGAAGAACATTTCACCATGAAAACTAAACGTTAAGAAAAACCAAGGTCTTGTGTGGTCCTCGGACCCAAACCTACATGGGTACCAGTCACTATGAAACAATACAAACGCTGAACGGAACCAGGACTCTTGTACGGGTCATGAGCTCAAAACCGAGGCGAAGCCAACTCCCTTCCAGGTGCCAAGTAAACGAGTCCCATCAGGGACAAAAACCATGAAAAATTGAGTGCTATAGCACAAACGACGCAAGCCTATCCATTCTCGGGCGACCCATTACGCAAAAAGAAAGCTGCAAAAACAGCTGAAGTAGCGATAACACTGTCGGTACGGTAAAACCCAACAGGCCGAGAAAAGACGCCGAGGAGATCAAAATCCTCCTCCCCGCCCAAGGGGACTTGCAGCAGAATTTTGAGGGGCTATTGTGGGGCCCTATTGCACTAACCACGCTGGCCCACTACATGTGGCCCAAGGCCCGCGCCGAGGATAGTGCTAAGGCCAAGGACAATGGGAAAGAACCCAGGACGTCCAAAGCCCGCGCCGTGGATGACCTGTCCTCGGCACACCGACTTCACTAAAGGGAAAATATCCCACCTCCGATTGAATATATCTCACCAACATTCTGACCACTTTAATGGTGAAGTGACCTGAAAACCCTAAAGCATCAGTCACTTCAACTATTATAAAGCCTGCAAAGGCGGCTGGGAAATAACATAAAGCCTGCAAATACAGACGATGGGACAACCCCCTACGCCTAGAGGCTCAGATTATTGCCAGATGGACGGCTAAGATTAAGAGAAAGAAACAATATATAATTAAGGGATTTCCCAACAAAGGAGAGGAAAAAAAGATGATGGATCCTCGGTCTGGGCCGAGGACAAGGAAGCTTCATAAACACTTAGCCAAATTCGGACATTGGGAATCGAATAGATTTCATGCTATCAATTGTTCACGATCAACTTTACACCAGCCATTGTTTACTTCGGTGACGCCTAGTTCTTGAACCCACTCCTCTACAAATGTTATTGTTAAGGGTCCGTTACAAATCGAGTCCCTACATCACCTTTTATGCGTCATTGTAAAATATAAAAATCTAGAATTTAAGAGCATGTTTAGTAATAGGATTTAAATACAAATTTTTGTTTTAGAAACCAAAAAATAGTGGGTCTCACATCTGAATCTATTATTTGGCTGAGATTTTCAAAAAACAGTTTTCAAAAAAATATTTCCTATTTTTCTTGTTCAAAACATAATTTTGAGAACAGCTAAGAAAATATTTTCAAGATAAAAAAAATGTTTTTAATGGTATAGTTGTAAATAAACTGGAAACAATGGACCCCACATATTTGTTCAAACTCTTCTATCTCTTAAATTAAGGAGTTTATCCTTATTATAAACAAATTCTAACATTTCAAATTTGAAACTTATCATTATCCCAAAATAAAAGGTACATTAATTGTATTTCCACACTTCAATTTCGAAGCTTATCATTATCCAACAAAAAGGGGTATCTACACATTATGTAAAAAAAAAATTATATATATATATATATATATTTATTTATTTATTACAAACAAAAAATTCTCACACTTCAACTTTGAAGCTTATCATTATCCCACCCCCCCCCCCCCCCGGCGCCCCCCAAAAAACAAAAAAAAAAAGGTACATGAGCTTTATTTTCACACTTCAATTTTGAAGCTTATGATTATCCAACAAAAAAAATGGTATCAACACATTATTTTTTGTAAAAATAAATAAAAATCTCCAAAGTAAAAATGGACTCCCAAATATAATTTTATTGTTTTCAGCATTTTGCAAATTGTTTTCAAAGTTCATAGTTCATGCTGCTTTGAAAACAGGAAAAAAAAATTTATTACCAATCAAGCTCTAAATATTTTATAGATGAGATAGTTATGAATTTCTAAATAAGTTAAATAGTACTGTAATAATATTCTTATACTACAGCCAGCCTCATTAAACGTGCTTTGCGCGTGCGATGGGGCTTTTTTTTTTTTGGTTTAGTGTCATAATTTTCCATTTATCTCAATTTTTAGATTATGACACAACCCAAAAATTAAATAAAAGAAATCGGTAAGATAAAGTAAAAATAAATAAAAAAAAAAAAGTTGTAAATGATCTTGAAGGAAATATATAAAGTGAACTGAGAAGTTTTTATTTATTTTTTTTATTTTTTTATTTTGGATAAGTTTGTTTGGAAAACACAGATCAATATGAGAGTGTCCTATTTTTTAGGCATTTTAAGTGAAGTTAGAGATATATTTTTATCAGTTATTCCCAAGTTTTTTCACTCTTAAACGTATGGTCTAGGGGTATTTTTGAACAACAAAAAATTCTAGTTCAAAGAAGGGAATCCTTTTATAAATAGTATAGATTTATTATTGTTTTAGCATGTGAAGTCAATTGTTAGAAGTCTTGTAACTTAACTGGTTAGCACATTCTACTGTTTCAAAAACAAATATAGTATTCAAATTTTTCCTCTCCTAACTATCGAATTATGAAAAGAATAAACTACTAAAGTCAAATAATTAACACATACACGTAAGGGAGAACTATTGTTTTCACTTTTTTGATTGTTTGGAAAACATAGATCGGTATGAGAATGTCCTATTTTTTAGGTATTTTAAGTGGAGTTGGAGATATATTTTTATCAGTTATTCCCAAGTTTTGTCACTCTTAAATGTATGGTCTAGGGGTATTTTTGAACAACAAAAAATTCCAGTTCAAAGAAGGGAATCCTTTTATAAATAGTATAGATTTATTATTGTTTTAGCATGTGAAGTCAATTATTAGAAGTTTTGTAACTTAACTGGTTAGCACATTTTACTGTTTCAAAAACAAATATAGTATTCAAATTTCTCCTCCCCTAACTATCGAATTATGAAAAGAATAAACTACTGAAGTCAAATAATTAGCACATACACGTAAGGGAGAACTATTGTTTTCACTTTTTTTATTGTTTGGAAAACATAGATCAGTATGAGAGTGTCCTATTTTTTAGGCATTTTAAGTGGAGTTGGAGATATATTTTTATCAGTTATTCCCATTCCCAAGTTTTGTCACTCTTAAATGTATGGTCTAGGGGTATTTTTGAACAACAAAAAATTATAGTCCAAAGAAGGGAATCATTTTATAAATAGTATAGATTTATTATTGTTTTAGCATGTGAAGTCAATTATTAGAAGTCTTGTAACTTAACTGGTTAGCACATTCTACTGTTTCAAAAGCAAATATAGTATTCAAATTTTTCCTTCCCTAACTATCGAATTATGAAAAGAATAAACTACTGAAGTCAAATAATTAGCACATACACATAAGGGAGAACTATTGTTTTCACTTTTTTGATGATTTGGGTGCACTATCGGTTTGTGCCTACTACCTAGTTAATGTAGTATTTGATTATATGGCAACGTAAACTCATTTTGTCTCCTTAATGTAGTGAAATTTAAAATTTTATACCAAATTATGGGGTTTAAAAGACGAAGAGTAAGATTGTAAAATATTAGTCAACTTTTTAAATAAATAAAAAGTATAGGTTAAGAGTTTTGTAATTCAACATTATTGTCTTGTCTTGTTTATGAGGATATTCATTGTTCGAATCTCCTATTTCCATTAATTGTAACATCTTTTTTCCTTTTGATAATTTAATAATTATAATAGTGAGAGAGATTTAAACTTTAGATGTTTTCATTAAAAATATTAAGACTCGTGTCAATTGAACTACAAGATTATTCTTTCTCCAAAAAAAAAAAAAAAAACTACAAGATTATTAGTTGATTGTAACATTTGAAT
The DNA here is from genome assembly GCA_023736055.1 of Quercus glauca. Classification (NCBI taxonomy): domain Eukaryota; kingdom Viridiplantae; phylum Streptophyta; class Magnoliopsida; order Fagales; family Fagaceae; genus Quercus; species Quercus glauca. Next base: position 29,063,947 of record CM043322.1, read on the forward strand.
AGTAAAAAAAAAATATGGGTGTAGAAACTTAAATTTCTCATGTTAATTCAAATGTTATTAAAATGATTTTTGTTTTTGGATAAATTGCTAGAGTAGGGGATTTTTCCGTTAATTTAGAAAAATTAGAAAGTGCTAATTAGTTAATCTACGATACTCTTGACATTAAAATCAAATTCAAGATACTCCTAATAATAGCACTTGATAAGAAATTGGATAGGATTAGCATTAGTTTGTTCAAAATTGTTTTTTTAAAATTAAAAAAAAAAAAAATCAAATTCCAAACCAAAATTAGAAATACTCATAAGATAAACTTGCATGAAAATGAATAGAACAATTCAAAAGATATTAAGATTTAAGAGTTTCTTTCTCTTTTTCAAGTTGTATTAAAAGACAGGAGTATATTCGGGTCAAATTCAACTGGTTTCTCAATCTTACCACTGATTTAGAAATCTAAAAATAAGAGGTCCTAATTAATTTTTTTTTTCTTAACCAAAAAATGGGGTCAGTGCTATAAATGCTAGTATTTCTAAAGCAAGAGAGTGACATCAATAGCAAAGAAAGAGAAATGAGGAGAAGGTTCCAATGTTTTACTTTTACTACCCTTCGCTTTCTAGAGATTTGAATCTACCTTTGGTGCAAAGATTTTATTAAATATTTTTTTTTTGGAGCAATAAGATTTTATTAATTAGGTCCCTGCAAGTGAGAACGTTCTTGCTTTAATATAATAAAGTAATTGTAACTTTAATCAAAAAAATATAATAAAGTAAGATAATAGTGCTATTATTCTATTCTTTTAAGGCTTTCTTTCCCACAGCCTATAAAAAAAAAAAAAGGCTTTCTTTCCCACTCATAACGACTGACAAATGGACCAAAGCAATTCGACCTTTTTAGGCCGATTTCTTTAACGTGTAGATTCATCTTACGGCTAGAAGTCAAACGCGCTCATTTAAAAATTGAAAGCTTCAACTTGAAAGGAACTCTCACCTCACGGCTTTGGCTTTTTGCCTATTCAAATTTTCTTACAGAGAGTCAGACAGATATGATCAGATGGGAACATATGGGAGTGGGGACCGTCTTTACTCTTTAGATTCAACGTCTGCACAAATTGGTCCCCAAGTTGGTGGGTCTTCCAATTCTTTCTACTTACGTGATGAACGGTATAGATTTAAACATATTTGAATGTAACGGTCCTGATTTAACTGACTATGGCTTGTACATGTGCGAGGTACGAGCTTAATCTAGAAACATTGACAAGCTACTGCGTGTGGTTTGGTGCAGGATTTTTGTTCGAAGAGGTCAAGTTACGATATTAATATATTTATTAAGACAACTTCTACACACATACACAAATATATATACACATACGTATTTTTTTACTATATACACACATATATATACACACTTTTTTATTTGATAAGTAATATATATACACACATCCAACAAAAAATAAAAGAGCTTAGTATTTTCAATCAAAATTATTTTTGACGGCGATTTTTCATAAAATAAAATTCATTTTTTCCATTTCCATAGTCAATTTCTTAAAAAGTTTCATTTCAAAATCTAAAGTAAGTAAAAAATCTTTCAATTGAACTAATAAAACTTTTAAAAACTTGAATGATCCAAAACTTGGAGGAATAAGTTAGGCTCCAAATATATTTAAAACTACCTTAATTTAACTCATTATATGGCAATTAAAGACACATTTCATGTGTAGTTTTAGTGACAAATTTTTTTTAATGAGTCAATGACTTGTTAATCGTCACATATCGGATTGAAAAAAATAGAGTCAAACATGTTTGATACCAAACTTTATCAAATATTTAACAGATCTAAGAGCACATTTTACAATAAAAAATAGAATTGCCAAAAATAAAGTTATATCACTATAACTATTAGACTAATTATTTTTTTAAGAGCATTATTGGACTAATTCAAATATTTGGGGGGGCCAACTCTTATTTTTGTAGACTAAATTTTGAAAACATTAAAATAATTGTATATATATTTTTAAAAATTTCAAAATTATGGGGGGGCCATGCCCCCCCCACCCTTATACGTACCTCCACCCCTGATTATCAGTATTGCTTTACAGTTCCCATGAGTGGTTCAAGTAGTGATGTTTTAATGAATGTGTTGTACTCACGATAATAATCTTATTAAGGTCCCAATAGTACATGTGGTACAATTTATTGTCGTCATATGGCGTAAAATCAATGAGTCCACGTAAGAAAAACCCATTTTTTACACAACCAAAAAGGAAAAGAATAGGGATGGCAATTTCTGCCCGACCTGCGAGTACCCAGCTAGGTCCGACCCTAATGGGTTGCATTTTACTCAGCCTGATAAAGAATATGGCCAGATTTGGGTTTTAAAAAAAAAAAAAAAAAAAACCTGAAGCAGGTCTAGGTCGAGTTCAGGTTTTGGTAAAAACTTGGCCTGAACTAGAACCCAACCTGACTCGGTTAGCTAATGTAAAATTACAAAAAAACCTATATATATATATATATATATCACAACCCTAACCCTAAGACTCATTTCTCTCATTTCTCTCTCAACTTAGCCGCTTCTCTCACCTCACCCTCACTGACTCTCACTCTCACTTACATCTCATCTGCCCCTTACTGGCTCTCACTCTCACTCACATCTCATCCTCACCCTCACTCTCATTCACTCACCGACCCAACCTCACCATCGTGGAGGAGCACGGATCTTGTGGTGGTTGCCGTTTGTCACGGAGGAGCACGGGATCCATAGATCGGAGCATGGGATTGTTAGATTGGAGAGAGATGTGGTCGTGTTGTCAGATCGGAGCACAGAATTGTTAGATCGAAGAGAGATGTGATGATCGGAGGAGCTCTTGGTCGTGTTGAGGTTAGGCAAAGCCCAAGGGTGGGATTGATGGCTGAAACCACCGCCGATAGAGCTTTAGTGGTCTGAGTTCTTCATTTTTATTTTTATTTTTTGGTTCATTTTTATTTTTTGGTTCATTTCCTCTCTCAGTAATTTTTGTTTTTGGGTATTTGTTTAAGGATTCAATTTGTATAGAATGTAATGCATGTGCATATTTTGTGTTGGTTTAGTTGACTATAGTGCCTAAGATAACTTCAAAGAATGTGAATCAGAGTTGATGTTTGTGTTAATGTAAAAATCAGTCCATAAATGGAGTTTTGTTTCTTCTATTTTTTGCGTTTATTTATTATTTTTTTCTGTCTAAGAATCTCATTTCAGCAAGCCTGATAACAATGCTGATTGATTTGTGTTGCTGTTTCTGTTTGTGTTTGGGTTTTATTTTTTTATTTTTTATTTTTATATAAGATTAGGTAGAAATGGCTGGACGCGGACCTGCAGGGCCCGTGGAGACCCAACGGGCCAAGTTTGGGGCTAAAAAAATGAACCGTTTATTAAACGGGCTAGGTCTAGGTAATAGGGGAGGGCCCGCAGGTCAAGTCCGAGCATAAAAAAACCTGCACCAAACCCGACCCATTGCCATTCCTACAAAAGAAAATAGAAAAATTGACAAGGTAAAGGTGGGTAACCAAGAAATTAGTAGTATTATTATACTATTATTATTCTTTAGAAAAAGTTTGAAATTTTCTTCATAAATTTTAAATAGTGATTGTACAACGTCTATTAAAACAATAAAAAAATAGAGTATATCATGTCATCAAATATTAACGTTTACATAGCATGTGAGGCGAACAACTTAGTCAATTTATGCCTATACAAGCCGCATCAAACTTACCGATGGAATTTAAAGGAAAAAAAAAAAAACCATTCTTAGATCTGTGATGTCGTTGCACAAGCCTTGTTACAGCTTAGAGTTTCGCACGCTTGATTCAACCTGATAAGAGTATTTTTGACCGAGGAGAAATTTCCTAACTCTTTGACCCGTCGGGATTGAACACTTCACCGCCTCAAGCCCCGACAGTATAAGGATCACACTTCACATCTGCCACATTCTCCTTGAAGACCAGTCAGCCTCCAGAGACCCGTTGGGTATCATACATTTGGTCTCAATGGGTGGCTTGCGAATGTGCCCGACGGATGATTTGCACCTCATCCTCCATTTGCATACCGACGGTTGAGTACACTAGGTCCCACAAACTTTTACATGCTCCTCACTCATATGGAAATAATTTGCACACCACGCCCAAAGACCTTAGTACTCATTCATATCTTCCCCGTATGGGAAGAGAAACCCTAAGATCTCGAAGCCTTACCTCCAAGCCTTCTCTATAGGGAAAGCTCCTACATTCAAGAGACCTTGGTTAGGTCTTCACTACTATATAAGTACCAATCCTACTCTTCCTTAAGGTACGTGAAAATTCCTAGCTCTTACATTATTGAGTTCTTGGAGATTCTTCTATTACTGACTTAACTTTTGGAAGGGTCTTTGACTGGCACCCCACTGGTGCTCTCTGTTAGTTCTCTGTTCTTATATTCTTCAGGTGCCCTAATTGGCGCATGTGAAGGATCAGCTCATTGACGATTTTTGTGCATCATCACAACCAAATGGGAGGAATCATGAAAATCTCCCCCATGAACAATTGGACAATTGAAAATTATATATTATAAATTAAAATGGGAAAAACATAAATGTAACAAACGATACACAAGATTGATAGGGAGAGATTAAAAAAAAAGATATTTATGAATTAACAGGAATGATGATAGGATAAAATGGAAGAGAATAAGCTTAAATTGACAAGACAGTTATAAAATTCAGAGAAGAAACACAAATTGACAACAAAGTTTGCAACAAGATGCAAAAATATAGATTTCTTTTATAAAAAAAAAAAAAAAAACACAAAAGATGTTAACGAAGACGAAAAATAAAAACAGACCAAAAAGGAAAAAACAAAAACAAAAACCAAACCGAAATCACGAAGTTCCTTACTTACCAACAAGCATTGAAGGGAAAAGACTTGATCACATGACAAGGCGAGAAATTCATCATACTTTTTTTTTTTTTTTTTTAATAATCAAATATCTTCTTCTTCTCCTAATAATAAGAACAAGATCTTGAAGCCATGTGTTTGTTTGCGCTCTCAAACTCTTTAAGGACTTATTAACTTGGCTTCAGAAAGGGTTGAGGGAGGCAAAAGCTCATATGAAAGTACTCAAAGAGAAAATCCTAGCCTTTATCATCGGTGTGTTAATGAAAACATCATGCTATTTTATCACACTCCGTTTGGGAGTTCATAAGGGAATAGAATGGAATGGAATGATCATAAAGGAATGGAAAGGAATGAAATAGAATATATTTAGGCTCCGCTTGGGAGTTCTTAAGAGAATGGAATTGAATGGAAATGAGTGAAAAGAATTAATCATTTTAGAATATTCTTCCCTTCTCTTGTTTGGAAGTTTTAATGGAAGGAATGGAAAGCTCATTCTCTTGTTTGAGAGTTTAAGTAGGAGGGAATAGAATGGGTAGGAGAGAACACTCATTCCTCTCTATTCCCTTAAACCTCAAATTTTCATTCTCCCCAAAATTGGGAGGAATGGGAGGGAATAGAATTAGATTTAATGATTTTTTTACTAAAACTCCCAAAATACCCCTGTATATTTAATTCTTTATTTTAAAATAGGGGTCTAATAGTAATATTGTCATAAAATGATTCAATTCCATTCCCTCCATGCTGCTCCCAAGCAAGATTGCTTACATTCCATTCATTTTCATTCATTTCCATTCCTTTATTTTAAAACATCCAATCAAGGTTACTTAATTCCATTCTATTCCATTATTTTCCATTCCTTTCCCTTACTTAAATACATTCCATTCTATTCTGTTCATTTCCATTCCCTTATGATCATCCCATTCCATTCCATTATCTTTCCTTACGAACTCCCAAATGGAGCATAAAGGAATAGAGAGGAATAAGTGTTCTCTCCTACCCATTTCATTCCCTCCCACTTAAACTCTCAAACAAGGGAATGAACTTTTCATTCCCTCCATTAAAACTCCCAAATAAGGAAATGGAAGAATATTATAAAATTATTCTTTTCATTCATTTCCATTCCATTTCTTTCCCTCCTCCCAAACGAAGCCTAAGATCACAAAGTGTTACATCCTAGTGAGTTCACAACAATATCAAACCTTCAAAGATGTGCCTTGGAGTCAAACAAAGATCTTGGTCGCTAACACTAAATAGGCATTGCGAAGAGGTCCATGTATGAAAAAGTTTAGAGTTTTGAAATTGTTGTGGGTTGCAACCATAAGTTCATTTACAGAGTCGCAGAGTCTAGGTAACAAGGTCTTGTTCTAGATTATAAACTCCATTTTTTTTTTTTTGGAGTTTGGATTATGCACAAGTTGGATTTGATGAGTTAAGGGAAAATTTTTTAACTAAACCGCCGCTAACCCAACAACCTCCAAAAGCAACAAGTTAATTGAAAATTTGGCCAATTTCAACTTGGCAAATTATATGGGTTAGCTTTAGTTATATGCTGCATACTAAACTTTAAAAATTATATTACCATTTATAGATACACCTAAGTTGTATTTTCTCTAAATCTCATAAATCATTGAAGGAAATCATAGGAAGTGACACACTTTCCCATAGATCAAAGTACACATCTCTTTATTAAAAAAAAAAATACACATCTTAAACTCTTAGTACTTTCTAACTTTTTCTAAAAAAGAAGAAGAAAAAACTATAACTGAGTATCATTTCCATGTCACTATAGATTAGGGCTGTCCAAGTAACTCGACAAGCCAATTGGAACCAACCTATTGTGGCCAAATCCAACTCCTTCAACAGTGGGCGTTGGGTCTCAGCCTTCAGAAAATCAACTCCGGTGGGTCAAATGACAAGTTTCCTCTTCTAAAACCCAAACCACACAACCCGATCAAGAAACCCTTCAAATTAAGGCTAAGTCTACCTAGATTTGATGACGATGAGGCCTCCTTTGCTCAGATTTGGCCCTCCTTCGCTCAGATCTGGCCAAGTTTGGCTTTCCTTAGCTCAGATTCAACGATGTGATGCTCTCCTCCGCTCAATTCCAACTAAATCTTGCTCTCCACTCAGATATGGCAAAGATCTACATATCACCACCCACCATTGCTCCTTAATTAGTTTCACCTGAACTGATCGATCGTTTGCCCATGCCTAATTCGACTCGACCTATGGTGATTGGCTATCGATGGTAGGTCTCAACATCTTCCACCCAACTTGAGTGGGTTGGTTTCAAGTTGAGTCCAAAACCAACCTGGAACAACCCGTAGACAACTCTACTATATATACTTATAAATATGTTAGGAAAGTATGATTCATTTTTCATATTAACATGTCTAAATCATAGAGTTATATTAACTCAAAAAAAAAAATTTAAATTAAATTCAAACACTTGGTTGATTTGACCAATGAAACAAAAAAAGTGATATCTTGTCCAAAGACAATTGAATTCAATTAAAACCATGTGTTTCATTGTCTGTTCACCCTTTCTTTAATCTTGATATGTCCAGTTGAGACAGTTCATTGCATACCAGGGAATGCGTTTCTATTTCTAAATTTATATACTGAGTTAGTTAAGAAGAAAAACTCAAACCTGATTCATGTCTCAACAAGGGCAAAGTGACAATGAAGCTTGAAAAAATAAGAGAGGAATAATAGGGAAGAAAAGATTCATCCCAAAAGAGAGGGTGGGGGAAAAAGAATTTTATTCTTATATAGTTATATATCATCTACAGTCAAAACTTTTTAAAATAGTTCAACTCTCTTAAAATTATTCATTGACCCTAATATATTTAAATATTTAGAAATGCATTTCAAGGGGAAATAATATTAGATAATAGAGATGGGACAATCTCAAGCCCTAATTCAACTTATGAAAAGCATGGAGTATCCTAATTCAACCAACCACGATCACATTATAAAAATCTAAATTAGCCTGTTTCTAACATGTTGGAATATTAAAAAAAAAAAAAAAAAAATCCTGCTTTCATGTTAAAAAAACATCATGAAATTCGTCCCATTAGGAACGAGTCAGTTTGGGCCTTTGAACTTTGAAGAACTTGCTCTATTCATGAAAAGGACTAAGCAAGAGAAAGAGATGGTTGTGTATCAAATTCAAAGGACTTCGTTTCCAAAAATTGACATATTAATCATATATATTAGGTTACAATCCGGTCATATAAAATGTTTTTGTTCAAGTTAATCAAGTGCAAGTTCAATATTAAGTCTCTCTCTCAAAAAAAAAGAAAAAGAAAAAAAAGAAAAAAAGAAAAAGTTTCAATGTTAAGCAATAGGTTTTTTTTTTTTTTGGAGATAAAATGTTAAGCAATAATTAGTTGGGCGGCTAAGACATGTGATGCCCAATGGCACTCCTAGAATACTGCATCCAATATTACTAGTAGTATTCATTGTACCCTTTTTTTTAATATATTTTCAATTTTTTATAGAAGTTGTTCTATTTTAATAACTTAATCGATGTTGTTTCTTTTGAGGAGCTTAATCAATGATTTAAAAAAAGCAGATTTTTTTTTTAAATAATTATAAAACCCAAACAATATCATTAGTTAGGCAACGTTTTAAACATATTGCATTTCTAACAATTCGACTTCAGAGAAGTCAATTTCACTGTTCAACGTTTCAAACTCTTGTAGAAATCGACTCCATCGGAGTTGTCTTCTACGTGTATAAATCGACTCCACGGGAGTTGTTTTCTATGTATAGAAAACGACTCCAAGGGAGTCGATTTCTTTGTATTGAAAATTCAAATGCACACAAACATTTGCGGCACACCATGTGGGTTTGTTGCTGATTTTTCTTGAAACCACACCCAGCAAACGAAGAACCCAGGCGCCGACGAACCCAGGTGCGGCACCATGTGGGTCTTTGTTGAACCCAGGCGCCGACGAACCCAGCAACACCGAGCAAGCGACGAACTCAGGCGCCGATATCTGACCAAACCCCGACGAACCCCAACACCGACGAGCAAACGAGAACCCAGGCGCAACCCAGCAAACGAAGAAAAAAATCGGATCGGATCGGATCGGTGGAGGAGAAGACACGCTCGGGTTTGATTTGTTTTGGATTTGATTTTTTCATGGGTTTTTGGGGCTTGGAAATGGAGAAACCCAGGCAGCATTTTTGAATTGATTCGGGAAGAACAAAAGCTTGATTCGGGGAGAACAAAGCTTGATTCATAGGAACCAATTGCTATACAAAGAAATCGACTCCTTCGGAGTCGTTTTCTATACATAGAAAACGACTTCAGTGGAGTCGGTTTCTGTGTATAGAAATCGACTCCACTGAAGTCGTTTTCTACGCAAAGAAAACGACTTCTCAGAAGTCGATTTCTTTATCTACGTGTCGCAAAAAATAGGTCATATGAACAGTGAAATCGACTCCTCTGAAGTCGAATTGTTAGAAATGCAATATGTTTGAAACGTTGCCTAACTAATGATATTGTTTGAGAAATTTGGTTATAAACCAAATAATCCCTAAAAAAAGCTATGGGTCCACTACTAAGGTTAACTTAACACTTTTTTTTTTGTATATGTTAAATGTTAATACAACGTGAGATCTATTGGCCGTAAACCATACATGTCCAAGCAACAAAGTCCAAACCATGTAATTAATAATTATCCCTTTTTTTAGACTCTAATAAAGGACAATGTACTAGGAAAGGAAGAGATTATTATAGTTGGGAAACATCAACTTCAAACTTTTCTTGGTTGCTGGGTTCAGACTCCAGATGTCCCAGGAGAAACCTACCCCGAATAGATTACAGTTTTCCTTCTCGGGTTTGGGTCTGGTGACAAATCCATTATAATCACACAAGAAGATGTATAGTTTAATACCGTGGATTTTGATTTGATTGGTAAATGGTGTGTATGGGTCGGGGTTGAGGAAGTTTTCCAATTCAACCTACCGTGTGTGGATTAAAAAACTGTTATTTTTAATTCTCATTCATATTTGATTCCATTCAAAATAACGTTATTGTTTTCAATATATTTATGCTAAATTCTTGATTTATTAAATCATTGTACTTTAACTTTTAAAATTTAAGTATGTCCAAGTTAAAAACTATTGATACACTCTTTGAAAGAAAATATTTTTATAATTTAGAAAGCAATGCATATTTGACTTCTTCAGCTGAAATTTAATTCCTAAAAGAACATCTTTTCATGACTAAAAGAAAAAAAGAATGTATCACAGCAATTATTATGTTAGTTTGTAAATCTTTTGTTATAAATTTGGTGTGCCTTTTTTTTTTTTGAGACCTAAATTTGGTGTGCCTTGAAAGATAAAATGGAAAATTAGGAGCAACTATTCTATAGAATATATGAGTTGTTCCAGACCTTGCATTTGCAAATTAAATTATATTGAGTTGGGATGAAATTAAGCCTAAGCCAAATGGAGGATTGGGACTACAAAGGGCACATAAAACCCACCTATTTGTGTATAAAATAAGTTGCCTCAACCTTTTTGTTATGGCTATTATATAAGTAAGGCAAATGTGTTTGTTTCAAGTTTCAAATTTTCAAAGTCCTAATAGAATTATGAGAAATGAGAATCAAATGTTTGTATGTGAAGTTATCATTAGAAGCAGATGCCATAGGATGAAACCCTCTATAAAAAAAAAAAAGAGTTTGTTAAAGTCATGCTCTCAAAGTTTAGATGAGAGTGGACTTTCCCTTTAAGAGAATTTATTGGATTTGATATGTGGGTCTCTTCTTGGTAGCCAGGAGAGGACTCACTTGGGCATTGGGGTTAAGGGATTGGAATGGTTTGATAATTTTGGAAAAGGTTAGCCCTACTTTGCTTCTGTATTTGAGAGTATTCAGGATTTTGAGAATGTTGGGGTTGAAAAATAGTTACAAAAGAAATAATACTTTACATTAGAACCAATAATCCGTTGTAGTCTAGTTGGTTAGGATACTCGGCTCTCACCCGAGAGACCCGGGTTCAAGTCCCGGCAACGGAAATTTTTTTAAATTGTTTTCATTTGTAATGGGTTGCTTATTACTTATTAGTTGGCCCAATTTAGACAACACCACTAAACAATTTACATCAAAGAAAATAAGATCAAACATTTTAGTAATTGATTACTTTTGTTATTATTCTTATTTTTGGTTTGGGCCTTTCATCACTATGATCATCACCTTCTTTTTTTTTTTTTTTTTTTTTTTTTTTTTTTTTTTTATAAATTTTTTTCATCTTTGGGTTGATTATATTGTTGTGTTAATGAAGGTAGTTAATTTCTAAAATTTCGTTCAAGGAAAAATAACAAAAATTGGCATCATTTTTGAAGCGATCTCATGTAAGCTAAACACTAGTCCTTTAAATCCTGGATTTGGAAAATAAAAATTGTAATGTTCATCATTTTTTTTGGGACAGGGTTCTACTTGTGCATATTAAATTCAATTGTTTTAAGCTAAACATTTGATTTTAGACCCTACATGTATTAGGTCCTTTACTCCAAGAATCAGGCTTGAAAAGGACTGTCCGCATGGCTTTGCATGCAATGGAATAAATGAGTTTCTATGATCAGCAACATATGGATAGATAATTATGAATTCAGAGGTTCAATGATATTTCAGCGGTAATAACATCTTTTATGGTGTTTCATGTCTATAGTTCAAACCCCACCTCTCTCACTTTCTACCTATCTCAAAAAAGATAGGTATAAATTCTTATCATTTGAGATCCAACCTTGCTTCTCAAAAAAAAAAAGAAAAAAAAAGAAAAGAAAAAAAAGAAATCCAATCTTAAACCTTCCGACTTTATAAGTACAATAAAAATAAGAAGGTTGCTAGAGGGTAATATAAATCTGTAAACTTGATCAAGAAAATTATATGATCATCAAAGGTGGTTGGTGGCATTGTGACTATGTAAGATAGAGCATCAAACCGGCCTAACCAGCAACTAGAGCTGGATGCATTATACGAATAGAAATCTGACCCGAATCATTAAATACACTGGTACAAACATGATACCAAGGCAAACCCATGGAAAAACCCCTTTAATCAACGAATAATAGACATAGACACTATGCAACTTTATTGCATTGTTAAAAGTAAAAAAAACTATACGTGATAACGGCATTGTTTGGATTTAGGGGCTGAGTTTGGAGTTAGGGTTTAAATTAGATTTATCACTAGGTTTTGAAACTGTATGGTAGTGTAGTTAGCTGGACACGCATTGAGTAATGGCAAATTGGCAATTAGATGACAAGCTCGAAAAACTATTTGTGTGCAATGGATTCTGGGACTTCTACCAATCGAAGAAGGGAAATATTTATATTTTTTAAAAAGAAAAGAAAAGCCATTTAATGGAAGTCTTTCTACTGCTAGAAGTGTCATCAAACAACAGAAGACAAAAGTTTTGGAATGAGGTCTCAGATATACACCATCTTTGTATCTCTCAAACCACATATACAATACACCGTGCACATTACATCAACCTTTTATTCAATGCATAATAAAACACGCATGATTGTCACTGATATGAAACTCAAATTACTGAATAAATTCTTTACCCTGACCATCCTCTCTGAGTACCCCCAGAAGAATGCACATTCAACCTGTCAAGCACAGCATTAAAATCAACGGGCTGCCCACTCTCCTCCATCCTCTGAATCACGCTTGCAACATGGTCACCCCTGAAACCCATGCTCACCAATTTCTCAATCAGTTCACTATAGGGATGGTTGCGAAAGAATTGTGAATGGCTTGGATTCCGGACCATAAGATTGGGGCCTGTTGTTGGTTGTGGATTCTGAAGAGCAACACTTGTTGGAGGATATCCACCTTGAGTGTAGTGAGGCGGTTGAGGTGGATGATGTGCTCTCCCCTCACTGTCATACATCATATATCCACTCCCTGGAGGAAGTGCAGGCTGGGGTCCAGCAACTGCATACCCATCACCTGGTTGTGCTCCAAAAGTACCCTTCATTTGCTGAGGTGGGGGCTGCTGTGGAACAGTTCTACTAGCTCCAGAATACCCATACGGCATGGCATCAACACGGCTGGATGCAGGTTGAGGAATTCCTGGGAATGGCATTTGCATTGGCATGCTGTTTGGCAGCGTCTCTGGAGGTGATGGGTTTGTTGGTTGACTTGGTGTGTAGGACGAGTAAACCGTTGTTGATGGGGGCCTGATCTGGGGTTGCATTGAGGGCTGTTGCGATGGCTGAGGTAATTGCTGGGGCCATTGCTGCTGATACTGAGGGAATGGTTGGACTGGTGCCGTCTGATTTACTTGAGACTGTGTTGGCTGTGGTGCCACCCTAGACATGTCCTGCAGTTGGGGTGTTCGGTACTGAGAATCAGGTGGATATTGACTGTGTGTGTGTTGTGTTTGGGCCGGTGGATTTGGTAACTGAGTTGGAGGGAGATAATAGGATTGTTGCTGCGTTAGATTCTGTGGTGGTGCTTGTGGAGGAGTTGCCACAGGCTGTTGCTGTGGCACTACTTGGTGGGGCAGGGCAAGAGCTAATTGCTGGTTATGTGCATCAGATGTGTTATCAGTCTTTTTGGCATCAGCAGCAGCTGATGAAGTTTTCTCCTCACTGGATTGGGAGTGGCTTGAAGAAGATGACTCCTTTTGCGCAAGCTGAAGCTTGGCTAATTCTTTCTGGGTCTCTGCAAGTTCTTGCTTGTCTCTTAGAATCTGTACAGACCTGTGGACCTGCAGTGGGCAATATAAATAAGTTAATCTCTTGCGGCAAATGGTATGCAGAAGGCATTGTACTGAAGATCATTGCATATAATCAAGAAATGATAACAGTAAAGCATGTTAGTGGAGGTTATTTGAGCCTTCATGTTAACAGCAAATCAAAGTGCTTCCCTCCCAAACACAAAAGTTATAAATTATCTACCACTCCATATCAGGTCGAAGTAGGCAAAGAAAAGACTTAATAATTTGCAATAGTGAGCATGTAAAAAGACTCAGAATGGCACTAGCAGACATTATCTGGAAAATAAAAATTTGAAATATTTGGATATCGTCACAGTAGATTTGAAATGGAATCCCAAATTCCATAGTTGCTGTCACACAAGACTCTTTCAAACGCATTTTGATGATATACATCCATTAATGTGTCCAATGACAACCACAGGGTATTAATTAGAAAAGAATGCCACCCACTCAGACGTTATTCAAATTTTAAATTAAAAATACAACGCAATTTAAATGAACTAAAATACTTTCTGGGGGCAAAAGAAATCATTAACACACTTCTGGCAACCCCTACTATTTACATACCAGCAACAACCCTCTTCAGCTCAGTGGACAGCAAGGCATAAACAAAAGAAACACAAGCAGAGGAACACATACATAATGCAATCACCAAACTGCTTTTTTTTTTTCCCTCCCGGAAATTCAATAAAATTTTAAACATATTGCATCCACTTCATGATGATTGTTCTTTACAATGAGGCCAAGACACTAATAGATTTCTTTTTTGCGTACGTGAGATTCAAACCCAAACCCTTCATTATCCAATGACATGAAACTTTACCAGTTGATGTTCATGGAGAACCTCTCATTGAACCCCAAAAAACTTAAAAATCACTGGCCTTTAAACTTTCAATAAGCAAACTTGAATTCTGAACTAGACAATATAGGGAAGAACTGAGGTTCTTAATTATTTTTGACAAATGAAAATGGAACATGTAAATAATAATCAAAATGATGATGATTACATGAGAAATAAACATTTTTTTAATGATGAGGAACCCCGGAGACCATGCAGAAATGAGAAATTAACAATGGGAGAAAGGAAAGAAAAATGACACTAGTCAACACTACAAAACCTTCTAAAGAAGAACATGGAAGAAAATATTCAACATTTTTCTTTTTCTTTTTTTGATAGGAACATTTTTCTGTTAATTGTACAGAAGAACAAGACCATGATCACAAAGAATCTGATGCTTCTATTTATATCCAACCATGTGTCAATAAAGCAGATGCGTTAATTAATTATTATATGGTAAAATGTTTTATTGACATTACGTTAAATGTTTAGTTTAAAAGATAAATGACAAATATTAATAGGCACAAAACATTGTATCATAATCCCCAAAATCTAAGAGCAACTTCATTAGTTGATGCAAAGTTGTGCAAAATAGAAAAAGTTGCTCATTTTACACATTTTGAGCAAAAAAACATCCACATCAGTGGGTATAAAATTGTGCATTTAAGCACAATTACTACAGTAACCATGCATATATACACGGTTACTGTAGCACTTGCATTTATTATTTTATTAGTTTTTTCTCTCTCGTCTTTGGTGCTCTCCTATTTTTCATTTTCTCTCTCTACTTCTTTTCCTTCTCTCGTCTCCTTCTGGCTCCAACCCTCGCCGTCCTTGTCATCGGCCTCACCGTCCTCGTCACCGGCGTCGCTGGCTTCGTCGGAACCCACTGAAGCGACAAGGCGATGAACGAGCTGCATCATCATCAATATCACCCAAAATGAGCGGTTCGACCTGGTGGAAACCCGGGTCGCCGTCACGGCGTGAATCACAAGCTCACCGGAGATCATGGTGTTGCTCATTCATAGTCCCACAGTCCATTCCATTATCCAAGAAGAACAAGAAAACCCAGAAGAAATCATCACAGCTGTTGATTCCTCTGTACCCGACCTGAAACCCGAAAGCTTTCGGGCCCCAACTAAGATTTCCGACAAGGAAGCTACTGTGTTCGACGTGAGGTTGAACTTGAGAGAGAAAACTGGTGGTGGGTGTTTGGTTTTGGAGCTAAACTCGCAAGTTCTGAGTACGAGTTCTGAAGTGTTTGCTGGTTTAATCAGCGAGTTTAAGAGGAACGGTTCTTCTTCTTCTTCGAAGATGTTTGGTTGATGAGAAAAGTGAGAGAGAGGCGGATTGTGTCTGTGAGAGAGAGAGGTGGTGAGGGAGAGATGGGTTTCGGATTGGGTCTGTGAGAGATAGGCGGTGAGGGAGAGAAAAATAAAAAATTGTAAAACAATGAATATTTTATTGAATAAATGTGTAGAATAGATAACCTGATGTGGGTGTTTTGTAAAAATGGGTGTGTAAAATAGAAAAAGTAGCTATTTTTGTGCAAAATAGAAGGAAAGTTTGCATCCACTAGTGTGAATGTTCTACCATGCCATATTCTGGCTACCATCCATCTATATCTCACTGTATCAGTGCCATTACAATAACAACAACAACAAGAAGAATCAAGACCCAAAATTTGGTCCGCTATGAATTCTCAACATAATAGTGAGGGTCTCCCACATCCACATGTATTCTTTCAACCATTCTATTCTATTCAAATTCATACTCTTTGTTACTTCCTTGATTGACATGTCCTTTTTTTTTACTACTTATATTAATGTTGTTTTTAATCTTCCTCTACCTTTCTTTATTCCCTCAATTTGAATAAACTCACTCTTTCACTGGTGCATTACCTACTATCCTTAAACATGACCAAACCATCTCAAGTGACTCTCCCTTATCTATTCATCAATAGGAGCCTCCCATATCAGGACCATTCCCTTTAGAGAAATTATATTTTTAAATTTTGGATACATACAGAAGATGTATTGATACAAATACAATGACTTCTAATAACCATG
Source organism: Quercus glauca (assembly GCA_023736055.1). Taxonomy (NCBI): domain Eukaryota; kingdom Viridiplantae; phylum Streptophyta; class Magnoliopsida; order Fagales; family Fagaceae; genus Quercus; species Quercus glauca. The sequence continues at coordinate 29,080,500 of CM043322.1, forward strand.
CATCCTCTTGCTTGCTACTAGTTTTCAAACCTGACAGCCCTCACTCCCACAAACCCCTGCAGCAAGTATTATAATTCCATGAATTTCTGCAGCAAACCAATAGAAGAGTAATTCAAACACTTCAAGATGTCTCTTTCAGTATTTATTGACCACTTGCTGAAAGCCAAAGGACAAGGTTTTCCCAACAGCTCTATTTACCCGCACACAATAGAATAAATTTAGAACCCAACCATTCTTTGATGCAAACAGGAAAATTTCAGAAAACCTAAGGAAGCCTATAATATCATAAAGGTCCTACAATGTGAATGTGTAAAGCTGCTGCATTTCATATCTCATAACAAAAAAATTAAAGAATATCCTCCTCTACTACAGAAATATAAACATTTAAAATTTTGACTCACTTCTTGAAGATGTTTCTCAAGAGATTTAAGTTTAGAATCCGCCTCTCCATGATCACGACCTAACTCTGACCGCATTTCTCCAATTGATTTATCAAGATTGTAGCAGTATAATTCCAACTGCGACAGACGTGAACTGATTCCCTCAAGAAAGCGCATAAGGTTATCAGCATACTTTTTCATACTTTTTTCCACAGTCGCAATCACATCTTGGCCGAAAGAATCTTCTGGCTGGTTATAGACAGAAGGAAACATCGCAGATCTTGAGATTCTGCTTTTCTGAAAATCCTGCACCAAAATGGGACAAAGCAACTCCTTGTGAGCAAGTGTATACAATAAAGCTCCATTTATAATCAATTAAAAGTATCAAATGATAACACCAAGTAGCAGCTAAAACAATTACCAAATACTCAAACTGAGCTTCCCAAGTCAACTAAATAGTTAAAATGAAATTCTTACAACCTTGTGAGCAAAATCTTCGAAGATCCCAACCAGTAAAAACTACCAAAGTATGAAAAAGTTGCAGCACAAATATAGTATGACTAAATTTCAAATGGGGTTTTTCAGCAGAGCTTGCTACCCATTCAAATCCAGGCATTCATTTACACATATGAATGTATACACACACTATAAGCAAACCAAGACATAATGCAATGTTATCTTTGCTCAAAATGAAAACCCATCTTTGGAGTAGCCAAAAAGACCAGAAAGCCAAGCTGTTACTAACTACTAAGCTCACCTATGGGTAAAGTGATCTGTGCCGCAAAGTTTTATAAAATTAAAACAAAATCTAGGGTTGGAAATTTAATTTCTTTCCACATATAAAAAGTAAAAACAAAAGCTTTCAAGTTTTATAAGCTATAACAATCCACAAAACATAACTAGAATACCAAAAAAAAAAAAAAAAGAAGCAATCTTTACAATTCAAACAAGGAAAAAAAATAAAAACCCAATTGAATTTATCCAATTATCTACACAATCCTAAACCCTATCCACATTTCCGAAAAATTCCCAAACCCAGATTCCAAAGATGCCCTCAGAAAACATACTAAATTACATTGAACACCAATTTTCAGTGAAACCCTAGAGACTAGCAGTGAAGTACCTTTCCCGAATTGGAGCTGATGACAGGGTCGCCATGGTTCCCATTCGTAGAGTCCTGGTTGGTGTAGTCTTCGTAGGAGCAGAGAATGTCATCGGATCCGAAATCGAACCCCTTTGAACCCGGGTTGCCCCGACCCGACGATCCGGACGCCATCGATGGAGAATGATCGAGAGAGAGATATTTGTAGAGAGAGAGAAAGTTAGGGTTTCTACTTTTTTTTTTTTTTTTTTTTCTCTAGAGAGAGAGAGAGAAATTCCGTGGAACTAACTCGGCTTTTGTTTGGAAAAGAAGTTTCGTGGATTTTTTATTTTACGGGTTTGCAGGGTTTAAATGAAAAACGTTTTTTTTTTGTTTTGTTAATATGGTTGGTACTTGGTGGTTTTATATTTATAGAGAATGGTGACAGATTGTGTGTAGTCTTAGCTTTGCGGGTCAGATAAGGATGACAGTCACCGACCATGCTTTTTGCAGCTATGCCCTTTGCCTTTTGTGTATTTAAACATGTTCCAATGATTCAGTACCATATACACTTTACCCCAAAACGGTAGAGCAGTTTATTGTCCGCTATTTGCCACTTTTATTGTTTTATATACACCTATCATTTTCATTCTTATATTTTGACGTGATTTTTACTTTGGCCCATAATTTTTATTTTTATTATTTTTAGTTTTTATCTTGAAAAACGTGTCTTGCTTTCGTCTCTACCATTATATCAAGACAAAAAATGTACACATGACAACAGAATACACTGTTATACACTAAAAACTGAAGTGACTATTAAAATAATAATAAAAAAATGTTATTTGTCATTAAAAAATGTCAAATCAGCATTTAAATTAAAAAATTAATTTATTAATTTTAACTAAATAAAAAAAATTAAAAACTAAAAATTACAAGAATTAAGATTTAAGTGGATCTTGAACAAGAACAAGAAGAACACAGACCCCAAATTGAAGGACAGACACCCAGAAATTTAAAATAATTATAAAAAAAAAAAAAAAAAAAAAAAACCAACACCAAGAACAAAAAAAAATATTTCAAAAAAAATAGCCGAGATAAAGAACAGCAGGACCAGCACCATTGAACTTGCTTCTAAGGAAAGCCTGGAACTCCTCGGAATGGATAGGAATATTTGGCGGAAGACCGGCATTAAACGACGCCGTCGTGCTCGTCGTTCCGTTGTTGCTCTTGTTCTTGCTAGTAAACGACGTCGTCGAAGCCGCGTTGTTACCATTACCATTACTCTTAGTATTGTTATTGTTATTGCTATGGCTATTATTATTAGCGGCGGTCTTCGTGTCGAGGAGGACGACGTCATTTTGGGGAGCGGAGGAGGACGCGGTTTTGGTTTTGGTCTCGGACGGTTCGACTTCGAGCTGGAGGAAGCGCTGGAAAGCCCACTCGGAAGCGCTGCGGTTCATCGTTTTGTGAGCTGATGACGACGGAGCTTGTGGTGTGGATCTGTGGTTTGATGATGTAATTTATGGATTTTGGGTTTATGATTGGGTTTTCTCTAGGGGTTGTTGATGATCTGTGGTCTGATTGGTGCTATGGTGTTGTCAAAGGTAAGTGTTTTTGGACTCTAAAAATTCCTCAAGAATGTACCTGGAGTTGGAGAGCAATTTTTAAATTAAGGGACGAAGTAAGGAAGTTTATCAGGTTTGAGGAAGGGGATGGGAAATCTATATTTCTTTGGCATGACCTTCGGCATCCTGCTTGGGTATCGATTCAAAGATTTGGTTCTCTTGTCATTTATGACGTTGCAAATAATCCTGAAGCTAAAGTGAATTCTTTTTTTTATAACAGAACACGCCTTCTCACGGCGAAGCTAAAGTGGATTATGTGCTACAAGAGATCGAAGACATGAATTTGGACGCTGTTAGATTTGATGCTCTCGTAACCATTCAGTTTCACCTCTTCTTTGTTGAGCTAAATGTATTTTTTTGATTTTTTTTTTTATCTAGTTGTTGTTGTTCAAGACACACTTAGATCTCAATTCATATAATTTTTAGTTTTTAATTTTTTTTATTTAGTTAAAATTAATAAATTAATTTTTTTTTAATTTAGATGTTGACATAGCATTTTTTTAATGCCAAATAACATTTTTTATTATTATTTTAATGGTCACGTTAGCTTTTAGTGTGTCAACAGTGTATTTTATTTGCCACGTGTGCATTTTTCATCTCTGATGTAACAGCAGGGGCAAAAACAAGATGTATTTTTCAGGATAGAAACTAAAAGTAGTAGAAATAAAAGTTAAGGACCAAAGTAGAATCGCGTAAAAAGGTAAAAATAAAAATGTAGTTTTTGCCTTTTTTTTTTTTTTTTTTTAGTCATAATTTCCGTTAAGAAATAAGGTGGGTAAAACTGGATGTAACCTGCAACAATTACTACCCTTATTTGAAAATGGTCCCCATTTTTTTATATTCTTTTGGGGACTGTTGATTTAATTAATCATTCCATATCTTATTGATATGATTCTATTATTATTTTATTTGGTTTTTTTAAATAGGAATAATAATGAGAGAGATTGCTTAATGGATGTGGAATTGGTTCACGTGCAATGTATGCGCAATACGTGTGTGACATGTGTCGAAGAAAGACTGGTTGTATGATATGTAACAATAAAGAAGTAAAATGGTGGTTAAATGAAGAAATTGGGGACCATATGTTAACAGGTTTAGTTGTAAAATGAATTGGAGTTCAGCTCAAAACAGCTTTGCCGAGTCCAATAAAAACTGAGGTTATGATGAGCATGGAGATGGAGTAGGTTTCCATTGACTTGGGTAAAGTAAAGAGGCTGCAAAATGAAGCAATACAAAAACATGCGGCGGGATGCACAAGGGATTCCTATTACAATAATCATGCATGCTTGTTTGCTTGAAGATGAAAGTGGGCTCTTTATTGTATACAACTTAACCAAATGGGCTTGCACTTATCCCCCCATCTCTTGGATACCTACCTACTTGGATTTATGTATTGAAGGATCCAGATAGGTTGGGCCTCGCTCGCATAGTTGATATTTTATCTTCTTTTCTTTACTTTTCTTCTTTTTTCGTTCCATATTTTCTCTTCTATTCAATACTTATTATTATACAGGGAAAAAAAAAAAAAAAAAACACCCTACGCTGTTAGTCCTAAAGTGTAACTGTTGAGCATCCTAAAATATAAAATTAGCGTTATTGGTCACTCAATTCACTTTTTGTTATTTTATTTACTATGTGCCTAATGGAGCAATGAAATTATTATTATTTTTTTTTAATGACATGACCGTTTAATTTTTTAAAACATTACATAACGTGACTTGTTTCTTTCCTTCAATTCAAGCTCAAACCCAAAAGACCAATAAGTCCCATTTTCAAACTTTTTGAGATTAAAAGCGCAGCGCTCCATAGTTAAACTTTATGGGCTACTGATATATTTTGGTTTTTTTTTTTTTAATTAACTTATGTGTTTTAAATGAAAAAGCAAATATCCAAGGGAAAATTTTCAATTTTAAATTTTGCCAGTTATTCTTTTTTTTTTCTTTTAATTTAATTATATTTATGAAAATAGTTCGTTTTATTTTTGCCACACAAGTAGTTAATTATCTTATATCATTAGGGTTGTCCAAGGAGAATCAAACCTGAGAAATCCACTAACCTACTGTCATTTGATCCGAAGTTCGATTGATTAGAAGAGCCTATCGGTCGGCGATGGTTTTGAAAGGTGTAGACCCGATGAAGTCGGTTTGAGTGATGGGTGAGAGGGCTTGAAACTTGATGAACTTGACCAGTCCAAAAATTTTCTCTTCTACCCTTTTTCTGGTGAGTTCTTCACCCATTTGAAGGTTCCTTTGTAGTCCACATCAATATTCCAGCTGGATTTCGTTTACTTCGCCTCATTCTAGTAAGAATTTTTTTTTCTCTTTCCACCAATATAAGGAGATCTCGACATATTCAACCATATCTCAACAAATTTGACCAGATTTTGGCCAAATTCGACAAAATCTTATCTGCTTTTTACAAACTTGACACCCGACTGCCATCCAATGAGGCATAATTTGACGTGTCGGGGGTAGGTTCCATTCTCCCCCACTCGAAGTGGTCGGGTCGAATCCCAATTGAGCACAAACCTGACTTGGACCACTCCGTAGACACCCTTATATATCATGTAGTGATTCATATAAGCCTTGACTTTTTCTCATATATATATATATATGAACTCTAGTAAATCTTGTATCATGCTAAAATATATATAAGGAAGATTGGCTTAGTGATTGACCAAAAATTGCACGAATCTTTGTAGAAGAGTTTGATGGTTCTTTTTAGGAACTTTTTCCATTGCATTCCCCCAAATATGATAGACAAAACCTTGGCATGATCTTCTTAGCTCATTGGTAAAATGTTGATGTCCAATCCTTATTGTTGTGTGGCGGGAAGCCAAAAAGAAGTTATTTCTTCAGTGATTTTTTTTTTTTTTAAGTAATTAGAAAAACAGAGAGGACGATAGATAGTGAGAAAGGGGAAGGTGATTGAATTTGAACTATAGACATGAAACACCACAAAAAATGCTACTATCACTAGCCTATCACTTCAACCCTTCCCAATTGTTGAACTTTTGTTTTTAAAATAAAGGTAGGGAAATGAAATTTGTGATGTTCTTGATATGTACTTTAATCCAGTTGTCTTATGTTGAGAAGTATAGATAAAATACTAGCGGGTGTTAACCCCCAATCCAACCTAAAAAAGAGTACTGTATTATCCAAGGTAATTTAGACACTTATAAAGCTAACATTAAACTTCATTCTTAGTAATATGGGACAATCCTATAAAAAAAAAAAGAAAAAAAGAAAAGAAAAGAAAGTAATATGGGACAAAGCCCACAAAGAACTTTAAGAAGAATGAGAGGTGCAAATGAATGCCTAGATGTTAGCCACAAACCCATCCTAAAAAGTAAAAAGAGTACTAGAACTCCCAATTTTAAGCCCACCCCAGGAAATGACATTTACATGCCCATAGGGATCATATTCTGTGAATTGTGTCTTGTCACAGTGCATATGATTATAACTTACAAGTTTATAACCCCTCTGGAATAAGCTTAGGACAAAATTGTCTTGAGCCCAATTTAAGATTAGCTCTCATGATATTGTTCATTTATCTGATTATTAATTTATTATGGCACTTCTATAAAAAAAAAATCTATCAAAATATATATATGTATATATTATGGTACTCCCTTAATAAGAACTTTGATTGCAATGCCAAGATAAATTTAAAAAGTTGATTAATTAGTCCAGATAAAGCTGAAGCTTATAATCCGAGCTACAGATAACACCATGGAGGACAATACATGTCAAAAACATGCACTAGCAAAAATTTTTAAAAAAAAGGTCTGCCATAGTCCATACAATCATTTAACATAATATTCATTCTCAAAAAAAAAAAAAAAAAAAAAAATTGAACATAATATTTGTCACCATACTTGATCCCCATGCCACACCAGTAAAAATGGAGAAGATAGAAGGCCTAGAACATTGATAGATTAATCTGTTAAGAAACATTTATAGCAAGGGTGGAACTCGCTGGACTTGAGAGTTTATCATCTAATTCTTTCTTAAGAGAAGAGGATCAAGGGCAGTGTGTATGGAATAGAGAAGAAGCAGCGCATAAAGAATGACTCCAATGAAGCCAGCAGCAAGAGCTCCTTTAACGTGGCCACAATAATTGGGAACTTGGCCACATATGGGTAGCCAACCTGCATAAGTGTTTCCGTGCTGCCCCACTTGAGCAATCGCCAAGGCCGCCGAAAGGCTTGAAGTCAACAACATGGTGAAAACCTATAGTCCAAATAATGAAATGCATCAGCTATAATTGGTATAATGGCTTGGCTATTATCAATTTCATTTCCCTAGTACATTACCTCTATGGGGTTCTTTTATATATATGAATGGTCCTAAAAGATTGGAAATGGAAGATTCGAACTAATGACCTCCGTGATCCTCAACCCATTATGCTATTTCTTAAGATTAATACATGTATTTTAACTATTTTAAGAAATGGAAATAGAAAACAAAGCCACATTTGGATTGCCAAAAACCTCAATAGTAGCCACATATCTTTATTGGTGGATTTCTGGTATATGGTTTAATTAGAACCACATTTCAACATTGAATGCTGTACTAATATGAAATAAACCAAAGTAAAAACACAGGTGTATATAAGAAAAGGCTTTGTAAACAATTACCACGTCCAGGGCAACGACAAATCGCCAGAGCAAACTCTCAGAAGGAAGAAAAAGAACCAAAACCCCATAAACACTGACAATAGCATTTGCGATCAAAAAGTACCTATACATGGCAAGCTTTTAGTAACCAATACAAGGAAGAACACAATGAAAAGTCTTAGTGGCACAAAATTAAAAGACACCGACAAATCACTTACTTGAAGGCAGGCGTGTGGCTGTACTTAGCCTCGAAAGAAACTGAAAAGAAGTTAGCTTTCTCATGGCTTGTAGCCATGACAACTGCAGCTGAAACGGTGGCACCTAATGCCATAAGCCTACCCAGAAGGGTGCATAGTCTCTTGGTTTTGGCCATGGATGCTACAATATTGTTGGAGCTCAATTAGGTGCACAAGGGAAATGGGATTCTAAGGAATTATGGTTGAAATATTAATATAAAACATGGAATGTTACTGCTGGGGATGGGAAACCCAAAGGGTTAAATAGTGTTAGGAAGACAGATGAGGGATGGTGCACTAGTATTCGTACTTTTTCGTGCTTTGTTAGTTGAAATTCTCAACTGTCACAGCTACCGCCCAGTTATAGATTTTCTAATTTTTCTGCTTTGTGGACCTTTGTCTTGGTGAACTATTGTATTTCTTGATGTTGGTAATTACGAATTAGGCAGCTAAGGAGGAATTAGATATGCCTGAATCTACTTTTTCTTTGTTTTGGGTGGGGAAAACTGTAAACACGTGCGTTTTCACTAGGGAAAATAAAATATTGGACTTTACCATTTTGTGCCACGTTCTTGCTACAACTTGATGTGGTATATCGTGAGTGACGGAAAAAATGTAGTGAGTCAATGTAAAAATGACATGCAGTCAATAACAATTTGCCATTTAGAATAGTTGTGAAAAATTGGGTGGTAAAAGTTGTGGTCCTAAAATTACTATTTTTACTGATTTGATACCATTCACCCAACCAAATACTTCAAGAAATTTCTTTTCCTCCCCATTTTTTTTTTCATCATTCCTAAAATCCACCGAACTAAATGGAGCCTAAGTGAAGTTAATATTGATTTTGTGATAGATAGAGATTGTTCGGTACGTAAATATGTAGGGTAAGTAAATGTGGAGGACATTAGGTGACTTGTGTTGACAATGTATTGCATAGGTTATTGGATTAAAAAAAATAAAGCCTTAAGTTGTTAGTGGAAGTTAATTGTCATTGATAAGGTGTAATGGTGGGTCCATGTGGAGACACACATCTATCACTTACAACTCGCCATGTGGTAGAGTTATGGCACAAGTTGTGCCATTTTATGTGGTAATAGTATTACTTTTATTATTATTATTTTTTATTTTATTGAATTTGAATTTTGAAAATCTAACCGTTGGATTATATGTTATTTATATTATTTTTAACATGCACATCAAATTTTGTTTAAATCAGATGTTATTACTTTAAATCAGAAGTTAGTTGTGCATAATTTTTTACTTTAAAAACTTGAAATTTAAACTTATCATTGATGACATAGTTATTGATCTTTGATCTTCGTAAAATTTTGCAAGTATAGAGAATATAATAAAACCATGCAATTCAACGGTTAGATTTTCAAAATTTACATCTAATAAGATATAAGGAGAGTTTGAAGGGTTCCAAACTAGTTTGAAGAGAAACATTTTTCCTTTTATAAATATAAATGACTATAATTGTCTCACTTCAAGAATTTCCACACTCTGCACACAAAATGTGAACATTCTTAGTGTGAGACAATAATGTCTCTTTTACAAATGGGTTGCGCCTCTTTTGTAATGGGGCCTTAGCCTAGCCTAGAGCCAACTTTACAAGTTCGTAACACCAAACATTTTAGGTAAGGACTTAAGCCAAACCCTAAAAACAAAAGGTTTGGGAACCTCTACCAACCTCATCAACTTTCTTTTAAGGTTGTCTTTTTTAGTTAAAATTGTTAATTCATGAAAATTTAATAGTTCATTTGACAATAAAATTTCGAGACTTATATCCCACGACAATATCAAATTTTATGAAACAGGAAAAATTAAAATTCTCATCTTATAAGTAGGACATGTCAATTCTTGAATATCCTAACTTTGTGAGAATTGTGAATATGAAACTTAAATTCTACAGTATTTTTTAAATTTGTTGAAAAGAAAATATGTATTTTTATTCAATTAAGATGTTTATCTATGTTCAAGGATATATTTCGTCATGTAAAATGTAAAATTTTAAATTTATAGATGATGGTCAAAAGCATAAATTATGAGTCTATTTAAGTTTTTTATTTAATTTTTTTATAGAAGAATATATAAGATTACTTTAAACAAATAAGATCTATATCTTTTAACTAACTTTGTCTAAATATCTCTAAAAAAAAAATTGTCTAAAAATACGCTATATAAGACTATATCCCATCCTTTTTTTAGAGGATATCCGAACAACTTAAATGTTAACTATCGCAAATTTTAATTTTTGTGAGTTTGTTTTTGATAAAAGATTTGAACACTTACCAAAAACCATTAAGGTACGAATGAAAAATTGATTCCATAAGTGCCGGCTCATGTGGGTTGGGTTTTGTCCATTAAATTTTTAATCATATATATTTTAATGTTTGTCTGTGTGCACCAGGGCCGGCTCAAGGCCTAGGCAACTTGGGCCTAGGCCTAAGGCCCCACAAACAAAAAAAAATTTCCCTACTAAAAAAGGGCCCCATCTTCATTCATAAAAGGTCTAAAATTTTATAAAAATATAACATTTTTTTAAATAATTGGTACTTTTTTTTTAAGAGTGATGCTAAAGATACCACAAATTTTATTATAGGTTTAACTAACATATCATCAATCACATAAAAAAGTAATTCAAACACAAATAAATTAAGTTGTTGAAATTCATCAATTACAGTCATAATCACATTTATTGTGAACATTTTGTAGTATTTTTCTTTTTCATTTCTAACAAGGCTTTTAAAATAGGAGACCAATAAAAATTTAAACCAATTGAAACCCTAAGATGTTTAAAAAAAAAATGCTGCAAATGTGATAAATCATCAATGATAACTAATCTCTTGCTAAGCCACACACCAATAATATCTATCTATCTCTTTCTCTTAAAAAGAATATATAAAATTAAAATTTAGATTACAACTATACTTAACTATGCATAGTCATATATCCAAGTTAAAGTAAGTTCCTTTTGGTTCAACTATAATATTCAATCTTCTATATGAAATTAACCTTAGTTTAGCTAGTATTATTCATCATTTTTTGTATTTACATCAAATTAGTCTTAATTTAATTAGTATTATATAATTTTATTTAATTAATGTTTACATATAAAAAGGCCCCATATAAAATTTTTGCCTTAGGCCCCAAATTTTGTTGGGCCGGCCCTGGTGTGCACTGTACTTAATTCCAACACAATATGTCTATTCTTTATTGCACATTTTCTTATCTAATGCGAGTGTGTAACAATATGTCTATTCACTATTGCACCTATTATGAAATGGTGCAAGTGTACCTATAAATGGCCGTCCCTCATTTCATTTCAAAAATTTTTTTCACATTCATTCATAAGAGAGAGAGAGAGATTTTTGTTTGTTGTGCATGAAGATTGTAGTGCTTCTTCTACGTGTTGTTGATCATTGTATCTTGAGAGACAGACATCTAAAAGACCCAAAGCATCACTAAATAAATAGTAAGAGGGGCGAAATCTCTATCTTAAAGGCAGTGTGTCAAACACTATCCTTAATTAGTTTTGTATCAACAATTTTTCATTCATTTGGTTTGTAAGTTTTACTTTGTTTTCTCTACATTCACACATATAGATTTGAGCAGATATTGTTTATTGATCTTGTTCACAAAATCACAAAAGTAGATTATTTGTGCATATATTCCAACATAAACTTTCAAGAATTTGTTAATTTTTGGCTCATCATTTTTAAAATACTTTTTTTTTAGAGTTTCAACATATGACATCTACTTCTAATGATTGCTCGTTATCATCAGACCAAGACACCACAATTAGTTTTTGTTGTAGGTAGGTAGAGATTGAACCCTATGTCTCTTGTTCAGTTACAAGAAATTTTACCAGTTGAGCTAATTAGAACCCACTTAAAAATATGTTTTTAAAACTGGTTTTAAAAATATTTATCCAAAATGAATTGACTTGAGTCTAGTACTTTGGGATTTGGACATGTGTCAAATAATTGCCACGTGTTCACATCTCAACCCTTGCCCTATCTGAAACATATTTTTGTATAGTTTTTAAATATCTAAGGAAAAAAAAACAATGTTTTCCTTCAAACAAGCTTGAAGAAATTTATTTCAAGCTATTATATGCCAATTCCTAAAACAATCTAAACAGGTTATTTAAATAAATTATATGACTAATTAAATAAGTCATGGGAAGTACAAGTGAATTGTTTTATCATTCCCATATAATGAGTTAGAGAAATTTTCCTTCAAAGTTCAAACCAATTTGGTCTGTTTGAAAATAAGTGTTGTATGGAAAAAAAAAGTTTGGCTTATCTCTGTTCAAGTTTTTATTTTTTATTTATATATATATATATATAAACAGTCTTTTTTTACTCACTCCTTTTTTCTTTTTTTATTAAAAAATAGTAATAATTAAACACATGGCCATTCTGACAAACACTGGATAAACCAAATAAACAAATTGGAAATTTCATAAATATCAAGCCCAAATCACCGTGAAAAAGAATCAACGCTACAATATTGTCAGAACATCATAATTGAGACAAAAAAATTTAATCCAATTCATTCCAATAAAGGAAAAAAAATCAATCCAATTAGGGGAAAATCAATTAATCAACCCCAAAAAGGTAAAAACTGACAAGAAAATCCAAGCATGGCCTTGCACTGCAACAAGATGTGGTTGTGATGAGTGAGTAGGAGTGGAGATAACAAACTATTTCTTGGGGCTTACAAATGATTTGGGTCAATGTTATGCTACATCGCTATCTATTCATAGTTCATACTATTTCTTACAAGGTGACTAAGTTCAGGTGGAACAGCCGAACAGGCCTAGCAATGGGTGGTGCAAACTCAATATAGATGGTTCGGCTATGGAGAATCCTAGAAGGGCTAGCAGAGGGGGATTATTCCGAGGGGGATTAATCTGTGACTCAAATGAGTGGTGGATTAAAGGATTTACCCGAAATATTGGGCATTCCACTAGTGTAGATGCAGAATTATGGGCTTTAAGGGACGGGTTAATTTTATGCATTGCTCTCAATATCTTGACATTGGAAATAGAAATTGATGCAAGAATTGTTCTTGACTGGATTTCTAGTGAGTCCAATTGTAATCTTAACCATTCCTCTCTTATTATGGATAACAAGACCCTCATCAACCAATTTTCCAATTGAAGATGAGCCATTGTTATTAAGAAGCCAACAAGTGTGCAGATGCTCTAGCTAGGAAATGGCCATCCATCCAACAAGAATTTATTGTTTTTGATAGTTTGTCTGTGGACATTTTTATGCTTTTTATATTATGACAATATTGGGTTGTACTATAAGAGGAACTGTCCTCAAAATTCTTTGTCTACTGCTTAGTTATTAATGAAAATCGTCTATTTACCCTAAAAAAAGAAAAAGAAAAAACTATTTCTTAGGGCTTATACATTAGCTCAAAAAAAAAAAAAAAAAAAAACACAAATTGGGAGTATTATTTTTTTTTAAGAACACTCACATCTCACTGTTAAACATTCTGCATAAATATACACTATTACTATTCACATTCAAATTCGTTTTTTAATAATTATTTACTTATATTCATAAAGAAAGAGAGAGAATAATAAAAAATTGATAAACAAATATTTTAATAATAAAATGTAATATAAAGTAGATAATCTGAATATATAAGGTGTGTTTTTGAATAATAATTGTGGGAGGATTTTCGTCTCGGCCCTCAATCAAGTATTGTTCTCTTTGAAAATGGCTTTGAGCCTTAGTTCTCAACGACATTTCCAAAGAAGACAATACCTGAATAATAGCTGGACAATACCTAATTGGGGGCTGAGACAAAAGTTCTTCCACATTAATAATATAAAATAAAAAAAATATATCTTTATATTAAAATAAACAGAAATTTTTGCCTATACAAATGCTCCAAAATAACCAAAAATTACTTTAAAAAAAATTTTAAATCTCATATGCACCAGTATTTGTTGTTGTTGTTGTTGTTGTTATTATAATATTTATTTTTCTTTCAACGAATCCATCTGAACACAGTGGCTACACTCCGACACTGGTTAAGGTTGACTATTTGTCCACCGAGGTTCAGAGTTTTGCTCTTGTCTTCTTCTTCTTCTCCTTTCATTGCTGGATCTTCCCTAATTTTCCACCTCCTCAATGGCGATTTCTTGTTTCTCTCTCACCTCATTCTCCAAAATCCCAAAACCCACATTTCCAAAAGCCTCAATTCTCACTTCCCCTGCTATCTCACCCAAACCCCACCTCAAATTCAACCCCATTTTCAAACCCTCCACTCTCTCTCTCTTCCTCCCAATCCAAAAAACCCCAAAAACCAATTTCAGAACTCGATTCGAATCCCACATCTGTTGCCTCTTCACCGGCATAGTTGAAGAAGTGGGCGAGATTAAGCAACTGGGTATCGCCGAAGATGGTGGATTCGACATGAGAATAGCCGCAAAGACCGTTCTTGAAGGAGTAAATCTCGGTGACAGCATTGCTGTTAATGGTACCTGCTTAACGGTCGCTGAATTCGATACCCAATTGTCTGAATTCACTGTCGGTTTAGCGCCGGAGACACTGCGGAAGACCTCGTTGATCGAGCTCGGGCCAGGCTCGCTCGTGAATTTGGAGCGGGCGGTGCAGCCCACGAGCCGAATGGGGGGCCATTTTGTGCAGGGGCATGTGGATGGGACTGGGGAGATAGTGTCAAAGGAGCCTGAGGGGGATTCCTTGTGGATCAAGGTAAAGACTGGGAAGGAGTTGTTGAAGTATATAGTGCCCAAAGGGTTTATTGCTGTGGATGGGACTAGTTTGACAGTTGTGGATGTGTTTGATGATGAGGAATGCTTTAATTTCATGCTGGTAGCTTATACTCAGGAGAAGGTGGTGATTCCTTTGAAGAATGTTGGGCAGAAGGTGAATTTGGAGGTGGATATATTGGGGAAGTATGTGGAGAGATTGCTGAGTAGTGGGTTTGTTGATTCTATTAAATCTTCTTGACAAAAAGGTACTTAATGATGTTTTTTCGTTTCTGTGATTGCATCATTGTTTCTTGCAATGCATGTTGTTTTTGTTTGAACAAGAAAGAGCTGTGTTATTTTGTTTTGCTATTTTTACTCTCTGGATATTCACGGGGAAGATGCTACAACTGTATTGTAGAGAAAGAATGTTATTTTAGACTTGCCTGTTATATATGATCATGTGAAATGCATCATGTAGGAGGTTCCTTAAGTGAAAATGTGGCTAAATTTGGATCTTTTAGGAAAAACCAACACGAAGTCAAAATGGTTGTGTGATGTTAAGAATCAGAATGAGGGATTGAATGGTAGATCACTTCGAGGGGATCTAGGGCCTCCAAGAACAGGGCATATGAAGAAATGTAAGAATTAGGGAAAGGGAAAGAGAGAGAGAGAGAGGGATATCTAATCTGAGATTATTATTCAATGAATCACTCTGCAACAATCCATGTACAACTTATACATCAAATCCCTAACTAACCAACTATTCCCAACTGGCATCAAGTAACAAACTACCTTCAGGTAACCAGTGCAGCCACACACGCACACCTCATCATCAGTACATGCACCCCCCCCCCCCCCCCCCCCCTGCATCAGTACATGCATTCCCATGCACTGGCACACACACACACACACACTTGTACCCAATTACAACTATACAAGAGAGATGTCTAACATGACCCCCTCCTATTTAAAACACCTTGCCCACAAGGTGAGGGAAGGACAAGTGAAGCTGATGCAAGGACTCCCACGTGGCATCCTCTGAACCATTGAACTAGGACTTCAGTAATCTCCCTAGACCTCAATGATCTGGACCTGGTTTGCAAAACCTTGGTTGGTTCAACACACACTTGATCATCAACATCTACTGGAGGCAAAGTAGGAATGGGATGAACCTTCTGGCCAAGCTTCAACTTCAAACATGATACATGAAAAATTGGATGGATCTTGGCTTCAGGAGGTCAATCCAGCTTGTAAGAAACTGCCCCCACCTTCTGTAGCACCTGGAAAGGACCAAAGAACCTAGGTGACAGCTTCCACTTACCCTTATAAGCCAAAGTTCTCTGTCTATAGGGCTGCAACCTCAAATAGACCCAATCCCCAACCTCAAATGATCTGTCCTGTCTATGCTTATCAGCTTGGATCTTCATTCTCTCCTGGGCAGCAGCTAAATTAGCTTTAAGGGTAACTATGACAGCTTCCCTTTGACACAATAGGTCATCCAACGCAGCCACTCTAGTAGTTCCTGGCACATAGGACTGCAAGGCAGGAGGTGGGAAACCATATAGAGCTACAAGCTAGTACGGAAGTTGGAATTAAACCAAAATTCAGCTAAGGGCAACCATTCAGCCCATTTGTGTGGACTATCACTAGTGAAGGCTCTTAGGTATTGCTCCAAACTCCTATTCACAATTTCTGTTTGACCATCACTTTGAGGATGGTAAGTGGTGGACATGGCCAAATTAGTCCCTTGCAGCCTAAAGAGTTCAGACCCAAACAATGAAGTGAAGGTGGCATCCCTGTCACTCACAATGGATGCTGGCAGACCATGCAACTTGAAAACATAATGCATGTATAGAGAAGCTACCTTGGCTGCAGAATAGGGATGAGAGAGAGGTATAAAATGGGAATAGCTAGTCAGCCTATCAACCACAACCAAAATTACCTCATAACCTTGGGACTTAGGTAGACCCTCAACGAAATCCAAGCTTACATCTGTCCAAGGAGTGGTAGGAATCTCCAAGGGTTGAAGCAAACCTGCTAGAACAGAAGTCTCAGATTTGATTCTTTGGCACACATCACACTCCTTCACAAAAGATTTACGCTCTGTTTGTTTCGACGTAAAATATTTGCAAAAGTAAAATATTTTTATTTTACCATGTTTGGTTTGCATTCTTGAAAATGCAAAAAAAATGTATGTTCCAACAAAATGAAAAAAATTTAATTATCTCACAACCACCACCTAATCCGGCAAAAACCAACCCACCACCACACCACCAACCACCCAAACCACCATCATATCTACACAAACCCACCTACCACCACCCTAACACTCCACTGACTGACCGACAACTCAAATCCACAAATTGGAGAAGGAAAAAAACAGGCCAAAGCTGGCCAACCACCCACCATAACCCACACCTTGGCCCACAAACCATTCTAGCCACCAAAAAACTCAGCCATCACCGTGACCCACAAACCATCCCAGCCACCCACCACAACTCAAAAACCCAGCCAAAAAGCCCACAGTGGTTAAAAAACCCAGATTTGAGAAATGATGGATGAGTTGACAACGATGTAGGTAGAATCAGCGTGATGGAGGATAAATGAATTGGCGGTGGAGTCAGAGACAGTGTATGGTCAGACTGAAAAAGGAATCGATGGATTTGAGTGGTCAAACCAAGAATCGGTGGGCGGAGGTGTAGAGCCGACGATGGCAGAAGTGGAGCTGACGATGAGAGAAATCGGAGATGGGTGGCTTAGCGAACCTGAGTGGTTTAGTGTCTCTGGTTTGTGGGGGCAGAGGTGGAGCTGACGATAAGAGTCGCTGGAGATGAGTGTTGCCGCGAACTTAAGAATGGTTTGGTGGCTCTGGTTTGTAGGAAGGGAGAGCTGAGATTGGGAAGAGAGAGAGTCATGCGAAATAGCGTGAGAGGTACTGAGGGAGAGATAATGTAGAGACTTTGGATTGAGGGAGTGAAAGCATCGGGGTGAGCGCCAGAGAGCAAATGTAAAATGTTTTACCAAAATTTTATGTGTAAAATATTTTACATAAATTTGTCTAGTTGATTTGGTTGACTGAAAATATTTTACTTTTGACTAAATATTTTACTGCAAAACAAACACAGTAAAATGGGAAAATATTTTCTTGAAAATATTTTATATCAAAACAAACAGAGTGTTAATGTCTACCTTCATCCCATGCCAAAAAAACTCCCTTTTAGCCCTCTGATAAGACTTGAGGAACCCTGAATGACAAGCCATAGGGCTGCTATGAACCAGCTGCAACACTTGAGGTTTCAAAGGGCATTGAGGACCTAAGAAAAATCTGCCCTTGTAGAAAACAAGATTATTCTGCCAAGTGAATCCCTTAGGAGCTGAACCAGCTTGAATGGATGTAATGAGTTGCTGCATAAACTGATCTTGAGAATAACTATCTCTAAGAATATGCAACCAAGTAGGATCAGGCACTAAAAGAAGCAGTAGACAGCTAGCTTTAGGAAATTCCTCATGCTGACCAGACATAGGGATGTAGTCAGACCTCCTTGAGAGGGCATCTGCCACTTTGTTTTCCACCCCTTTCTTGTATTCAACTATGAAGGCATAGCCGAACAATTTAGCCAACCACTTCTACTGAGCTGGTGTGGCAATTCTCTGCTCTAATAAGAACTTTAAACTTTGATGATTAGTTCTCACAATGAAGGGCCTGCCCAACAAATAAGGCCTCCATTTTTTGACTGCAGTGGCCAAGGCAAGCAATTCAGTCTCATAAGTAGACAGATGCAGATGTTTTCCCTTCAAGGCCTGGCTGTGATAAGCAATGGACCTATGCTCTTGCATCAAAACAGCCCCTAACCCAAACCCTGAGGCATCACACTCAATGATGAAGGGCTTTGAAAAATCTAGAAGAGCTAACACTGGACTACTGCAGCCTTGAGCTCATTGATAGCAAGAAGGGCTTTGTCTGTCCAATGGAAGCCATCCTTCTTGAGCAAATCAGTTAGAGGCTGAGCAATAGCCCCATAATCTTTGATAAATTTTCTGTAGTAACCTGTAAAGCCTAGAAACCCTCTCAAAGCCTTATCAGTTTGAGGAATTGGCCACTGTTGCATGGCTAAAGTCTTCTTGGGATTAGCTTTCACCCTATTGCCAGAGATGATATGGCCCAAGTACTCAACCTTAGCACACCCAAACACGCATTTAGATTGCTTAGCATATAATTGATGAGATTGCAAGACCTTTAACACAATCTTCAAATGAGAAAGGTGATCAGCAAAATTAGAACTGAAAACCAAAATATCATCAAAGAAAACTAGAACAAATTTCCTCAAATAAGGCCTAAAAACAACATTTATGAGAGCCTGAAATGTTGAGGGAGCATTTGTTAGTCCAAATGGCATTACAAGGAACTCATAGTGACCCTCATGAGTTCTAAAAGCTGTTTTTGGCACATCCTTAGGTTTCATACTTATTTGTTGATACCCTGACCTCAAATCCAATTTAGAAAAGATGGTAGAACCTGTAAGTTCATCTAGCAACTCATCCACCACAAGAATTGGAAATTTATCCTTAATGGTGGCCTTATTGAGTGCTTTATAATTAATGCACATCTTCCAACTACCATCAGCCTTTCTAACAAGTAAATCAGGTGAGGAAAAAGGACTTTGGCCAGGTTGTATTGACCTAAGTTCTAACAATTCATTTACAACTTTTTCAATTTCAGACTTTTGGAAGTAGGGGTACTTGTAGGGTCCTTCACAGACTGGTAGGGTGCCATCCTTTAACACAATCTGATGCTCATGCTCTCGGATTGGAGGTAATCCTGTTGGAACTTCAAACACCTTGGGAAATTGAGCCAAAAGGTCTGACAAAACATCAGGTAGCAAGGTCTTGTCCACAGAACCAAAACTGGTGACAGCAGCAATGTGGAGAACCAAGCCCTTCTTTTCAACATGAGAAAACAAGTTGTCTGCCTCAGAAAAGCTTGAAGGTGACAGATGCAGACCTTGCAAGAACACCTCATTACCCAAATAGCAAAACCTCATGTTCAAAAGCTTAAAATCCCATACAATAGCACCCAAAGTACTCAGCCACTGAGTTCCAAGGACCACTGCACACCCCCTTAAATGCGACACATTGAAATCCACCACAAATGTAAACCCTTGGATAATAATAGTCACTCCATGACAAACCCCTAAAGTCTTGATAATATTGCCATCAGTTACCTTAACTTCTAAAATCTGGGAAGTATCTAATGGAAAATTCAGAGTAAGCAACTCAGCAGCATCCAAAAAATTGTGTGCGCTCCCAGAATCAATGAGAGACACAACCTCATGATTCTTGATTCTACTTTTCACCCTCATGGTCTGAGCAGACGGATTACCCACTAAAGCATACAAAGTAATCTTAGCAGGTACCTTGTCAGTTACTTGCACCTGCTTTTGATGTCCCAACACCACCCCATCTTCCTCCAGCACTACTAATTGAGCACCAGAACAATGCTCAACATCCACATCCCTTCCCTCCAACAAAAACAGCTTTGCCCATTTACACTTATGACCTAAATGCCACTTCTCATCACAATTATAACACAAGCCCTGTTTCCTTCTCTCCTCCATCTTGGCATTAGTTAACTTTTGCAAAGGAAGCTTAACCTTAGAATCATTCCTGCTCTCCAACCTAGGCAACCCCAAGATAGAAGGTTTATAACATCTGTTACAAGTTTGAAAAACTTCCTATTACTAATTAAGAATTCTTCTTGAATCTTAGCTAGCCCAAATGCATCATTAAGGGACTTAGGGACTAACATCCTCACAGGCAATCTAATCTCATCTTTTAGACCACTCAAAAAACAACTAAGTTTATGAGATTCAGACAACCCTTTAATTCTATTAGAAAGAACTTCAAAGTTACCTTTATAGGAAACCATAGTGGTAGTTTGCTTCAGCCTGGTGAGTGGTTCCATTGGATCATCATAGGCTGAGGTACCAAAACGGGTTTACAAGGCTTTGATAAAGACCTCCCAACTAGCAAAGCCACCTGCTTGTTCAGCATCTTGAAACCAGATGAGAGCTTCTCTCTCAAGATGATAAGAAGCCATGTTTACTTTCTGATGCTCTGGAGTACCATGGAATGAAAAGAACTGATTGGTTTTATAAATCAAACAAGTTGGATCATCACCATGAAACCGAGGGAAGTCCAGCTTTAAGTTCTTGATGGTACCCACTGAAGATGATTCTAGGTTGGTGGCATTCCCAATTTGAAGAGCTCGTGATCCATTGATGGGAGAATTAAGACGCTTTTCTTCATTCTCAGCCATTCTCTGCATAAACGAATTGAGGGTTTGCAATTGCTTCTGGATTTCTTGTAAGGTTTGTTCATGGCAGTCCAAAACCTTAGACATCGTGGTGATTTTATCAGTGTTTTGGGAATTGGAACGTGTTTCAGTCATGGTGGTGAATTGGGATCAACAAGGCTCTGATACCAATGTTAAGAATTAGAATGAGGGATTGAATGGTAGATCACTTCGAGGGGATCTAGGGCCTCCAAGAACAGAGCATATGAAGAAATGTAAAGAATTAGGGAAAGGGAAAGATAGAGAGAGAGGGATATCTAATCTGAGATTATTTTTCAATGAATCCCTCTATAACAATCCGTGTACAACTTATACATCAAATCCCTAACTAACTAACCAACTATTCCCAACTGACATCAAGTAACTAACTACCTTCAGGTAACCAGTGCAGCCACACATGCACACCTCATCATCAGTACATGCACCCCCCCTGCATCAGTACATGCATTCCCCTGCACTGGCACACACACACACGCTTGTACCCAATTACAACTATACAAGAGAGATGCCTAACATGTGATGTGATGATTGTGAGAATTTGATGGCATTGAGTTTGAGGCAGTAGATAAAGCCATGACTCTTTTAGGGGTTGGTCTAGCTGTTCCTTGAACTCATGATCTCTCAAATGGAGTATTGAGTTTGACTTTCCTAACTAGAATCCAAGCAACTCTTTGGGAGTACAGTGTGTGAGACAGGGGACTATGTATGTCCGCACTCTGCAGATTAGTTGGGTGCTCAAAGAGTTTTGCACCCCTTGTTAATGTATATTTTTAAAAAGCCATGAATATCTGAAATGAAAGAAGTATGTGGCCCTAGATTGAGCTGAACAGTGAGAATTTTGCTTATATACATGACTCCTGGCAGTTATGATTAAAGATGTATCAAGTAGGCTTTGATAAAGCCTCGTTAAGCTGAGTTGTGCTTTAGCTATCTCTTACCTAAAAAGGCAACAACAAATAAGGAAAAGGGCAGCTTAAAGTATGTTCCGCTTCACCTTGTACACAATTACGGGACCTTTTTGTAGCAATGGTGAGCAATTTGAAAAATATGTTTTTAAGTTGCTTTTGTTTTAAAAAGTTGGTCCACACCTAGACTTAAGTTTAGTTATTGATTTAGATATCTTGTTGTAAAGACTAAGATTTCCACACCACATCCATGCAAGTTGTTGAACAGATTAAGAGCTAATATGTAGTCTGATGTTGATCTTATGAAAACCAATGACAAGTGGGATGCTGTAGGGTATGATAAAAGACAAATATCTGACTGGAAAATTTATTTGGTTCTCTCAAACTATAAAATTTTCCTCTGAGCATCAAGGGGATGGAGGACCTTAATGATATGATAAATCTCAAGTTTGTTCTGCCGGTATATTTCCAGCTGTCCTCTCCTTGACCCCTGACACTCTTTTTCCTTGGAAACCTTTGTGGCGCTCAAAGATCCCTCCCAAAGTTGCTTTCTTCTTGTGGACTGCGACTTTAGGTAAGATTTTGACTCTTGATAGATTATGGAACAAGGTTGTCCTTGTCATGGATTTGTGTTATATGTGTAAAAGGAGTGGGGAATTAGTAAATCATCTTCTTCTTTATTGTCCCATTGCTTTCGAGCTATGGTCTATGGTGTGGGCCCTTTTTGGTGTGATTTGGGTTATGCCACAAAGTGTTACGGATTTATTTACAGCTTGGCAAGGCCCTTTTGGTAGACATTGTAACATAGACTTGTGGAGGGATGTCCGACATTGTGTTTTATGGTGTATTTGGCGAGAAGGGAACACTAGATGCTTTGAGGGAAAGGACCGGTTGATTCTCGAGATTAAATCTTTCCTCATCCAATCTTTGCTTGATTGGAGTTCTGTTTTTAATTATTTTTCATGTTCTAATCTTTTAGATATGCTTAATCATTGTAATTTACAAGCTTGATGTACTCCTATCCATGTACACTTCTAGTGTACCTGGCTATTTTGATTAATGAACTTTCATTATTTATCAAAAAAAAAAAAAAAAAAAAAAAGGATCTTTGGCCTCATTGATGCTGACATATCTTTTAAATACTTATTTATTTGATAGTACGGATACCTTCTGCAAACTCCACTTCTGACACAGTTTCACCTCGATTATGACAAGCTAAATCCTGTTTTCATATAGTGAAGATTCAACTAAGAAAAAGGATGAGTTAAGCCCCATGCAAGATACTGTATGTGTCTGAATAAAAGTGTAACATAAGAACCAATTATGCTCCTTATGCCATTTTGCACCCAAAAATGCATTATAGGGATGCACATTTTGCAATTTCAGATACTTGACCCATTACCCATTCCAAAAGGTTATCTTTCTTCCACTAGAGGAATCATATGTAGGGTGGATACTATAAATGAATTAAATGAGGGTTTATCATTTTGGAAACATATTGCTTCTATCTACCTTTGATTTTCTGTGTCATTGATCTGTTGTATGTTGTGCCCTCTGGCTTCATGGTTCTCATAGTAGATTAACACTCCTTTTTTCTTTCATTTGCTTAAATTCCTATAGATAGCAGCGCAAAATTTCAGGAAAAAGCCCTTTGATTTACTTTAAAGCTCCATTTGGATTGCGTCCACGTCCAGCGAGTCTGCATTTTCCTTTTTTTTTTTTTTTTTTTACCAGAAGCGCGTTTCTGGCTTCTTTTGTGGGCTCCGTGCACTGTTCACGAGACTCACAAACTTCTTTTTTCAACAAAACTTTCATTAAAAATGGGTCTCACGACACTATTCACACATTTAAAAATTATTTTCTATAGTATTTTCAGTTTTCAGCAAAATAAACAGTATCCAAACGCATACTAAGTTCCTTTAAAATAATTATTTTCAAGCCTCATTCAGTTCTATAAGTGAGGCACCATGGACAAGTTCTGATGGAAAAAATTCTTTAGAATTGTATTACTTAACCCTTTGTATCTACTGAATTCTAGAAGCTCATCATTGCCTCATGTGTGTGTATATATATATATATTAAAATTATTGTTAAGTTATTCATGCACCTAATGGGGTTGAACCTATGGCCTCACCGTCTGCTTTGCACTTTTTAGAGGGGAGGAGCCATTTGAGCTAGAGCTCATGTACACATCTATTACTCTGGTCACAGATTTATGCTCTAAATGGTCTTCATTCTTGTTTTTGCTTAATTCCAGATGTAGACTCCGTAAAGGCAAGTCTGATGTTTTGACATTGGGAGAATATGAGTCAAGACTAGGTTTCCTTCGTTTGGTGACAATCAGTATCAGATGATTTGTGATCACAAGGATTTCGCGTTGTGTATTTTCTTGCTGCCACAATCAATTTTCTTTCTCCCAGTTCCAATGTTTTTTATATTCTTGAAAGTTCAAACTACATTAAATCTGCTGCAGATGCAGGGCCCTTCCCTTTCAACTCGTAGATCATGACAGTTGCTTATACACAAAATCTTAAGTCATGATAAATGATTTTACCATACATTTTTTATCATGTAATTGATACTCATTATGATGTTTCTAATCTGCTATATTCTTTCACTTATCGAGGAGACAGAAGTGAAGTTTGGGAGGAATGAAATATTTGTGCCCATGAACTCTTTCTCAAATGACACTTCATTCCTTCATAATAATAGGATGGAAAGTGAGGGGAGGTTGTGGATTCTGGGACCTACCAATAATAGGATGGAAAGTGAGGGGGAGGTTGTGGATTCTGGGACCTACCAAGTGTATGTGTAACTTTCCAGAGAGAGATGAAAATTTGGAATGTAATTAGCACTGTGCCAAATATAAAATCATAAGTAAACTAAAGCTTCATTTGGATAGCTGATGCTTTCAGCGTTTTCGACCCCCTTCTTTTCTTTTCTTTTTTGGACCAGCGCGCATGAACAGTGCACCAAGGTAAATGAATAGTGCACTGTACATATGAACAGTAATCAGATTATATTTTTTTATTATTTTCAGTTTTCAGCAAAATAAGCGGTATTCAAATGCACACTAAATGAAATATTTTAATAACATAATTGAAATTTGGATAGTATTAGTATAAATAAAAGAACAAAAATTACTTAATTATGCTAGACTCTAGGACTTATTTCTTGCTCCGTTTGAAGCTTGATTGGTTTCACCCTTTCAGATATTCTAAACAAAACATTGCATGTGGATTGGCTGTTAAGATGGCCAAGGAGCATGTGATCACTGGCTATTGAGATGGCCAAGGAGCATGTGTGTTGACTCAGTGAAAAAAGATACGATTTTTTTTATAGAACAAACGCATGGAAAAGAAACAACATTAAATTATTGATAAGAAGACGTGCACCGTACTAAAAATCAAAAACAATTTTACTTTAATACACAACCTCTTAAATTTGAAAGAGGAAGGCATCTCTTGGAGCCTGTTTGTATGTGTTCATAACGAAGATTGGGTCCAACTTTTCTGCCTCGAGTCCCAAGTATGTCACACAAAGGGAACAAAGACAAAATAGTGCACGATAATTTTGCATGATTTATTAAACTAGTCAATTGGATAACTACAGAAGATTAACTGCAACATGTTATTATAAGCTTAATGCAACAAAGCTTTTGATGAACTTATTTTTATATTAATTTTTCATTGTTTGGTTTACCAAGTCAGAATAATTTCGTTCACTCTCTTACTCAATGCTAGTTTCTGCTTTTACTAATTTTTTAATGTTAAATATTCATGTGCTTGTTCCATCATCATCATTGTCTGCATTAGCATCTTTGTTTCTTTCCTTTTTAAAAAAAAAATTTGGGTGGCCGGGTTATTTGCAGGTGGCCAATGGATAAACTTGTTTCGAAAATTTTGTGATGTAATCAGCAGGATCGTGGTGGCCTATCACTTGTTGCATACAATAGTCAAGAGCTCACTACCAGTGCTTGGAGTTTTCTCTTGCCAGCACCACATGCAGCATGCGACCCCATCTTTCCTGGTATACATCTTCCCCCATTAAAAATGCCATCCCTGGGGGATTTCCATTATATGATTTGACATTATTACTGACCTGTTTTTCATGTTCCATTTTGATTATTTAATAAATGGGTTTTTCTCTTTGTTTATAGGGGTGGGGATGTGTGGTTTGTACTTGGTGATTTGTACTGGTATGCCTATATAGTATTTGCATACATTATCCACGTGTTATGTGGAATTTTGGATTTTTTATAAGTTTTAAGGTAATTTTGATTTTGCCTCCTGAAATTTAAAATTTTGGATTCATACCGTTAATATTATCTAGTGTTTAGACTAAAGTCCTTCCATCCATATTCGTTTCTGATTTGTTTGTAAATTGACATATAAAATCAAAATTACGTAATTTTTTCTATTCAAAATTATGTCATTTTGAGCTCATTAAGTAGGTCAACGTACTTTATATTCAGTAAACAAAATTTTTTTTTTTTTTTTTCTAATTTCCCATTACTTTCCTCTCTCTCTCTCTCTCTCCACCAGTTGCCTTTACGATCCCAGCTTGGCCTTTTTTTTTTCCTCTTTCCCACCATAATGCAATTCTCCTTCGACAAATGTCTCCTAGGCTTATGTGACACTTAAAGATATATCAGTCATCAATAATAGACATATATGGAAGAACTGAAATCAAAATGCAATATAGATCCAAAATTTAGAACTTTAGGGGATAAAGTCAAAATTACCCCACACTTTAAAGATGTATATTGCAATTTATTCTTTAATAATTTAACTGAATTTTCAACATAATTGGAACAAGAGTAAAGTAGAGCGAGTTTGTTTCAAATAAAGAGCATCTTCTTTCATGTTAAAATGATTTAGATTTACGTCACTCTAATTGCTGAAAACATGTCTTCACTATCTAGTATCTACCTAGATATCAATCCTCGTATGTGCCAATAGAATAAACACAAGCGTACCAAGATAGTGATATACCAACTGAATTGAGAATTATTAAATGCCCAATGAGATTGTGTTTGTGAGAATCTCCTCTGATATTGAGAATCTGAATTATTGTGTTTGTGAGAATTATTGAGAATCTCCTCTGATATTGCCACAATATCAATATGGGTGCGGTGTGCTTTTGCTTTATGCGGCTTTTGACCAAAAAGATATGGTGGAAATTATTTTCTTTTCTCTAGAAGAGAGATATTTTCCAGATTTATGGTATATTTAGATATCATTTATTTTACTGAAACTGAAAATTTATTGCTGTAAGTACAATAAATAAAGGTAAAATTTAGTTGAAATAGTACAAAATAATGATGAATAGTACAAAAAAGTACTCCCTTCGGCCCACTTTTTTTGTCCTGTATTCCTTTTTGAGATGTCCCAAAATATTGTCCTGTTTCTAAAAATAAAAGTCATTAATTTACTAATGGTCCTATTATATCCCTATTAATTTACTAATTCAATTTTTTGATAAATTTTTTTAAGGGTAGTTTTGGAAATTTATACATTTTTAAAAGGTAGACAAGACAATAAATGATGTTCCCTTAAAAAATTTGACTTTTTAAACAGGATAAAAAAAATGGAACGGAGGGAGTATATGAATAATAACATGGGACCTACCAAATTTTCAGCAAAATGCAAAAATCTTTTCTTCAAAACGCAATCCAAATGTAGACTTAAATTCAGATTACCCGAGTCATATTTTCAAGGTTAGAAAAAGATAAAAGTGCTCGAGTATAGGATGGATCTATCCTTAATGAGCAATCATATGAAAGATTCCTACTTTCTTTGATTGCTTGAGTTTTATAATCATGAGAAGATTCATGCCTTTTATCATTTCATATTTGAATAAATGAACAAGCCCTGTTCACTTCTCTCTTTCAAATCTCTTGGGAAAAAATAATAAGAATGAAAAACTGCAGGGTTAATTATATGGATCATAATATATCATTTTAATTTTTTATATTAATTTTACAAATTGACTTGGCAGTTTTATTGAAGGTTGCTACTTCAATAAGATAAATAAACCCTTTTTTCCCCCTGTTTTGTGTTCACAAATTGATGAATAAACCTTTAGAGTTTTGAGATGCTTTGAGGTGGGTTTGGGAGTTACATCATAAGGCATTCATCTACTTATCTCCTTATCCTATTTACTAAGCAAAATAATTCTCCCTCTCTTGTTTGTATTTAAAGTTAAGACTGTAAATTTGTCTAATCAATGAGATTATTCTTTGAACCATCTCACTTTGATGCACATATTAATAATATACATATTTTGCACATACCAAGTGATGATACCAAAAATGGTCGTCAGTCGATAACCTCATCTATTAGCTAGACAAGGTAATAATTCTTGCAAAAAGAAGGGAATTACACCGGAGTGGCATCAGCCATAGGTCCTTTGATGATTCAATCATAAAGCTTCTCCGTACAGCTTTAGTAAAAAAGAAAGAATTGTAGATATTTGGGTGTGCTTATCTTTTTCTCGATGGGTGATGGCTTATTTATAACCCTTCTTTCTATAGCCGTTGGGAGCCTCTTTATGGCTCATTTCTGGCTGTCAAAGTAATGCCTTTCAGGTGATTCATGATGATTAATCATCCCATGATTGCTCATCTAACCATTGCAATCCTTCGGTTATGAAGCCATGTACTTCGAATTTTTTTTTTCTTTTTTGAGTAAACAGTAATACTTATTTTAATTTTGTAGTATCGTTAATTTCACAGATGGCACTTAATATTCTACTCGTCACCAAGGACAAGCCCAATAAATGAGTGTTTGGATGAAGGACATTTTAATCACACAAAAATTTACAAATGATGAGATTTACATTCCCATTATTTAAAACCCTATCAATCACAAAATTCATTATTTGGTGTATATGGAGAATATAAAATACCAAAGAAACAGAGCTTTAACATTGTTCCCCCCTTCCTCATCTTCCTTTAATTCTTCCTCCGACTCCTCTGCTACATTATCAAGTCATTTTGACAACAACGCTAACAACAAATACAATGCTAGTAGCAGAAATAATTTCATGGTCATCCACTTCTTGGTAGCATTAGTGTTGTCTATAAAGTTGTTAGGAGAGACAACGAGAGTACCGTCTATCAAGTAATCCATCAACCCATAGGTTGGCTATATGTTAATGGCATCATTTATCGAGTATTCCACCAACCAATGGGACCTTTACGAGATATGTCGAAAGTTCAAGATCCTTCACAATGGTGAAGTGCCATGATATGTTCGATCACAACAGCAAAATCAGTCCTATTGGAATATGTGGGCTGTGAATCCCTAAACCAAAAGCAAGCATTATATTCCTGATTAAGCTCACCAAATCGATAAAGATGAACATATTGGTAGATAGTGAAAATGACAAAAAGAAAAAGAAAAAGAGATAAGAAAGATGAAGGAAGATTTGTCACGTTGGAAATTGTAAAATAACATGTATTTAGTGTACATTTGTTTCAGTTTTTAAAAGTTAAAATGCGCTTTTTGAGACAAAAAAAAAAAATAAAATGTGCGTTTGGTAATGGTTTTAAAAGGTGCTTTTCAAAAAAGTTGCGTTTTGAAATGTGAAAGATGAGACTTTAATGTGTGAACAGCTCTCAGCCGCTTTTGTAAAAGCCAAAGCGCTTTTAATACATATTACCATTGGACCTGAAGGTCAATTACCAAATTGTCCACATATTTTATTGAAAACCCAATTTTACCATTTGATAAATCAAATGATAACACCATCTCTGTCTTCTTCTTTTCTCCTCTCTATATATTTTTAAAAATTTTTTATTTATGTCTTATTTATCTGATCCGATAAAAAAAATTTCAAAGTAGAGTTTTTGATCAACAAAACACCAAACAACACTGATTTGCTACCAAAAACCATCAGGTACCACCAAAGATTCTAAAATATTTGTTGAAAAATTTTCAGATCTGTGCATGCTTTATTTGTTCTTGCTATTTACATGATCTATTTGTTCTCTTTTGGGTATTGAAAATTTGTGGGTACATGCTTTGTTTTTTTTTTTTTTTTTTTTTTTTTTTTTTTTTTTTTCTTTTGTGGGTATATATGCTCTATTTTTACATGCTCTGTATGTTTCTATGTTCAAGTCACCTTTTAATTTATGACAAAAAAATCGTCCAACCCCCATTTCTCTGTTCAAGTCACTTTGAGGTTTTATATTGAAGTATATGAAGTAGTTGATTTAAGTATAAAATAAACTCCCTTATATATAAATTGTCATTTTTGGTAATTTACCTCTCAAACTGCCACTTTTATAAGTACTAACCAAATACTTAGCTTTAAAAAAAAAAAAAAAAAACTTTTTAACAGCTTTTACCAAATACTCAATTTTTACAAAAAAAACCCAGTTTTATACCGCACTTTTTAAAACCTCCACTTTTTTAAAAAGCACAATATCAAGAAGTTGAACCAAACTCACCCTTAGGTGGAATTTGTAATTAGTATTTTGGCTTTACAAATTTCTCGTAAATGTTTTGAGTAAATTTTAATTTTCCACCTTCTATAGTAGCCAAACTCATAATTTACATCAAGTTGATTTTTTTTTTTTTTTTTTTAAATTCAATAGTTAGAGATGAGAGATTTGAATCTTGTATGTTTTTGTTAGAAAGACCAAGAAATGTCATTTGAGCTACAAGGCTCTTTGTATATTAAAAAAAAATTTTAAATTTTGCCTTAATGTTAATTTTGGCTATATATATATATATATATATATATATATATTCCTTTAAAAGAAAAACACGGTGTGAGCATAGATGATTTTTTTTTTTTTTGCTAAAAATATTATTTATTGGAAGTTGATAAATTATAATTAGACCTAAAAAATATGGATTTTTAAGTACATAAAAATTAGAAACAATAAATTAATAACCTAAGGAAAAATTCGAATCTAATTAGGAATCTACCATCCTTTTTTCTATTTAGAAAAGAAAAAAGGAAAAGAGGCACAAGTAAATGGTAAGAGAAATTTTTACAACAATTGAATTACAAATTTTTATTAGTTTTTATTTGAACTCATTACTGACATTAATTTTTTACCTATCATAAATAATTTGCCTCATCAACAGTTGCAAAAATTTTTGTGACTACAAACTTTCTCAAATGGTAAACCTACAAATTTTAGTTTTAGACACCCCATTTGTCAATTATAGTACTTTTTTTTTTAAGGATATTATAGAACATTTGCAACATATCCCTTTTTTTTTTTTAAGGGAAGGTATGAGCATTCGCATCCGTTCGTACAATTTTTTTCTTCTATTTTAGCATAAAAACATGCCCTTTCAAATTTACATACTCAATTTTCAAAACATCATATATCAAATTATTTACTATATATTACATTTCATTATAATATCAAATTTTCTTAATTTTGTAAAATTATTTTTCTTTCTTCACATCTAATAACCGTGGCCATTTTTTTTTCTTTCATTCTCGGAAAACATAAAAAAAAAGAAAAGAAAAAAAAAATTAAATGCAAAATAAATTTTTACATAATTACTATATCAATATTATATTTTTACAGAATTTTGTATGGTTTGAGGGAGATAAATTTTAGATTTAATTGGTTAAAATGTAATTATTTTTCTATTATACAAGTGTGAATACAAGTGCTCTATTTGCTTCCAAAAAAAAAAAAAAAAATACAAGTGCTCTGATTTCATATCCCTCCAATTAAGAACATACTTCCTACATTCTTACAATAAAAGCCAAGATTCAAAACCATCCCATATTCCCATTAATGAAAGTCATTTAATGTAGCTCCCAATCCCACAATAATTGACCCTCCAACAGGTTCAACGAATTATTGGAGCAGGAGGATAGATAGAAGAAGAACTGTATAGGATTCACATGTCAGCACAGAATATTTTCAGAAAGTGAAACAAAGTAAGAAACAATGACAACCTCATCACGCTTCCTTTCCTCTACCTTAGGGAAGTTTGGTTTGTCACTTCGCTTCACTTCTAGTCCTTTGTTGTCGTTTAGAAAGTCATCTCTTTGTTTTTGTGTGGTGGTTTCAGACTCAGACCCTGTTCAACTAGGATAACTGCCGCCCAAGTCCACATAATTAACTTTATGAATAAAATTAAATATTGCAAGTTTAAAGTTTTGTTAATATAAATGGGTGGTTCATATCTCATAAAAAAAAAAAAAAAAAAAAATGGGTGGTTCATAATAAAGTTAGAATTACACGTGTCAAACACCCAGATTATAATCATCTCTTACGTCAGAGTTCAGAATAACCATAACCTTGTTTCATGCCGCCACCCAACTAACCTAACTACACCTGCTATATCACATTTATGCCCTTCATGAGTTGATTTATTTATTTTTTTTAATTGTTTTTTAAACAAATAAATATACTCAATAATAAATCTAATTCAAACACATTTAACGTCTTATGATGTAATTTTTTTTTTTTTACAATAATTATTAGGTTGATAGGTTGTGTTTGGTATACAATAATAATAATATGAATAATAAGTCCATATAAAAATAATATTATATATTAATAAATTATTAAAAAAATGTATCCTCATTGTATTTTTTTTAATATAAAAAATAATTAGTTTTTTTCACACATTATATGATGATGTAATGGAACCGTGAAAAAGCCTTGCTTCAATATTTTTACAGTGTCTACCATGTCAGCATTGATATAACTCCTATTTGTACATTATATTATTAAAAACATATTTAATTTGGCTTATGTTTTCCATTCGTGTTTTGAAAAGTTATTCATTTATTTTATGGAAATTTTGAAAGGTTGATAAGCACAATTCTACTTTTAACATAATTAAATTCATTTTTATATGCTAAATTGGCATTAGTATAATATTCTTTTGAGAAAAGAGTAGAAAACCATTATGTAATCGTGCCATCCTTTGTAAGTTTACCAATTTTTATAGAATTATTTTTCTTAGATGACAAAGAAACCCTTCCTAACCTCAAAAGGCAACATTATTAGATGTTGATTAATGGTTATATTAATCTATTATATTATATCTTATGAAGGAACATTGTGATGGACAACAAAAAAAAAAAAAGACATCTAATTCTATTGTAGTTATATTATTGTTCCTTAAAATTATAAATAAAAGTGTAGTAAAAAATTAAGGAATATATTCAATTATGTATTAGAATGTATACTTTTTCACTTAGAGTTATTGGTAATGTCTCTTGTATCTTGGTCCGATGCTCCTTCAAATCCTGCTACACACATCTAACAATTTATTCAATCAAATCCAAAAATAAAAGAAGTCTTCAAGGATGCATAACTTGTTCATGAGGTTAACATAATTTATTTAATGCTAAATTATAAATTATACCCTCTAACCTTGACATGTTTTCAATTCCATTTTTGAAATTTTATTTTTCCTTTAACTCAATTTGTTTTCAATACAACCCTTACATCCAATCCAATGTGCATTGTTAAGTTCACCAAATCAACATTGTTAAGAAAATGAATAATACTAAAACTAACAACAAGATTTGACAAAGCAAGAAAAAAAAATGATTAAATTTTAAAAAATATTTAAGTTAGAGAGGACTAAAATAAAACATAAAAATATAGAAATAAAAATAAGTCAAAATTAAAAGTGTAATTATATATACATATTGGAACGTGGTGCTGTATCTCTCCCTCTCAGCCACTCCATTGATCCGCCCAGCTTATTTCGTAATATCTAGGGCGTTACAATAGCTTGTGACATTGGTATTGATTACGTGGTATCTTCACGTCCATACACGTGCCAGAGATAATTGACTGTCTACTTGAATAGACCTATCAGAACCGACTAACTGCTAAAATAGTGAGTCTCGAAAATATCAACTTCCACGTAGACCGAAACAACCAATAAGGTAATTTCTACTATCACGAAATTGTCCCTTTGGAATTATGTCAGATTCTAGAAGGAAATTCACCTAATTACTAAATTAACCCCATTTGATTTATTTTATTTGAAGCCTTCTTTTTACCATTTAAAAAGAATAAAAATAAAATTACTTTAGCTAGAGCTTCAAAATTATGTCATTGTCATGATGATTTATGAGGACATAATTTTTTTAATAATTATTTCATAATTAGTTTTCTTTTTGCCTCCAAAAAAATTATGTGCTTTCCATTTTGATTTGTTTCAAAATTTAAAAATTTCATGAAGTAAATGTTACTTTCTAAAAGTCAAAATTTTTTACTTGTTGGTATTCTTTAGATCCCTAAACTTAAAAAATAAAATAAAACAAAAACAAACAAATGTTGCTTCAAATATAAAAATGACATTGTAATTAAAAAACAAATCATTATATTTTACGTTTTGATGACATCATTTTGAACTATGTTATCTATTTTAAAGATAATTGTTAACCATTGCAATATGAGAAATATGTTTTTAGGTTTTGAAATTCACCTTCTTTGTTAAGGTGGTTAAAAAAATTCAGACCATCAAATAAAACAAGGGTTAGCTTTGCAACCGGTCCACAAACAAGGTAAGTAGGTCTACAAAAATCTTGGGATTTAATTTTGTCTAGACCATGGAATGGGGTTTAAGAAAAACCGTGGAATGTGTTAAAAAGTCTACCAGTTAAAACAAGATCTTATTAAAAAAATATAGTATTCAATAAGTCCAGTCCCACACCCCAATTTCACATGTCCGTTTGGATACAGCTTATTGTTGCTGAAAGTTGCTGAAAACTGATTGTTGCTGAAAACACTATAGCAAAATAATTTTTAAATGTCTGAATAATACCGTGTGACTAATTTTTAATATTTTTTAATCGTGAACAGTACATGAACAGTGCACACACTGTTCATGAACAATAATTTTTGTCTCTCAAAAGTCAATAAGTCCGGCTAAAAAAAAAAAAAAAAAATGAAAACGCAACGCCACATTCAGTGGAAAGAAGTGCTATCCAAACCGGCACAATGTGTCAAGTTGTGAATTTATGAATAATACATAATAAAAATAATATTAATGGTGGATCAATATATAGTGTGTCCGTATGATTTTTGAAAACTTAAAATATTTTAAGTCAAAAGTTTGAAGATTAAGAAGCATGCATAAAAGCTATAGCCTTAAACTTTAGAAAGACCATCCCACATGCCATCCTTTATTGAGTTGATAATCTGGTAACACACCAAAGTAGGTAGTTCACCCATTTAAGCTTGTTTTTATTTTGAAAGGTAATAACTAATTAATAACTACTAAGGTACTGTTAGCTTAGTTGAATTGGGTGAGGATTGTCAATGTTAAATAATAATAAAATAATCAATTATAAGCAAGAAATTTATTTTCTAAAATTGAAATAACAAATAAATAATGAAGGTTGCAATACAATGAAGAAAAATAATTTACAGTCTCAGCAACGATCAACATATTGATAAAAGTATCAGAAGAAAAAAAAAAGGTCATGCTAACAAGTGCCCTTAGAGCATTGGTTAACAATCTATTTTAGGAAAGTTTTGACACCACTTTTATGGAAAATAAAAAAAGCAGTCAAAATATTAATTGTTTTTTTCTATAAAAACTATCTTTAAATGGATTATCAACCAATACCCTAACAGCACTCGTTAGCATTTTTCAAAAAAAAAAAAAAAAAAAAAACTAAAACTATTAACTATTCAAGTCAAATAATTATACAATTTAGATTTCAAAAAGACTTATACAATTTGTAGCCCCTTTTTTTATTGTTAAATTGCCCAGATATTTTAATAAACAATTATCCCTTTGGGATTTGCAGCCTCTATATAATAAGAGTGCAAAAGGAGAATGTTGAAATGTCTTCACTACACAAGATGGCACATTGGTAAACACCATATATTTCCAAAGAAGAATCTTAAGGGCCATAGTCGTATTTTTTATTGGAGAAAGAAATGGCAAGGATATTTGCCGCGTAAATATTGTGAATATGAACCACCACTGACCATGTATATCTCTATAAATATATGTTTATGATCTGTCAACGACCTTCACTTCAACAACAACCCAAAAAATAAAAAATAAAAAACTTCAACTTCCCAACTCTTTCTTTAACTTTCTCTTCCATTCATTCCAATCAGACTGTTCTCTACAGAACTAGAATTTACTATTCCATCTCCAAACAAAAAAAAAAAAAAAATGAAGAAACCAGGATTCTTTGCTGCCTCAGTTGCCGCAGCTTCTGCTACCATCTCTGCTTCTTCCCCAAGCTCTGTCTGTAATACTACTCAACAGGTAATTAACCTTAAATCTGTTTCTGGGTTGTTTTCCTTTTGATCTCTCTCATTCATTTTTCAATTGGGTTTCTCCAATTTTGCTTTTTTCACCCTTCTTTTTGGTGTTGTACCCTGTTTGGTTTCCTAGAAAATAAGGTTTGACCTGTATTTCAAGAAATCAGTTTGAAAAGGCCATAGCCTAAAAATCCCAACTTTTTTCTTTCCTTCCTTCCTTTCTTCTAGCTTTCCCTTTTTTCAATTCATTTCTCTCTCTCTTTAAGTTTTCGAAGTTTTGGTAATTGATTAATTTTGGTGTTACGTTTTCTTTTTGTCTCTGTTTTTTTTCTAATCCTAGTTTCAACTTTCAAGGCTAACTTTTTTAATTGATGTTATGATTTTCCAGGGGGCTGAATTGAACAAAAATCAAGGAAACTCTTCACATCAAAGGTCATCTTCGACTGATAAATTTGCGCCGAGGTTTGATGGTCTAAGATTCATTGAAACGCTGGTCACTGCTCACAGATAAGCTTCATCATCAAGCTTTCAGGGTTCCATGCTCATGAGTCATGACCTCTATGGCTCTATCCATATTTGTCTTTTATTATTTAAAAAAAGAAGAAGGCAATTCTGAAGAAATTTCAACTTTTTTGGTAGATCAGATTTTAAGTTGAGAAATGAAGGAACTGTAATATTTCAGGTGTTGTGGTAGTTTTTTTTTTACTGGTCAGATCTATGCTTGTTATTGTTCAGAGCTCTCTCCCTGTCTCTCTCTCTCTCTAATAAATTATATATCTAAGCCTTTCTTCTTATCGTGGTGTTATTTTTTTGTTTTACTTCTGAAGGAGAGTAATTTTCAACGTTCAATTGCCAATAAAGGTTGTCAAAGTGACACCTTTAGCAGTCTATGTTATGTGCAGTAGAATATAGGGAAAAAAAATAGTACACAAAAGACAACCATCTATGACGGCATGCAATGAGATTGTCCCCAAAAAACAATTTCTTAATCTCATTTTAATATTGAGACATGTATAATGACTTTTATAATCTTTTGTTTCACGTGAAACGTGGCTCATACAAGAGTCAACAAAAGTAACTAGAGAATTAGGGGAATTGCTAAGAATTGGGAATTTGGGAGGGATTGAACTGCTCCAAAATTTGGCAAAAGGTAAGTCCTGGGACCAACCCACAAGGGCCACAACAACCTCAGGACGTCAGCCTCAATGAAGCCCCAGAAGACAATTCTAGTTCTCTGAAATTAAACTGCCTGATCTGATTATTATACTGATAAGCTTGTTATTTTTGGAATTTGATTGGTCTTCATTCTTAAACTCACTTGGAGACGATCCCAAATGTTCTTTTTCAAATCCAACTCGGCAACAACCCTTATCTTTTCATCTTTTTAATTTTTTAACAGAGGTAGACAGTAGGGAAGGAAGAAAGTGAGGTTTGAACCACAAACATAGACTCTACAAAAACTGTAGTTTCAATTTGATTCTGGTGCAGTTTAACTTCAAGTTCTTACTCTATTATGCACCATTTCATTGACTTCGCAATACATTTAAGGGTGTGTTTGGATTTCGCTTATTTTGTTGAAATTGAAAAATTATTGTTGAAAGTACTGTTGATAAAAGTAAAAGTTAGTTGAAATAGTACAGTGGAGTGAAGCCTATGAATAGTGCCAAAAATTGCAGTGGAGCCTATAAATAGTAACAAAAATAAACTGAACAGTGAAATAATTTTCATTTTTCATTTTTACCCAAACTTGAGGTGCTATTCTAAAAGAGGTGCTATTCTGCACTAGCCTAGAATGTGTCCTGAGTTCTTCTCGACTAGAGCTCTCTCTTTGAATAGTTAGGGGGGATCTTGTTTCAATGATAGTAGGATGTAGAATCTCCAATTCCTTATGCACTCAAAAGAAAGGAGTCCTGGAAATCCTCTAATTTCTTGTGATGATTAGATGAGCATTAAAAATCTCTAAGGTTTCGATATTGGGCCTGTTTGGTATCACAACTTAAATAATAATTTTTAATTTTTAAATAATATTACACGTATTTTCGTTTATTTTTTCACTCACATATATTTTTAAAAAATACAAATAACATTACTAAAATAACGTTACCAAACGGGTCCTGAAACTTCAATTATGCCAAAACACTTGTTTAGTCAGACAAACATCATATGATATGAATCATAAAGTCATGACTCATGGGCACAATTTAATGCCTCATTCTGAAAAGCATTGTCAACCATTCTGTTAATATTTTGATTGAAAACGGTCGGACTCGGAGCACATCCCCCCACTTGTTCAAGTGTGCAACTTGCCTTTCACACTTCACATGCTTTGTTTTATTATTCTACTTTCTACACGCTACGCATCTAATCTATTCCTACAATAATGCGATACGGCGCCCAAAGAAATTGCTGTTAGAACTTAGAGTTACACTTTCTGTGCTTGCCTTTTTGTGTGATTGTGTTGTTGATTTTTTTACATTTTTTTTTTTGTTTGGTTTCTTTCGGTGGCCAATTTTTCTCACATCCTTTTCATACTTTTTGCTAACGAGCTGTGCTTTTTGTTAACGAGCTTTGCCTTTCTTTTATAATTGATTTTTTCCTTTTGGATAGGAGGATTAAAAGTTTGTAAAGTTAGTGGAAATGGAAATGGAAATGGAGTGGCACACATAGTGCTACACAGGGAAAGCATTTATCTTTCCAAATGACCACACAATTAACTTTTCCTCAAAATCAGATAAGAATTAGTTAGCCAAGGTCACTCACGGGCTCTATCACACCTCCAGCAACCTTACAGAATATTGTCAACTCACGCATCATGCGGCTTCAAGGGCCGTACAGCTTACGCACGTTCTACGAAATGGAAACAAGCCAGCCCATCTCTTGTCACAACATGCCATAAGGTTTAGAAACTTTTGTAACATGGATTGAGAATATCCCTACGCTTATGGAGTCCGCTTTAACTCAAGATGTATTGTTTTAAGCAAGTTAATGAAAATTGCAGCATTTTTCATTAAAAAAAAAAAAAAAGTATGTGAAATTAGATAACTGAACCATTTTGTTGGTAAAGGAGGTGCATCATCTTCACCCATTCGAACTAGTTGGGGAGCCTTGATTTAATTTCAAGGGAAACATAATTAAAATACCCATGTATGCATATACGTGCATATATACATACTGTTTAAGAGTTAAGAACATATGAAATATAAAAAACCATTCATGTGTTTACCAAGTGATATTTTACAGTAAAGAATCCATAAAACAATAACATATTCATTATTTTTTTACTTATCTGTAAGGATTTATTTATTTATTTTTCAAATTTACACTCATGAATGAAATTATTTTTAATAGGTAGATGGGCACCCAAGTACAATTTACATA
The DNA here is from genome assembly GCA_023736055.1 of Quercus glauca. Taxonomy (NCBI): domain Eukaryota; kingdom Viridiplantae; phylum Streptophyta; class Magnoliopsida; order Fagales; family Fagaceae; genus Quercus; species Quercus glauca. Next base: position 29,120,053 of record CM043322.1, read on the forward strand.
AATCTATGTCATTATGTAATTATACCATAGTTTTCTTGCCCATTACACAATTTTTGTGAAGGAGGATAAATTATCATATAAAGAATTTGAGGTCTTGTTAGCTTGTTTGTCTTTAATATAAATTTTAAAAGATAATATGTTCTTCTCCCCCACCCCCCTGTTAAAACTCTACTTTTGTTTTTTTTTTTTTTTTTTGGTTCTCTACCTTCCTTTGTCCTTTTACTATAAGTTTGTAACCTTAATTAGAAGACAATGATAAAATGGGAAACATTTTTCTTTATTTTTTTGAATGAATTTTGATGTATAGAAGAGATAATATTTTATTGATTATAAGTTTGTTAGAAAAAAGTGTATTTGGTTATAAATATGATAAAAATTAATTTAGCAACAAGATATACATAAAATAATTCACCAAAAATTAAGAAAAAAAAATCAAATTATAATCGGAGAGGGGGTAACTATCATAATATAACTAGTATATAACTCGTGCACATGCTTGGTATAATTAAAAACAATTACAATTACATACATACATGAGTTCAAATTATATATAGCGTAAGAGTTACACATTTTTTAAGTCATAGATATAGACTTGAGTTTTATTCTTTTGTTATTATTATTATTGTATACAAATGAGTTTACACTTCTTTTTTTTATTATTGGGTTTTTGAAAGTTTAATTTATTTATATTGGTTTCTTTGTCTTTTATCACAGCATTAATTCATCTAGAACAAAAATTAAACAAACTTAAATAGGACCCATTACGTGAAATTAGACAATAATTGAAATCTAATTTAGAATCTAATTAGATTTTCTCTTAATTTTGGCTTTAATTATATATATAGACTATTAGCTTTGTTTTTCCATAGTTGTCATTAAATTGAAATATTATGTACAAGAACAAGTACACCACTCTATAATTATGTTGGTAGATATTGATATTTTAGTCTTTTATAATTATTAACATAATTAAAAAATGTTTAATAATTTTATGAAGTTTTTTTTGAAGAAAAAAATTATGAAGTAGATATGTCAAATTACATTATGCTCATAAAAATGGTTCTATACTTCTATTTCAACAGTAGTCTTTTAATTTTGTGAAGTAAATAAATTATAAACTTGTTTACTAACAAACACATATAATCAATTCTAAAATATTCATTTGTCTCTTGAGAATCCAAAGATGAGTTAAGAATAAGCAACTAAATTGCATGTTTACTAATCAACTATTTAACCATTGTAATTGTCATAGAAAATATCAAATTGTTAATGATATTCAATTATAAAGTCATCTTGATGATTAAAAATAAAAAACACCCAAACATTTTTTTAGGTGGAGCTACATGATCCAAATCTCCAAAAACCAAATTTCAACATTAGGTCAAAAGAAAAATGTCATGTCAAACACAGTCATAAGTCATTTATTTTTTCTCTGAATCAAGATATTATTTTTTAGGGATTTTTTTTTTGGTTAAAAAAAGAAGAAGAAATTTTTGTTTTTGTTAATGAAATTTTTTAGGCATTTTTATTTTTGGGTTCTTTGGGCTAACTTTTAACAAAATGACGGGGGATCATTTTCAATTTGGCTAGGTACAAATTCTTGGGTTTGACTTACTTTCAGTATTTTTTTTAACTTGAGGTGTCCTTTTGTTTTAAATACACAATAACAAGTGGTAGTAGGTTTTAATATCCACATTTTATTTAGTTAATAGGTGATGTGACAATTTCTCATTAAAATAAAAAGAAATTTCAGTTAAAAAAATACTAGAGGTAAGCCAAACCCCAAATTTTCATATCTTATATATAACAAAAATAATACGATTTTTTTTATTTATAAAAAGAAATCATTAAGGACCATGGTCTTTTTTAAGATAGATAAATAGTTGCAAAAGAGAGAGGTGAAGTTCGAACCACATATATAAGACACCACAAAAAATATCAATTTTATTTTTTAATGAATCGTTATTTGGACCCTGGGGACTAGAAAACATTGATTTGTTGAGGAAATATAATGGCATTTTTTGGGGCAATTTTTCAAATCTTGTCATGATTTTTTGCACACATGCTAAGAAAAATTTAACCTTGAAGTGGTAAAAATTTCAAGACCAAATTTAACATTTTTTTAATGATTTTTGAAAGCCGAAAAATAGAAAAAAAAATCATAAATATTCAAAAAAAAAAAAAATGCTCGTAACGCTGAACCAATGGCTGAAAACCCTCTCTAAAATCTTGGAATGAATTTAGGACACAATTTGGGCCTTATTTTTATTTTTTATTGGGCCATGGCCCTCTTTGGTCTTGTAATTGTTCTTACCATATCCCTTAAGATATAAATTTTTTTTTTTTAAATCTTGGTACATGATTTATGTAAACGAAAAGAGTCATAATTTATTTTGACAATGAGGCTTTTTTTTAATAATGACAATCAGGCTCACCAACTATTGATGGTACTCATGTAACATATAACATTTATTTATTTTTAATGTGAAATACGACTAAACTTTATTAATCAGAAGAATTGACAAATACATCTTGGTTGAGAGTTTGTTCAAGAAAACAAGGAATCTCTTCAACCCAAACAGACAAATCTGCAATGCCTAAAGCATGTCTAGCAAGTAAATGTGTTGGCCTATTGCCATTTCGACCAACATGGGCAAAGTCTACACTGCAGAAGCTATGAGCAACACTTATAGAACTATAAACCAAAGCAGCTACAGATAAAGGAGGAGGAGATAAGTCCCTTAAAGCATTAACCAGCGACAGAAAATCACTCTCAAGCGTGAAGTCCTATAACATATTGTTCCGGCGCATTGACATAGCAATTCATTAAAGAAATCTCTAAAACCCAATGAGCTTTTAATTAGATATATTGATTGATAACATTTTGACCGGCGCATTGCCAATTTACCACCAACCTTTCCACTCTTTATTCCCATCTATTTTAGAAAGACCACACAACATAAAAATAATAATTTATTGCACCACTAGATGCATTGCATAGTGGTTACGTTTCAAAACCGTACCTAAAAATGCACACTCGTGCAATTGACCCCAAAAGAGAATGATGTAATGTCCTTAAATAGGTCACGATTTAATTTGCACTTATCAGAGACCAATTTTAACCAGTTAATTTCTGGTCAAACTTCAGCATCAGAAATTAATCTAATTAAAAACTCACCCAAAGCTCTCTCTATATATATTCCCTCTAATCCAATTAACTTGCTTCAGAACAATTCAACTCAGTACTTTTCATATATCTCAAACATGAAGGTACACTCAGCATGTCACTTTACATCATGTGAAATTAAGAAAAAAAATTAAAAGGTTGATTTATGAATGTCACAGGCTCACAACCTAGCCAGGAAACCAGACCAGTGGGCATGCCAAAAAGTGGATATATAGGAAGGACTTGTTAGAGAAATTGACAAAAAGAAAAAAAAATCACAGGTTAGGCAGAATGGAAAGATATTTTAGGACAGGGAATGAATAAATAAACCAATAAATAGTAAAGAGTGGCTATATATTCTCATAAATTTCATCCTTCAGAACCAATGGAATAATAAGAAGACTATGAAGCCAGCAGTGGTGATTTGCAATGTAGAGTGTGTCACAGTTGTATGAACTCCATAACTAATGTCATCGGGATCAGGTCCTACATCAGTGCAATTTAGACCAAGCTTTCCTTCCCTGCACAGGTTGGAAAACAAGCCTGGTGGGTATTTTCCATAGAGGTTGATGTAGCTGAACATGGTTGAAGCACAATCAGTTGTCAAGTCATTGATGGCATCCGCGAAAGGGCAAGCAAAGTCTTTCAAAGCGTTACAACAGACCACAGGTGGGTATTGTGGTCCTTTGCACCGGGCTGTGAGGATTGTATAGTTCTTGTTCTCAAAGTTTTCAGTGCATGCTGCACATAATGAAACATATATAATTTCATATCGCAACTCTTCCACGTCTAACTCAATCATGTAAAAATGACATTATAAATTCAGAGTTAACTCTCTCTTTGATTTTAATTTCTTTCTTCTTCTCTTTTACTATTAATAAAAAAAGTTTCTTTTTTTTCTTTCATTCTTTATGGTTGCAAAACGAAAGAAAGTGTAAAAAACAGATTGTTGCAGGTACTTTTCTTATTAGAAAATGACATGTATATGGCATGGCATGGTGCTGATCGTAAATAATGTATGAACCCTCAAAGCCATAACTTTTAGCATTTTTTTTTTTTTTTGGGCTTCACAAAAATATATTGAATGCTATGCAGAAAGTTTTAGAATTTCCGATAGAATTGAATAGATGCAAATCATAAAATAGGCAAGAAACAACCATATTTCTAATCCTCTTTCCCATCTTCTTAAATGAGAAAATAAATTATATAAAAAGCTCAAAAATCTGAAGTAGGAAAAGAAACAGAAATAGATTAAAAAAAAAATGTTACACCATTTATTAGGAATCAATGCCATTATGACTGTTAAAATTTCAGACATCAGCCTGCAATGTGATACATTGATCAAAGAGAAATCCAGGAAAGAAAAGCGGCATCCACAAAAATTAGAGCACATTTTTCATTTTTTCAGTTGCATTACCAATTAGCATAAAAAAAATGGAAGAACAAAAACAATAGGCCACAACAGGAAAAAGAGATCAAAGTAATACCTTTCTTGGCCTGAAGGAGGACACGGCCAGTGGATTCATCACGTGACTCAAATATTTCATCTGCAACATTAAACCCAAAAAAAAAAAAAAAAAAAAAAAAAAACCCAAATTAATGTAATTCAAGAATTCATAAGAACATGTCAAAAACTCCCCACACACACACACACACAAAAAAAGAGGGACGGAAAAGAAGATTACCTGAAAGGAAAGAGGAATTAGAAGAGGCCAAGCCAGTGATAAGGAAGAAGGAGAAGAGGAAGAAATAAAGAAGAAAATGACTCAAAGATGCCATTATTATTATTATTATTTTTTTTTTGGGGTTTTTCGATGGTTGCTTGGAAGATCGGGCTGTGGAGGCGACAATCTCCGCCTTTCCCACAAATTCGGCAACACTTTGTAAGGCTTTTGTTTGAAGGAGAGAGTTGCGGAAGAAGTGCAGGAAATGTGGTGGGAAAAAACCGCGTAAGTTTTTATTGTTAGGGGCAAGAGATAAAGAGAGTCTCTTATTATTATTAATTTTTTTTTGAGAATCCAAGAGAGTCCCTTATTATTATTGTATGTTAATGTTATTACTACAACAACAACAACAACAACAACAACGTAAGACGTTGGTTTCTTTTAAGGTTTTAGATTTGGTACCACTCAATCCAGTTGTCCATTTCTGGGATCATCTTTGCCAAATTTAGCAAGTGTACATTTTAAACTGTATTAGCATCTGCATTGTTTGTGTGCCACTCACTGCCAAATAAATCCCTTGCCCTCCAAAATCTAACTTCTGCCGAGGCCTCATTCAAACTCGATTTTGTAGTCAATCCCAAACAAAATTCAATCTCAGACCAATGCCCACTGGAAAATACAAAACAATCCTAATTGCATACATGCTTGTGCTTCAGTCAGTGAGACAGGTTTGAGAATGAGAGTAACTTTGATAAATTGGGTTTGAATGAGGCGGCATGTGCGTGTCACGTGGACTGGATGTTATAATTTTTTGGCAATGGGCTATATGGCACTGTGATTAAAGTTCAATTCATGTACTAAATAGTCTAAATTGATGAAAATAGAGGATGAGGAGATCTAATTTCAAATGACGAATACAAAGTTTAGAGGGTTCTAGTACATTTTATATATGACAGAAATTTCTTACGCACATCTTTACACACGCGAAAAAATAACTGAAATTGTGACTTATTTGTAAAGGTGTGTGCATTAATATGTATGTAATAAACACAAATTTTTAACTAACTAACATGTTGGTTGATCTAGTGGTAAGGGCTTGGGCCAACATGACTTAGAGTATGAATTTGAGTTCCTCTACTGGCAATGTATTACAACTCTTTATACCTCATTTGTAAAATGTTCACCTAGCTCATTAGTGACTGTGGTGTAGAGTCTTAACCCAAGAGCGGTTAGAGTGCTACTATAGTCACACTCAAGTAGAGAAGCCACGCTAATCGCTCCCTCTAACTATTTTTTTTATTTATTAAAAAAAAGAAAACTACTGTTTACACATTATTGGTTTTTGCTCCAAACTTGTTCTACTCAAGAACAATTACTACTGATCCTTTTTGCCTGGTCAAACTATCACTTGTCAAAAGATTTAAAACTAGGGGGTTTAAGTGATAGTCATGGTATATGACATTAAACACTAACAAGAAATTGTACAAGTGGTATCAGCATTAGATACACCAAAGGAAAGCACCACGACATACGGTTTGATGGATCATCCAAGATAAAAAAGGTTCCGACTAATAACATTTCACTCCGGCTAGTCTATGAATATCTACACGCTTGTTTGCTTTCCCGATTAGAATGGGAAAGTTCAAAAGCTTGGAACTGACTTGGGAGCTATATGCAATCATTAACAATTGGTTCAATAGGGAGTTGGTTCTAGAGCCATTCGTTAACTAAAGAACCACAACGCACAACCTCCACGTTCAACTCAAACCTCTTAAAAATTTATGCCCAAATTGGTAGCTAACTTAAGACAATCTCTCCAAGTTCATATTAACATTGGCACAGAGAAGTCTAAAACTTACTAAAATTAATTTTTGGCCCCAAGCAACACAAAAATAGTCCAAAACGTCCTCTCACATCTCTGCAGTTTTGGTCATCCGCAAAGAACTTTGCACTTCCATAATCAAAACTTTCAATTTTGAATTAGTTTACCAAGGTATCAGATTTGGCAAAACTAACTTTCAATGTACTTGGAAGTAGACAGCACAAAGTATCAGCAAAATTAAGAGTGTAAGACCCGTCTAGATGGAGTAATAATTACATAGTCCCAGAGCACTATGTAAGAATTTTCCATCTAGATGAGTGTTTGAATTAATCCCCTATCCTCTGGAAAACCACGCATTCAAGTTTGAAGTTGGAGGGCCTCACAAAAAAAAAAAAACAACAACAGCAACAACGGCAACAACAACAACAAAAAACAAACATACAAAAAAAATTATGCATTGGCCAGAAAAACAGAAATTTTCTCTCAAAACATTATGGCAGGGGCAGAACACCACCCCCCCCCCCCCCCCCCCCCCACAAAAAAAAAACAGCCATGTTTGAATGGAATCTGATTTATACGTGATGTGAGCATCACTGGTCAATTAGTGTGCACCATCATCTTAGGGAGTCTGAGAGACTTGGTAATAGGACTTGATGCCAATTAGTGTGCATTACCAGAAAACAATCCCCTTCGGAGCAATCACAAAGAGTTCCTTCAACATCAAAGCCATGGTTGCACCAACACCACAACAAAGTGATCAGTATGGCTGCTATCAATCTCATTCTTGCCTAATTGGTCAACAGATATCTCTGCTGTGTCTTACTTTACGTGTGATGGACCTGCCCATTCGAAGGCGCCTAGTGGTGAGTGCTTCTAATAATGCCACTAAAGCATCTTCTACTGCTTCAGCTCGTTTATCCAATCCATTGGATGTAAACTCGGGGAGAAGTTGCAGCTCAGAGAGGAGGCCAATGGCTGCTGCGGCTGTACAAGTACGATCCCAAGATGGTTGGGGCCTGCCCTCAAAAGAATATAATTTATTACCATTTACCAAGCAAGTTTAATGAGTAAGGAGCTTAACATAGATGGAAAAGTGACGAATGAACAAAGAAACAGAGAATGGAAGAATTTTAAAGTCCCATTTCACTTCTCACCGAAGCTTATGCATAGCAGATGCTCCAGTAGCCAGAGAAATACAAGGAAGGTCTTCTGCTCCCCAAATTGACTTTGCTTGTTCCTGCACATAGAAACAGTATGTTAATAAACTTCTCGACACTTGCTCATCATAATGAATAAATAAATGAACTTTCAATAGCAGAAATCAAATATTTGTCTACAATTTTTCTGTTTAGTTGAGTCGTCAGCTTCAAATTGCTCTTTGGGGGTTGTCCACATAAGTAAAAGAAGGTTGGACAGTTCTTCAAAGTATTTTTTTATTATTATTATTTATAAATGACAGTTCTTCAAAGTATTAGTCTTTACATCCCTATAATATTTGTCCATTGCCTCCAAAGGTAAGAATAATTTTTTACACTTCCACATAACCTTTGTCAATTGTATTTTATTACAAGAAATATGATTAATTTTTCTCTTTTCAAGGCAGAAGTAAAAAATGTAATATTGAAAAGTAAATATTGATGTAGGTCAGTAGGTGAAAGCGTGAAACTCATTTTTTACTGGTTTGCCAAAAACTTGTGCATTTCAAGTGGGACAATAGGGAGGAAGTATTAAATAAATGCTTAGTCAACACTTTATCCATGTTAACTATATACAATTTTAATTATAAAAAAAAAAAAAAAAAAAAAAAAAAAAAAAAAAAAAAAAAAAAAAAAAACTATAAACAATTCTAGAGAACTGATCTGTGGCTCAAAAAAAAAAAATCATGTCTTGATCTCATAGGAATAGCTGCATACCATATATACATATATATATATATATATATATATATCTGTCTGCACAGGCAAAAGACATAGTAGCATAAATTAAATTCCACAGCATCATCCAGATCTAGGGACAATGTCCCTATAACAACAAGGAGGCCAATTTTCAAAAACTATACACAAAACTGAGATTCCTGATTTTTAGTCTCTCTGTTCCCCAGAGGCAGATATCCTAACCATAGTTCTGATATGCTTTTCATCATAATCACGAAGACTAAAACATAAGTATAAGAGACACCTTTAGGGACTGACTAATAAGTAGTTGCATCTTGCATCATCTATGGCCAAACATATGTGGCATAACTCACTCAAGAAAATAATTGTATGCTATTTGTTAACGAAAAGTGTAAACCCAACTATTCATAACATACATGTTAAACAAAATCATAGGAACAAAATATTGCTTTAGAGGGTCACCTTAAGACGGCTGAACATTGCATTTGAATTGCTCCAGGTACCATCAATTAGAATGAAATTCAGAGTTTTATCTCCATTTGTCTGTGCAGTAGAACCAACATGAAAATTACCACCTTGTTCAACTGGAAGACGAAATAATAAATTTCAAATTAAGACACCCAAAACTACATCAAGAAAAAGGTGGCAATCAAAAACAAGTTGAATTATGTTGTTATGCAAAGAGAATGGCATCTTTCTATTATTTTTCCATTTACAATGGATTAAGGATTGGCTGAGGTTTTCCAAGATTAGTGCACCCCTTTTTTCGTTTTGCGACAAGTAGTTTTACTAAAAGAATGCCAAGGGGCAATGGCCATGCACACTACAGTACTACACTAGTAAATGACAGAACTGCTGTTTGTTTTTCTTCACAAAATTATTCACTTTCTATCACTCTGTTGTTGTCACAATGGATTGATGATATCATATGGATTCTCCCACTTGTGTTCCTGCAATTTTTCTGTTGAGCATGATAATGCTTTCTGAGCTTAGAATATGTCTGCTATCATACAATTTATTTTCACATTCATCCAAAATAATGCCTTTTTCTTCCACTTCAAAGTGGTCAGTTAATTAAAATGAAAAAAACAAAAAAAAAAAAAACAAAAAAAGAAGATCTAATTGTCCTGTTTGGTTTCAGTTTAATTGGTTTGTCACGTATTTAGAAAATGGATGGCCTAAGACTGCAGCAATAAAGGCAGATGGTATAGATTGAAGGATCGGCAAGGTCATGGGAAAGCCAAAATGAACATGGGTGTATCCTGAGAAGTGTCATGATAGACAATGACTTAAACAAAAGAAATTAATTCAGACAAAACATATCAGCAGACAGGAAGCAAGCAAGCAACTCAATATTATTGCCATACAAATTTTTTGAATTAAACATTATAAGTTTTTTTTATAAGTATTTTATTATTATTAAACATTATAAGTTAACACAGCTTAAAAGAACATGATAAATAAAACAATCAGTAATAACTGATCATCCTAATTTTTCACGCTGTGCATTCATATGGTGACTTGGTGAGACATGATCAACAAATTTATTAGTTTCTGCACTTTCGTTTCAGTTCTAATGACTATTAATTCATGATAATCCCAAATATAATTCAAGATTTGCAACAGTTATATGTAAAAGCCACAAAAATTAATCTAGCAAAGTCCATTGTGTTAAAAGTAAAGAGTACCATCAATTGTGTGCATTTCTGATCTGCTGAAGATTCTTTACCAAAGGCATCCTGAACAGATTTTGATGTAGCATTCTTGTTGGGATAAAGGCACCAAACATTATTTTTTCCTGAAAATTAATATAATATGGTCAGAAGAAGTGATACCACAGGATTAAAATGCAATACTATTACGGAGTGAAATCAAAATGCTCAGAATGAGGTCAATGAACTTTAATATGTTAGCTTAGCTAAATGCCCATCCTTAAGATTCAACATGCAGTTTATTACAAACCATAATCAATGAAACAATAACATTCAAACAAGCAAAGAAAATCACATCAATGACTCCATTTGCAATTTAAAAACCATTGTATCAGTAGCTGCAAGAACAAAAGAATAATAAACTTTTGTGAGAAACAATGGTTTTGACCCCAATTATGGCTAATTACCAATTTAAAACAATTTCACAATTAAGTCCAGTTACTTAATTAGCCAATTGGTTGATTGCATGGATAAAACAACAAAACAGCAAATCCCAATAACTCATGCACACAAACACATCGAAGTGTTTACGGAGAGAAGAAAAACCCACAATAGGCAAAAAACTCTCCGGGGGCCTATAGCACCAAATCAATCCACTAATAAGGATAGTTGCGACACATTACACTTACAAAAACTCCAAGTTCTAAGTAAGAGTAGATGTATCTGAGCTCCCAGCTCCTCCTAGCAACCAATTGTACCAATCCTTTCTCCTTACTAGCTTCCGATTCCTCAAGTTGGGACACCAACCACAAGTCCAAGCACTTGAACACTTCAAGGCCACTTGAAGATTTGTAGGGATTGCTCCTGTGATTCCTAGCACCAAGCTTCAATCAAAGATCACTCAAGGTATCTATCATAGATGGCTTCAGTCTCCTCTCAATGGATATGGCAATTGGAGAGGGTAAAGGTGTGAGGCTACCATGGGTTTTTTGCTCTAAGGAAATGGGTAGCTCTCTCAATCTTCATCTGAAAATTAGGGTTTAATATGAGACACATATGAGATATTAGAGAGGGGTAATTGAATGGGTACAGCGGGAAGGAAAGTAACTGAATTCTCTCAAGTTCTGAAACTCACTCAAAGGAAAGTCAGACGAGTCTCAAGTGAAACACTTTGCCCAACGATATTTTAAAAACTTCCATTTCGCTTGAAATCTGCTTGATATGCCATTTTCGCTTGAGCGAAATCTTGATGCAGCAACTCCACTTCCAGCAATTGAACCTCTCATCTCAAACACAATTCAGGCTAAAAATGTACCAATACATGAAATCATTTGTAGAACAATACAATGAAATTTGGCATGAAATATGCCAACACTAGAAATCCAAACATTCTGTATGAATAGTTGAACGTGTTTCAAGTAGGAAACTCAATAATGAAGTGTTGGACGTAGGAGGACTTAAATAAAAATAAAATTTCACCACACTGAAATTAGAACTTACTTTGAATTGATACTAAAAGCACAATAAACAACTTCCATATACAAAAGTTACACATTTTAACAGTACCATACTGCCATCAACTAATGTAAAATTTCATAATCACAATAAAGCAAGAAGACTGCAAGTGACCTGCATGTTTGAAAGTGTTCCACATGATTTCTTCCTGTTCAGTAATGCCAAAGAGGCACAAAGTTGCAGCTTCAACACCAAATACTTGCCATAACAACTTTCCAGTGTTGTTCTGGCGAAGGAAATCCTACAATTTTTTGACTGTCCAGTCAAATGAACTTTGAAAGATATTATTGCATCAGGAAAACTGATACACAAAATGAGCAGAAATAGCAAAACCTTTGGATGCATATACAACCAGAACCGCATTCCATGCCATAGACTGCAGGGGCATGACTCTAGAAACACATACAGTCTTCAAAGGAAGCCAGCACTGCATAATTATGAAAATATGAAACAATTTTGAAACTATGAAAATGCATTTTATCCTCTTCTGATCTGCATCAAACACATCTTGGCCCTCAAAAATACCAAGCTACCAACGAAATTATTAAAGAAAATGGAAAGTCACACCCAGCAAAATATTGAAATGATTCTATACAGCAAACAAATACCTTCTGACAAAGGTAACCCCTACTCCCAAGCAAGCGACATGCTATTTGTCGAGCTGAAAAAAATTGAAGCTTTTTTTCAGAATCTCCTAAAGCCTGATATGTTGCTCGGTGCTTTTTATCCTCTTGAACCTTAAAATAGCCCTGGAATTTAAATAGAAGATTACAATTATGGTTTCTACAAATCGGAGAAAATCCAATAGAACTAGCAATTAAACAGTGATTACTGAACCACCAGTGACCATGGTTAATACACAGAAACTTCCTTTTTTCCCCCGTAAGACAACTCTTTCTTTAACAAAATTATAGTCAGCGTCATGTGTGTATAACTATGAGGAATTTGAACTCCCTTTGCATTGATCTAACACCCCTTATGGCAGGTTCCAGATACAGGTGTTTGGGAGTAGAGGACCATTGTACATTGTGAAAGACAAACCATAAATGAATACTATTGTCTAAACTCTTCGTCATACATATATGGAGTTTGTGGTTAATTAATAAGTAAATAAATATATGAACCCAACAGATTTATTCTTCTCTTTTCCCCGTTTTTTTTCAACAAACAAAAGTGATGCTCAGAGTTCTCCAACACCCAGCTCGAATTCGTGAGTACTTCTTTCCTTAGCTTTCCCAGAAACCAAACAAAGAATTAAATTTAATTTATAAAAATAAAAATAAAAAATAAAAACAAAACCAAACAACGTTGAAGAAGGACCTGGAGCTTGCCACCGCTACCACCAAAGGTCATGTGGGCGTCAATAGCTATCTCCAAAGCCTTCATTTGGTCAACGATATCGGCGACCATAGTCGGCAAAGGAGAGTTGGTGCCCCAGGCCTGCCACTCCTGCAATGTAACAGACCCATTGGCAGGTTCTCTAGGAGGAGAGCGAGAGGCTGAGCTTGACATGGGTCGGAGGAGGAAGAGGGTTATTCTGGGTTTAGAGTGTATAATGTGGAAGTGGGTCTTTATTTTGAATGCGAGAGACGAAGAAAGAGAGTGTTTGAATGCGAATGTGAAGGCCCTAGCGCTAGTCGTACTAGTTGTGGAGGCGATGATGATGAGCATGGTGTCCGTCACTTTAGCATCTTTGCCTGTTTCACTGCGTTTTTATTTTGTGTACAAACTACAAGGGAATCGTTGTTGTTTGCCTTTTCCAAAAGAGACAGCATTTTGTTCGTTTCTAAAAGTAATTGTAGCAGCGAGAATTGAGCTTCTTAAAGCGCACTGCATCGCCTTAAAAGAAAGGAATTTAGTACTAACACATTGACAAAATTTGTCACAAAAAGTGCTTGAGAGTCTAGGGCTGTCCACGGAGTTCACGGGTTGTGAGTGGCACGTGGCAGGGCGGAACTAGGAATTTTTTATTTTGGGGGCTGAGTATTGAGTCACAATTCAAGAAAAACTTAAAGTAGATAAATGTCATTGTGCATTAGTTTAAGGACAAAATTTAGTTATAAAATTAGTTGTAGCCTAAGGCAACAATCTTAACTATTGAATTGCATGTTTTTTACACTCTTAATACACATATCAAATTTGATGTCAATCAGATATTATTTACTATATGATCTATAAGTTTATATTTTGTGTATAGTTCTAAACTACAAAAACTTGCTATTTAAAAAAATTTATTGACGACATAGCTATTGATCTTTAATTTTCTAAAAATTTTGTAAGAATTGAGGATATAAGAAAAAGATGTAATTTAACGATGAATTTGTCAACATTCACATTCAATAAAAAGATATTGAGTAAGATTTAACTTAAGGTTACAACCAATTTTGTAGCTAAACTTTGTCCTTAGTTTAATCAATATAATTTTTATTAGCAATTAACAAAACTAAATGACCAATTGAATATCTTAAGGTCATTTCCCCCTAAGTTTCTCTTATTCCTTTAATAACCATGAGTTCTTAACATTCAAGAAATTAATAACAACACTTGACTACATCTATGAGAAGACATACAATAAATAGAAATTAATTATAACAAAATCAGTATAAACCAATATGAAACTATATATAAAAAGCCAAGATGACTATCACATCAGGTTATTGGGGTAGAATAAAAGTCAAAATGAAATTCTGAACAAAGCATATCAATCGGTTTAATAAATTAAAGGAAAATAAAATCATAAACTATAGGATAAATAAATACATAGAATGAAAAAAAGAAAAAGAAAAAAAGAAGGTGAATAAGAATTTAGTACCTCTAAATATTTTAAGTCATTTTTGCTACTCCTCTTAAGGAAAATAGATGATCTAAATACTAAATGAGAATGAGATGTGAGCATATAGCACACTAGTGGAACTTGAGCAGCTGGTGGTAGAAGAGTAGTTTGAAAGGGTGGGAATTTTGAGCAACATATCACATATGGAAGCTTGGAAATCGAAAAATTAAAACTTCTATATCAAGGTAATTGGCTAACATGTCAGGGTTTCCAATAGTAAAGGCGAAAGACTAATATTGTAATAGTAAATTAGTGGAAAATATTAAAAATGAAAAGTAAGTTTTAATGGAAGAAAAATGTGGACAACTCAAGTCAAGTTGGGGGGGGGGGGGGGGGGGGGAATTGTTTTTTTCTTTGGGGGTAGCTCCTAAAATAATTGCTCCCCCCCCCCCCCCCCCCCCCCCCCCACCCCCCCACATATAAATAGACATGGCAACAGGTAGGGTTTAGGGCGGGTTTTTTGATGCCCAAACCCGACCCATGGGTCCTCCCCCATTACCTAAACTCGACCCGTTTGATAAATGGGTTTTTTTAACCCCCAAACCCACCCCGTTGGGCCCCCGCGATCCCCATCCAACCACTTCTAGGCCTAATCTAAAGCCATGGCCCAATCCGACCCAATCTTAAATAAAAAATAAAAATCAATTTTACAACTAGAAATCACAACCACAAAATAGAAACACAATTCACAAACCCAAACATAAACATAAACAGAAACACAAATCAGCTTGTTTTTTGGCTCTTCTTTGTTAATACAGATTTTTCACTCATTAAAAAAAAAAAAAGCACAAATCACAAACAGAAACACAATCCCGTCCTCCGATCATTTCATCTCTCTCCGATCTAACAATCCCGTGCTCCTCCGTGACAAATAGCAACCACTATGTGATGAGAGTGAGGGTAAGGGTGGATCGGTGAGTGAATGAGAGTGAAGGTGACTGGGTGAGGGGTGGCGAGGCTGAGTGAGGCCATGGGGCTGAACGAGGCCGTGGGGCCGTGAGGCTGAGTGAGGGGAGCGTTTGAGGGCGAGAAAGGGTGGCCGGCGGTGAGAGCTTAAGAGAGAGAGAGAGAGAGAGAGAGTGTGTGTGTGTGTGTGTGTGGCTGAGAGGTGAGGGTTAGGTTTAGAAAATGAAATCTGAAATGAAATAGAGTATTTATACTAGGGTTTTAAATTTTTTTTTAATATTATATATGTATATGGGTCGGGTTCGGGTTCAGGCTGGGTATGCATAAAACCTGGACTCGACCTAAACTTGCTTCGGGTTTGATTTTTAAAATCCAAACCCGACCTTATTGTTTAGCGAGTTGAGTAAAACCCGACCCATTAGGGTTAGATCGGGTTAGGTACCTGAGGGTCGGGTTATATTTGCCATCCCTACATATAAACGTAGTTCCGCCCTGGGTTGTGGTAAAAGTTGTGTCATTTTATGTATCTTTAACATTACTCATTTTTACACACTACTTTATTTTGTGATATCAAGTACTAAGTAATTATTTTCCCAAAAAAATAATAATTATAATAATATTGTTTTTTTTTAAAATAAATAATAATAATCTTCAATAGTTAGGGTGGGGATTCTATATTTCCTGTTAGTGTCCTTTTCTTAATTTTTTTTTTTTTTTTTGGAGAATTGAGTCCTTTTGTTAATTGTAAAATATTTTGTCCTCGCACATTGGGTTGTTTCAATCATATTGGATGGCTTTTTATGTTACATTTGTTTCAGCATAAAATTTTTGAAAATCAATTTATTTTATATTGTTTGGTAACATAGTTGAAATTAAATTCAATTGGTTTGTGATGAATACACTTTAAAACACACAAAATTTTCATAAACACAAAATTCATCATACCTACAGTATAATCCCACAAAATCCACAATACTAACAAATCCCCAACACCAAAAATTCAGTGTGATTTACAAAACGTAATTAAAATCCACTATTTAAAAAATAATAATAAAAATAAAATGAGAGACAAAAATGGGTTCTAATGGGTCACCAAATCAAAAAATGGTCATTGGAGGGTCATGGTTTTGTCAACCATGTCACGGTGGCCATGGGTTTGTCATCATCGCCAATCCCAATCTGTGAGAGAGAGACTCTTAGGTCCCGATCTTGTCCTCAGTGGGTTGTGATAGATTGCAATGTACCACAATGAGTTAATGAGGTCGTAGTGGTGAGGAGTTTGTTGTGAGGCATAAATTGTTTTATACCCCTGAAGATATCATTTATCAATCAATCTAAAAATATTTTTTAAGTTAACCACTTCAAATCAAACACCCAAAAATGGAGAGAATATCTTCCAAAAAAATATTTTCAATTGAAACAAACTCAACCTTAGAGATGATACGTGTATTTTCCTAAATTTGTAGCACCCTGATTTGTTCCGTCACTGAAATTGCATTATCATGGTTATTATGTAATTAGTTCTCTGTTTTTGTGATGTCCTTATTGACGAAAATTGTTAAATTATGTTTAACAAAAATCGTCAAATTATGTTTAACAAAAATTGTCAAATTAGTAAAATTCATCAAACATAATTTCACACATAGGCCTTTTGGTGTATGGGGTTTATTGATGTGAGTAGTTCCTATTTAAGATAATGTATCTCTTAATTACATTCTCTTATTTCAAGGGAAAACCTTTTGATTCCAACCACGTTGCCTTTGTCTATAAGTTTATTTATTTTCATGTTTGAGGGGATGTGTGTTTTTATTTATTTGTGGCTGCACCTCATAATGTATTTAGGTTGCCTACATACCCTTGGCAGGGATCAAGCCAATTTGTAGTTTTAATATTGAGGTTTTAGATTTAAAATCCTCAAATATGATTTTGTCCATTTTAAATGAGGGATATTTAAGTCAAATACTTGGTATTTAATTAAGCACTGACTTAATTTTGTTTTTGGATGAGATAATTTATTTTAATCTCAACATAAGTCAAGAACCCATGTTTTTATAGAAATTAATCATTTTTCTGAGAAATTAATCTCAAGATTAATACCTATGAGTTTATTATGTGAGTATCGTCAAACTATTAAGATGCTTGGAATGTAGCAAATACCCCTTACCTAGCATGATATAAAGCACGGAGCCCTGCTTTATATCATGCTAGGTAAGCCTGCTTTATATCATGCTATGTAAGGGGTATTTGCTACATTCCAAGCATCTTAATAGTTTAATGATGCTCACATAGTATAAAATTAAGTGATCAAAACAGAAAAAGGATTCTTTGGTAACTGATAATTGTTTATGCCCATTTCGGACAAAAGGGCCAATAGTAGAAAAGCCCAACAATAAGGGAGATGAGAGGAAGACAAGGGGCAAAATGGTAAAGAAATGAGTAACAAGCCCAGTGGGTTGGCGTGGTAAGATTGATAGCCAGTAGGCTCATGAAAGTAACAAGAGGTAAAAAAGAGGTAAGTGGGCTGAGGAAGCCCAAGAATAAAATGGTAAATCCATAGGGACAATAAGAGGTAAAAGAAGAAGTAAATGAGCACAGGAAGCCCGAGAAATAAAGTAGTAAATTTAATTGGGCTGACAAGGCAGGAGTAGTGGCCAACAAGCCCATAAGAGTGATAAGAGGTAAAGATATAGTAAATGGGCCGAGGAAGCCCAAAGAATAAAGCAATAAACTCATGAGAGCAATGAAAGGTAAAGAAGAAGTAAATGGGCCAAGGAAACCCAAGGAATAAAGTGGTAAACTCAATGGGCTAACATGGCAGGAATGATGGCCAACAAGCCCATAAGAGTGATAAGAGGTAAAAATGTAGTAAATAGGCTGAGGAATCTCGAAGGAAAGAATTAATAAGTCAATGGGCTGACATGGCAGGAACACTAGCCAACAAGCCCACGGGGGTAATAAGAAGTAAAAGCAAGACAAGGCCATAGCAAACACAATGAAACAGTATGGCAAGATTAATGACGAAAAGGCCCACGGCCATGAAGAAGAGAGACAAAAACATAGGTCTAGCAGGCTATGGAGACAAAGGCTTTCGCCTGGACAATACCCAGCCCAAGAAGGGATAGAAGGAAGGAAACATAAGCCCAAAAGCCCATGCATCCTTCACACCACAAAGGATAAGCACAAATCAGTACGCGCAGCAGAACCAGACAACGCAAGAGCAGCAGAAATGGTGTGAAGGCCAAAAGGAGACAAACACAGACGGAGTGGAATTTGCACAAAGGACCAAGGCACCACCTACTTGTACCCAGCCAATACATGGGAGGTGGGCCATGGGTCAAGGTATTCAGAGGGTGTAGTTTGGCAACTGGGAGAAAAGGGGGTCTATTCTGGGGTTCCCGCCTAAGCTTCTTTGGGGGAATGTCCTACTAGGATGACATTTCACCCAAAAGAGGTAAGTGTGGGCTATGACCTCTTGATGCATGCCATAAAGGTAGGTGGTGAGCTAGCTTAATTTTTATCCATTGGGGTAAAACAGAAACAGAGAGAGATAAGAAACAAGACAAGTAATTTTGTCTGAAAATGGAGAGTGGTACAACCAACACACTCTGGGCAGAGGTAATGACTGGACAACTAGCAAGGTAGTGGGTTATCTTGGAGAGATGCCGACAAGAAGCCAAAAATGGTTGAAGGACAAAATGGGTAAATTCAATAATGGAATATGGTATAAAATGGAGTAGCCATGAACAGTAAAAGCAGGAAAAGAAAAAGAAGAAGCAAGAGGTAAGAAAGAATAGGGAGGAGAAAACATGAAGAGAGAAAGAAAAGATAGAAAGACTAAGTAAAAGAAAACCGGAGAGAAAATAAGGCAGTAGGAATAGAGGCATGCATCAATAGACCGCATTTTCTCTCCCTCTTGACATACCCACTCTCTGAAGGTTGTAAATTGAAGCTCAAACCACTTAGACCCTTTCTCTAGAGTGAGTAACTTCTATGGCAGGAGCCTCTGTTAAGATTACTCGCCTTGGAGATTGGTTCCCTTTTTGGGTTCGTCTCTGCTGAATGGCTTAGCCCATAATCCAACAGATGAGTTATTTTGGTAATTATACTTATCAGGATGATTTCCTTACTGCTTGACTAGAAGCTACTAAGTTATTTTTCTTTTTCTGCTATAGTGTTATTTCTGCTTGCTGTGTTATTTTGCTATAACTCTGTTAACTTTTTTCATGGTGTTAGCTTTATTTAGCACGTTTTATTATCATAGTTATCCTACTGTAGTGTATTCCCGCTGTAATACTTGTAACAGTCACTCCCGTTATGACCACACCTTATGTCTAGCCCACAACACTCATGTCAGGACACGTCTACATTGGGAAAGCTTGACTTGTGCACAAGCTGGCTTGAAGTGCAGTCCTAGCAAGGCTAGTCCCAACTCTCCTAACTCAGATTAACAAGCTATAGTTTAGCAGAAGGGGTTGAGGCCTAACAATATGAAAAAGGCCCCCACAATAATCTCAGAAAATTAAGTCAAGAACCCATGTTACCTCAGATTAACGGGCTATAGTTTAGCAGAAGGGGTTGAGGCCTAACAATATGAAAAATGCCCCCACAATAATCTCAGAAAATTAAGTCAAGAACCCATGTTTTTATAGAAATTGAACCAAATTTATGAGAATCTGAGATTAATTTCTATAAAAAGAACTCCTTGCTTTATATCATGCTAGGTAAGGGGTATTTGCTACATTCCAAGCATCTTAATAGTCAAGAACCCATCTCAAATTCTCAGACCACTCGTCAAAATAAGAAATTTAAGCATGCTTTATATCGTGCTAGGTAAGGGGTATTTGCTACATTCTAAGCATCTTAATAGTTTGACAATACTCACATAATGAACTCATAGGTATATAAAATAAACTTAGTGAAACGGTCTACTATCTACACACCTAGCACAACCACAATTAGATTTTAGACACTTTTACTTCCTAAATATAGATACCATTTAGAGGCATATAGCTGATTCCAATCCACTAATTACTATGATATTCATTGTTTGTGGTTTATTAATAACTTGAAAACTCCTTTTTCTCTCTTTAGTTAGGACTTGAAACTCATTCAAAAGTTATCATAAGAGATATAACTGGATGGCGTGAAGAGATTAAGGGTCTGTTTGGATACTGTTTATTTTGCTGAAAATTGAAAATTGAAAACACTGGTGCAAAATAATTTTTAAATGTGTGAATTGTACTGTGAAACCTAGTTTTAAAGTTTTTTTTTTTAATAAAGTACTTGTGGGTTCTGTGAATAGTGCACGAGGCCCACTGGAAAAGCATAATCCCATGTGAAACGCTCTTCTCAAAAAAAAAAAAAAAAAAAAAAGCCAAAACGCAGACGCTGATAAATATCAGCTGTATCCAAATGGGTACTAAGTAGACAAACCTCTTTAATTTCTAGAAGAGGAGTTTATACTTGATCACTCACAGATGCACATGCGCCAGTGACCACAACAGAGTTTGCATGGCATTCAAAAGAATCATCAGTTAACTCATCACCATAAATGTGGTTATGATATAATTTTATTTCCGTTTTTGCTGAAAGAAATTATTTTTCACCACTGTTCTAAAAACAGTCTCATGCAAGAGCTTAGACACGACTTCATCGGATGAGTCGGGTATAGAGTCCTTTATGAAAGATCAGGAAATAAGTTCTTGGTTTGGATACTTGTCTATTCTGAAAAATAATCGATAAAACTTACAAATTTTATTGCACTAACATAATGGAATGATAAACTACAATTCCTCATTAAAGCATAAATTCTCTAATGAGGCATATCCACTTTCTTAAATCATAAATATGAATTACACAAGAACCATAAAAGCAAATAGAAGCAAATAATGGTCATAATGCATTATTTTCATGGAGAAGTATATAGAAGCTAGTGAAGTGCTGCAACGAGGAACAACATATAGAATAAGGAATGGGAGAACAATACAGATGTGGGGCAATAAACTTCGACACTGAGATTGAGAACATACAAAGTATCTTCACCAAGGTTGCATTTGGACTTCAAAATCTAAGATCAAGTGATCTAGAGAACTTCTGCTACTATAATTTGGTTAATATGAATTTAATAACAGAAGATTTGAACTTTAGGCATGTTACTCCAACAAAAACATTAGTGACAGCCTCCATAATAAAGCTCAATCATCCATAAATTTCATCAAAAGAAGAGGCAATTTAACATATCATTCAAGTCATTTCAACTAGAAATTGAAACCCAAATCCTGCATTTATAAGTACTTACGTCCAAATCAACCAACAGTGATTTAACTAAATCATAATAACAATTAGAAAGATGTTGTACAAATCAACATCAATAAATCTGAACTAATACTTATTCTGTTGGTTATGTCCTAACCAGGCATGGCCCCATGCAAACCAGTATTTAGAAAAGTTTGATTTTGCCCCTGCTGCATGCCAACTTTGCCCGGATATGTAGGTGCACGTAGCAGGCTTCTTTTAACATCCGACAAATTCAAACCCGCATTATTAGCCATAGATATAAAAACTGGGTCATTAAGCGGGTGGCACCCTGTCACTCTCATAAGTTGCAGCTCAATCTTATAGACCTAAAAAAATCCATATGATATATAAACAACATATTCTATATGAATGCAAAAACCACAAAGAAAAGAAAGAAAGAAAGAAACAAAGTGAAAGTAATTTTATGCCTTGGCACTTCCATGATTTGTTTCTCAAACTTACCAGTAAAGGTATTGTCACATAATCAATTATTGCAATTCTATTCTCAAAATGAGCTTTGTCACACTTTTCTTTAAGCTCTTGGAGAACCTGTGATGATTCTAAGGCTGCATTCTTAAGAACTTCAACCTATGTAAAACCATGAAAACTTAAATTATCATTCACATAAGGATATTATTTGTGAGAGTATTTAGCGTTAACAAAAAACATAAAGCATCACCTCTTTCTCAAGGTTTTTCATCAAGTCTTGTTTTCTTTTTCTAGACCGTTTAGCTGATTCTATATTTGCTTGCTTCCTAATATGGGGAAAAAAAATCAAATTGGGATACAGTCCATTTTAAATATTAAAAAACAAATTGAAAAGCATTGAACAATATTTGAAAAAACAAAAAATTTCTTGTTATCAACCTTCTTTGACGCTTTGCCTCATCAAAATTGTCAATGATCTTTGCCGTAAATTGAAAAACTGTACACAGTCAAGAGAGCAAATTCAGCAAGTGATGCAGAGACAAGTGAATTGCAGACACCCACAACCACAACACAAATTTCTGTTGTAACTACTCAATAATCAAACAGCTATTTAACACATCATGCTAAATCGGAAAAAATATTAAAAAAAAAAAAAGATAAGATAAAAAAGCCTCTATTCTCAATGCAAATAAACATATAATAGGATTGTTTTATTAATTTCATAAATCAGAAATATTTATTTATTAGAAGAAACAAGACTAGTTCCAAGTTACAATAAAACAGAGACCTAAACAACACAAAACAAAGAGCAATAAAACTCTCAAGCTAATACACAACTGACCAATCTACAAAGCAAAAAAAAAAAAAAAAAAAAAAGTGCATCGTTGAAATTCTTTAAGCAGTTAAAGCAGTACATACAAATAAAATAAACTCTTAAAAGGAAGAAAAAAATTATGATAAGAAGTAAAATACCATTAGTATTAGGAATTGGAGGGTGCGATTGAGTATTGTTGACTGCATTGAGTGCAGCAGCGCAAGCGCGCTCACTATCAGAATGAACAGCAGCATTATTCAATGGCAGAGGAAAGAAGTCGAAGTAGTTTGTCATGTTAGTAGTAGTTGCGTTTTGCTGCTGGGAGACCATCAACAAACCAAAGAAAGAAATAAACATTGAACTAGTTAACTTTTCTTTTTTACGAGGAATAGGAATAGGAATAGGCCAATTTATATAGGTAGGAGAGGGCGGGGGATGTCCAAATACTCTTCGCAAAAGGAAAGACCAATCACCGCCTTGCCTTACGTGTCATACAAAAGAATATTTTATCTCAAATTAAATTTTATATTGGTTTTTTATTTATTTAAAAATATTATTATTAAGCCAAGTTTACCTACATTAAATTAAATTAGACAAATAAAATTTAAAAAGAACTTAATTTGTAAGATAATATAATTGCGTAATACCCAACACAATAATACATCTATCCGATTCCTCTTCCAATTCGTAATAAGTAACACATGCACAAATTAATTCCTTTTCTCCAAATAAATAAACCCAAATCCGTCTTCCTCAACAAATCCCTAAACCCTAATACCCAGTATAAAAGCAAAAAAATAAAAAACCCAAAGTTGTCTTACGGTAACTACATCAGTACGTTTGTTTCTGCACGCCAGAATTCAGACTTATTCTCTTTCTCTCACTCCCTCTTTGTCTGCTCTATAATATTGTACAGTTTTGAGTTACCTGCAGAAAATCTTTGGTAGTTTCCTTTGGTTAAATGAATAGAGCTAAAGTGAATGGGTTTCTCCAAAAAAAAGAGCTAAAGTGAATGGTTGGGACTTGGTAGTCGAGCCAAAAAGTTACTGCTTAGTTCTGAATGAGTGGATGGAATTTTTTTTATTAAAAAAAAAAAAAAAAAACTTGAATGAATGGCTGGTGTATTTGTGGTGTGGATGCCCATTGGATTCAGATCTTCTAGATATTTTAGGGTATTCTAATAGTCAATTTTTTTAAATTTTAACAACTTTTTAATAATTTAATGGTCAAGATTTTGTTATGTCAGCATTCCACTAACAATATTATTAAAATAATAAAATAATGTTGCAAACAAAATAATTAAGATTATTATTAGTGAAATACTGACATGGCAAAATCTAGATTATTAAATTATTAAAAAATGGTTAAGATTTAAGGAAATCTATTTGATAGAATACCCTATGAAATCTAGAGGATCTGAATCCATGACCGTTTGGTAGAGGAGTTTGAGTAGTATTGTTTGTAGTTTTTTGAAATACGTGTTGTGAAAAAATGTGTGTAATGTTGTTTAAAAGCTGAAAATGGATGTTTGAAATGCCCTACCAAACAGGCCATAATATTGATTAGTTTTATGTTTATAAAATATTAAGATGTAATATATAATACTGGTTAACCAATATATATAATATATAATACTGTGAATCCTTTAAATATTTTAATAACATAATAATGTCTATAATATACAATATATAACCTATATTTTTTTTTTCTTAAGAATATAATATAGTTGGATGATAATGGTTTGAGATGTTTGTATTATTTTTTATAATATACAATACCTCCTCTTTTTTTTTTTTTTCTTTTCACCTCTCTCTCTTTCACGGGTTGGACCTCCATACTTCCACCACCACCAAGAACGATAGTTAATCTTGGTTTATCCACGGCTAACTTTGAGTTTGAAAAAGAAATTGGGGTTTGATTTGAGTTTGATTTATGGTTTAAGATTATTGTGAAATTTCTTTGTATTTTTTGGGTCCTGGGTTTGGCTAGTGATTGGTGAGTTTGGCCAGTGGTTGGGTTTTGGTGGTTGAAGATGGGATTTTTTTTAAATAACACTAAAATTCAAACAATTTTGTTAGTTAGCACGTTTTCAAAACTATTTAGCAAACTAATATCTCAAGTGCAAGGAACTCGATTTTGGTACGCTAAATCGAGCATTACAGACTTGAGTACTATAAAACTAGAAGGAAGAAACCCAAACTACACAAAGAAGGAAAACAAACCAGAAGGAAGAAACCTAGACCAAACGAAGAAGAAACACAAAGAAGGCAAACAGACCGGAGAGATCAAACGAAGAAGGAACAAACATGAAGAAACCCAGATCAAACGAGGAAGGAAGAAACCCATGAACCCAGATCTCCCTAACCCAAACTGTTTGGCTTAGACTGAACCCAGGCAGCGATGACAAAGGTTCCAAGAGGAGGCGACAGCGGCGACGAAGCTCCAAGTGAAGGTTTTCCTGTAATTCCTTCATTTTCTTCTCTGGGTCTTTAGGTTTGATGATGTTTAGTTGAGTTTGGGTATTTGGTTTGATGATATCTCAGGGAAATCGAGTCTTGAAGACTTGAGTTTCATGGAACTCGAGTTCGTCACACTTGATTTAGCACAACAAAATCAAGTCCCTTGCGCTCGAGATGTTAGTTTGCTAAATTGTTTTGAAAACGTGCTAACTAACGAAATTGTTTGAGATTAAGTGTTATTTTGAAAAAAAAATCCTTGAAGATGGGTTTGGCCGGTGATGGGTTTGGCTTTGGCTGTGATTGATTTGTGATTGGTGGTTCTTGATGGGTTTCGCTTGTAATTGGTGGTGCTTAACGGGTCTAATCTTTGGTGGTTGCTAGTGATTGGTTGTATGAGTGGTTTGGGCTTGGGATTGTATTTGTAGTGGTTTGGTAATGTACTTGGTGGTGATTGGCGGCCTTTTTTTGGAAATATTTAGGAAAAAAACACTGAGTCAAACTTATTTAGTTATGTAGCATGTTTTTTGCAACTTGAGTTTTACTTGGAACTTGAGTTCCAAAAAACATGGTACATAACTAAATAAGTTTGGTTATGAACTATTTAGCAAATTTTTCGTAAAATTATGCTATTTAGCAAATTTTTCTTGTTGTGGTGTTGAAGATTTAAAGGTGACTACGTGCTACTGTGGGATGGAGAAGAGAAAAAAAATTACTTAGAAAAAATAATATTTAATTAAAGTAAAGAAATAAATATTGAGATTGATGTTGTATCTATTTGTTAAAATAACAAAAGAGGAGTTTTTGTAATTAGTTTAGCTAAAATTCTAAAAAGACTGATGTTAATACTCTAAAGAGTCCAAAAATATGCATTAGTTTACTCTTTTTGTTTCAACAACTACAAAATGCATAAAACAAGATGAAAATTGATTTTAAGTTCTTGTCTAACAGTGTATATAGAAAAAGACTTCTATAGATTTTAATTGATGACCAATTTTTTTACCATAAAAGAATCTATGTTACAATTGTATTGAGCCAAATTTAAGTAATGAAATAAAAAAAAAAATTACTTAAAATCTCGTTATACATAATTTGACCCCTCTGGGAAAAAAAAATTTCTCGCTCTACCACTTACTATGTAAGAAAGATTATTTTAATCATGAAACTTGTGGAGTATCCATCAAAGGCAATGCTTTGTGTGAGAGAGAGGGTATTCTACAAGTACGTGTGGGTGATGGAAGATTACTCGGAGTCCACGTGCAGTAGGAGACAAACAATGAGAATCAAAGTACTGAACTTACGGACTATTGTATTAGTTTGGTCACTTTGCATGGTTCTGAATCTTCTGAATCTCTGATGTCTTGTTGATGAAGAGCGAATACAACACTAAGACTGCGTTCGGCAACACGTAAAACATTTTTTGAGTGTAAAATATTTTCAGGTGAAAATATTTTTGGAAAAGGAAAATATTTTCAAGTGTTGCATTATGAAAGTTGTTTTAGAAAATATTTTCAAGTGTTTGGTTGCATTCTAAAAATGCTATTTTTCTACTAGTTTCTCACATTTTCTCAACTATTTTCTCAGCTTCCAAACAAATTTTATAATAGAAAATTTCATTATATAAACTTAAAAGAAACAAAATCAAAACAAAACCATTCGTTAAACTCAAACATTCGGTCAAATTGAGAGAGGGAGGAAGAGAGAGTGATTGAAAATTGAGGGAAAGGGAGAGGTAGATCTAGAAAGAGAGAGATCGGTCATGGGTGGGTCATGGGCGATGAGACCGGTCAAGCGGCGGCAAGCTTTAGGCGGCACCGAGATTGAAACGTCGAGAGTTTGGATCTAGAGGGCGATGGCGGCGCGATCTCGGCGATGCAATCTGGGATGCGATCTCGGTGGTGCTGGGGTACGATCTTGGCGGTGCAATTTCGGTGGTGCTGGGGTGCGACAAGACTGGTGAGGATGTGCTTGGGTTGTCTTCAGGTGGAGTGTCTAAGGTTGTGCTTGAGCTCTCTCTCACTCTCTCTCTCTCTTCGGCTGTGTAGTCTGGAAATTGATTGAAGGTAAAATAATTGTGTAAATGATTTTACAGGTCAGTTGGGGGTATTTTACAATCAAGGGAAAATGAAATTCAGTTTGACCAAATTTGCATGTGACCCAGACACGCATGATGGTGTAAAAGAATTTCCCAATTCTATTCTCCACCGAAACAAACGCACCCTACATACTACAATTTTTTTTTTTTTAGAACTCCAAGTACTAAAATTCCTTTAGAAGATACAATTTGAATGTGTGCAATATGTGGATCAATCCATAAAAAAAAAAATTCCTTTCATTCTGATCTTGAAGTTGTTAATTTGAATAATTAATTGTTAGAAGAAACTTTTTTTTAAACTTCCTGCTCATCCAATGTAACAACAAGAAACCTTAGATTGTAATTCGGTGAGCATGAAATTACATCTTAATGTTACTATTTTAGACTTTTAGTACTAAATATTATTTGTCATTAATCTACACAAATAATACCAAAATAACAATATCTGTAAGATTGCAAACCACTGCCACCATAGTATTGCTTGGTGGTTTCACGTGAAAATTCTGCAAATGTCATCCCATACTTTAACCGTGATGATAGCGGGAGAATTATTTTTCCAATTTCTTGAGTTAGTTTATTATGGTCCTTCTCAGAATGATTTGTTTCCTCATTAGATTCTTCGAAGCACTGACCACATGACATAAATTGTTTCATGGGATAATCTGAGATAGAAAAGGTTTTATTCCATGCAGACTGCAAGAAAACAACAACGGTTTCTCTACTCAAACTTCCTAACTTAGCAGGTCTAGAGACAGAGTGAAGGGTTGAGCCTAACTTTCCTTTCGAGATGATATCAGCTGATTCACCAGGGACGGTGCCACGTTAAGGCCAAGGTGGTCTCAGGACCACCCTGACTTGAAAAAAAAAATTTATATATAATAATTTAAAAATTTTTATTTGTCTACCTTACAAAAAAAAATTTGGAAACACCCTCAATTTTTTTATGCCAATAAAATATTAAAATTTTCTCCATAATTTGTTCTATTTTCAAGCAAAAAGAAAAAGCCCAAAAAAAAAATTTTTTGAACTAAAATCTGAAAAAAAAAAAAAAAAAATTGTAACATAGCAAGCCCACCTTTGGGAAAAAAAGCCCAACATCAATCCTAAACAAAACTAACCCCAAACAAATTTTTAAATAAAAATAATTAAATTTTTATTAACTAAATACCCAAACCAAACAGATTCTTAAAAAAAAAAAAAAAAAAAAAAAGCCTAACCCAAACCCAATGTTGAGGATCATTTTGGAAGCCTAATAGAAGGAAGAAGCCCAGCAATATGGGCAGAAATGTGTTAGTAATTGGATAGAAAAGCCATTAAGCCCAAGCGGCAAAAATAATGGATCATAAGGCTATAAAATAAACAAATGGGTCTTGAAAAAGCAAACGAACCTAAAGGAGCCCAAAAAGAGAGAAGTAGCAAACCCATGGGCAATATGTGATGTAGAAAAGTGAGAATGGGCCACAGCAAGACCGAAGTAATGCAAGTAAAGAAAGTAAGGGGTTGATGGAAAGTCCATGAGCCCCAAGGATGAAGAATAAAGTAATTGGGCCAGGGAAGACCAAAGGAGTTAGTAAAAACCCATGAGAACGCAGAATTAGAAAGGGCCGAGGATGCCCGAGGAAAGTAAATGGGCCAAGGATACCCAAAAGGAAATAAAATTGGACACAGAAGCCCGCAAGCAATGTAATCAAAAAGCCCAATGACCATACTGAGTCATTGAGAGAAGAATAAGCAGCAGGCCCAAGGAAGCCTAGCAGGCTCAGGTCAAATAACATCACAACAGGAATGACAGAATTGTGTAGCAGGAAATGCAAAACTGTAAAAAAGAGCAAAAGAATGGACTGAAACAAGAAAAACCCACAATCAAGCAAAGCCCAGCTCCCAAAGGGAGTAGACCTTAAGGAATGGGAAGTCAGGAAGTAGCTCATGCCATAAGAAGCCAAGGATGGGCAGCAGGATGGGCAGCAGAATGTGCAGAAGAGCCTTCAGACCACGGCAAATGCATGAGCAGCAGGCAAATTTTGGACATACACAGAAGTGAAGCACGCACAAGGCCTAGACATCATCAGCCTGAACCCAGCCAATACAGGAAGTGGTGAGGTCATGGGTCAGAGGTAAGAAGGCATGGTCTGGCGGTGGGGAGAGGAAGAAAACCTATTCTGAGGTTCTTGCTCAGGCTCTTTGGAGGAAATGTCCTGCTGGAATGACATACCACCCAAAAGAAGTAAGGATGAGTTGGAACCACTAAGTGCATGCCATGAGGGATAGGAAGAGAGAGAGCGCCCACACCGTAGCAGGAAAGAGTGCCATGGCAAATAAACAAACAAAATAGTCTTCTTTGTTTGGTGGCACAACTAGCACAGGTAAGTGGTGGTGGCTGGGCGACTGACAAACTAGTGGTAGTCAGCAAGGACACCCAGACTAGACAAAGGTAGTTAAAGACTAAAATAGTAAAATCCGGTCATGGCAGACATTATATAAAGGACCCTTGCCGTGCACAAGTAAGGGGGGACGAACAAAGCAGTAGGAACCTCCACGAGAGAATCACAACATAAAGCAAACTCTGAGAAAAAAAAAAAAAAAAAAAAAAAAGAGAAAGAGGAAAAGGAAGTAGAAATAATGAAAGAAAATAAAGAGTATAGAACGGCAGACATGCACCAATAGGTTGATCCCCTCTCTCCCTCTAAAGCTCATGCTCTCTGTTAAAAGCAAAAGATTCTTCTCGGCACAAGTCATTTAGGCCCGTTCCCTCAAAGCAATTAATTTCTTCCTCGGGAGATTATTCGCATTAAGGAAATGATTCTCTTCTTGACTTCGGCCCTGTAACATAACTTGGCACGGCAGACTGACATTTCCCTTTTCGATTCAATAAACTCATTACTATTTCTTTCCCATTTATTTCTGCTACTTTATGAATAGGGCATTTCTTGTCACTACCCTTTATTCATTTCTGTCTTAATAGCTTTCTTTTGTTATCTTTATTATATCTACCTGCCATAACTTTCGTATAGCAACTTCGCCTGTCATGGGCATGTGACCAAAGTCTTGGTAAACTGGGCATAGTTTGTGCACAAGCCGGACCAAGGTGGGTTACAATTAGACCGGTCTCAACTCCCTAATCTAGAAAACTTGGGCCTAGTACGGCAGGAGGCAGCTCAGCTCAACATTACAAAAAGGCCTACCACACCCAATACACATACGCCGATTGATCAAATGGTAAAGCAAAACTGAAATCCTAACCTAAAGGAAAAAGAACCTCATCAACGACCAAGCACATCGACACTTCCGCCTCAAACTCAGCAATAGCAACAGCAATAGAGCACATCGGGCCATTGGCAACGGTGAGATCGAATCGGAGATAAGAGAAACAGATTGCGTTGGCGATTGTCCTCAAGCAACAGCAACAGACCCCGTCCCACCCCTAGTCCTAGAGCACATCGACATCGGTGACGACAAGATCGGATCAGAGATTGCCTTGGCTTGGCCTCGAGTCCTCGGACTCCTCGACGTACTGCCACGGTGCCGCCCCTCAAGGTATTTCAGTTCTTTACTTCTCTCTCTTTTTCTCTATCTCATCTTACATCTTTGCTGTGCTTTGAGAGTAAAAGCAGAGCTCTCTCTCTGTTTCTCTTTGAATTGAAAAATGAGATTCTCTCTTTGGAATTGAATAGCTTTATCTGCCTTTATTTGACATTTTGACTTTACCAGTTTGTGAGTTTGTCATTTTGTGTATTGTGAATTTTGTGTGTTGTGAATGTTTTATATCTTTAATGTTTTGTTTAATGTTGATTGGTTTTTGTGACTCTTGTCTATTGAGTGGGGGGTGGATGGGGGCCATGGGGCCGTGGGGTTGGATATTTGAATTAGGAAGTGGACAGGTAGAGGCAGTAAAGGCATAAAAGTAACTGACCAATACATTATAAAAGAAAAAAAATTAAATTATGTTAGGTAGTGGGTTGAGCAGTGGATAATGCACAGTGGAGTGTGTGCTAAATTGCTAGTAGTTAGTAAAGAAAAATAATGAAACAATTAAACAACAATAATTAATAATTTTATTAATATTTCAAATGAATTTATAGTTTATTTTTTATTCTTTTGCTAGAATTATGGACAAATATTTGATAAGAAAACCAAGTACCCAAGATTCATCTCTCATGCAAGATTCATTTCTTATGCAAGATTCATCTTCATCTTCTAAGCAAATTCTTGTTGACTTTAACTTAAAAAATCTTCCTTCAGGGGCTACGAGAAAAGATATTATCTTATCATCCTAATAATCATGATGAAATAAGAATATTTTATTTACAAAAAGGCCCTTGTCAACCTATTCTCCAAGTCCATGATTACCCTTTAACAGATTTTTCTGGAAAGCCCCATCGATTTAGATCCGAATGGTATGTAAATAGAAACTGGTTGGAATATAGTATAGACAAAGATGCAGTATTTTATTTATATTGCTACCTATTTAGGCAAGATGTTGGTAAGTAAGGAGGAGGAGAGACTGTTGTAACGAATGGATTCAAACTTTGGAATCAGAAAGAGAAGTTATCATCCCTTGTTGGAGGAGTTAATAGTTCTCATAACCAAGTTGTCAAGAAGAGTGAAGATCTAATGAAGGAAAAGCAACACATTCAAAGTGTTTTAGTTAAGCAATCAAATCAAGATAAAATTGAATATCGGGTTCAATTAAATGCAATACATGATTGCATAAGATTCCTTTTATGCCAGGGATTAGCTTTACGTGGTCATGATGAATCTTAAGGTTCAAGTAATAAAGGAAATTTCCTTGAGCTTCTACAATTTTTGGCGAATCATAATGAATCTATCAAAAAAAGACATTGTGAATGCAATTGCACGTGAAACATCCAAAGCCATCATCAAGGATCTTGACAATGGGTTCTTTTCAATATTAGTTGATGAGTCGTGTGATATCTTAGTGAAAGAGCAAATGGCCCTCATTCTTTGTTATGTGAACAAAAAAAGAATTATTATAGAGTGGTTCCTTGGTATTGTACATGTAGCAAGCACCACCGCTTTGTCACTCAAATATGCTATTGAATGTTTACTTTATGAACATAATTTGAGTTTATCGAAACTACGTGGGCAAGGTTATGACGGGGCTAGTAATATGCAAGGTGATATCAATGGTCTCAAAACTTTAATTTTGAAAGAGAATAAGTTAGCATTTTATGTCTATTGTTTTACTCATCAACTTCAATTGACTTTTGCTGCAGTTGCTAAAAATCACATTAACATTGCTGAATTTTTTTATGTGGTTAGTAATTTAGTAACTGTTGTTGGAGGCTCCTGTAAGAGACGAGATGCTCTTTGAGATACACAATTTGTCAAAATTAAAGAAGAATTAGAGAATGGTGTATGTAGAAGTGCGCAAGGTTTGAATCAAGAAACAAATCTTAAACGTCCTGGTGATACATGTTGGGAATCATATTATGGGACTATTCTCAACTTGATTTTGATGTTCTCTGCTATTGTTGATGTACTTGAGATTATTGAAGAAGATGGCCTCTTCGACCAAAGAGTTGAAGCTCGATCTATTATGAGGTCAATTCTATCTTTTGAATTTGTCTTTGCTCTACACTTGATGAAAAAACATTTTAGGGATCACAAATGAGTTGTTAATAGCATTGCAAAAAAATAAAAATAAAAATAAAAAATAAAGATATAATATATGCTATGGATCTTGTTAAAGTGTCTAAGTAATAATTGCAAGTGATGAGAGATGATGATATATATTTTTATTGACTAAAGTGTCTTCATTTTGTACCATTCATGATATTCCTATCTTGAATATGAATGAAATATTCGTAGTTAATGGGAGGCTGCGATGTAACACCCAACAAAATACAAATTTACATCATTATCATGTTGAGCTATTCTACACAGTTATAGATCTGCAACTTTCAAGAGCTTAACAACCGTTTTTTAGAGGCGAATATCGATTTGCTACTTTGTATAGCTTGCTTGAATCCAAGTAATTCATTTGTGGCTTTTGATAAGGAAAATTTAATATGTCTAGTAAAGTTCTATCCATCTGATTTTCCTGGGACAGATATCTTGGCACTTGGCTCTCAACTTCAAAATTATATTTTTGATATGTGCAGCAATAACTTGTTTTTAGAGCTTTAAGGAGTTGGTGAACTTGTTGAAAAGTTAGTGAAAACATGGAAGTATGAGACTTATTCATTAGTCTATTTGCTTGTGAAGTTAGTTTTAACCCTTCCTATCGCTACTGCAATAGTAGAAAGAAGTTTTTCAGCAATGAAATATATAAAGAATGAACTGCGCAATCGAATGGGAGATAAGTGAATGAATGATTGCTTGGTTGTGTACATTGAAAGAGATATAGTTTGTAGCATTGACAATGAGATTATCATGCAACAATTTCAAAATATGAAAATTTGTAGAAAACAATTGTAAACTTTAAGTATTTGCGTGTTTTTTGATTGTTGTTGTCAATATATGAATTTCTCTATTTATTAGATTGCGTAATTTATGCTTCTTAAAAAATACCTTGAGAAAAATTCTTGTAGTCGCCACTGCGATTCACCCACCTGAATGATAAAACTTTCAGGAGAGGCCTTCACCATACAGGCATTATTCTTGTAAGGATTGAAAATTTGCAAATGTGTGGCCACTAAGGGATGGACATTTTTCATTGTAGGACACTGAAAATGGATCATTTGGTTCTGTTACTTGTGAGGAAAGAAATAAGGGAGATGTCAAAACAATGAAGATACCGTAGTCGTAATGCCATTGCTGCCACAAATTGAAATGAATTCCACTGGATCCAAGATTGTCTCGAGCAGATTGATTCTAGTGTATAAGACGCCATTTAGCTAGCTGAGAGAGAGAGAGAGAGAGAGAGAGATGTTGCTGGATTTCGTTAGATCTAACTAAAATTGGTCAGAGAATGGCAAGCTTCGGTGTGGAGATCGATTGGGTCGGGGTTGGAATCGGGTTTTCATGTAAAGACCCGTAAATTGAACAACTAGAATAGGTTTCTAGAGGCGGAGACCCACTACCGACCATCACGGTATCTGGTCGGCCTACTTAAGACACAAAATTTTTTCCCTTATAATTCGATAGTTAAAACAAGGAAGAGAGATTTAAATCATGGATTTCTATATTAGAAATAATAGGAGGTGCCAATTGGTTCAGCTACAAGATTATTGGTGACAACAAAAGTTTTCAGCTTTTAGTGGGATGGAAAAAATTGTATTATTCCACTCATTTAACCTATATAGGTTTTCTCTTCTTGCTCTAAGAGGGATAAAGTATCCCATGAGATTGTCTTGTGGTTACTTTCACATTTGGTGGGCCCCGCGTGCTATTGGAGGGGCACACGGTACGAGCTAGTCTCATAAAATAAAATTTTCTAAAAAGGTGGAGTAGGAATGAAATTTGCTTGCCTTGTCCCACCTTGAAAGTTTTACATTGTGGCACATTAGCACAGTTTTGAAAACGATATGCAATTTAAAGCTTTTGTAGCTCATATGTTAAGAGTGACTCTAAGATGTTACTTAATAGATTCAAACCTAAGACCTTGAGAATCTAACGGTATCTTGTGTTTTAAATACATGCAACATTATACTCACACCATATAGGCCTCATAGGTGGATGAAAATGTGGTATTTTGTATCATGGGAATATAAAAACACCCAACTCACAATGGGTTGGGTACACTTGTACGGTCAACCCCTATATGAATTGAGTGTATGTATGTCCTCATGATACAAAATAGAAATTCATGGTTGAGGTTTACATGTTGTGAATAGTTGTGAATAGTGATATTACATGAACTCAAATATTAGATACTTTTTTTATTGAGAACTATTAGATCAACTCCTTGAGTTTTAATGAGAATATTATTTATCCTATGTCAAAAAAAAAAGATCACATTCTTGCCCTAGCTTACTAATCATCCCACATTCCTTATTACTTCATTATTATGATCTTCCTTTCTAAAAGAAGAATACATAAAAGGCAGCGTTAGAAAAAAAAAAAAAAAAAAAAAAAGTAGCGGAGAGAGAGAGAGAGAGAGAGAGAGAGAGAGAGAGAGGAACATGCAAATTGAGAAATACAGTCATTACTCATTACTGATTGGCCTTCTGGAAGGAAAAAAATAATAATAAAAAAAGCAGGAATGATATTGTTATACGGTTATACCACACTCAGCATGA
The DNA here is from genome assembly GCA_023736055.1 of Quercus glauca. Classification (NCBI taxonomy): domain Eukaryota; kingdom Viridiplantae; phylum Streptophyta; class Magnoliopsida; order Fagales; family Fagaceae; genus Quercus; species Quercus glauca. Next base: position 29,155,798 of record CM043322.1, read on the forward strand.
ACTACTCTTCAATCCATCATCCTACACTTTCACTTCCACACTCATCCCCAATTCCTCTCTCTCTCATCTAACTTTCCTTTCCTTTCCTTTCCTTCCCATTCCATCTCCCTTCTCCACACCTATATTAATATTTATAGGTATGCATAATAATCACATGTAGATCCCAATCTCACATACCTAATTTTCAGTTTTTTTTTTCAATGGCAACCGTATCCGAATCCCTCGCTCTCTCTTCTCTCTCCAATCTCAGACCCTCCCTCTCACCGTCTCTGACCTCGCCGCCGTCACTCTCCCTCTCCGCCCACCGGAAACTTACTGCTTTGCCCCAATTCACCGGCCTCAGGATCCAATTGCCTTCACACCGATCCGTTTCGTCGTTCAGCCCCAGAAACCCTAGCGTTCTTCGCCGATGTGCTCGCGTTTCTTGTGAAGCTCAGGAAACCGCTCTTGATAGTAAGTTTTTTCTCTTAAAAAAAAAAAATCCCTTTATTATATAAAATTTGGAATTTTATTCATTCACTATTTATTTATGCTTTAATTTTCATATGGGCATTGAGATTATTTAGATTTCTGGGTTTTGGTTAATTAAAGATTTCGTATTAATGCGTTCATCAAATTGTATGTTTGATTGAAGATTTGCAGTTTTTTTTTTTAATGATATATGGGTTGAATTCAAAGGACGTCTTTACAATGAGATTCAATTTCACAACACGGCCAATGAGCTCGGTCTCAAATGGCACTCCCCTTTTGTAAGAATGGGGAGAGGGATGAGTTTGTGGGTTTAAGACTTACTCCATGTATTTGTAATGTACTAATCAGAAGAAATAAGATGCTTGAAATTTGGGATGACCATTCAAAATATATGATCAATTTGCTTAAGTCGGCATGTTGCTTTTGCTGTGTCCCATCATTTGAATGAGTAATGGATGCATGGATGGAAGCGAGTTAAGGGCAGATTAGTCATATTGGAAGCTTTTTATTTATTTTTATATATTTTTAAATTGATGAATCTGAATCCTCTGGATAGCGATCGCTTCTACATTCTCAGCATCCATAACAAATATGTACAGCAAGGCATTTTAATGAGTGGATTTCTTGAACCAAAAAGTTTCTCCATACTGTCTTGAGGTTTTTTCAATCAAGGCAGGGTTGAAGCATAATTATTATTTTACAACAAGTGGGAGAGGACAATTTGAACCTAGGTTCTCGTCATGAGAAAAACTGGGCAATTTGTTATGAGTCTAGGGCCCTAGGCTTAGGGAAGGGGTTACCGAGTCCTCTGTGAGCTGTTGAGTCCAAGTTTGTTCCAATTTGTTATTGACTTCTACATGTAGTGTTTGGTTCTTATTTTCTAGCTTGTTTGAGTTAACATGTCCTACTTTTTTCTTTTGTTGTTATTCAATTGGTATAAAAAGTATTGTCGTTTATTCTCCAAAGAAGCAAGTGTAGGAGGTTAGGACTCCTTCAAAGTAGTCAATTTCATCAAACTTAGAGACTTTGGTTCTCTCAAAGCAACCGGTACAAATTAGTGTACGCAACAATTGGTATCAGAGTCTGGGCATGGACTAGTGACTGTGAGTGGAGTAGTTAAAGTAAAAATTTAGCTTCCTTATCTCTGGTCAGCAACAGATACTGCAGGTTATGGAAAGATACACTAAGCTATTCAACAATCTCAGCATATCTCCCATCATACAGAGAAGGAAGATAGAGCTTGCATCCATCATATAGAGGAGAGAACTTGCAAGCTCATGCAAGAGGGGCCCTCAATTGAGGGCATAATGACAATTGGAGGGTCACAAAAGTTATAAGCGTAAAAAAGCCTCCAAGGATTGCAGATCTGTGAGACTAAGAACTAGTAATAAAATCTGAAATTTGGGTGGACAAAGTATGGTCACAAAACTGTAAAAACTTTCAGCCTCTGTACCTCTATGTCGTTGACATCGGAAAGTTAGATGCATGTCATTGCAAATAAAATACTTAAAGAAGGCTGGAAAAAGAAGTATATCACATCCAACGAGGTGACACCTAAGAAACTATAGAGTAGTACTTTTTGGTGGAAGAAGTGAACTCATATTTAATATAGGTGCTACTCAATGGTCTCCTGTTGACTAAAAATCCAAATGATGAACGAGTGATTCATTTTAGGGAGAAAAATATTCATCTCTTCAAATATATATATATATATATATATATGTTTATATATCCAAGTATTTGAAAATGTCAAGGAGCTTATCTAGTTGAGTCTGGACTTACGGGAGTTGTTACAGAGTCTTTCGTCTTTAGTGAGTTTTTTTTTTTTTTTTTTTTTTTTTTTTTTTTTTTGTGTGTATAGGTTTCATTGAAGAAAAGACTACTTCATGCGAGAAAATCACGAAGTAGCCAAGAAGTACAAAAAAGATGAAAGTAGAACTCACCCTTGAAAACTAACTTGCAAGGAGAGGGTGCCCAGGAGCTCATAAACACATGGTTAAGCTTATACTTAATCCATGTGAAATATTATAACACGGTTATTGCACTCCCTCCAAACGCTCCACATCAAAACACAAAGGAGCCATATGCTAAATGTCGGAGGAATGCTTTCCCAACCAATTCCTCCATCCAAATGGTAGATCTATCACCCTTCTTGGTTAAACCCAAGAAACCCCAAATGAACTAAAGACAAAAAACCACAATTGATACTCATTCTTGCAATGAATCAAAAGATGATCCAATTTCTCCCCACCCCACTACATTGACACATACAACATCAATCTACCATAGGATAACCTCTTCTCCTCAAATTATCACTAATGAGTATCTTTTTCCATGCCGCAGTCCAAACAAAGGAGGAGACTCGTCTAGGAGCCTTAACCCCCCAAATGCCTTTCCAAGGGAAGATAACAGAAAATGAACCTTAAAGCATATTATCGTAAGGGTGGATATCGAAGTTTCCATTCTTTTTCAACCTCCACCTCACATGGTCTCCACTCTCCGTAGAAATAATATTAGACTCCATGATTTGAAGAAAATCTACCATCGATTCCACCTCCCAATCATTAAAATCACATAGGAACCTCACATCTCAACTCCTCTCCCCCACCCCCTTACCTCACCAAAGAAGACTTTATAGAAGCCTCCCTATCAGTGGTAGTCACATACAAAACCGGGAAAACCAGTTTAAGTGGTTGATCGCCACACTAATAGTCAGGCCAAAACTATACCTGATTACCCAACCCAATCTCAAACTGAGTACAACGGCTAAAGGTTTCCCAACCCATTTTAATGCTCCTCCTAAGACCACAACCATGTGAAACCCTACCCAACTTGGAAGTTCATCCCCCCCACTTCCCCAAATTCCATAGCTATCACCCTCCTCCAAAGCCTTGTCTCCTCAATCCCAAACTGGCACAATCATTTTTCTAAGAGTGCTTTATTAAAGGTAGTAAGCTTCTTTATCCCTAATCTGCCATTCTCCATAGGAACACAAATCTTATCCCATCCCACCAAATGTATTTTAGACTCATCCGCCATGCGACCCCATGAGAAATCTCTTTGCATCTTTTCAATCTATTTGCCACACTAGTGGAAAGAGATAGGTAACAAGTAGGAAGGTTCGAGAGCATGCTCCTAAGCTAAGTCAACCTACCACCTTTTGAGAGGTACAACTTTTTCCAACCAGCTAACCGATGCTCAAATTTCTCCAAAATAGGATTCCAAATGGTAATGGACTTATGAGAAGCCCCTAGAGGCATGCCAAGATAGGACATAGGCAAACTGCGAACCTTACATTTTGTGTTAATTACCATGTCTTACCTTTTTGCTTGATACTCAAGTTGTATAAAAGGGAAACATAACTAAATGAAAATTATCATTGTTTATTCTCGAAAGAAACACTGAAGTATAGGAGGTTAGGACTTCTTTTTTTTGGTTGATAAGTAACAGAAATTTTTATCAAAATGAAACAAAACAAGTACACCAGAGTGTACTGAGAGAAGACCAATCAATCTCTCAAATTACAATGTTCAAAAAAATCTAGAAAAGTAAAACAAAGAGGAGAACAAAAGGCAACACTCCAATCTAACAAGGTACGAAAGAAAAGGCTTTAATTTCAAGGATAGATCATTCACATCCCTCAAAACTTGGAGTTTAGGGCTTCCTCAAAGGTGTTGATTTTATCAAACTTGGAGGCTTTGATTCCCTCAAAAAAACTGGTAAAAATTAGTGTGCACAAAAATTGGTATTAGAGTTGGTGCATGAACATGTGAGTGGAGCAATTGGAGCAAAAAGCTAGTTCCCTCATCTTTGGTCAATGACATTTGCAACATGTCATGAAGAATCACTGAGCTATCCAACAAGCTCACCAAGTCTCCATCATATAGGGGAGGAGAGAACTTGCAAGCTCATGCAAGGGCCAACCATGAAAGGCATGGTGGCAATGGAAAGTCACAAAATACCAGCACAAAAGGAGGGATAGTGGGAAACTAGAGTGTCACAGAAGCATAAAACAGCCTCCAAGGATTGTAGGTCAGTGCGACTAGACAGTGGTAAAAAAGTCTCAAAAGGTGGATAAGTATAGTCAGGAAACAGTAAAAAAGTTCCTTTCTTTGTACCTCTACGTCGTTCACCTAGGAAAGTTAAAGACTAGATCATATGGAAGGAGAGAAATGCAAGGGCTTTTGAAGGATTGGAACAATCTATAAAGGATGTGAAACTCCTGTTTTTACATACTTTGTATAGTTGGATAATCTCATTATGTGGTCATTTGTCTTCTAGTATATTGGAGTTCACTGATAATTGTACTTTCTCATGATCTTTGATGTGTCTACAGTATATATCCCATGTACTGTATGATGAATTATTTTTATATGAATAAAACTTGCTTACTTTTTTTTTTTTTTAAAGAAAGTAAAAGACTAGAACTTGATTAAACAGCCTTCCTAAAAAGTTTGTCTCATATTTACCACAATTGCTTGCTTAATGATCCCCTATTGTCTAGAAAGTAAAAAGCGATGAATTAGTGATTAATTATAGGGAAAAATATTCATGGCCCTTCTGAAAAGTTGTTCATAACTCTTGATCAGGCCAAATGCAATGACAATTTTGGCAGTACCTTGTGGTGCAACAAGGTTTGGGCACGATGGGGCTCTCAAGAAATTTTTTAAATCTCATTCCATTCCGGTCAGATTTTTTTATTCAGGTGGATAAACTGCTGTAGGTGACCCCCCCATTCTGTATCGGCCCAAATTCCTGTCTATTCTGGCCTAAACCAGAGTTCTGGGCGGAATTTTGCCATTTTGAGCAAAACTAGAATTCTGAACTGGATTTTAGAAGGCTCACTTCCTTGTGATTTTTCTTCTTTTCTTTGCATTTTGAAAGAGAGAAAGAGGGAAGCGCATGAATTCTTTAACCATAAGTGTAGAGTTGTGCAGTGAATCAGTGGATCTGGTTGGTAATGCGCAGGGGAGGTGGAGAAAAAAACAAAAACTAAAAGACAAAGAAGAAGATGAGGTTAGAAATCAGAGAGGGCACGGTGAAAAAAAAAAATGGAAGATGAGAAGATAGATACAGAAAAGGCACAGTCTAAACAGGCAAGGTGAAGGAACGTTGAAGGCAAAGTTAAATGAATAAAGAAATAGTGGAAGCTGGGAAGGTGAGACACAAAAAAGGTCAATCTGATGTGAGATGTTTATAAATTGAAAGAAATGAACCTTCCAATCATAGTCTTCACAACACCCCTATATACTTTATTTACAAAAATACCATTTTTATTTTAAAAAACACTAAATTAGATTAATTAATTTAAATCATTCAGCCTAATAATAGAAATAAGTGTGTGTATATACACATCTAGTGTGTGTATATGCACATTGGTGCTGAAAATATTCCGTTCCAATAACCATTCTAGAACAGAATTCAAAACTTTGCTCTTAGCCTCTCCGGTGCCCCTTTCTAAGGGACTTGGGTCTGGTCCATCTTTGAGCACAAGAGTTGACGCTAAGAGATTTTACCAATTGAGCTAACTAAAACCTATTTGTTAAGGCCAATTTGCTATGGCTTTTACATGTAGATTTTAAGATGTAAATATTTCCTAGCTTGTGTGAGTTTACATGTCCTACGTTTTTTTTGGCTCTTGTAATTCAAGTTTAGAAAAGGGCAACAAAGCTAGGGTTTGAGGGATACCCCACTGGTTCCTGCACCTCTTGTGGTGCCTGAGCACTAGGATTTGAACCCTCCTTCCCATTATTTATTATCAAAATAAAAGGGCAACAAAACTAAGGGTACGTTTGGTATGCTATAATAACTCCTGTAATAGAATAGTTATTCATGTGTAATAGCAATTCGGTTATTTGGTTACATCTTTATTACATGGATTAGTTATTACATTGGAATGACTATTCTTTAAATTGAAGAATAGTTATTCCTCTTTAAAATAGATGTAATAGCTAGTTCTTAGTGCATATAATAGGTTTTAAAATTAATATATTTCCAAAAATATAAAATCTCCTTATACATCATCTTTTACAAGCTTTCCAATATGTAACAACCAAACTTATGAATAGTAATAATAACAAAGATTACTATTCTTAATGTAATTTACATTCAGTGTACCAAACGTACCATAAATAAAAATAATCATCATTTATTCTTCAAAGAAACACTTTAGTGTATGAGGTTAGGATTCACTCAAAGTAGGTTTTTTTTAATAATAATAAAACAATAAAATAAAATAAAAATCAAACTAGGGGGGACTTGACTTCCTTGAAGCTACTCATAAAAATTAGTTTACGCAATAATTGGTATTAGAGTTTGCGCATGGACCAGCGAGTGGAAAAGTTGGAGCAAAAGGTTAGCTCTCTCATCTCTGTTCAGAACAGATGCAGGCAGATCATGGAAAGATTTATTGAGCTATTCAACAAGCTCAACATGTCCATCACACAAAGAAGGAGAGAACTTGCAAGCTCAGCAAGCAGTGCCCATGAAAGGCATAGTAGCAATGGAGGTCAAAAAATACTGGTAAAAAAGGAGGAAAACTACAGCCACAATGAGAACAACACAATAAATTGAATACATTATACATATTTAATTGACTTCTATGTAGGATTTTCTAGAACATACCATGGTTCCATTCATTTGGTGCTATTGTTTAAATTAACTCCTTGGCTGTGAATTGTGTTATCAGTCTATTACTAGAATAAGACTATTGAAAATGATGAATAGTGGATATCTATGTTGCTCTTCATGAAATGCACACAACTGGATTAACCTCTTGCTGGGCTTTCAAATTTCAGTTCCCATTGTGACTGATGCTACATGGGAATCACTTGTCCTCAAGGCTGATGGGCCTGTTCTGGTTGAGTTTTGGGCTCCATGGTGTGGGCCATGCCGTATGATACATCCAGTAATTGGTGAACTGGCAAAGCAATATGATGGGAAGCTCAAGTGCTTCAAATTGAGTACTGACGATAGTCCTTCGATTGCAACCCAATATGGAATTCGAAGCATCCCAACAATCATGATCTTCATCAACGGTGAGAAGAAAGACGCAGTAATTGGTGCTGTGCCCAAAACCACACTAATTGCCAGCATTGAGAAATTCTTGTAGAGACTGTATTTCTTTTCAAAACTGTGTTATTCTTTTGGAAGTTTTTCATGTTGAGGTTGAAAATCTTTTTGACCTTTTGTATAATTTTGGGAGCTTCATGTATCAGGTTTTCTTTTGACATTGATTACTCGTCTTTTGTACGTTAAACATTTGAACTTCTCCAATAATAAATGTTAGCCATGCTGAAAATTGTACTCAATAAAAAGTTGTGAAAGATTTAGAGGAAGTATTCTGCAATTTTGTCAATGTGGTGACTTGAAAATTGCATTTCAACCTTAGACCCTGGTTCAGTCTTCTCAATCTATACCAGAAACATGCTTTTCAGGACTTTTAATTAAATCTAGAACTTTTGAATTGACTGGTTCTTCACGTGGATTTAATGAAATTTGTATGATGAACTTAGGGAATTGGGCTGAAAAAGGTGGTGACTTTTATCTTTCAATTTCAATTGCTGGGTTGATGATGGAATTCAAGGCAGGTATACGTAACTTGAATTCAGACGATTCTACAACTCGATTTGTGTCTATTTTTTTACTAACCACTTTCTTGTCATGATGTTGGTGGATTCAACTTGAAGCGTATAGATTACCGCTTCTCTAGAATCGATGACTTTGTCTCAACCCAAGGACTTAAGCAATCGAAAGAAAAGACTTTAAGCTATATATGCTCTGCTTGTTTTACTCATCTTTGGAGAATTTAGAGGCCAGGGGAAAGAATGAGGAAAGTACATAGAGATTAAAGAAAGACATACTAAAACGAAAATTTTCTAACAAAATTCTCGAAAAATACATGAACTACGCATGAATTGAAGTGGTGGCAGCATTTGTTTATTCTTATTATTATTATTATTATTATTATTATTTCTTCTTTTTGAGTATGATGTTAGCATTGAAGTTAATAATAATAGACTGGGTTCTAGTTAGCTCAACTGATAAAGTCTCTAATGGTTGTATAAGAAATCTGGGGTTCAATCTCCGCCTACACCAAAAACTGATTGGTGTCTTGGTCTGAAGATAAAGAGTTATCATTAGGAGCGGACGCCATAAGTTAAAATTCTCTAAAAAAAAAAAAGTTAAACAATAATAGCAACAATAACGCCCTAGTCCCAAAAATTTTAAGTTATCGGCTATGGATCTTTAACAAGGTTAATTAAGGGTTGATTATTTATATTCTTTTCTAACATTTTATTCCATTCAAAATCATAATATCTGTTACTTCCTAAATTGACATGGTCTTTTTAATTACTACTAATGTTATTTTTATCTGCCAATACCTTTTTTTTTCCTTCCCCTAACCTGAATAAACTCACTTGAATAAATTAATTGTTCTACTTTGCATATAACCAAACATTTCAAGCAATTTTCTATCACCTTTTCATCAATAGGAGCCATCCATATTTTTAAGTGGATTCTTTCATTTTGAATTCTATCTTTTTATGTATTTCTATTTATCCATCTTAATATTTTTATTTCAGTTACACTCATTTTATGAATCTATTTCTTCTTAACAGCCCAATACTCAGTATTATAGAACCTAGTTGATCTTGATAACATTTTCCCTTTAACTTAATAGGTATTTTACAATCACACAAGACTCCTAATGCACTTCTCTACTTCATCCACCATGCTTTTATCTTTTGATTCACATCCTCTTTGATCTCTCAATCTTTATGGATTAATGATCCAATATATCAAAAGCTCTCGCATTTTTTGTATCTCTTGAGCATCAAGTCTTACTACCCCCTTCATCTTTATTTCTACTTTTACTAAACTTACATTTTGTGTTGTCTGTTTTAATTCTACTTAATCGAAAGCATTCCAATGCATGTCACCAAATTTCTAACTCAACATTAACTCCACTTGTAGTTTCATTCACTAAAACTATATCATCTACAAAAAGCATACACCAAGGAACTTTCTATTGAATCAATTTAGTGAGCTCATCCATTACTGGTGTGAAAAGATAAAGATTTAAAGTTGATCCTTGATGCAAACCTATAATTATAGGAAACTTTAACCTGTGATGCATTCACTTGTTCTCACATTAGTTATAACTCTGTCATACATATCCGTAATCAAGTTAATATATTTTAAAGGAACTCCTTTCTTTTCCAAACCCTACTATACATTAGTTATAACTCTGTCATACGTATCCGTAATCAAGTTAATATATTTTAAAGGAACTCCTTTCTTTTCCAAACCCTACTATATGCTTTTTAACATTTTGTCCAAGTTTTTTTTGCAAATAATTTATTTTTTAGTTTTTTAAAATAAACTAGCTTTTAACTTTTTATAACACATTTAACATAAAAGTGTGAGGGTGCCTTTTTTTCAGCACTATGGCCCAAGGATTCTGGGCCTTGTGAGATGTTCTTGGTGGACTGGGATTGATTCTCCGCAGCTAAAAGGGCTGTTTTAAGAATCAATTGGTGCACAGAACATACTTTCCATAATACAAATGGTTAGCAAAAAAAAGAAGCTGGAATATTTGCATTTGAACGACATTCATGCAGTAAAGGATTAATACAAATGACAAAAATGAAAAGAATATAACATAAGAACAAGCTGAGGATCCTCTAATTAAGTGAGGTATATTTCATTGATTTCATTAAGCTATGGTTGCAATGCTCACTAGGACGTGGTGCAAGGTTCAACTAAGCTCATAAGTTACAGACTTTGATAGCTATTCGAGCTTCAAAGTCTTGCAAAATTTGAACTTGTTAAATCCGAGCTCGTTCAATAGTGGCTGCACTGAGGACACCGGGGCGGTTCCTCTATTTTTTCTATTAAGTTACAGAGTATTTTTCGTGATTTTCTGGGATTTTGGGCAAGCAAAGCTGAATGCCTAAGAATGGTCTGATTGTTCTGAAAATGAGTGAATGCCCCGTAGCATGGATCCCTTCCTCCTTTTATAGCACAACTTCAGCCTCCCTGGTGAACCAGCGATTCCCTTGTTTTACCCTCTGAAGCTTGTACCATGCCTGGCTGCTTCAGGATCGTGTCGTTTCCTCTTTCTTCATAGTTTCCTTGCTTTTGTTCCGACCAAGTGAAAGTCCCTCGGCTCCTTTCCATTTCCGGGTTTCCCCGTTGGCTGGCCTGAGGCTCCTTTTGGCTTCTTCTTCTCAGCGTCCCAGCCTTTCACAGTTGTACTCTTCCTTGTCTTTTCTCCAAATGGTTGAATCAAGTTTTCTGCATTTTGCATGCTCTGTACCTCCTCTGCTTGTCTGGGTCACAAGGTCCGCGTGCCTCTTTTCTTTAATTTCTTTCTGTTATGACCCCCCTGCGCGCCTTAGGATACCTCTGGGAGGTTCTCTGGGATTCCGGCCCAGCTTCTTCCTTTCTCAGTTTGGCCTAGTTCGCTGGTTGGGCTTCTTTCTCTGGATCCCAGCCCTCTGGGCTTTTTCTTTCTTCTTTTTTTTTTTTGTGACGGCCCATTATTCTTTTTTTCTTCCTTTTCTTTGTGTGAACACCTTTTCTTTCTCTGTGGGCCTACTGGTGGGCTGTCTAATTTCTTTTTGAACCTCAACATTTAGCCCCCCGAGCTCATGGGTTGCCCGCAGCCCATGCGTGAGTTCTTTACAGGATCCCTTTTTGTTTTGATTTTTGCCTCGGAGATCCTGATCTTCTACTTTCTCCTTCTCTTTTTTTTTTTTTTTGGTATCCTGTCTCTTTTGTTTCTCTCTTTTTTTTTGTGACTCTTCCCCTTTTTGTGGTACGTGGCAGTTGGGTTGAAATAAAACTCCCACCACCTACTTTTACGTTTCCCATACACTCATTAATAACTGCTGATAACCTCCTTCTTTTTAAATTTAATTCCTGGCAACTGGCGCGTCTTTCCATATATTGCCTTCTTTAACTGTTCTTATTCCTTCCCTTTTAGCGTTCTTCTCATTATTCTTCTTCCTTGTCTTCCTGAGTTCTCTGTTACCAACCTCTCTTTCAATCAGTATCGTTGCCATTTTCTTTCTTTTTCTTTCTTCAGATACCCATTACTCCAATGGCCTTTTCTTCTTCTCGAAAAAGGAAGGAGCGTACTCCCAGTCCTTTTGAAGGTGAGGGCTCTTCTAGTTCTGCACAGGATGAGTCCGTCACTGTGCGCCCTGCTTTCCCTTTGCGAGACCCTTGGTACACTCCTAGCTTATTCTTTCCTCGAGTGTCTCATGGCGAGACTCCTCCATCCCCGCACACCTGGGTTTTCTCTGGTCAAGCAGGTTTTGTTGGTTCTGCACAAGTCCCAGACCCTAAGGAGATTTTTGATCTCCAAATCAGGCGAGGACTTCGAGAAGCGGTTCCTATCTTCTTTGATTTCGTTGCTGGAAAGATTCAGGGCTGGCCCATTTGGGTGGATAATGAGCTTTCTGATAAAGAGTTTGTGGGTCGCTTGGAGCATGCCGGCGTCCTGAAGGCGGTGGCTATTTCCAGAAACCTTGAGGGTTTCAGAGATGCCAAAGGGCTTAGGCATTTGGTGCGCCGCTGGTGTCCTTCTCTGCACACCTTTTCTTTTTCTGTTGGTGAGTTGACTGTTACCTTGGAAGATGTAGTCAAAAATTTTCTCCTTCCTGTGCTTGGGGATGAAAACCCCTTTGATATCAAGCTTTCCGACGAGGATCTCGAAGTTGAAGAGAAGTTATTTGCTCATTTTGGTGGGCGTATTGCTTCTTCTGGTGGGAAACCGGCCAGAATGGGCAGGTGGGTTATGACTCTTTCGCGCGAGAAGGATAAGGAAGTCAGGCGTGCTGGGTTCCTTGCATTCTGGCTTAGCAAGTTCCTGTTCAGCGAGTTCCCTGGGTATGGAATCAAGTCCACTCTTTTTCCTTTGGCGATTAAGTTGGCTCAGGGTGCTCAATATCCTTTAGCCCCCATGTTTTTGGGCCACGTTTACTCTCAATTGGATCAACTCCATGGAGATGAGGCAGAGGGTGATTCTTGTTATGTTATCACTTCTTCGCTTCACTGCGCTATTCTCCAGGTATTTATGTGGGATCGTTCTTCAGTTACATTGGCAAAATGCAGAAATTTAAAATTTGTGAAAGATAAGTTTCAGGGTTCCCCTGATGTGATAAAAGGGCTTTGTGGCAGCTCTACTAACAGCCACCCCATTATTTTTCGTTGGCTGAGTCTAAAAGGTGGCAATCTTAACTTGGTTGAGTTGTTTGATTAAGCGGGCCATTTGAATTGGCGCTCCCCTCGGGAGTTTGGCCCTGGTTTTGTTTGCGATTCTGTGTTATCTCCTTTTCTGACTTCTACAGGAAATACTTTTGATTTACGTCGTGGTGATGAGGGTAGTTTAGCCTATTTGGCTTGCATTAGTCCTTCTTGGCTTCCTGTGCTTTCTTCGACTGGTCCACGGTACACCCATTACTCGGCGCATCGAGTACTTCGGCAGTTCGGTTTTGACCAGGATATTCCCCCAGTATTCAATGACATAGTTCCTTCTCTTCTCTCCTTGGATCCCTTCATGAGACTTCAGGCCTTTTCTTATTGGTCTCGGCGGAGTCCTCAGTTTGTTGTGCCTAATTCTCAGAGAGGAGTTTTTGCCTCTAATGGCTATGCTGGTTATTGGAGGAGGGTTCAGAAATCCTTTGCTGATTATGCTGGTTCTGAGACAATTGGGAGAGTGCCTAACCCTGACATCTCTTCTGCTCCAACATCCAACAGGCGCCTGTCCCTGCCTACTGCTGGTATTGTTTCTGCTGCTGTGAGCAGCAAAACTGGCTTTGCAGAATGGCATGCTTCCAGAGAAGGCTGGGTGACTTATGCGCAGGATTTCCCAGAGAATTGGTTGGGGTGTGACCTTGTTGTTGGTGCTTCTGCTGGGGTACCAATTAAGAAAGGTGCAGTAGAAGCCATAAGTCCCGGCGCCCCCATAGGCATGAGTAAAGGAAAAGCAATCAAACAGGAGAAGTTGAAGGAAGCCGCGGCTGAAGAGAGTGCAGAGGATGTTGGCCCTAAGCCAAAGAAGAAGAAGGCTGGAAAATCCCGGAAACAGTTGGTACTTGCTGAGGAGAAAGAAGTGGAGCAACCTTTGGCCATAAAGGGCCGGGTGAAGACTAAGGTAGAGCCTTCTTTTCCCCCAGCTCCTGTGAGTCCTTCAGTTCATGGTTCCTTGGGACCCTCTGGACGTACCCGTAGTAGACAACAGAGATTTGGAGACCCTGTTGAAAGAGAAAGAAGGGCAAGGCCTCTTTCCTCCTTTGCTCTTTTGTGGCTTTGTTGTTTTTTTTTTTTGAACTAACGAGTAAAATTTTTCTTGTGCAGTCCAAACGTAAGCTAGATCCCAGAAAGGGTAAGAGTCAATCTTCTGGTGAAGATGTGGTATGTTTTCCTTATCTGTGTCTTTTGCTGCTTCCTTATATTTATTTCACGAGTGTCATTCACTCGTGCTGTCCTTTTGCTCATCCCTTTTTTTTTTTTAGGTTGAGGTTCCTCCCCCTGTGATTGGTGAGACTTTGGAGGAGGAGATGGCTGAAGCTGCATCTCAGAGTAAAGAGGAAGAGGTTCCCATTGGTGACATAGCTGAGGAAACCGGGCAACCAACGCAGGATGTTCAGGCTGTCCAAGATCCTGAGGCTCCCAAGCTTCCCGCGTCCCCAGGTTCTCACTTTGAACAGATTCCTAGCCCTGTCAGGACCGTGCTACCTCAGACTGGGTTAAGTACAAGGACCTTGGGAGGCGTATCATCATCTGGGCAAACAGGTGAGCCTTTCTTTTCTTTTATATATATAGCCTTTTATCTTTATCTCTTTTGCACCCCTTCTTTTTTTTTTTTTTGAGTTCTTCTTCTTTCCAGGCCAAGCTACTGCAAGATCTGCTTCTGGTGCTGCTACTTCTTCGGAATCAGAGGATTCTGAAGGTGGGGTGTTGACTGTACTTACTGCATTCTTTCTTTCTTCTTTTTTTTTTTGTCCCCCCCTTTTTTTTGTGTTGCTTTTCTTTGTTATGGCGAAGCCCCCTATGTCCCTACCTTCTTTTAGCCATTTTGCTGGGGCTTCCTCACCTTTTCTTCAACTTGCCCTGTGTTCTTTACCAGAATCTTTCAAGAAATCAGAGGAGGAAGAGGAGGAAATTTCGCCTCAAGAGGCTGACACTGGTTTTTTTTTTTTTTTCTATCACTTTTTGTTCCCTCCTTTCATTTCTTTTCCCCCTTTTTTTTTTTTAGAAGCTAAATTCCCCCCACCCCCCTTTCTTTTTTTTTTGCAGGGGTTGAAATCAAAAATCCTGAAATCGTGACTCCTGAGGGAGGTGTAGGGTCTGCTCAAGCTGCACCTGCTCAAGCTGCTGCTCCTTATGCTGTTCAGGAGGTTGAAGGTTTCTTTGGGACCCCGGGCGATGATGCAGCAAAGGGGAAGGCCCCAGAGGTGGTTGCTTCAGACCCTGCTTCAAGGCTCCCCACCTTTTTGGCTCGTTTTGATCTCCTGGAATTCAACAGCCTTCCTGCCAGTCATTTCTGCCGCTTTGGATCCTCCTATGGCAACTTCTTGCGGTTCTCCGTGCCTATGGAAGGTCTGCCATTGCTAGAAGGGCTGCATAAAAGTCATGGGGACTTTACCCTTGGTTTCAGAGGAGGAGTATTCTTGGGGAACATTCTGCTGGAGCTGCTGTGTGCTATGTTGATTTCTATGAGAGATTCCTCACTGGACTCTCTTTCTGAAGAGAAGCTCTTGGAATGGAGGGGAGTTGTTCAGGATCTTTTGGAGGCCAAGTTTAGCTTATCCTTTTTGTTGGAGTACCTGCGATCACTAGCCCAAGCGCTCTTCCAGAGGCAAGCTTCTGAGAGTATTGATGCTGAGATTGCTGCTGCTGAGGAAGCTCTGGCCCATGCTCACAAGACTTTGCAAGATCTGAAAGTCAAAAGGCAGAGGGTTCTTTCTTCAGCTGCACTTGCTCTTCCTTCGAGTGGCTCTTTGTTGGCTGGCCTCCTTACTTAGCTTTTCCTTCTTTTTTTTTTTAAAAAACTGTCTGGATATGCGTGGACAATTTGGGATTGTATAATTTTCTATTTTGGTTGAACAATGTTTCTTTTTTTTTTTTTGTTTAGATCTGCACTTGTGCTTTGAGACTGCTTCTATGTGTTTGTGCTTTAGTATAGCTCTGCTTCTAATCTTTTTCAAGTGGCATGTGGATCTTCTTTTCTTGTCTTCTCTCCTTTTTTTTTTTTTTTTGCTGAGTCCTAGCCTGTGATCCCCACAAAAATTTTTATTGCAGGTTCCCACTAGGTACTCATTCTTTTCCTTCCTGGTTGCGTAAGTACTGAATTGGGTACATTTGACAACGTATTGTTGTACTCTTTTTTTTTTGTCCCAACTCATGAACTTGGCAGGTTTCTTTTATATCAAGTACTGGGCTAGGTATCTTCAGTTTATGCTTGAGATCCTAGATCATGTATTTGAGATATGGTTGCTTCGCAGCTATCTGTGGGGTGATCCTGGGTTATGTATCAAAAGATTTCCCCAGGTATCCCCTTCTTTTGTTGCACAAGTACTGAGCTGGGTACGTTTGGTAATGTATTCTTACTTGTCCCAGCTCATGAATCTTGGCGAGTTTTTTTTTTGCATCAAGTACTGGGCTAGGTACTCTCAGCTCATGCTTGAGGTCCTAGACCATGTATTTAATTTCAACTAATTGTAGTCATCCGTGGGGTGATCCTGGGTTATGTAAGAAGATTTCCTTAGGTATCCTCCCCTGATTTTGTCCATGTTAGGAATTTTGTGATACTTAGATTTTAATAACTGAAAAAGCAAAAGCAGAAATTTCATTGAACCTTAAAAAAAACGTAAATGTCATTTAAGGAATACAGCAAATCTAACCAAGATAGTAAGGATCCTAGAATGTCCTTCTACCTCTAGTTTTTTTTTTAACAGAACTACTCAAATAATAGTATATATGAAAGAAAGAAAGAAGAGGAACACTTAGCAGGTTGGAGCAATTTTTTTTTTTCCAAAAGGAGTCCAGGGTACTGAGACCGTTCCCCTCTCATGCGTAGTATTGTTTCAGCCACTTCCCATTTATGGGCTCTGTCAGGATTGTTCCATCTTCCTTCGTGAGGTAGTAGTACCCACTATCATGGGCCTCCCTGATGATGTAGGGTCCTTCCCACTTTGGGGCAAACTTGGAGGGTCCCGGTAGGTTTCTTCTCACATGTTCTGCTGTCCTTAGTACCAACTGCCCTTTAGTGAAAGTCCTCGGGCGTACTGCTTGTGCATATGCTCTTGTCATCCTTTGCTGGTACCTCTGGCTTCTTCTTTTGGCCAGCTCTCTTTCTTCCTCTACCCCTTCCAGGTCTGTTAGCCTCCTTTCATCGTTTGTGTCTTCGGTGTCCTCCTGACTTTCCTCAAGTACTACTCTTGGTGTGGGAACAACTAACTCTACTGGGCTGACAGCTTCTGTCCCATAGACCAGGGAGAATGGTGAAAATCCCGTAGCTGTTTTCACAGAGCTCCTGCATGCCCAAAGTACATCTGCCAGGTGATCACTCTATTTTCCTCCATATTCTTGCTTCATTTTTTTAAGGATCTTCAGGATTACCCTATTAGTGGCCTCTGCCTGGCCATTCCCTTGTGGGTAGTATGGTGTAGACCTTCCATGCTTGATGTAGTAAACTTCTGTTAACCCCTTCATGTCTTTATTTATGAAGGGGGTCTCGTTGTCACTGATCAACCTCCTGGGGATCCCAAACCTCATAATGATATGGCCTCGAATGAAGTTTGCTACAGCTGCTCCAGTGGCTTTCTTCAAGGGGATGGCCTCTACCCATTTTGTGAAATATTCAGTGGCTGCCAAGATCCATATGTAACCACTGGATGGAGGATTTATAGGCCCTATGGGATCAAGCCCCCAAGTGTGGAAAGGCCATGGGGTTGTCATGTCTTGTAACGTATTTGGGTGAGTATGGATTGCATCTCCAAGGACTTGGCATGCGTGGCAGGTTTTGACTACCTCTTCGGAGTCTTTTTTCATTGTTGGCCAGTAGTATCCCAGTAGTAGTAACTGTTTATAGAGCCTCCTTTTACCTGGGTGACTTCCACAATCACCAGAATGGACTTCCCTGACCACTTCCCTGGCTTCCCTTGGTCCCAGGCATCTTAAGGGATCTCCACTGTATCCCCTTTTGAATAGGATCTTGTCCTGTAAGAAATACCTGACCGCGAGCTTCTTGAGCTGGTGGGCCAGCGTCCTGTCAGTTGGCAGGATCCCTTGAGCCAAGTATTCCATAAAAGGGGTCCTCCAGTCTTCTGTAACAAATACAGCATAGCTTTCTCCCCTGTCTATCGAAGGTTGGCATTCTTGGCATTTTTCCTGTATAGTTGATGCTTCTTTGCTCATGTCTGGCCAGTAGTACCCCATGCGTTGCATCCTCCTGTATAGACTGATCTTTTCCGAGGTCCCGCAGACTTGGGTATGTAGTTCTTCCAACCTCAGCTTTCCCTCTTTCTCATTGATACATTTGGATAGGATTCCTCCGGGCAGTCTTCTGTATAGTTCTCCTTCTATTAGAGTGTAGTCTCTCAGCTCCTTGACATTCCCTCCAGACCCTGTTTCTCTCATTTTTTCTTTCACTTCGCTCCTCCAGTCCCATTGCTTGGACTCTTCGGGGGATATTTGTTGGAGGATTTTTAAGACGGAATGCTCCTGCCTTCCTATTCTGACTAGAGTGTCTTTTCCCTTGAATGGTACTTGGGATCCCAGGGTGGCAAGCACATCTGCAAATCTGTTTTCACTTCTCTGCGTGTACTCTATGCTAAAGGTCAGGAATTCCTGCTCTAGCCTTTGTGCCCATGTCCTGTAGGCTGCCAAGCTTTGTTCCCTTAATGCAAAGTCGCCTTTCACCTGGGATACCACAAGATTGGAATCTCCCAATACTCTCATGTGTTTCACCCCAATACTTAGTGCTATAGTTAGCCCGGTTAGGTACGCCTCGTATTCAGCTGCATTATTGGAGCAGGAGAAACCAAGCTTGAAGGATAGAGGTATGGTGTCTCCGTTTTCACAACTTAGTACAATTCCTACCCCATTTGAAGTTGCTGTAGCTGACCCATCAAACCTCATTGTCCATTTCTTCCCTGGGATTTCTGCTACTGCCACTTCACCTGGGATCTCTTCGCTTAGTGGGCTTTCCTCCTTCCCTGGGAATTGTGCCAGGAGATCAGCTATGGCTTGACTTTTGACGGCCTTGGGGGTCCTTAGGCCTATGTCATATTGAGAAAGCAGGACCAGCCATTGTGCTATTCTCCCTGTTAGGAGGGGCTGATGCAGGAGTGCTTTTATGGGATGTGATTTAGTTACCAGCAGGATCTGGTGGGCTGAGAAATATCTCTTCAGCCTCTGAGATGCGTAAATAACCACTAGGCAAGCCTTTTCTATCCTGGGATATCTGGTTTCGGCATCCTTGAGTGTTCTGCTCACATAGTAAACGGGCTGCTCGTTCCCACCATCATCCTCTTGGGCTAACAGGGCTCCTATTGCTTGGGCATTTGATGCCAAGTATAATAGCAAGGGTCGCCCACGTACTGGTGCCTGGAGAGTGGGCAGATGATTCATGATTTGTTGGACCCTTTGGAAGGCTTCCTGCTGTTCTGCTCCCCAGGTGAACTCAGTTCCCTTTTTTAACAGCTTGGATAAGCCTCCTGTGACCGAAGCCAATCCTGGCATGAATCTCCTGATGTAGGAAACCCCACTGTTTTAAAAACCGGACCGGACCGGCCGGTCCGACCGGTTCAACCGGGAACCGGGAGGCAGTCCGGTCCGGTCAAAAACCCCAAAACCGGTCAACAACCGGTCAAAAACCGGAAAACCGGTCAAAAACCGGGTAAAAACCGGGGTTGAACCGGAAATTTTTAAAAAAAGCGGTTTGATGTCCGGTTCGGTTTTTAAAACCATGGGAAACCCTTCCCAGGAAGCTTTTGAGCTCCCTTACTGTCGTTGGTCTTCTCATAGTAGCAATGGCTGCAGCTTTGACTGGATCTACACTTATGCCTCTTTGATGCACCAGGAACCCGAGGAACTTTCCTGCAGATACCCCAAAAGCGCATTTCATGGGGTTCATGCGTAGCTTGTATTCTCTGCATCTTTTGAAAACCCGTTCAAGTATCTGAAGGTGCCCTGTCCTAGTTTTTGATTTGACCACAATATCATCCACATAATCCTCCATTTCCTCATGCATCATGTCATGGAAGATGGCTGTCATGGTTCGCTGGTATGTGGCTCCTGCATTTTTAAGACCAAAGGGCATTACAGTATAATAAAAATTTCCGATTGGTGTCCTGAATGCTGTTTTCTCGGCATCCTTGGCAGCCATGCGAATCTGGTTGTACCCACTATACTCGTCCATGAATGAGAACATGGAACTTCCTGCAGCTGAGTCCACAAGGAGGTCAATATTAGGCAGGGGGAACTCATCTTTTGGACATGCTTTATTCAAGTTGCGGAAATCTACACAGCAACGGATCTGGCCATTCTTTTTCTTCACAGGTACTATGTTAGAAAGCCATCTGGGGTGCTGGATGGGCTTGATAAAGCCAGCTGCTAGTAGCTTCTTAACCTCTTGAGTTATCTGGGCTTCTATATCAGTGTGGAAGACCTGAGCTGGTTGGATCACTGGTTTAACTCCTGGGTCCACATTGAGGGCATGGACCACTAATCCAGGATCCAGACCGGGCATCTCATCATAGGTCCATGCAAACACATCTGCGTATTCTTTGAGCAAAGCCAGCAGTGGCCCCCTTTCTTGTGTTGTCAACCAACTACTAATGAAAACCGGTTTCTGGGATCCCAGTTCAACTCCTAAGTTTACTTCCTGTAATTCTTCCTCAGGCTGGATTTGTGTCTCTTTGACTGGTTCCTCTTGGACTTCCTCCTGGGCCATCATACATTCTGGTGGTCCGGGACCCTCCTGCACGATGCACTCAGGTCCCGCGCACCTTCACAAACGATATATTAATCTTCCCCCGGGCTCTCGTACTACTACACACTCCCGGGATCCTGAGGCACTGGGCTCTTTCTTTTGTCTTTTTCTCTTTAGGAGGTCCCTCAAGTCATGGGTACCTCCTCCCTCTTCTTTTTCCAAAATAGGTGTTCCTGGGGTCCCTGACATGGGACTTTCATCATCTGGTCCCAACTCATCATAAAACATTGTTTCTACAAAGTTTACTTCTCCTTGGTTGAAAGGGTTGTGGTTGGCAGGGATCCTTACAGGCCTCCCATTCAATCTCCCCTTAACGCACTGGTGGTATGTGGATGGTATAAGGCGGTGCTTATGGAGCCATGGCCGTCCCAAGAGTACATGGTAGGACACTTCTGAATTGATTACGTGAAATCTGGTTAAGGCCACTATTGGCCCCACCCTTAGGGCCAGCTGTATATAGCCTTCAGTTGATTCTGCTGATCCTCCAAATCCGGTTATCTCCATGGGAGCCCCCAGGATCCTCCTTCCAGCTAGGCCCACGGCTTCCAAGGTGCTCAGGGCTATGAGGTTGAGTGATGCCCCTGTGTCTACAAGTGCTCTTCTGATTTGGACACCATTTATGGTGGCCATTAGATAAAGAGGTCTGCGGTGGTCTGGATGCTCAACCTCCATGTCTTCATCAGTGAAAGTTATGGCATTTGTTGTCTCCAGGAAAGCTCGGCTGGCATGTGATTCTGCCGTGAAACATTCCATTCCTGACTCTGCTGCTATAGTCATGAGGGATTCCGTGGCCACCCTTCTTACTTCTGGTCCAAATCCCAGCTGATTGAATAATGACCTGAACTTGGGATTCTTTTGGAGGGTCCTGACTGTGTTTGGGTGGAAGGATCCTCCTGACTCTTCTGCTTCTGCCGAGTTCCCATGGATCACCACAGCTACTACCCCCTTTCCTTTATGGTTAGGCAGGGGGTTTCTTTGTACTTCTGGCTCCTTCTGGGTGAGTTCCAGGGTTCCTTCTCTTAGCTTCCTGTGGAAAAGCTTGCGGAGGGTCCAGCAATCCTCGGTGGAATGCTTAACGTAATTATGAATCCTGCAAAACAAAGGATTTTTCCTTTCTTCTTCGGTGGGTGGCTTGGACACAGTGAATGGCCTGATCACTCCATCCCCGATCCATTTGTCCAGGACGTGGTTTAATTCTTCTACGGTACATGGGATCACTGGTGGCTCCTCGAACATTTTTCCATCAGGCCTCTTCCTTTTTTCTCCCACTGATGCTGTCATGGCTTGGGATGCTGGTGCCCTCTTCGCCCTCATAGTTTGTGCTATCCTTCTTGTTCTCTGCAACAGGTCAGCAAACTGTGTGATACATAAGTTTTCGAGGTTGAGCCTGTAATTGAAAAGCATTTTAGAGATGCAAGTCTCCACGAGCTCCTTTTCTTCATGGTCCCCATAACAGTCTAGGGACACATCTTCAAATCTTTTGATGAACTGGACAGGATCCTCTCCAGGTCTCTGTCTCACCATCTGAAGGCTTTGGAAAGTGACCTTGTCCTCACCGGGGTAATATTTTGCACAAAATATTTCCATCATTTCGTCCCAGGTCTTAATGGACCCAGGCCTCAGTGTAGTGTACCAAGTGTATGCTCTGTCCACCAGGGACTTAGCAAATTCTCTTAGGCACAGCTCCCGGTCTCCTGCGTAGGGGCCCATAGTATGGACGAACCTACTCACGTGTTCTACTGCACTTCCATTCCTTCCATCAAAAGGATGGAACTTTGGTGGCTCATATCCCTTGGGGTATGGCTTGCCGAGGAGTTCCAGTGGGAATGGGGGATCCCGAGAAAATTGCTTGGGGGTCCTGGAAAGTTTTTCCCTTTCTTGGTCCAGGAGGGCACTGACATCTGCCATTGTCAGATATTGGGGGTTAGTTCCTCCTCCCACTGCTGATCCTCCCTCTGGCTGGGTTCTGTCTTGGTTACCCACGTGGGGGGCATTGTCTCTGACTTCTTGCGTCTTACTTTCTTTGAGCAAGTGAACTTCTTGTTGCAACTCTTTCAACATCGCGGTCATTTGAGCCATAGGGTCTAGCTCTTGCCTTGCATTCCTCTGTTCTGACACGGCCTCGTGCTTTGTTAGGGGCACCTCGCCCCTTTGTCTAGAGGCTACTTCATTTTCTCCCACGGGCTCAGAGGCCGTAGGTGGCATGTTTGCGCCTTTACTGTTCCTTTGTCTTGGAGGCATGTTCTGCAAAGGGATTGCTTCTTCCCTTTTCTTTACCCAGTCCCCAGCGAAGTCGCCAAAATGTGAGGGTGCCTTTTTTTTCAGCACTATGGCCCAAGGATTCTGGGCCTTGTAAGATGTTCTTGGTGGACTGGGATTGATTCTCCGCAGCTAAAAGGGCTGTTTTAAGAATCAATTGGTGCACAGAACATACTTTCCATAATACAAATGGTTAGCAAAAAAAAGAAGTTGGAATATTTGCATTTGAACGACATTCATGCAGTAAAGGATTAATATAAATGACAAAAATGAAAAGAATATAACATAAGAACAAGCTGAGGATCCTCTAATTAAGTGAGGTATATTTCATTGATTTCATTAAGCTATGGTTGCAATGCTCACTAGGACGTGGTGCAAGGTTCAACTAAGCTCATAAGTTACAGACTTTGATAGCTATTCGAGCTTCAAAGTCTTGCAAAATTTGAACTTGTTAAATCCGAGCTCGTTCAATAGTGGCTGCACTGAGGACACCGGGGCGGTTCCTCTGTTTTTTCTATTAAGTTACAGAGTATTTTTCGTGATTTTCTGGGATTTTGGGCAAGCAAAGCTGAATGCCTAAGAATGGTCTGATTGTTCTGAAAATGAGTGAATGCCCCGTAGCATGGATCCCTTCCTCCTTTTATAGCACAACTTCAGCCTCCCTGGTGAACCAGCGATTCCCCTGTTTTACCCTCTGAAGCTTGTACCATGCCTGGCTGCTTCAGGATCGTGTCGTTTCCTCTTTCTTCATAGTTTCCTTGCTTTTGTTCCGACCAAGTGAAAGTCCCTCGGCTCCTTTCCATTTCCGGGTTTCCTCGTTGGCTGGCCTGAGGCTCCTTTTGGCTTCTTCTTCTCAGCGTCCCAGCCTTTCACAGTTGTACTCTTCCTTGTCTTTTCTCCAAATGGTTGAATCAAGTTTTCTGCGTTTTGCATGCTCTATACCTCCTCTGCTTGTCTGGGTCACAAGGTCCGCGTGCCTCTTTTCTTTAATTTCTTTCTGTTATGACCCCCCTGCGCGCCTTAGGATACCTCTGGGAGGTTCTTTGGGATTCCGGCCCAGCTTCTTCCTTTCTCAGTTTGGCCTAGTTCGCTGGTTGGGCTTCTTTCTCTGGATCCTAGCCCTCTGGGCTTTTTCTTTCTTCTTTTTTTTTTTTGTGACGGCCCATTATTCTTTTTTTCTTCCTTTTCTTTGTGTGAACACCTTTTCTTTCTCTGTGGGCCTACTGGTGGGCTGTCTAATTTCTTTTTGAACCTCAACAAAAAGTTACCAAAAAACATATCTTTTGATAAACATTATATAAATAAGCTACCATAGATAAGCAAGAGCCATACACACACTTCATGAATCTTATCACATTGTATTTTTCTTAAATGGTAGAATGGATAATTCAATATACAAATAAAATCATAATAAGTACCTATTAATAACTACCATAATTATAAAATTTCATAATTACACATACAATAATGAGAATGGATCAAATTTTGTTAAATATACAGGTTATTAACTAATAATATATATAAAAAATGAAATCCTTTTCTTATTTTTAATCATATATATAAATTTAGCTTTTGTAGTCGACTTGTTTTTCCTTTGTACCCGTTGTCTCTCTCTTCTTCCTGGACCTAGAAAGCCCAAAACCCACCCAATAATATTTTCTCCTAGCAATAGTTGGGTCATTATCATCTCGACCAACAGCACAAATTCTGATAATTCTTGAAAACTGATGCAAAACTAGACTTTACATGTTACTCAAGATAGCAAGGAAATTTCCCGTATATAAAGATATTCTTAGAAATTAGTTTTAGGAAAATTATACAATATTTCAAGAGTATAAAAAACACCGTATTCCCTTATTTTATATGAATAGTGGGTTCTACAATTAATTTAAACGTTATTGTACTCCTGCTTAGCTTTCAAAAATTTACATTCCAAACCATCCACCAATGTCATCTAAAATATCATCAATTTACTTAGAGACTTGAGACCACATAGTCGCCCAAAATGAAATCAACAAGATATTCACATTTGCGCACTTTGTTTTAATTTCTATAATTGTTAGCATTATGATGTCGAACTGTTGGTAAAATTGTTCACTCCTACAGAAGGAGACTCCACTCATCGGAGTAAATAATTTCACCAATTGCTTGATGAAATTTGGGGTTAGATATCTTAGATTTGTGATCCTTGTATAACTTTTCGGCAAGCTTTTTAAAAAGGGGGGAAAAAACCCTTTCCCCCTTTTGATTAAGTTCAATTAAGCCGCCAAAATTGCCATAACTTCAGCTAATTGGTTTCTTTTTTTTTTTTTTTTTAAGAAGAAGCTAAGGTTTCTTGATTAAGTTAAAAGACTACATCATCGTCTTGATGCTAACTAGCCCTAAGTTAACTAGTTTTGCCATAATAAATTCAATAAGTCTATGCATGACACATTTGTTGTCATAATTTTGTGCATAACTTGTTGAACTTGTCAATTAGGAAAATTATTGAATACTCCAAGAGTATCATAAATGCGCACATTCTCCTCTCACATAAATTGTGGGTCTCATCATGAATTTAATTAATGGGACTCACAATTATGTGAGAGAGAGAAGTGTGCATTTAGAATAATTGTTAATAAACCATATTAAAAAAGTTTTAAAACAACTTTTATGAGAAATATAAAAATGTATCAGAAAAATTAATTACTTTATCATTTTCCAATAAAATGTTTCTAAAAATAGTTCATAAACCAATACTTTAAGTGTGTATTTGTTTGGAGGTGAAACATGGTGGATGAAAAACTTTAAAGAGAAAATGAGAAGGAAAATTTTTTTGGAGTGTGTTTAGTTAGGTAGAAAGGAAGGAAAATAAAGAGTGGGGCTCAGGTGTTTTCTCCCTGGGCCCACTAAAATATTTTCTCTCCAAAATGAAAAAAAAACTTAGTGGAAATGAATTTTTTCTTGATTGACAAAAATGCCCATGTACACATTCTTCAAGTTGCCTTTTTTTTTTTTTTTTTTTTACTGGACAGTACCGCTGCCCTTTTTTGTTTTTGTTTTTTTTTGTTATTCTTTTTGTTTCTTTTGATTTTCTAGGGCTTGACGTGGCTCTTTCTTTCTTTCCTTTTTTTTTTTCTTTTCTGGGCAGTAATGTTGTCTCTGTTTTTTTTTAGACATGATTTTTATTTTTTAATAAATTTGGATGATTGCTCTTTTTTGTGTGGTTATTTGTCACTTTTTTTGTTTTAATTAAGCATTATTCGTAAATAAGGGTATATAAGTAAATTTATTTAAACTCATTTTTTCATTTTTCCACTTTTCCACTTCCAACCAAACAAAAATAAAAGAAAATTAAATATTTTCTATCATCCTACTTTTTCATCTCTCACTGTTTCTATTCTCTAACAAGACGGATAAGGCATTTGTTAACATTTCTTTAAATAGAAATATAGGTCAACATGTCATAAAACCTTCTGCACAAACTATTATCAATGAATCCAACTTACATGCTGATTCTGTCAATTACAGCTTCAGGTTTAAACAAGTGAGACAGCAACACAGAACAATTTAGGATTCACAAAAAATAAACTAGAAATCTTTTGCAACAATACTAGAGCATATGCAGAGGAACAAGTCTTAATTTACTTATATACTTGGAAAACCAATCAATATACATCATATACTTTGAAAAGCTGTCAACCCGAGAGAATTAGATAGAAAAAATCAAAAAATAAACAAACCAAATGTACGTAATTAGTGTTGTAAAGAGGAACATCAGCCTTAGCAGTGGTAGTGGAGATGTCATTCTAGATGCAGATAGTAGTTGTATCAGTTAAGTATGTTTGGTAAGGCATTGGCTGCATGAAGGTTGGGGATGATGTGTCCACTGCCCAATCCCAACCCACTGGGAATGATGCATCTTCTGATAGTTCTGATAGGAGAGCCTCCAATTCTTCCACAGTGAGGACGGCATTAGTGTCAACCTGATCAGCCTCAATCTCAGTCATGCCATCTTGTAGTTGCTCAGTTGTTTCGAAAGATTGCTCTATGTTTTGAATGCCCTCATTTTTGAGGCTGTCTTCTTTTTTCTCAAGTCTATCCCAGCCTAATGGGAATGATGTACCTTCTGATGGTTCTGATAGGAGAGCCTCCAATTCTTCGACAGTGAGGACGACATTATGGTCAAGCTCAGTCTCAATCTGAGTCGTGTCATCTTGTAGTTGCTCAGTTGTTCGAAAGATTGCTCATCTATGAAGCTGTCTTCTTTTTGCTCAAGTCTATCCTGTTGATGTCGTCCAAGCTGAGTCTCAGTCTCAATCATAGCATTAGTCACGCCATCTTTCTGTTGCTCAAATGTCTCGACAAACTGCTCTATGCTTTGAGTGTCCTCATTCAAGTTGTTGTCTTCTTGTTGCTTGAGTCTTTCGATCCTGCAAATGACATAATCCTCGTACTGCGAGGAAAAATATGTTAGATTATCGATCTAATCAATTAGGCTACAAAGGAAAATAAAAAACAGTAAACTGAACAAATTTATATAGCAATAACTGAGAAACAATTTTCTTAACAGACACGTGATAAAAATACAGATCAGAGAGATTCGAAACATAACATCTAAACTCTCATACCATCAAAAACGAATAGGAAAGCAACCCAACAATGTACTTATGGATTCTATGCATTTACTTAATTAAAAGCAAACAAACCCAACAAAGCACAATCCTTATAATGTAAACACCAAGGCAGTAAGATATTCATATCCGAAATAATGAAAAGAAAAACCCAATAATCTATTCAACCAATAGACCGAAAACTATTATATGTAGCATGATAAAAAGATGGAATCGGGGGGAGAAATGACAATTTGAAACTAGAATAATGCAAATAAATGACACAGGTTTGACAATGTTAAAGAAGAATGAATTAAACCAAAATAATTAAAGATTATACATCAATGCAAATTTCATAAAGATATTAATAACCCATATTATAAAAACTACAATCCAATAATTTTAACCAACCAATCAATCTAAAAACCACAACCCAATTGATGTAAGACAGCTCCAAATTAATTTATGTAATTTACTATTTTTTTTTGTAATTTTTTTGTTATTTTTTGTAATTTCATATTTTTTGGATTAGAGTTTTTATTTTGTCTTTAACGTTGTCTAGTCAAATTAGAGTTTAGTATGTTTTCTTAGCCGCCCTAGAATTAGGGTGTTTTTTGGCATTTTCCTTGTCTCCCTAGGATTCAAAGACCCTCATTTTTCATAAGCAAATGTGTTTTATTTTTTATTTTCTAGAAATATACATAATTTATTTCTTGTCACTTCTACATCAATTGGTATCAGAACTTTGTCCTTACCCTGGTTTGATGGCTACAAAACATGATGGGATGTAGAAGCAGCAAGAAATTAAACATGTCTACTTCAAGAAAATAAAAAACAAAACACATTTGCTTCTGATAAATAACTTCAAATCCACGAGATTTCCTCAAATCCATGAAATTTTTTTGAAATCCACCATAATTGTAAATAAATAAATAAATAACCTAAGGTGAGTAGGAAAATTCCTAGAAAACCTTAATTCTAATTAAATAAAGAATAACTCTAATCCTAAAAATCTAAAAATTACATGAAATTACCAAAACTAAGAAATAACATGAATTTACCAATAGACCATAACCCCCTAAAAACAAAAACCAATAGACCATAAAATATCCTTCAAAGATAGAATCTTGAAATTAAAGATAGCACAAGAATGCAACAAAGAAACTTTCTTTTTTTCAAAATGTTTTAAGATAGTTAGCGCCCTTTGAGTTTAAACTCATGCATAACCCACCGACCAACGGATTTGGACCCTTTCTTGGGCGCCAAAGTAAGACTTCTCACAGAACCAATTTGATCCTTCTTAGCTTGATCTCGATATATAGGCTTCTCGTTATTAGACTTCCATGTGCCATAGGTTGTGTTCCTTTGTATTCTTGAACCATTGCCAACCCTCTTCAATTTTGTGAAGAAGTAAAGACTAGTCTCATCCGTGTTCTCAAAGTGTTTCTTCCAAAATTCTTCATAGAGATCACACTCAATCAAAACGTCTGCACTCAGGGGCTTGCCATACACCTTGTTGTAGAGATAATGCTCAACTATCTCAACATAGTTTGGTCGAAACCTAATCCTAGGAAGATCACCATAGTAATCATAAAAATCCATCAGAGCCATTATGTTACTCTCAGTGTCAGAGTAAGAGATCGCCATGGTCTTGACAACGAGCGTTTCGAAAAGCAAAGCAGTATAGTAGTAACTTAGTAACTTTAAGTTAATATGTCTACTTTTATATGAGTTTATAGTCGGTTAATATGATTTCCTTGTAAGACTCGGTTAACATGCTTTCCTAGGAACCCTCGGAATATTTCACTATTCACACTTCACAGTGTTCTTTTTTTAAAACAAATCTATAGCCTTAAACGGCGTAGTGCTGGGATATACGAAAAACAAATATCGGCCAGCAAAGAATTTGAAAAAAAATAAATAAAGGAGACGAGAAATCACTAAAAAAAAAAAAGCAAGCGCCACATTACCACCTCCAATTTTCTTCTTCTCTTATAGAAAACGCCACTATTGCCCAAAAGGACCTATAGTGGCATTTTTAGGACTTACCCACTTTTTTGTGGTGAATACTTATATTTTCTTAGATCTGTTTCTTGTACCTAGCTTCTTCCTCTTCTTTCTGCTCATTTTTTCCTTTCTTTTTTTTCAACTTTTTAAAGCCATTTCTGACTTCTTCTTTATGCCCTTTAGAGCATCCTCAATAAGGTTTAGCAATCAATGCCCTAAAAATGTATTCTACTGCAAAGAAGACAAACTTAAAAAATTTTTGAATTTGAGCTATAGTGAGCTGCTATAACTGCTAGAGATAGTAGCTCACTATAGTTTAAACTCAAAATAAAAACTAACTTTTTTAATTTGGGGTGTTAAAAAATTTTATTTTAATGTGTTGATAGTTGTGGTTGTTATTTATTGTGTTGGATATATTATTTTATTGTGTTATTTATATTATTTTAATGTGTTGAATGTTAAAATAAAACATTTGATGTTAGGTGTATTATTGAAAATATAAGTCTGAGATTTGATTTCTCTTACAAAGTCTTGAACCCACCTTTTGAAGAAATTATTTGGTCCTCCCAGGTGGATGAGTGACGTGGTCCTCCCAAGTGATGTGCACCAATAGAAAGCAGCTACATATTAAAAAAAAAAAAAGATGACTCGGTCTTTGGGACCACACCTCTTGCTACAATATGTAAATGAGCTCCAGCTTTTTAAAAACAAATACACCATACTTCTAATACTGATTTACTTAGCCATTTCACCAAAATTTCTAAAACCCAAAATTTTCCTAACTGCCCAGCTCTCTTTTCACTCCCTTCCTGCATCATTGAAGAAATTTTTCTTTGCATGAATAAGCTCTATGAGATTTTGAACTAACTTTGTTTTTGGAACTAACTTGTTCTGGCTTGTTTCCTTTTTTTTCCTTTGGACGAGTAGTGAGGACATAATTACAAAAATTATGGCTATAAACCATGACTAAAGTGGTTGCCAAAATCTAAATCTCACCACTGCAACTAACCATAACTAATAAAGGTATGTTATAAAGACTTCACTCTTCAAAGTATTATTTTCTTGCTCTATTTTGTATTTATGTAGTTTATAATATAGTTCCTTCTACATGTTTGATAAAATGCCCAAGATAAAAAAGTATTAAAAGACTGAAAATTTTTATTTTTAGAAATTATGATGGGTTTTAGAAATTTTGGTGAAGCAGCCATGTAAATCAATGTTAGAAGTGAAGTGTATTTGTTTTTAAAATGCTGGAGCTCATTTACGTTACGTATTGCAGCAAGTGTGGCCCAAAGGCTACTCCATTTTTTTTAATATGTGGCTGCTTTCTATTGGTGCACATCACTTGGGAGGACCATGTCGCTCATCCACCCTAGAGAACCAAACAATTTCTCCACCTTCTGAGCTAGCTAGTCTTAAGACTTTGTGAGCTAGCTAGGCATGTGTGCTTGGTACAATCTTTATTGCTTTTCTTTATTTGTATGATCGTATCATTTTCCCCACTTGTGCATATTGATGCTTTTAACATATGTTTTTAAATGGTTATTATTATTATTGGGTAGATATCTTGGGCTTGAGATTGATACATTATTAGATATCAACTAAAATATGAATTTATAGTTTTATTTGTGAAAAATGTACGGTATTGTAAATTTTGTTTAGTTTACAATGTAAATCATACATTGCTAGTACATTGTAAACTAAGAATTTTCATTTTTCTCAATTTAGTTTACAAAAGAAAATGAAGAGGAAAAGCTAAAGTCCTAGTGTTTTCCACTAGACCCACCAAAATTTGATCTCCTCAAAGAGAAATTGAGGAGGAGACGGAGGTTTAAAAAGTCAAATGACTTGTGTACCCTTCTTGACAATTTTTTTTTAATCAACCTATGACAAAATGTTTCCACATGAGTACATAAACTAAACCAAAGCATTCATCCACCTCATCAAATAGAAACTACCTAACCCTCCAAGTACAAATGAAATCCCATTTCAAGTGTGGAAACACAAGCTTAAAATTGATTTAATCTGGGCTTGTGATCACAATTAATTTATATTATGGGTTTGCAATAATTCATAATGGGAGATTTGAACAAGAACCAAACATATTTCTGAATAAAATAACATCAAAGATTTATTCATAAGGTTTTTCTACCACATTCCTTACAATGTATCTCTCTTTTCTTTTCTCTCTTAAAATTTGAATCCCCCCCCCCCCCTTTTCTATCAGTTTCCTCTCTTTTATATTCCCCCTCCTCCTCTTTTTCATCCTTATCATTTCTTTAATGTGCTCCATTTTCTTCTCTAGCATGAGCTGTCTTTATTCAATTAAACAGACTCCTGTTCCATCAGACTCTTCTTTTTTCAATGTTATAATGAATAGAGATTTTTGGGGCTTCTTGTCTTATTCTGATTAGTTATCTAATATTAAATGCAAGTGTGTCAGGCAAGTTGTTGTAGATCTATCAGGAAGCTTTAGACGGCATCCTTGGGTGGCCACGTATGTTCCGGACTTACTCCTTGGAAGCTTGGGATTTAGGCTAACATTATTAGTCTGGTAGAAACAT
Organism: Quercus glauca; assembly: GCA_023736055.1. Classification (NCBI taxonomy): domain Eukaryota; kingdom Viridiplantae; phylum Streptophyta; class Magnoliopsida; order Fagales; family Fagaceae; genus Quercus; species Quercus glauca. Next base: position 29,187,702 of record CM043322.1, read on the forward strand.
TTCACTTCAAATGGAATTTGTGGTAACTTATGATCGGATCCATGATGGTGGGCCTTTTGGTCTATGATCTGAGGTATAGACCATTTAGGGAGGCCTTCACTGGATCCTTGCTAACGCATCCCTCGGTCCATATTTCGAGGTGTGGACCCTTGGGGAGGCTTTTCATCCTAGGAATACGTTTTGGGCCTGTTTTAGCCCATAGCCCAATGTTATTTGGGCTTTGAAAATCTATTATTTGGATTCCATAAGCCATCTCCCTACATCAAGCATAAAACAAATAATTAATCAAAAATTAGTTTTTAAGTTATACTCGAAAAATAATTTAATTATCTTTATTAATTTAATAGATATTTTTTCTTATATAATAATAAAAAATTTATATGAGTATTGTGGGGACTCGATGATCGAGGAAGGATACAACAAACTGTGATTATCATTATAAAAGTATTCTAAGCCGGAGGAAGGGATTCGCCCGAGGATAGGAGGAGAAGGGACAAAATACTTCCTGGAAGTCCGAATGGAGAGGATGGTGTTCAGAGAGAGAGAGTCAAGGTAGGTGAAGGAAGTTTCCAGTGAAAGCTCACCTACTGCCTTCGTGTTAAATGACTGGCAACAGCTTTATTAGCTGCATTGACGAGAAAGTAACCTGAACAGTAAAATTCACAGCTAAGCAGCTCCTTCTACCACATTCAACAGAAGTTTAAAGGGACAAGTGTCCTAAGGAGAGTTTGGAGAATTGTAGATGGAGGGCTAGAATGCAATAAGTTTAGGAGTATATAAAGAAAAAGGACTTCCAAATGAAGGGACCCCAGAAAAAATCAAAGAAAAAAGAGATTAGAACAAGAACAGTGATAGAGAAAAAGAGAGAGAACAGTGTATCTCCTTACGTAAGAATATCGTCCTCGGGCGAGCTTGTAAAGAACCTTTTATATACTTAATCTTTGACTTTCGCTTATTCCTTCTCTATCTGAATCCTCAGGCTATGCCCAACTTGTTTTATCCCACTTTCTTTACAAATATCTATTGGTTTGAGCCTAATCGGGTAGTACTAATTTCACTATTCTAAGTGGGTTTGGGCCGCCTGAATTTCGTATCCTTACAAGTATAATAGGGAGGTGGAGGGAGCTGGTGACACTAAAATGGCTTGATCACCACCAAGGAGCAAGGTATAAAACCCAAGTGTCACGGTTTCAAATCATTGTCTGATATGCTTGGATACACAAGTATAGAGAGATGTAGTACTCTGAGAGTACTTAATAATTACCCGATCAATTGTAAGTTTGATTATTAAAATTCAATTGTTGCACACTTTGAACAGGTTTATTTTATTTTATTTTTTAATTTTATTTCCACTTTTCAACATTTATATGCACCCGAGTCCAAATTTTTTGTCTCATTTTTTCTGCTCCACTCTATACTCCACCAATAATAATATGCCACATGTCAACATATTTAATTGCCTCATACCATTAAACCTTTCCTAATTTCAATTACTTAAAATAAATAATAAATAAAAACCCCAGCCCATCCCCACCAGGCCATCAGTACAACCACCAGCGCCGGCCCCATCAACATCACCGGTCATGGCTAACTACCGTTGCCTGGTCTGAACCACCGTCTCTCTATTTTCAAATCCAAACCACTGTCACGCTACCACCCAAAAATAAATCCAAGAACACAACAAAAGTGCAGGTGCGATAAAAAAAAATTGTCCAAATCAAAGAAAACCAAACCCATAAAACAAAAACAAGAAGAAAGTGAAGACTCCAATTTGCGCATCACCCATAAATCCTTTTTCTCCTCAATAAAGCTACGGATGTACATTAGCTTTCTTTTTAAATACTTTTTCCCCTTGAGCTTAGCTTTCCCCTTTTCCTAGTTACACAATAAAGTTATGGTCTTTGTTCAAGTTTTGTTTCTGGCTGAAGAAATTGATACGTGGGTTATATCCAACCACCGCCCTCCAACCACCATCACTCCACCACCAGATAAACCCAACAGATCTGAAATCCATGAACAGTCCAACACATTCAGTACCAACATTTCCATATTATTTGAAAATTTAACAAGAAAGTTAGAGAGATCTAAAATATTTGGATTTGAGAAAAACAAAGCCTTGCTTTGAATGATGGTGATTCTAGATTTGTTGGTGTTTTTGGTGGAGTGATGTTGGTTGGTGAGGGGCAGTGAGATGTCCGACATGGTGTAGATCAGGTGATGGTTTTTTCCGTGACTAGAGAAGCTAAGGGTGGCGACTGACAGTGCCGACATGTTTGGTGGTGGTGGCAGCGGAGGTGTTTGGTGGTGGTGGCAGCAGAGGTGTTTGGGTTTTGTTTTATCTTATTTTATTTAGTAGTTAAAATAAAAATAATAAGTCATAAGGGTAGTATTTAATTAATTAGGTGAAGATGTGACTAATTTTTATTAGTGGAGTATAGAGTGGAGTAAGAAAAATGAGACAGAAGATTTGGACTCATATGCACCCTATACCTCACTTTCCATTTTGCAATACATCCTATTAAAATATCATAATTTTTCTTTTCTTTTTAACCCTTTGATCCCTCAATGCCTAATGACACTTAAATCGGCTTGAGGATCTCGATGACACCAATTAACCAGCTATGGACAATGATAAGAATTGACCATTGTGATAACCCACGAGAGTGACCGACCCTGACAAAACCAAGGGAGTGAGAGTGATCCTTACAGAACTGACCACCCATTGTCAAATTGGCCATGTAGCGCCTCACGGTACCAATACCTCATGCCTAGCAATGCCACATGCCACATGCCGCTATGGTTTTGAAACTCGAACCGTTCAATGAACTGTAAAAGTGAAAGATTCAAGATTTTTGAGGTTGGGTCAAGGTCGAACCGTGATAATGTCATAATTAATTTAATAACTATTTAAAATATAAATAAATATATTAAATTAGTAAAAATTGAAAAATTACATAAAAATTTATAGGAAAAAGTTGGGTCATTTGTAAATACTATTTTCTCTTAATTAGATTGTATTAAATTAATAATATTTAATACAAAATAATTAAAATAAATGCTTAAAATTATGTAATATTGGCTAAATTAGTACTTATAGAGATTCAAATATATATTATTTACAATAAATATGATATTTGTTAGATTTTCTCTTGTTATTTAAAAGATTTTAAAACATTACATCTAAAAAATAATAAATAAATATAACAAAAAAAAGTTTTAAAAAATATTACTAAAAAATAATAAACTTAAACCTTAATAAGTTGACTGTAGCATGTGCAGGATAAAAAGGGAAGAAAAAAAATTATGACTCATGAGATCTCATGAGAAACCCAACACCACTCACACGTTTCCCTAAGCATCATGATCAAAGTTTACATGTTTCCTCAAGCCACACCACATGATCAAACTTCAAACTCTATTGACTTTTGCCTTCTATTCTTTTAGCATTTCTGTTTCCTCTAGAGGCTCCGCCTCTCTCTCCCTTTGTTATTTCTTCCACAATTTTCAAACAAACAGCAGTCTCCTTCCACAAATTTTCAACAAATAAAGAAGAAGCAGATGCAGATCATATACAGAAGCCAGAAGCAGATTTGTAGCCTTTCTTCCATAGTCTTTCACTCTTTTTTTTTTTACTTGTTTTCTTTTTTTTCTTTTTCTGGGAAGATTTGATGTTGGAGATTATTTTGACCAATGTTTTGTGATTTTTTGGGAACTGTTTCGGTTTTGAAAACCGGGCGGTTTGACCGCGGTTCGAAAGATTCATTGAAAATTTAAAATTTTCGGTTTTGGGTGTTTAAAAAACCGGAATAATAGACTGTTCTCGGTTACCGTGGTCCAACCGGCTAGTCCTGTTCGGGTTTCAAAACCATGCATGCCACGCAAATATAAAGAGAGAGAGAGAGAGAGAGAGAGAGAGGTTTACTGAACAAAGTTTTTCTTCAAACTAGCTTGGGGAGAAAACCCTTCAAACTCCTCATATATCTTTATATTGAGTGTGAATTTTTAAAATCTAACCATTCGATTACATGTTCCTATTATATCGTTCATACTTGCAAAATTTCAAGGAAAAAAAAAATCAATTACTATGTCATCAAACAAATGTTAAAATTTCAAGTTTTTGTGATCTAAAATTGGGTACAAAAAATAAGTTTATTAATCGAATAGTAAATAACATCCGATTTAAACGAAATCTGATATGTATGTTAAGAACATGAAATTCAACAGTTAAATTTTCAAAATTTATACTTGTGGGGCCAATTGCCCGAAAAATTAACGGAATCCATAGAAGGTGGGCTTGAGGCCCAACGGCCCTGTCCGAGGACACTCATCCGTCCGAGGATACTCCTCTGCCTGAGGATACTCCTCTGTCCGAGGATGAGATCTATTTCTCAAACTAGCTTGCGAAGTGGATGTAACTATTTTAGTTATCAAGGAGCTTCGCTGAGTTACATGCAAACTAAACTAACGAATATTGATCAAAGAAGGAACCGAAAAAGGTAACAAATATCTCCTAAAAGCTGCTGCCTCCACATTAAATGCTTCCCACCTAACTCTCTGACCGCATTAATGTGAAGGTGATACCTAAACAGTAACCAAGCAGCCTTATAACCACTAAGTGGACGATCCGGGAAGTTCGAGATGGGACAGAAGGGAATTCTTAGAATGGAACTTACACGTGTATGGTGAAAGCAGGACGGGGGAGGTAGTATATAAAGTGAAATCGGAATACAGTAGAAGGACTTTTTGAAGGGGCAATAAAAAGAGAAAAGGAGGAGAGAAAAGAATAGAGAGAGATAAACACTTGAAACCTAGCCGAGGAAAAAAAAAAGAGAGTATTTTCCTTCATTTACCTTGAAATTCTTTCTGCTGCGCCAGAACGACGTCTTTTTCTATTTACCGGAGCTAGTTCTTATATCCACACTCTATAAATTTTATTGTCCAGGGTCCAAGACATTTTGAGTCCCTACAATTGGCGCCGTCTGTGGGGAGAGCTTGATCCAATCGTAGGAAAAGACAAGCGCAACAGCTGATGGCAGAAGGAGCACCACAACAGGTGGATACTAGTCCACACCAAGCGGAGTCTAGGGGACCCCAACATGGTACCCCGTTGGTGATCCGTGAACGAAGGGGAGATCGCGAGGGAAGTGTGCGAACAACCCACACGGAGAAAAGTCAGTCTCGGGGAAAGAGCCATGTCTCCCATGCGAAGGACGATAGGGACATGCAGCGTGAGATTAATATGTTAAAAAGGGAATTACGTTATGAACGACGAAAGCGAACGACTCAAGACTCGAAGCAACCCTCTGATGAGTCAGACGATACAAGCTACAGGCGACAGTCTAGAACTCCGCCCAGTGAGCTTTTTTCCCATGATAAAGAGCACTACAGTCGACGGACGTATAAGAGTCCACCTCAGCAGGGCTTAAGGAACGAGGCTTTGAATAAAGCGCTGAGTCAAGTCTCCAAGTCACCGTTCACGCGACACATAGAGGATGCAAGCCTTCCTCGGAGGTTCCATCAACTTACGTTCACCATTTATAATGGTCAGACGGACCCGGTGGAGCATGTTAGCCATTATAATCAGAGAATGGCCATTCACTCTAAGGACGAGGCCTTGATGTGTAAGGTTTTTCCCTCAAGCTTAGGCCCGGTGGCGATAAGGTGGTTCAACGGTTTGGGAGAGAATACCATTGACTCCTTTGAGGGACTTATTCAAGCTTTTGGGGCTCGCTTTATTACTTGCAGAAGGGTTGTCCAGCCCTTAGGGTCGTTATTATCCATGTCTAAGCAAGAGGAAGAAACCCTGAAAGCGTACTCTGACAGATATTGGGAGATGTATAACGAGGTAGATGGAGCCAACGACAGTGTGGCTATTAATACCTTCAAGGAGGGTCTTCCAACCGATCATGATCTGAGGAGTTCCCTAACTGGTAAACCTGTTACCAGCATGCGACAGCTTATGGACAGGATTGACAAGTATAGAAGGATAGAGGAAGATCAGATACGGGGTGGAGGAAAGTCCAAGGCGATCCCTCAGGAGAGGAGGGAATTCAGGTCGAATCGGTATAACAACAATCGACCTCGGAGAGACTTTGTAGGGCAGTCAGGATCTGCTAATTCCCAGGCAGTTAACGTTGTGTTCTGAGAACCAGTACAGCGGGTTCTAGAGAAGATACAAGACGAGCCTTTCTTCAGATTGCCCAATAGGATGGCAGGGGACCCTGCGAAACGCAACCAGAACCTCTACTGTCAGTACCATCGGGACCATGGGCATACAATTGAGGATTGCAGAAACCTGTGGGACCACTTGGAAGAGCTGGTCCGAGAAGGGAGGTTGACCAACCTTCTGCACCACTCCAGTGCCCGAGGAAGCCAGACAGGGCCGATGTTGAGAGGAAATGCCTCTTCAGGAGCCCCCCTGGGCACCATAAATGTTATATTTGCGGCCCCTGGAAGAACAGGGTCTTGTCCCTCCAGAATACTGTCCGTATCTCATTATTCGGAGGGGAGCTCGAATTCAGTGCCGAAGAAAGCGAAGCTGAACACCTCACTGGTACTAGGCTTTTCAGAGGAGGACAAGAGAGGAACCATACAGCCGCATGATGATGCTTTGGTGGTTATGCTGAAAATCGGAAGGTATGACGTAAGGAGGGTGATGATTGATGAAGGGAGCGCAGCCGAGGTGATGTATCCCGACCTATACAGAGGGTTGAATTTGACACCCCAGGACCTGACGGCCTATAGCTCCCCGTTGGTAAGCTTCGAAGGCAGATCGGTCATTCCGTTGGGTATGATTAGATTACCTATGCAGACAGGTTTCGATGTGGTGGAGGTGGATTTCATTGTGGTGGACGTCTTTTCTCCCTATACGGCGATTTTGGGAAGGCCTTGGTTGCATACCCTGGGGGCTGTTTCTTCCACCTTCATCAGAAGGTGAAGTACCCGTCAGGTGGCCAAGTGTTAGAAATATTGGGAAATCAGGCCATGGCATGGCAGTGCATGGTAGCAGCTATTCAGCATAAGCCAGAGATAGGTCCATCGGCCTGGGCCGAGGATGAATTATAGCAATTAAAGGACCTAAGAACCCTCTCCAGCACTACCGCCGAGGAAGCTGAGTGTGAGGAATTGGAGGGGGTGACTGTTGGTGATGACCTGGATAGGTACTTCCAGGTTGGAGCGCTATTACCTTCGCCGGAGAAGGAGCAATTGGTTGAGGTCCTAAGAAGGAATGTAGATGTGTTTGCATGAAATGCCTATGAAGCCTCAGGGGTTGATCCAGATTTCATCTGTCATCATTTGAATGTCAGTCCTTCAGCAATTCCGAAGAAACAGCCACCTCGGCGTCCGTCCAAATTACACGCCGAGGCTATTAAAGATGAGGTGGACAAGTTCAAGCAGGCAGGGGCTATCAAAGAGGTGTTTTACCCTCAGTGGTTAGCGAACACCGTTGTAGTGAAGAAGAAAAATGGGAAATGGCGAGTATGCGTCGATTTCATGGATCTTAATAGAGCCTGTCCTAAGGATCCTTTCCCTATGCCCCGTATAGATCAGCTGGTTGACGCAACAGTAGGTCATCCTCGGATGAGCTTCCTAGATGCCTTTCAGGGCTATTACCAAATCCCACTGGCACTGGATGATCAAGAGAAGACAGCTTTCCTCACTCCCAACGGAAATTATCACTATAAGGTAATGCCTTTTGGCTTGAAAAACGCGGGGTCAACGTACCAACGGATGATGATGAAGATGTTTGAACCACAGTTGGGCAATAACATAGAGGTTTATATTGATGATATGGTAGTAAAAAGTAAGGTAATGTCCGAGCATGTGACGGACCTCATCACTGCGTTTGAAGTTTTGAGGAAGCATAAGTTACGACTGAACGCCTCTAAGTGCTCCTTTGGGGTTAGCTCCGAGAAGTTTTTGGGCTATATGGTGACCCACCGAGGAATTGAAGTGAACCCCGATCAGATTAAGGCCATAAATAGCTTGCAATCACCTCGGAATCCCAAGGAAGTCCAGAGGCTGACTGGGATGGCCGCTGCGCTGAACAGATTTATATCCAGATCAGCAGACAGGTGCAGACCCTTCTTCCTTTTACTCCACAAATGGAAAGGGTTTGAGTGGACTGAGAAGTGCGCTTTAGCATTTCAGCAGCTCAAGGAATATCTGACTCGGCCACCTATCCTGTTCAGCCCTGAGGTGGACGAGGTTCTTTTTGCCTACCTGGCGATAGCCACTTATGCTATTAGTTTTGTTATGATACGAGCGGACAATGGCATACAGCGGCCAGTATACTATGTGAGCAAATCACTTCATGAGGCTGAGGTGCGGTATCTACCATTGGAGAAGGCCATTTTGGCAGTGGTACACGCTACCAGAAAACTTCCCCATTACTTTCAGGCACACACTGTGGTTGTTCTGACTCAGTATCCACTTAGAGCTGTACTTCGAAGTGCTGACTACACTGGCAGGGTTGCTAAATGGGGCACAATCCTTGGGGCTTTCGATATAAAATATATGCCTCGTACTTCTGTGAAGGGTCAGGTCTTCGCCGACCTAGTGGCCGAATTCGCTGAAGGCCTTGAGGAAATAGATGCAGGCCTGCATGGCGTGGATGAAAAATCGATTGGCCTCATATCCACGCAGCGTCTCATTCCCTGGAAGGTGTATGTGGACGGAGCAGCAAACCAAAGAGGGTCAGGAGTGGGGCTGGTCCTGATATCTCATGAAATGGCCATTATCGAGAAGTCTTTAAGGTTGGGATTCCCGGCCACCAATAATGAGGCGAAGTATGACACTTTGCTAGCAGGAATGGCGACGGTCAAAAAGCCTGGTGGAAAAACAGTGGCAATGTTCTCGGATTCAAGCCTGGTCGTGGGCCAGGTCAGAGGAGAGCTGGAAGCTCGAGACGCCAGAATGCAAAGCTACTTGAGCCGAGTCAGGCGTTTGCAAAAAGATTTTTGAATCTTTTGAACTATCCCATGTCCCTAGGGGTGGAAATGCGCATGTAGACTCTTTGGCTACCCTTGCTACCTCCTCGGCCAACAACTTACCTCGGATTATCGTTGTTGAAGATTTAAGCTCACCCACTCCAGTAACGGAGGACCCTATTCAGGTCAACCAGATCAGTTCAGCGCCCAGTTGGATGGATCCTATAACGGTATACCTTGAGAAGGATATACTGCCCGAGGACAAGTTGGAAGCTGACAAGATAAGAAGGAAAGCTCCTCGGTTTTGGCTGTCCGAGGACAAGAAGTTATACAAACGCTCTTTCTCTGGGCCTTATCTGCTTTGTGTGCACCCTGAAGCATCAGAAGCACTTCTAGAAGAGCTGCACGAGGGGATTTGTGGGAGTCATACAGGAGGAAGGTCTTTGTCTCATCGGGCAATCACTCAAGGGTATTGGTGGCCAGGCATGCAAAAGGAAGCGCAGGAGTACGTTAGAAAATGTGATCAATGTCAGAGGTTTGCTCCAAACATCCATCAACCTGGGGGAGTCCTTAACCTTCTTTCTAGTCCTTAGTCTTTCGCGCAATGGGGCTTAGATATTGTTGGCCCTTTTCCTAAGGCAATTGGGAACAAGAAATTCCTGCTAGTAGGCACGGACTATTTCACTAAGTGGGTCGAAGCTGAGCCCCTAGCTAATATCAGGGATGTGGATGTCAAGAGGTTTGTTTGGAAGAACATCGTCACGCGATTTGGGGTTCCTCAGGCGCTCATCTCGGATAATGGTCTTCAATTTGATAGTAAGGCTTTCAAGGAGTATTGTTCCGACCTGGGAATAAAGAACCAATATTCCATTCCAGCTTACCCGCAGGGAAATGGGCAAGCCGAAGCTGTCAATAAGGTCATTGTCAGTGGGCTCAAGAAGAGATTAGACGATGCGAAGGGAAGATGGGTGGAGGAGCTGCCTCACGTCCTGTGGACCTATCGAACAACACCCCGACGCTCAACAGGAGAAACCCCATTTTCAATGACGTACGGGGCGGAAGCCGTGATTCCCCTCGAAATAGGTTTCCCCACGTTAAGGACCAGTACTTTCACCTCAGATGGCAATGATGAGCTTTTGGGAAAGAGTCTAGATCTGATAGATGAACGACGAGAAAGAGCGATGGTTCAGTTGGCCTATTACCAACACAAGCTGAAACAAGGTTATGATGCGAATGTAAGGCTAAGGCCACTAGCTCCAAGGGACCTGGTGTTGAGAAAAGTCTTGGGGAATACCAAAAATCCAGTTTGGGGAAAATTAGGGTCCAATTAGGAAGGACCATATCGCATCACATCTGTAGCAGGAATAGATGCCTATTACTTAGAAGATCTAGACGAGAGAACTGTACTTCATCCTTGGAATGTAAGCAACTTAAAAATGTATTACTATTAATACGAACAGCTCTGTCATATGTTTCTTTTTTAGCTTAATATGAATTCTATTAATTGTGTTCCTTAAGTCTACTGAAGTATTAAACTGAGACTAAGTCACGTCAGGTCCTCAGACCACATCTTAGTGAAAATTAATACCCCACTTAAAATGAGAAAACTAGGTACTGGACAGAACCAAGGCATTGCATGGTCCTCGGACTCAAGCCTCTGGGGAAACCAGATACTTCAGATGAGAAAACTAGGTACTGGACAAAACCAAGGCATTGCATGGTCGTTGGACTCAAGCCTCTAGGAAAACCAGATACTTCAGATAAGAAAACTAGGTACTGGACAGAACCAAGGCATTGCATGGTCCTCGGACTCAAGCCTCTGGGGAAACCAGATACTTCAGATGAGAAAACTAGGTACTGGACAGAACCAAGGCATTGCATGGTCCTTGGACTCAAGCCTCTGGGAAAACCAGATACTTCAGATGAGAAAACTAGGTACTGGACAGAACCAAGGCATTGCATGGTCCTCGGACTCAAGCCTCTGGGGAAACCAGATACTTCAGATGATAAAACTGATTGTTAGGACAGATGTGTTCACATGTTAAGAACATATGTCATACTATTTATGTAAATTGGCTAATCCTTTGACAAAACGCACTCTACTTGTAATTGGGTAGTTCTAGGTGTTTTTAATACTTCAAGAAACAAGGTTTCAAGATCAAGTGTTAAAGTCATCAAGTCTGTCCAAGAAAAAGCAAGCTGAAGTGCATAGATTTTAAAGCTCGACACCTGCTCGATAGCTACCTCGACACCTGCTATCTGTCGAGAATTAAAAAGTCAGATTTTCTGTTCTGATTTTCTTGGGATCCTTGAATATGTTTTTAGGCCTTCTTTTCTTCTAATCCTAAACATATTTAAGGAGTGTTTTAAGAGCCGTCAACATAGACACAAGTTGCAAAAGTATTGAGCAATCCTTGTTCAAGCAAATTGTGATCAAAGACGAAGTTCTTGACCTAGTTCATCTTCTTTCAAGAAGTTACTGTGTATTTGCACCATAGGGTTTTGTAACCAAGCATCTTCGTGTTATTCATCATAAGGATGAACTGAAGAACTTTGCAGCCAACCTCTCTTTCTAAAGTTGGTGTTTGAAGTCGCGTACTGGGATCCGCGCATCTGGTTAGTCACGTACTTGGGCGCCGTGCATCAAAAGGGGGAATTGTCACTACAGATCAAGTCTAATTGGGTATTGGGGTAAGGGTTCAACTGTAGGTTGAACTGTAGGTTGGTAAGGTACTTGGGATTCCTTTACTTGTAACCGCTTGATTTGATAATAGTGGAGTTTCGGGAGTGGTGACTTAAAAATCACCCGGTGCGGTTTTTGCCGTTAGGGTTTTCCTCATTCGTGAACAAATCACCGAGTTATTTATTTTTCCGCTGCATATTTATTTTTGGTGATTTGTTTGTGCTGCCACGCATTTTGCATGATAAATTGATTAATTAATAACTTGGCTAAATTAATTAATTAGTTTAAATCACAAGGGGTCATTTAATTTGTGGCCTATCACCTATCCTCGGTCTCGGCTACGCCTTCGTCATATCCCCGCTGTTCGGCCTCATCCTTTGCCTTTTCAGCCTCGGCTCTTGCTTTTTCAGCCTCATCCCTCTCCTTTTCAGCCCGACCCCTAAGCCTTTGAGCTTCTTCCAGTTGTTTCATCAGCATTGATACTTCTTCCTTAGAAGCAGTCAGTTGGTCATTGGCATCCTGGAGTTTTTTCCTTTGATCTTCAGCTTGCTTTTGAAAGCTGGACAGGGCCGAATCAGCACTCTTTCGAGCAGATTCTTCGTCCGCCAACCTTTTCTTCAGCTCCTCTACGTTTTGCTCACTGGTAGTAAGCGCCTTGGAAGCTTCACTTCTTAACTCCCTCTCCTTGTCCCACTGGAGATAAAGGCTGTTGGTCATCTCCTCTAGCCTGAAAGTGGTTTGAACAGCCTGTATATATATATATATATAAAAAAAAGGAGATAGTCAGAAATAAAGTGAACTAAAAGGAACGGGTAAAGCTGTAAGGATACTATACCATGCCCAAGTGCCTTTTCATGTTCATGAAGATTTCATTTTTCTTCATCTTTTTGAGCTCGGCCATATCCCGAGAAAGAAGGAGGGTTTTTTCTAGAGCGGAGGCGACATGGCATCCAATCCCACCATTATAGTCTCTGATGGATGCGTCTGCCCTCAAGGGCTCACCACCTAGCATGGGAGCGGGGAGCCAGGCTTCGGGCTCCGAAGGCTGAACAGTTTGCTTGGCACCCGTTCTAGAAGCCCCACGAGTTGTCTTTTGCTGTTTTAGAGGCTGCTGATCCTCACTTTCCTGGACTGGACGAGGTCTCCCAGTCTCCACCACATCTTTACCTTTTTGCTTTCTCCTCCTCTTAGGATCAGCAGGTTCGGCCCCCCGAGGTTGGGGAGGTTTAGGAGAAGGGGGAGAAGGGAGAACGGTCTAAGAAGACCTCCCTGGTGCCTCTTTTCCAGATTTTCCTTCAATAACATCCAACAAACTTCTTTGGCTTTTTCTTTGGATGCCCATGTCACCGGAAACTGTCTCAGGAGATTGGGGTTGATTGAACACCTCAAATCCGTCCGTCGAATCCGGAACTTCTTCCTCTTCTCCTTCTTCTTCTTCCTCCACTTCTTGAATAGTGGGGCGAGACAAGGAAGCCCCTACGGAAATAGCCGCTGCAGGTAATGGTTGTGTGAAGGGGGTGACTTCAGGGATTGGAACGCCCTCAGGAACTATGAACCCAGAATCTTCGAAGGCTACGCTGATTCGATGCAGCCGATGATCCTTAACTTTTATCACGCACTTGGGCGCTTGAAAGGATGTGGAAATGGTAATGTGCACTGCCCTTAACTGACCATCAGACGGATTCACGTATATCTCGGATCTTAGAATTTTATCTAAGCTCTCCCTGTTAACTAGACTGAATCGAGGCTTGGTGACGCGTCTATCTGCAAAATCAGTAAGACATCAAAGAAATTTCCGTTAGGAATAAACTTAATTTAAATCAAGGGACACAAACTAAGGTGCAAAGGCTTTCAGCCTAAGAACCCCACTTGGCTTGCCCTCTTGGGTCGGACAGGGTAAACCGTCATGCCATTCGCCAGAAAAAATGACAAAGTCGTCTTTCAGCCCCTTGTTCGATATAGGGAGACACTGGATTAACCTTACTTCGGGGAACCTGGACCTAAGGTAGTACCCCTGATCCTTCAAGTGCTGTAGGTTGTACACCCAGTTCACATAGTGACGGGTAAGGCCCAGATTCAGCCTCGCGTTAAGGGCTTCCAGGCTCCCTAACACCCTGAACATATTTGAGGAGCATTGTGTAGGGGACAGTCTAAAGAACCTAAGGTAACTACTAGTGAGTCTTCCCATCGGAATAGTCATCCCTCCCTCTATGAAAGCAATCATGGGGATGACTACTTACCCTGTTTGCCTTTCATCGTACCACTCCTCCGCGGAAGCGTACCTCATACCCACTGTTGGGGGAATCTTATACTTGGCCTTAAATTTCTCTATTTGCTCCTCGGAATCGACTAAATACTTAAACCTACCCATTCCTTAAGAATCGTGAAGAAAAATTAGAGAAGATAATGGAAAACTGAGGGGGATTAAAGAAACTTACAGGTGTGAAAAATGAGCTCTTCGGACAAACTTCAAGTATTTATGAGATCGTTGAGAAGAAAGAAAGAGGGACAGGTTCAGTGAATACTCGATAAGATCGTGAGATTTTTTGTAACTGAAAAGAAGTTTGATTTGAAAAACTCTTTATAGGGGCACAGAAATCGTAAGCGGGAAAAATCCCGCTTATAAGTTTCGGAGACCCTCCATCGCTAGATCCGCATCCTACTGAAACGTGGAGGGCTAAGAAACCGCCATCATTTAATGATGGCGTGCTCCTGACGCCGAAACGTCAGGGACATGTTTTGGGTAGGTGAAAAGGCGTTCTGAAATTTGGAAAAGCCCAACGAAGGAGTTAAGGACGTGATATCAAATCCCCCCTTTTTTCGAGGTGACAAAAAGTGAGATTTTGAGGGGCTATTGTGAGGCCAATTGCCCGAAAAATTAACGGAATCCATAGAAGGTGGGCTTGAGGCCCAACAGCCCTATCCGAGGACACTCATCCGTCCGAGGATACTCCTCTGCCTGAGGATACTCCTCTGTCCAAGGATGAGATCTATTCCTCAAACCAGCTTGCGAAGTGGATGTAACTATTTTAGTTATCAAGGAGCTTCGCTAAGTTACATGCAAACTAAACTAACGTATATTGATCAAAGAAGGAACCGAAAAAGGTAACAAATATCTCCTAAAAGCTGCTGCCTCCACATTAAATTCTTCCCACCTAACTCTCTGGCCGCATTAATGTGGAGGTGATACCTGAACAGTAACCAAGCAGTCTTATAACCACTAAGCGGACGATCCGGGAAGTTCGAGATGGGACAGAAAGGAATTCTCAGAATGGAACTTACACGTGTACGGTGAAAGCAGGACGGGGGAGGTAGTATATAAAGTGAAATCGGAATACAGTAGAAGGACTTTTTGAAGGGGCAAGAAAAAGAGAAAAGGAGGAGAGAAAAGAATAGAGAGAGATAAACACTTGAAACCTAGCCGAGGAAAAAAAAGAGAGAGTATTTTCCTTCATTTACCTTGAAATTCTTTCTGCTGCGCCAGAACGACGTCTTTTTCTATTTACCGGAGCTAGTTCTTATATCCACACTTTATAAATTTTATTGTCCAGGGTCCAAGACATTTTGAGTCCCTACAATACTCAAAAAGAAATTTATAAGAAGTTTGAAGAGTCTCTCAAAACTAGAAACTTTGTTCCTTCAATTTTTAATACAAATGAAAGAAAGATGAATATAAATTAATAAATAAATAAAAATAAAGAAGAGGAAGAAGATAAAGGTAAAGAAAAGCTTCACAAAAAATCTACAGTTCTCAACATTGCTACTTAGCATTATAGGTTTTTTTTTTTTTGGTAGAACTTTGAATACTAATGTAGTCTGTAGAGCCAGGTGTGGGGATTTTTATTTTTGTGACTTTTAGCTACAAATAAGGTAAAGAAAAGCTTTACAAAAAATCAACAATTTGCCTAAAAATATTATTTTCAGAATCGGATGTGAGTTCTCGTAGTCAATGAGATATTAAACCTTTTAAGACTTGAGAATTATTACATCATTATAGTTTGTAAAATATGCATACTATACCCTATAATATTAGAAATTCTATGATAACCATTATTTTTTATGGTACCTAATTTGTAACATATGACAATCAATTTTTGTTGGTAATTAGTGTTAAACTCAAATCCGATGATAAGATTTACCACATCATATGACAACTTTTTATTTTTTATTTTTTGAATATACAATAATATGATCACACATAATAGTAATTTTGTCACATTTTTATAGTACTCCGAGAGTATACAATAATTTTCCCATATGATATCATTGATATATGTGTAGGTACCAGGTAGTGGCGGCTAGGTTAAATTTTCAAGGGTCAAGCTAAATATATCCCAAAAAAAAAAAAAAAAAAATTGATACAAAGAATAACCTATATTATATTACATAGTATTATAGGACTTCTTTTGATAAATGAAATGTAGCCTTCAATAATGTTAACAGCCTTCAGCAGGCTTCTCACCTTTCTAGCCATGTTGAACTGAATGTAGTGGGCTTAACAACTTACCATGTCTTGATTAAATCAGATCAAGAAATTGTCATGGATTGCAGTGAAAATTTCAGGCTAACCTTGGATTTGTTAGCCTCCCGATTGAAAGGGTTAACAACTTATATATATATATATATATATAAAAGGTTTTATGACCCATAAAATAATATAAGCATTAAAACCATAAAATAATTGTTAAGAATATACCAATAAACGGTTGGGTTTCACCCTTACCTTAGCAAGGCTTCTAGCAAGCCATAACACAAATAAAACTCCAAAAACTGTAAGGAGACTTTAAGAAAACCTAAATTAGCTTCCCTCTGAATTTTGCCCTAAAGAGCCTTTAAATAGGTTAAGGAATCCTATTACAAGTTGAATTCCCATTTGGAGAAAATATCAGGGTTTTAGGCTTCACTTAACCGACATTTTTGGCCCATTTAAATTCAGAATTCGGACTTTTAGTAAACTACAACGTTGTAGCCCTTTAAGTCAAATTTCCAGATCAACTTGAATCATTTCGATTGAACATCTGAGCCAAAAGTTATGCCCAAAATACTAACTGGTGCACAAGCTAGAATCCTAATCCGAATTGGACTTGGATTTGGTGCAAATTTCCTTTGATTCCTTGCTCCAATTAGACTCAAATTTCATTGAGTTAGCCTACTTTAACTTCATTATGACCCTTGTAAAAGTAAAGTCCATTAGCCTTCTTCTTTGCACAAGTCCACTTATTTAATTCTATTCTCCTACAAAAGACAAATTCATGCATTAAAATTCAATTAAGCACAAAATTGATTATTCAACATTATTCCAAAACCAAATATAAAATGCATGAATTAAATCAAAATAAGTATGATAATGCTTTCTAATAATGATATAAATATGCAAAATTAAGCTATTATCAGGGTTGATTTTCCCTAATAAAGATGCAGTGAGACAGACATTAATAGTTTACTCTATGGACAACAACAAGAGTTATATAACTGAGTGGTTCAACCAGCAGAGATTGTGTGTGAAGTGCGTGAATGAGTCATGTGCATGGAAAGTCCGAGGATTCTCACAACTGAAACTTAACGGACTATGGGCCATCACAATATACAGTAGTCCTCACACTTGTCCATCAATTAGGGTGAACAAAAATGGTAGAATGATGGATTCGAATTTTCTTGCCAAAGAACTTCATAAATATATACTTGAAGATCACACTTGCGAAATAAAGGATCTCCAAAACCTAATAAAGGAAAGGTGTCAGCATGAAATATTGTACTACAAGATATGGGATGTGAAACAAAAGGCCGTTGCAAACATACATGGGAATTGGGAAGAGTCATACCAAAAGTTGCAGAATTTGTTGTTGGCATATAAGGATAGCGTTTCGGGTACATAAGTGTCTTATCAGTCGATCAACAGGGAGACACCAACTACTACTATATTCAAGTGTGTATTTTGGGCTTTCTTTCCTTCCATTGCCGGATTCGCACATTATAGGCCAGTAATTAGTGTTGATGGAACTCATCTTTATGGAAAATATAAAAGGAAAGTTGTTGATTGCAATGGCTATCGCGGTTGATATACAATCGAGTGATCCTATGATACCACACCATATATGGATGATGACATGACATCACCTCCTTTATCCTGTCTGCATGACAGACGTACTTGGAACGATCGTTCCATTTATGAATATGGACTACATGTTCCACCTTCCAATTTTTTTCTACCTTGCCCCTTGCATCTATTTTATGCAATTTGTGTTTGCTTTAGCCCAAATTATTGGAGGACACGATTAGGTAGGTGAGACTTCACAAGCCAAAAACATATAAGTGGAATTTTCGACCTCCATACATTACTTCCCTCGATGCGAAAACTAGGAGGAAGGCAGCTCAAGGACATAAATTGTTATAAACGTTGTATAAATACAAGTATTATACTTGGTCGGGCCGTGTCATGGCAATTTGGTTGCGATTTGCAAAAAGCATGTGTGTGGGAGTGTTCTTTGTACACTTAGCCCTTGCCCACCTACAAGCATGTAACATAGCATGGCCATTAGTCGTTTATGTAAAACTCGAACGATAAAACGATTGTAACATAATACATCTAATGATAGCACACTAATTATGCAATATATACTTACTTCATGGCAAGAGGAATTAGTGGTGGTGATGGACCATAAACACCCTATGGTGGGGACATATGTGGGAACCTGACATATATCCACAATTGGGCTAAAATCAATGGTTTGCCAATTTGCTTTGCCTTCTTTTCTGTTGCCTTGCACAAATTTCTGTATAACCATGATAGGGCTGCACTACCCCAACTATACTTGGGTGTATTACGAAGGTTCTACATGAACTCCAATCACATGAGATGAACCCTATCTTCGGACTTGTCAACAAATACAATATTCCCTAGTAGGGCTAGTACATAGCAGCTAGCATACTGATGAACCAATATCTCATTGGCATTTGGAGGCAACGTTTGTCCAATTCGGTCGACGATCTGAGTCCTCTAATTGTCTAGCACGATTTGAGGGCCATTTGGAATTTGAATTCCAAGCATTTCAACACACACATCTTTTCATTCGTTTTTAGTGGACCCAACCATTGCCTCACCCTTGATGGGCATCTCCATTATAACTTTCACTTCTTCTAGTGTGATCGTCATCTCACCATATGAAAGGAGGAATGTATGGGTCTCTAGTCACTATCACTCTACAAATGCAGTGATCAATGCATGATCAAGCTTTATGGATGAGACCATGTGCAGACCCTCTAAACCAAGCAACCTCACAATGGGCAATCACACAATCATCTACCATAGGATCTCGACGTGTCATCTCTTCATGGCAACATTGACAACCTAGTGTGCTAGGAGGATCCTACAAATGTTATAACAATATATAAATATCTTATACTTCGATCAAGTACATAATATGCCATTAAAGAACAACTCAACATCCAAAAGCAATAGTATAATCTATAAGTTTATTTTTGAATCAATTTTAGTTGTGATTAATTTATTTATTACTGCTTTAAATTTATAAAAACTAGTGTGTAACCTCGTGCATATGCTCAGGTAAAATTAAAAAATAAGATGGACATGTGTGGCGTAAAGTTGGACTCCAATTTGGAACAAAAAGAAAAAAAGCAGTAGCACTACAACAAACATACAAAGACTAAGATGCAACTTTTAACTATCAAAATACAGAATATACTACCAATAAAACCGCAGGAGAGTAGCAACAACTACTAATCACAAAGAGCAGCACTAGCTACAAACAGATTACTCAATACAATCTAACCAAACAAATTAGTCCTTCAAAGGCTACAAAGCACAAAACTCATGATGGAATTCTTTGTCTTGAACTTTAAAGCTAGGCAGCTTCTCACACAAAACTATGTTGTAGTGATAAATTAAACAACCATAGTACTTAACTACTTAGATTTATCATAGCATGGGGAGGAAAAAAAGTCAAATGAGAAGATCACATTTCAAGTCTAAAAGGAATTTAAGATACATCAACAATTTGGGAGGGAAAGGGAAGATGGTGGGAGTAAATCTACAAACCAACAGTTTCAGAATGCAGCATGTATGAGGAAACATTTTACAAACATGTGATTGATGTGAACTGATAGGTGTATTCTAGTAAACAGTGCTACTTTAGACACAAAATGATATCCTACTCCTTGTTAGTTTCCATGGATGTGGACACAAGTTTAAACCAAATAGATTCACAATGGAGCAAGATGTTAAAATCCCCGGCGCCAAACAAAATAGCAAACCAATGTAAAATATAATTTCAAAGTTGTAAAGAATATAAAATTAAATCTCCTATAGGTCATCCATGCCAAGTTTCATAAATTATCCCTTAATCTTGCCCAATCATATTCTTACGGTCTTACCAACAATAATTGGACTACTGGCTTTATTTATTGTTGAGATGCAACAATAATTGGAGTACTGGCATTATGTGTAAATTTGTACCTGGCCACCAGGGTTTCAAAGTAACTCAGATTGATGACTCACTTGTTCCATCAAAACGCTATGATCAATGGGCCCATGATCTACCATCATGTTGCAAAAAGTTTTTATGTCATATCAGATAGAGAAGCAATATAGGACCAATTAAAGAAATAAAAGAGAGGAAAAAGAGAAGACACAGGATATATGCATAAATAACCCAAGTATGAGAGGAAAAAGAGAAGACAAAGGATTTAATTTAAACCATACAATATAAACTATCGACAAAGATCCTTTCAATTTAGAACATTCAATTATCAAAGTAATAACCAAAAAGAATGCAAATGGTTGACCTTGCATAATCATTTAAGGATCCATAGCCAACCCAAAAAAAAATGGGACTAAAATGCTGGGTTGTTGTTGTCAAAATAATCAAAGTCATCCAAATACTCAAGACTTTATACTACCCAGATATTAATTTTCCACACTCAAAAACCACAAATCTTCACATTCATCTAACAGAATAGCGTACCCAAATATTTAGTCCATAACCCATTCAATCAATTATATCCTAAACAAACTTAAAGGAATTCCTCAAAAAACCTAAACAAATTATTCAAAACCCAAAACATATTTACAACAAAACCCTAATAAAATTTCACAAATAAGTACGGTAAAAAAAAATCCGGCTTGCCTTGAATTCTAATAGAGTGCTGCTGCTTGTCACCACTGTTGAGAGACCATCATTCATTGAGCAAGAGGTAAGGGATGACATAGTGGTGAAGCAAATAAATAAGACAAAGAGAAGAGACACTAAGAAAAGCGAGAAACTAAGGGAGACGAGGGACTAAGGAAGATGAGTCAAAGTGAGGGAGGAGAGTGAGAGTGAGAAACGATAGTACTGTGTGAGTGAGAGAGACCGGAGGGAGAGACTAGAGAGGGACGCTGTTATGTGACTTGGGAAAAATAAAAAATTACAAGATGTAGGTTTACTGGCCTGGAACTCGAGTTTGCTACACTTGAGTTCCATTTTAAAAAAAAAATTACTCGATTGGAACTCAAGTTTAGTAAACTCAAGTTACATTTCGATAAAAAAATTTTAACGCTATATTCAAGTTCCACATGTTTTTTTTTTTTAATTTTTAATCCATGTCAAATGACTAAATGAATTGAAACTCAAGTTTGCTAAACTTGATTTTGAGTTGGAACTCGAGTTTGATATACTTGAATTCCAGAAAGAGTCTACTTAACTAAATAACTTCAATTGTATTATTGTATGCTATTTACCTAAAGTTTTCCTAGAAAGTTATGCAAATTTTGCTCCACCGACACACACGGTTCCGCTGCAGTGTTCATTCTATCTTGCTAAATACCTCAGTACCACGGTTAGCAAATTGGTCCAAAAAGGTCAATATAGTTCTCCTCCTAGACCTTCTCTTCTCAAAATTGGTGCCAATTTAGAGAGAAATTATACAGTCCTTTGGTAAATCACATCACTTGTCCACTATTCTATTAAAAGACTCTTACTTGTTTAAAATTACTGAGTCAGTAATTAGTTTCTGTTTAAAAAAAAATTTTAACTCAATAATTTTAAGGAAAATGCTAACGAGTGCCCTTAAGGCATTGGATAAGAATCCAGTTAAAGAAAGTTTTGACATCAATTTTATGAAAAATGAAAAAAGTTATCAAAACATTAATTACTTTTTTTTTCTTTCCCTATAAAAATTTTCTTTAACTAGATTCTTAATCAGCACCATGAGAATCCTTGTTAGCATAAACCTATTTTAGTGGAACGGTGTACCAAGTCAATATTACCCTCTCATTTCTACAATCTAGGAAGCAAATCCTTAATTATAGGAGTCATCTTTGTCATACCAACAACATTGACCTTCATCTTCAACGCCTCAGAATCGATCCTACAAGACAAGACAACACCAAGTTGACCCCTTAGACATTCCGAGAGATTTTGTTTTATCTCCTTCTCTGGGTAATGACTAATGAATAAGCGGAAGCGAAGTAGTTGAGGAGCTGTTGTGTAGTTTCGGACAGACTCTCAAAAAAATGCAGAGAGTGTTTTCAAAAACCACGACTTTCTTCACCAAACACACCACTTTGTTCAACAAGCACATACAATACACTCATTTCCTCCTTCACACAACTTCAAATGTCGAAACCCATATAGACAAAATCCCTCAAACCCATCCCTCTCAGTCTCAGACTCAGAGCATCAACAACAACAACAACTTTCTATCAGACAATACAAGAACTGGGTTTGGGCTAGTTCACCTTCAAACTGCCCCAGATGATGATCAAACCCTTTACAATCACAGCCACGACGAGTTTGCTGGTGATGTCGAAAAGGTATACAGAGTTTTAAAGAAATTCCACTCAAGGGTTCCCAAATTGGAACTCGCTTTGCAACAATCTGGTGTTATTATGCGTTCTGGTTTAACCGAACGTGTATTGGATCGCTGCGGCGATGCCGGGAACTTGGGGTACAGTTTTTTCATTTGGGCTTCCAAACAACCCGGTTATAGGCATAGTTATGAGGTTTACAAATCAATGATTAAGATTTTAGGGAAAATGAGGCAATTTGGTGCTGTTTGGGCACTGATTGAAGAGATGAGGAGGGATAATCCCCAGTTGATATCCCCACAACTGTTTGTTGTTCTGATGAGACGCTTTGCCTCAGATAGAATGGTTAAGAAAGCCATTCAAGTATTGGATGAGATGCCAAAGTATGGTTGTGAGCCTGACGAGTATGTGTTTGGGTGTTTGTTAGATGCTTTGTGTAAGAATGGTAGTGTTAAGGAAGCTGCATTGTTATTTGAGGATATGAGGGTTCGGTTTACACCTACGGTCAAGCATTTTACATCGCTGTTGTATGGTTGGTGTAAGGAAGGGCAGCTTATAGAAGCCAAGTTTGTGTTGGTGCAGATGAGGGAGGCGGGGTTTGAGCCCGACATTGTGGTTTATAACAATTTGCTTAGTGGGTATGCTCAATTAGGGAAGATGACCGATGCCTTTGATCTTTTGAAGGAGATGAGGAGGAAGGGCTGTGAGCCGAATGCAACTTCATATACTATTTTGATTCAGGCACTTTGTGGGAGGAAGAGAATGGAAGAGGCAATGCGGGTTTTCCTTGAGATGCAGAGAAATGGCTGTGGAGCTGATGTTGTGACCTACACTACATTGATAAGTGGTTTTTGCAAGTGGGGAAAGATTGATAAGGGTTTTGAGCTTTTGGATTCTATGATACAGCAAGGACTTACTCCAAATCAGTCAACTTATATGCACATTATGTTGGCTCATGAGAAGAAGGAACAGCTAGAAGAGTGTATGGAACTCATGGAGGAGATGCGGAAGATTGGTTGCATTCCTGATCTTAGTATTTACAATACAGTGATTAGGTTAGCTTGCAAGTTGGGAGAGGTTAAGGAAGGCGTTCGGCTTTGGAATGAAATGGAGGGAAGTGGACTTAGTCCAGGGCTAGATACCTTTATCATAATGATTCATGGGTTTATTGGGCAAGATTGTCTGGTTGAAGCTTTTGAGCACTTCAAAGAAATGGTTGGGAGAGGTCTTCTATCTGCTCGTCATTATGGTACCTTGAAGGAGTTCCTGAATTCTCTATTAAGAGCTGAGAAGCTTGAGATGGCTAAAGATTTATGGAGTTGCATCACTAGTAAAGGGCCTGAGCTTAATGTGTTTGCATGGACAATTTGGATTCATGCGCTCTTTAGGAATGGGCATGTGAAGGAGGCTTGTTCATACTGTCTGGAAATGATGGATGCAGATGTAATGCCACAGGCAGATACCTTTGCTAAACTCATACGTGGTTTAAGGAAACTTTATAACAGAGAGATTGCGGCTGAGATAACAGAGAAGGTTAGGAAGATGGCTGCAGATAGACAGATTACTTTCAAGATGTATAAACGGCGAGGAGAGAGGGACTTGAAAGAAAAAGTCAAGGAGAAAAAAGATGGGAGAAAAAGGAGGGCTCGTCGACGCCGGTGGGGTGGAGGGCGTAATAGAGCTAAACTTTAGTAGTTTGAATGAGAGGGTTTCTATGAAGTAAATCAATTAGTTAGCAGATTGTGCGCAGGTGATATGTTGCCAGTCAGTATTTAGGTAATGCACTTGGTCATGAATAGTTATAGGACTGGACCTATTTCTTTTCATTTTCTTTTTTTTTACAAAAAAATTTGTTTGGATGTGTTTGGGATGCAACTTTTGCAATGGATGCTTTGCTAATGGACATTGAAAAGAGCAGCTTATTTTCACTAGCATTCTTTCTTGCCTGTATGTTCCATCAATTTGTTTCATTTTCGTTTTGTTGTGCTATTTATTTCATTGGGTTCTCCTATTCACAAGAATAATGTTCTGTTCTTGGCTAGATGTAATTCATGTGTTACAGAGGAAATCCAGCCCTCTTCAAGAACAAGGGATGTTTTGATTTCGGGCAAAAAACTATGACACTCTGGTATCTAGATTGAAACACTCACACTGCCACTGAAAGACAACTTCTTATATCCTCCTGCTTGAGAAAAGTGGGAGATCCAAGAGTATTACATACACTTAAGGCTATCACAATGTTGCCTGACAGTTGCTTATGCAACCATGAGGTGCAAATAGTATCCCATACTTGAGTCAAATTCTAAAAGAAGCCTGAAACATACTGTTTCTGAGTAATTGGTCATAAGGGTCAAACTATAATAGGTTAATAACAATTATTCTGGATAAATTTTTCATTGCTTGACATGGTTGAGACTAGAGAGTTATCATAGTGTACAAATTTTGCTTTGCCGTGTTGCCCTGCTAGTATCATTTACTGCTAAATTAGTCTGGTGACTAGTGAACATGTTACACTGATGATTTATTTGCATATTATTAATCTACTTTGTATTTGTTGTGGCTATTTGCCCTTTTGCAGGCAGTGGCATCTGAAATATATCATATGGTGTACAACCTACAGTAGATTTTTTTTGTCCTTATTATTACACAGGGAAGGTAAATAAGCATGTCTTAATTTCGTGCCTCAGAATTGATTCTGTGTCAAGATTGGTGGCTATTCTATCTTCTTAAATCCCCTCCTCAATTAGTTGGGTTCTACATTGCAGGTTTCATAATTGGCATCTCCTTTTCATAAAAATCTGGTATGTTTTGTCATTTTCTTTCTTTAATAGTTATATTTGGCTATATTATTGTCTCATACTGCATGATCCATAATATTATGCATTTGAACCATTCTGCATAGTAGATGGCACTATGTGGATGTAGGTTGGGGTACCTGTCCTGGGGGTTGATAAATCTAGCCATTCTTATGCTTGGATTAGATCCCATCAAATAACAATCAAACCCCTGCTTTATATGCTTATAAAGGAACTTAAGCTTCCAATATGATCTCCCCTATTAGTTGACCAAGTCTTTCAAACGTTTGATGGATAGAATGATTTAGCCATTTGTTCACTCTTATTGTTTGGGTTGTACGCTAACTTTTGTTTGTGTCTTAGAAACAGTCTGTCTATGAGATAGGATAAAACTTATTCAGTCCTGTGAACTTTTGATGTTGTTGATAAACTCAATAGAGCTTACTATAAGTTGGCTTTGCTTCCTTTATTTTTGCTTAAAATAGATAATTGCACTTGTCACTTGAGCATCTGAGGTTGTGATAGCTTTCTCATTCTTAAATGGAGCAGAATATTTGAATATTATTCCTTTCTTACTATTGGCTGGTGCATTTATGCTATTGCCAGTAATTAAAAAGTGGAATACTTAGCCTTCAAAAAAAAAAAAAGTTGGTATTCTTTTGATTAGAAATTAAAAGGTGGTATTACTTTGTTTCTTTTTCTGTAGTCATTGTCAGTTCATATAATGTTTCCCGCATATCGTAGAGCTTTTCTGTAAATTGAGTAGGTGGAGATAACACAGCAGAAACCAAGTAATTATGGCCTTTCAATGTCAATTCCAAATTTTTGGTGTTCATGACTGTGTCCAACTTTTAATTACTATGGTAATGCCCAGGTAGGGAAGCCATTTTGGTCACTCCCTCCTACCCTTTTTGGTTATCAAAAAAGAAAAAAGAAAAAAAAGAATGTCCAACTCCAACAATTCAGCATTCATTACCAGGTTTACTTGTTCAAAGTGATGGCTATGGTGTATGATTAATTATTCTCCCATGAGAGGGATATTGTATGACTTATTATTTAATTAGAATGATTCATGAAAGAATATTCCAAAATACCCTATTGTTTGTGCTGTGCTCACCATTTGGATGCCATTCCACATTAAAGGAAGGTGGATGCTGCTTCAACTGAAGTTGTATTTGAATTATGCTTTTATTTGATCAGAAAAAGGATACTTTAACAATTTTGGTTTTTATGCGGCATATTTGGATGGTAAGATAATTTAGGTTGTCTTTGGTGCTTACGGACAGGAGATTTCTGTCCACTGTTGGTATGCCATTGTGGGATGAGTATGGTTGTATGATGTTGTAGCTATTCCCATATCATTATGATGAATAATAGTAATTCTAAATAGGAAGGAGGCCACATTTCACCACTAAGTATGGGATTTAGAGTAGAAGAACCTAAATAATTGTGCATGCAGTCTATTGTATATTTCCTGTGCATATGGGAATTTTTGTCCAATGCATAACCAAAATCTACTATTCGAAAACATAGAAAGGAGCTATATGTATTTTCCCAAGCATTCAATCTTGCTCAAAATCTAAAGGGATGTTAACTTTGTGAATGATGGCTGTCATTAATTATTAGGTGCAATGCATCCATGTTTGCCCTATGTACCCCAAAAACTATATCATGTATTGCCCATTAACTGCAAGCATAGTCAAAGAATGATTTAGAAGAAAAAAAGTACAGTTAAAGAAGGAAAATTAGGGTGTGTGAGCCACATTATTTCAAACCTGAAAGGCCTTGGTCTGGGACACAGAGATTAACCCCCCAAGCCTTCTTTACCATCTCTGGACAATAAGGGTGTGTAAGCCACATCATTTTAAACCTAAAAGGCATTGGGCTGAAAGGGGGATAAACCTCTGTTGTATCCAAAAGCATAGGACGATGATCAGATCTTACAATGGCCAGGTTCTTATGCTTTTCAATTATTGGGAAAACTGAAGGAGGTTAGAAAAAGATTAACAGAGTGGAATAATTGAATAAGGCTGTTTTTGGACAGGTTGACAAAGCCATTGCCTAGAAGAGAGATGATTTTGCAAGCTATTCAAGTAAACATATGCAATGAAGAGGATGTATGCCTTCTCAAAAAAAAAAAAAAAAAAAAAAAAAAGAGGATGTATGTGGTGAACAACAAATTAGGGAGCAACTAGAGGAGTTGATGGGAAAGGAAGACATTATGTGGGATTAGAAAGTCAGGAGTAATTGGGTCATTCAGTGGACAGAAATACCAAGTACTTTCAAGCTATGGTAAGGAAAAGAAGAGTGGTCAAAAGAATTGTTCAATTGAAGGGAGAAGATGGGGAATGGTATGATGGTTCCAGCCAAATGGAGCATTGCAGTATTTCAAAGGAATTTATGGGCAATAGGAGAGCATGCAATAGTGTGAGATTTTGCAACAGCCTGAAGGCCTCAATCTACCTGCATTCACTGAAAATCGAAAAGCAGAGCTAGACAGGCCAGTTTCACAAGAAGAAATTTTTCGTTTTTTGGATTAGTTTCACAAGAAGAAATAGAAGCAGTTGTGTTTCAATCAGGCCCAACCAAAGCTCCTGGACTGGATAGACTATCAACAGTCTTTTATCAAAGAAAATGGGAGTTCATGTGATAGCCTAGCGGTAACAACATCATTTGTAGTGCTCCATATATGTGGTTTGAACCCCCCTCCCCCCATATCTACCTATCAAAAAAAAAAAAAAAACTGGGGAGTAGTGAGGCCTGCAGTCACAGCAATGATTCAAGCTCTCTTCCATTCAAGTGCTCCTCAGAGTATTTAGAAAACCTGTTGAATAGCATGACTAGGAAAAGCCAAATTTGAGAGGAGGTTGATGGATTGGCAGATCCTAATCATAGCGAAGGGTGTCTCGAAGTGAAGCAGGATGTGGAGTGGTACAGGTTTTGTTGCTAAGTCAACCACAGGAACTTAAATTTTTGGTGGCTTCATAAGTTTCAAACTTTGCAGTATGAAGATAACTAGATTATTGGCTTTATGTGGGCACTGCCACAAGCTAAGAGAGCAGGGATTTAAAGAATTATTCTTCTATTACCTTCTAAAGAGATCGAAAGTTTTGTTGTAAAGAATTATTCTTCTATTCCACCACCACTTGTGTGGCCTTTAGCTACACCACCACTAGTCCACCACCACAAGCTACACCACCACTAGTCCACCACAGGTATTTTCTGTTTCTTCTCTAACTTTGTCATGGGTGGTTCTCGCTGTTTTTGTATTGAATCCAAATTTTTTCAACTGGTGGTGGAGGAGGGGGGACGGTTTTTTTCCTTAAAGATTTTTGAGAGGAGTAGGTACTTCATGAAGTCGGTCTTCATGGGTAAGAATGCGGCTCAATGGCTGATGAAGAGTATAGAACAGATTGTTGTGGGGCTTAGTCCGAAGTACTTCTATTCGTTTAGGGATGGTGATGTAGCTTATACCCTCCAACAGCATTCCAACTCTTTTGGGTTGTTCCTACTGCTGACTGAACTTAAAGTTGGAGGGTCTAGGAGGTCCATTATCATTCCAGTAGGCAGAGCAATGAATGGATGGAGGGTGTTTGGGTTAGAACTAAGGAAGTTGTTGGAACCTGATAACTATGTGAATGGTGGGTCTAGGCAGTTGAAATTTGTGGTTCAGTCTCATAAGGTTATCTCAGGGGTTCAACCCTTCAAATCTTATGCAGATACGGTGCGTGGCCATCAGGTGCAGGTCAGGGATAGATTTCAGCCATATTTGTTAAGTGTCCATGGTAAAGAGAACTTGCATTCAGGGGATAATAAGGGGGAGAAGGATAAGAAGAAGGAGAAGCAGAACCCAGTACTTAAACAAAGATTGCCGTGTGAAACACCGGTGAGCTTTCCAGGTCCGATGGGCTCTCGGCGCAGGACAGAGGTTCTTAATTTTGAAAAGACAATTCCGGTAGAAAAACAAAGGAGATCCCCGTTGAAGTTCAAATCTAATTGGGCTGATCATATTTCTAGTAATAAAGCAGAACTGAGGAATTCTGACTGGGCAGGCTTGACTGTAGAAGTGAATGGGGAAGGAAAAAGGCGTGTGGCATGGAAGAAAGGAGGTCTGAGGAGTTCTATTTGGGTCTCTAAGGGTCAGAGGGAGCACGTGGTGGGTCCTAGTGGGTCACGGGATCTCTCACATCCTGTGGTGGGCTCTGCCCAAGCCCAAATGGGCCTTCCAGTGAACCCCTTTCCAGTACCCACCAGCCCAAGACCAATAAGAAAACAAAACCAACCCACGAAACCTTTAATTGAGGAAACCCACACACCGGTGATGTCCGAAGCACCTCACAAAGCTTTGGTTGCCCAGGGCGACACAGGTGCTGTTGGATTTCAAGGAGAGGTGTCACCGGCGCCATCGGAGGAGGCCGGTACGGCGTGTCAACTCGCATCGTTGACGGTGAAGAGATCGATGGGTCAAACCGAGTTGTTTTGGTGTCCCACGATGACATCGGTGGAGCTCCGGTGTCCTACGTCCGATGGGTTTCACGGTGGGGACTCATCGGCGACATTGGGTAGGGCCGGTATTGACTATATCCACACCATGAGGACAGACCTGACTCATCAGTGTGGGGTTTCGCCGGTGGAAGTGTCAGGGTCCGATCGGAATAGTATTTTGGGCTTTAATATGCTGTCAGGTGGGTTGATTTCTGAAGGTAAGAGGTTGGTGATTCTGGAATTTGTGCCGAGATTGGTTGGACCTTCCTTTCCCAATCTTTTTTTGGAGTTGTTGCGAGCTGGGTCAGTGGGTTTTGGAGTAACGGGTCAGGAGGTTAATTCTTGTTCCAGAAAGGAACTTTTAAGTCTTCCTAGGGAGGTCATGCTTGTGGAGGATGCAATTGATTTTTCTGTGGGTGTTGGGGAAACAGAAGTGTCAGATTGCTTACCTCTGCAAACCATTGTTGCCAATGAGGTATTGAGCATTGAGAATAAGTTAGATATTTCTGGGTGGGTGAAACACAGAATTCCTAGGTTCAGCAAATTGGTTGGGTTGTCAACGATTCGACATGAAAAGTTGTGCATTGCTCTATTACAGAAACTAGAATCTGAGATGGAAGCAGCTAATGTGATACACAGGAAAGAACCGGGTAGCAAAAAAGTGGCTAAGTCCAAAAACAAGGGACGTAGAGAGTTGCAAAACTTGACATGTTCAGTGACTTATGACAGGAGATAGAGGGTGATCTTGAGTTGGTGTCAGTAGTTGGGGATAGTTCTGTGTTTATGAAGATAAAAATGATTTCATGGAATGTTAGAGGTTTAAATGATCCTCGGAAACGACTTGTGGTGAAGAATTTGTTGCGGGAGTGGAAGTGTGATGTTGTTTGTTTACAAGAGACGAAAATTGCTAGCATGAATAGACAGCTGGTTTGTAGTTTGTGGAGCTGTCCATATGTAGATTGGGCTGTTTTGGAGGCTGATCGGACTGCTGGTGGTATCTTGCTTATGTGGGATAAAAGGGTTTTGGAGAAGGCGGAGGTTATGGTTGGTACTTTCTCAGTTTCGGTAAAGTGGCAAGGGGTGGAGGACGGTTTTACATGGGCATGCTCAGGGGTGTATGGCCCAAATGAGAATATTGAGAGGGGTCACATGTGGGATGAGTTGGTGGGTATTCAGCAGTATTGGAGGATACCGTGGTGCTGCTTTGGGGATTTTAATATTGTTCGTTTTCCTATTGAGCGAAGGGGTGTGACACGATTGACCTTGGCTATGGAAAAATTCTCTGAATTTATTGAGGATCTTAACTTGGTTGATTTGCCTTTGGAAGGAGGTAGCTACACATGGTCAAGTGGTACTGATCAGCCGGCGATGTCTAGGATTGATAGAGTTTTGGTCACTCCAGATTGGGAGGACCATTTCCCTGATGTCATTCAAAGAATTTTACCCCGTCCTATCTCAGATCATAGTCCGATTCTTTTGGAGGCAGGGGGAATGGCAAGGGGGAAAAGTCCGTTCAGATTTGAAAACATGTGGTTGAAGACGGAGGATTTTGTGGATAGAGTTCAATCCTGGTGGAATCGGCATTCTTTTGCAGGTACACCAAGTTTCGTGCTTGCAAAAAAATTGAAGGCTCTGAAAGAGGACATTGTGCAATGGAATCGCCAAGAGTTTGGTAATGTAGAGCGTCAAAAGAAACAATTATTGGAGGAGTTGAAAAATTTAGACGCCAAGGAAGGGGACTTTGGTCTCACTGATGGGGAGAAAGGTCATAGGGCTGCTTTGAGGGTCCAGGTGGAGCATCTTCTTTCCTTGGAAGAAATTTCTTGGAGACAAAAATCTAGGATGTTATGTATCAAGGAAGGGGATAATAACACCAAGTTTTTTCACAAAATGGCTAATTCCCATAGAAGGTTTAATCATCTTAGGACCTTGGAGGTGGATGGGGTGGTTTTTGAGGAGGAATCCGAGGTAACTAATCAGGTAGTACAATTTTATACAAATTTGTACAAGGAGTCTGAGGGGTGGAGGCCTTTGGTGGAGGGTTTGGAATTTGATCGTATTGGGGATATGGAGAGGGTTTGGCTTGAAAGGA
Source organism: Quercus glauca (assembly GCA_023736055.1). NCBI lineage: Eukaryota > Viridiplantae > Streptophyta > Magnoliopsida > Fagales > Fagaceae > Quercus > Quercus glauca. Next base: position 29,219,491 of record CM043322.1, read on the forward strand.
AGTTTGAGAGAGAGGAGATTCTTCAAGCTGTAAGAGAATTGGGAGGGGACAAAGCTCCAGGTCCGGATGGGTTTACCATGGCGTTTTATCATCATTGTTGGAAAGTAGTGGAGAAAGACGTCTTAGCGGTCTTTGAAGAGTTTTTTCAACATTGTAAGTTTGAAAAATCTCTTAATGCTACCTTCATTGCTTTAATTCCTAAAAAGAATGACGCCTCTAATATTAGAGATTTCCGGCCTATCAGCTTGGTGGGAAGTGTGTATAAAATTTTGGCTAAGGTTTTGGCAAATCGTTTGAGAGTGGTTTTAGATCAGTTGATATCTGAGACTCAGAATAGCTTTGTGGGGGGGGAGACAAATCCTTGACTCAGTTCTTATTGCGAATGAGTGTGTGGATAGCCGAAGGAAGAGTAGGGTTCCTGGAATTATTTGTAAACTTGATATTGAGAAAGCTTATGATCATGTGAATTGGAAGGCTTTGTTGAATTTGTTGAATAGAATGGGCTTTGGAGGGAAGTGGTGTAAGTGGATCCGTACTTGTATTTCCACAGTTCAGTTCTCTATTTTGATTAATGGGTCTCCAGCTGATTTTTTCGGTAGTTCAAGGGGGTTAAGACAAGGGGATCCGCTATCTCCTATGTTGTTTTTGATTTTGATGGAGGTATTTAGTAGGATGTTGAGAAGAGTGGAGGAAGCTGGCTTGATCCGTGGCTTTAACGTTGAGGGTAGGTGGGGTGGTGGGGAATGTGTTTCACATCTATTATTTGCAGATGATACTATCCTTTTTTGTGATGCAAATGTGGAGCAAATTCTTCATATTCGGTTGTTATTACTTAGTTTTCAGGCGGTAACAGGTTTGAAGGTCAATGTGCACAAGAGTGAAATGGCTCCAATAGGGGAGGTTGATGATGTGCTTGCCCTGGCGGAAATTTTGGGCTGTAGAGTTGGAACTTTGCCTATGTCTTATCTTGGCATGCCGTTGGGGGCTTCACATAACTTCCTTTCAATTTGGAATCCTATTTTGGAAAAAATTGAGCGGAAATTGGCTGGGTGGAAGAAGTTGTATTTGTCTAAGGGGGGTCGATTGATGTTACTCAAGAGTACGTTATCTAGTCTTCCTACCTATTTTCTATCTCTATTCACCATTCCTACTTATGTGGCTAATAAGATTGAAAAGTTGCAAAGGGACTTTCTATGGGATGATGGCAAGAATCATCTGGTAGGATGGAATAAAGTTTGTGTGCCTATAGCTAGCGGTGGTTTGGGGATAAGAAAAATTACTACGTTCAATAAGGCCTTATTGGGGAAATGGCTGTGGCGGTTTGGGAAGGAAGAGGGTCGGTTATGGAGGAGGGTGGTAGCGTCAAAATATGGGGAAGAATGGGGGGGATGGACCTCAAAGTTAGGTAGGGGAGTTCATGGGTGTGGTTTGTGGAGAGGTATTCGCATGGGATGGGAGGATTTTAGCAAGAATTGTCAGTTTGTTGTTGGGTTGGGGAATAGAGTGAGATTTTGGCAGGATGGGTGGTATGGGGATCAACCTTTCCAAGTGGCTTTCCCAAGGCTGTATGGAATTGCCTTTGATAAGGAGGTATCTGTCGATGTTTCTTTGTCAAGGCAGGGGGCGGAGGATAGAAGAATTTGGGATGTTCGTTTTATTCGAGAATTTAATGATTGGGAGATGGAGGAAGGGCTGCATTTTCTTCGTATATTGGGAGCTAATACTCCTCCAATGGATGTTAGAGATCGGATGAGATGGAAGTTGAAGCCTAACGGGGAGTTTGACATCCGGTCGTATTATAACAAACTGCGGGATTCTCCCTCAATTGTCTTTCCTTGGAAAGGAATTTGGAGAGTTAAGGCTCCTAGGCGAGTTTCTTTCTTTGTTTGGTGTGTAGCTTGGAATAAGATCCTAACGGGTGATAACTTGAGAAGATTGAGGGGATTGGATTTTGTAGACTGGTGCATTATGTGCCGGCATTGTGGAGAGACAGTAGACCACTTACTTCTTCATTGTGAGATGGCTTATCGGTTGTGGAGTTTTGTCTTAATTACTTTTGGTTTGTCTTGGGTTATGCCTAGATCGATCCCAGATTTGCTTTTTGGCTGGTGGAATTGGTTGGGGAAGCATTCATCTCAGATTTGGAACTTAGTTCCATTGTGCATCCTATGGTGTATTTGGAAGGAACGAAATCGGAGAACTTTTGAGGATTTGGATAGGTCAAGTGTTCAGATGATTGCCTCCTTTAGTGGGACGCTTTTTGATTGGTCTCGGGCTTGGGGAATCACAACTAGTGATTCTCTCCCCTCTTTTCTTAGCTCTCTTTCTCTTTTGTAATCTTTCTGTTGTTTAGTTTTCTTTTTGGTTTTTTTGTTTTCTTCTTCTTGTTTTTTCTGGGTTTGCTCTATGTTCTTCATGCATAGAGTAGCCTTTCGTATATATAACATTCTTACTTATCAAAAAAAAAATAGGGAATGTTGGCCGTGGCAAGCATCATCCGTGTTGGAGGACATCTGTCTTCTAGGAGGTTTGAAGCTGCAGATGGCTTTTTTGTGGTTCTGAGTGTAGTTTTTGTAGAGGCTTGCATCTTAGCCAAATTAGCCTCTAATTGTTATGTAACCTTGGGCTCTAATTGTTATATAAACTTGTCGCAGATGATTTGTTATTTTATTAAGTAGCAAATGAAAATAGTAGATGAGGCTTATAAGTGTTAGGCACAAATCCTTCTTAAAATGATGTCATTATTTTCTAATAAAGTATAGTTGATACAATATATTGGATTTTCTAAATTAAGCTATTTATATTTGTTATTTGAAAGTATTTTAAATTTTATGAGTCTCTTTTTTCAATGAAACATAATGCATTTTACATTTAGTTATTATATATGACAAGATCTTTTGTGAATAATGTAATGTGTGATTAGAAATTTTTTTTTTTTTTTTTTTAAGTATTCCTTACTAACTATTTCATCCTCTATACGCCTTGAATGGCCTAAAGAGAGAACAAATATAAGTAAATTCATCACTTATGTTAAAGGCAAAAATACCATTTTGATCTCTACATTTTGGCAGCAGCTAATTTAGTCCCAGTTATTTTTAACTTGCAATCAATTTAGTCTCCAGCGTCAACTCACTAATTGAAAATGTCTACATGGCAAATGGTGTGTATTGCTTCCGCACTCAAAACTTATGCGGTTTATAAAATAATATAAAAATGACACCTCATCGTTTTAATAAATAGAAATGCCACATCATGAGCTAACAACAAAGATAAAAGAAAATGAAGATTTGCTAAATACGAAAATAGAAAATTTAATTCCCTTTTATTTTTGTTTATTTTCTTGCAATCCAAACATAGAAACATAGAAGATCAGCTAAATTGAAAATATAAAATAAAAGACCAATGGGAGGAGTCGTAGTTTCAGTCCAATGAATGGAATTCAAAGCTTGGGGATTTCAATTGATGGTGAGGTTATGGCAGAGGTTAGAGAGTTTGAATTTTCGCCTATATTAAGAAAAATAAAAGAACTTTAATAACATATGAAAAATGTAATTTTATCGAGAATCTATCAAAATTATGCTATATGACATAATTGTCAATGACGCAGCTCCTTGTTCTACACAAGCCTCTCATCTCAAAGCATCACTAAAGTACCAAAAAGAAGATAAAACTCAAATAAACTGAAGCTTGCATCACATCTCAAATGGGCTCTGAATGTACCAAATTTGACCGATATGTCTAAAAGGACCAAAGTAGACTGAACTGGACCAAAATTGACCAAAGTGGACCAAAATGTTACACTCATGTGGCTCAACAAGAGCGCAGCAACAATAAATACTACTTTGGCTTTTAGATATTATATAAATACTATATAGGCTTGTGACTTATTAAGCTTTGGCATGTAGTTGTTTTGTTCTTCAACAGCATCAAAAAAGAAAAGGAAATTATAAAAATAAAAAATCCAGATTTTGCTCCAAGGTCATGATATTCTTTGCTTTGTCCTTTCAATTATATGTATCATTCATTTCAAAAGTCTAATGGAGTCATAGTACAAATCTTTATCATCTTCCTATAGTTAGAACAATGTTGTGTACCTATATGCCTCTTAGTAAAAGAAGCTTTTAAAGAATCTTGTTGTATGCCTGTTTGTGTCTCTGTAGTAAAAGAAGCTTGTTGTATGCCTGTATGTCTCTCTATAGTAAAAGAAGCTTCTTGTATGCCTGTATGTCTCTGTAGAAAAAGAAGCTTTTCAATTATTAACTCCCATCACAATGATCTGTCTCATCATAGATTCCGTCCTAAAAGAACAAAATGGATAGGGGTATTAATTTCTTGAGGGTATGAGAAGGGAAGAATTAAATAAAACAAAGTTCCTCATACCTGTAAGACCTCTTCAATGACATCTTCTAGTGTTATGATACCAATAGCTAGCTTCCCCTTCTTTGCTGAAATTTGGAAGTGGCTCATCATTGATATGCAGGACTTCTGGGTGGAAGTCCTTTGACCACTTCTCGCTCTTGGTCTTGGATAATCCTCTATTCATTGATAGACTCTTCAACTTCTTAAGTGCTCTCTTGCTCTTTAGACTTTTCTCTAGAGGACGCCTTTCAACATGAATGTCTACCCTCACTTCTCTTTCTAAATTTATTGTATACTCAAGTAATGCAAATTAGCCCTGTGGGAAAAATTAATATGAACTATGGACAACGTAAACATGGCACACCATTGCATGAAGTTGGTGCTTACCATCAGTTGGGTTTTCAGTTGATGGATGCTCTATGTGATTGCTGTGCTCTCCAACAACAGCCATATGGCTATGACCTTTTTGAAACTCATTTAGTAAGACATACAGAGGCATAATTTCTGACACCCTGGTAGGCAATACCTTGTACGTTATACATCAACTTCATAGATTTTAGAATCTGAACAAGGGATTTGTTTGAATATTATATCACTCTTAAGACTAACAAGTTTTTTTTTTTTGGTAACGTGACAAGATATTTAAATACTTAAAAAAGATCATCAACCTAGATCAACCTCATCCTCCACTGTTGTTTATTTATTTATTTTAAATAGGCTAGTCCATTAAGATTTGCTAGATTTTTCACTCTGTTGTGTAGTTTGAGATCCCTTACTTTTCGGTTAGCGAAAAGCATTACAGTAGTTATTTTGCTGCATCACACATATAGATACAGAATATGTACATATGCATGTGATATGTTGTACATATAGTATCTTACTCTTCATTAAAGGCAAAATACCTCAAAATCTTGCAAATAGTGACATTCTTTGCAGGTACTTCATCAGCTGGACGGACAGTTAATAAGTTCTTCACCTATAATTCAAAAATATACATAGTGATTGAGACTTGACATCTACAGTGAGCAATTTATTGCTCCTTATTCTGTTTTTATTCATAAAGTAAATACAAGAGGCAAGTACCTAACAGTATATAAATTGCTGAATAAACAACTGCATAGAGGTTGTTAGATAACAGTACATAAAACTTTGCCTAAATAAGGAAAATATAAGAAAAATGGAGTAAACAATGATGATGTTAGTGAAACTACACATGTACAGATATTTGGTATCCAGATTCCAGAATCAAAACCAAAGGATGGTTCAAAAATGCAGTATTGCAGATGGAGACAAAAGGATACAGGATAATTAACAGATTTGTCAAATCATTAGCTATTATATTATATCATATAAAGAACAAAAACAAATTACTTTTATTCTCGTGATAAACTGTTCAAGTAAAGCAACAAACATGTACCAATATAAGTCCGATGATGTTTCTGGGTTGCTCATAGTATACTAGCACTCTGTTATGCCCTTTCTCCAAAATTAGCATCATCAAATGTCTATATAATCGCAAGATAGAGAAAGACATTTAATCATCATGAGGAGACTGATAAATATAACTTATTTTTCCTTTACAAAGACTCATCAAACCTGTCAAGTTTGGCATTGATGTCAATTGCAAAGGTTTCAGATATAGGAGTCATTGCGTCCCTCACTGTTTTCTTAGTAAGTTCAAGCTCGTTTTTTCATCACTTGTCAGTTCTCCACCTTTTCCAGCCTGCATACCAGTTCAAGCGCTCCTGCAATGATCATTGTTTTTATCTTGTTTATTTTGTTTCAGACACGTATTTTGGACCAGGGACAGTGGAGTGGACATGCCATCTTTATAATGCTGAATCAAACAAAGGCAAGAGACTTTAAAATTTTCACCTTGATTGTTTGATTTTGATTTTATTCGTGATACGATTCGATGAAGTTTTGAACTTGTAAACATATGCATTATATATATATGAATTGCAGGCTGAAGTGGATGCTGTTTTTGTAAATACGATACTGTAGCGTCTGGGATTCTACAGTGGAATTTGGAGGCAAGTTGGGTCTAAGTACAATTGAGCTTTAGCAGTGCCTTGCTTATGTTTCTATAAAGATGGGTTTTGATTGTACATTTCTTTTTATATATGAATGGCAGCGAGCATGGGATAAACCTTTACTGTATCGTGTGGGTCTTATAATAGAGATATTTAATGCTCACGCTCATACGAAGGAGGGCAACCTACAGGTATTCTAGGTAGCTTTTACTTTAATGTTTTGAATATTTTTGTTAGGTTTCAATTTGATTGTGCGGGAAGAACTGCTTCAAAGATCAATTTTCAATTTTGGTGTTCTGATCTTTGCAGACTGAAGTATTAGAAAACAAGACTTGTTAGAGAACGTGGTGCAGATGGACGGTTAACTTTTGGAGCAGCGGGTGAAGCTGAAGTCGTGAGTGCCTGAGGGTTAGTACATTGCCAAAATTTGTAGTGACAAAATTGGTAATTACATTTGCACTTGGTAGATCTTGAATCCATAGCCTCACCCTGCATGTTGCTTGTAGAAGGGGAAGAGGTGCCATTTGAACTAAAGCCCATTGGGAAAAATGTAGTGAAACAAAGCCGAGTAATACATTTTAAATAAAAAAATATTTCACGATGGTACTGAGTAGATGCTACTTGCACTCTTGTCTACTTAATGGCCGTTCAAAGAGCCTTTTCTTTTTCTTTTGAAAATATTTTTTAATTAGCATTTTGGATTTTAAGAATAATTTGTGGAACCTGTTTACTTATAGTTGCTCCAACAAGACAATAAACAGGTCATACCCAGTACACACAGCTCTTGCTTCTGCAGGGTTTAGGAAGGGTGGTTGATAGGCAACCTTATCCTCTATTTTGGAGAGACTTTAGAAATGGCGATAGACCAGAAAATGCATGTGTTGTAGATTTCATCATATACTTTGTTGGACCGTGTGCCTTACCGATCCATCCAACGACCAATTGGTGAAGGATGAAGGGGCACAAATCTTTTATAGCATTCGATCGCAGACAAAGCCCATTGGTATTGGAGCAAATTGTGAAATCCCTCACAATGCGGCTCCAACGACTCGAGCCTATGACCTTGGCTCTGATACTACTTGTCGGACCGTGTGCTTTACCGATCCATCCAACAACCAATTGGTGAAGGATGAGGAGGCATAAATCTTTTATAGCATTCGATCGCAGACCAAGCCCATTGGTATTAGAGCGAATTGTGAAATCCCTCACATACTTGATCCTAACCAACACACATTTGATGATATTACAATGTGAAGTCATTTTCTTTGCTTCTTGAGACTCAGCTTATTTGATAAATGTTTTATGGTGATTGGCCATTATAGTTTCTATATACTCTAACATGAATTCTGTGGTGTCATGTGAAAATGATTTCATGTACATAGCAAAGCTAATTAAGAGTTTTGACTTTTGTGTTGGCATAAATTCTTAGATTTGGAAAGGTTAGTCTTATACATTCTAAATGGACACGCTCATTTTGCTTGATGTGAAGAAAACTTGAAGTAATTGGCATTTATGGTTTAATGTAAACTAACTGTACTATTTGGACGCACCTGCTTTGTGTAAATTGCAACCTATGATCAGAAGTTGCAGTTTTTGTCCCAATCTTCCCTATGACATGGGACCAATGAGCTATGCTCAACTGGCACCACCTCCTCTCCTTGCAAGTGCTCGGTGGAGGATGAGGTCATGGGTTCAAGACTTACTGGGTGCATGTATAACTCACCAACAAAAAAAAAAAAAACTTCCCTATAAACATGGGGATGCTGGTCTCAGACAAACTGACCAGGTTAGAAATTTTACTTCGGGTTGAATTTGGAATGACTTCTAGTTATAGTTCTTTATGCTGATTTCCTACTCTCACTCACTTAACTGGAAAAGCTGGGCTAAAATAGAATCTGTTACCCCTCTCAAAAGTGTGGCTTAGATTATCTTACCCCTCACTCGATGGTCCTCGACCTGTCTTCTCCTTCTTTCATTTTTGTTTATTTTGTTTTGTTTTGTTTCGTTGTATTGTATTGTATTATTTTTGGCAGACAAATCTAGGTTTCTTTGTGGCAACTTGAAATATATTTATTGATTTCAAAAAAAAATTTCAAATAGGGTACAAGAGGATCTCCAATTGCACTTCTCTAAAGCTTTGTTTCATCAACTAAGCTGTAAAGTTTATCCCTTTTTTTTCACTCTTAATTTTATTTGACATAATTTTTAGTTGCTTCATGCCCTTTTAATGTAACCCTTTGTCTCTTAAGTTTTAGGGCATAATGTATTACATTCAAGAGTGTTTTTTTTTTTTTTTTTGAGAGAGAGGGGGTGGGGGGGGTGGTTGGGGGGGTTGTTAGTTTTGCAATTTTGAAGGTCAAAAGTGCTACGTTTTTTTTTTTGTATGGTAGATCTTATTGAAAAGAAAGGGGAGACCTTAAGTATAAGGGATGCACACAAAGGCTTGCCTAAAGAATACAAGGTGCCATGTGGTTGGTGCTAAATATAAACAATCACTCTTGACATCTCTTTCTCCCATATTCCGTTTGTATGCACATTTCCATGTGTTTCATTTGGTTTATCTTTGAATCTTGGAACAACTTTTGATCTAAATGGGGTACAATTGCAGGAGAGGAAGTGGGGGGCGCGGCTTTATAAGTGGTGCAGGAGAAACAGAACTTCAGCTTCAAAGATGAAGGTTTGCCACATGATACTATTCTCTTAAATTTATAACAATTCCTAGATGCTATATATTGTACCCTTTTTTTTTCCTGGTTGAGTGGTGGCTGTAACCCTGTGCCTGATGAAAGTTCTAATCCAAATGAACGTGCTCATTATTGGGAACTGTGGAAGGTATCTGCCTGAAACTTCAGACATTTCATAGTAACATCAAAGCAGATGCTTGCATCTTCATGTGGGAACATAAGCTGGTCAAAGACCTTTGCTTCACCTTACTGAATGTTTGACTATGTTCATTTGAAAAGATTTACAGCCTTTGATTTATTTAGATTTCCACCTTATGGAGTTTCGTTGCCTGTGATATCTACCTCGAACTTGTTGCCAAGTACATATATGAATTTGGTTAAGTAATCAATTCCTAAAACTTATCCTGCAGCAGCATTATGTTTAGCATTTCAGATGGAGCCTTACTGACTTTATAGTCTATCTGGATAATGAAATATGAGACTCATTTATTTTCCATCTTGCATTTATTCATAAGTCCACTTAATGGCACTATAATTGCAGAATTCTAGACCGGAGAAGTTATCTGTTATCACAAATTGAAGAGGTTCGCCGTACGTGAGATTTGCAACATGCTGCTCGCAAGAGGCATGGAGGCTTAGATGGTCAGGGCTTAGCTACTGTAGCTGTAATTGGGTACACAAATGCAGTAGGTGGTCTAAATCTAATTATACTTGGTCCTCATAGCTATTATGCGCGTCATCTAAACAAGATATGTTTACTTTTTTTATTCTGACATGTTTTTACATTATTTTGGTAACGAGGGAAAATCGACATTAGTTAGTGCTCTTTCAGAAAGTGATCTGGATAGTGATGCTCGGTATTTGAATTCTCTTGTTGAATATATTATTCAAATTTACTTCCCATATTTTGCTTAAGCTGCTGGCTTCTGATATCCTTTTTCCCCCTTTTGTCTGACTGGAGATGCGAACTTATATTTTTGGTAGATTGTTTCAGTTGATCCAAGATTAAGAACTGTTGTTCTTCCTTCTGGGTAATATAGTTTGTGACTGATGCTACATGGGAATCACTTGTCCTCAAGGCTGATGGGCCTGTACTGGTTGAGTTTTGGGCTCCATGGTGTGGGCCCTGCCGTATGATCCATCCAGTAATTGGTTAACTGTCAAAGCAATATGATGGTAAGCTCAAGTGCTTCAAATTGAGTACTGTTGATAGTCCTTCAATTGCAACCCAATATGGAATTCGAAGCATCCCAACAATCATGATCTTCATCAACTTTGGAAGAAAGACGCAGTAATTGGTGCTGTGCCCATGTCAGAGATCAAGGCAGCAGCAGCAGCAAAGTGATTCAGAGCATTTAGAGCAGCAGTTAGAACAAAAAGCACATATTCTGGAGTAAACGACTTGTAGTTCTGTTGATTTCATTGTATGTAGCATAAACTGTAGGTAGTTTAGTTATCATTGTATATAGCCTTTAGTGATGCACGTGAGAGAGCACGTGAGAGTTTGTTTTTGCTGTTACAGGTTTTGTTGTATCTGTTAAATTAGTTGCTAAGGCTCTGTTTTGTATATAAAAGAGCACAGGTGTGTATCATTAAGCAAGTGAATGAGAAATTTTCATTTCTAACAAATTTCTCATATGGTATCAGAGCAAAACTCTCTCAAATTCTAGGGTTTCGTTCTTGAAAGTTCTCACATTCTAGGGTTTTGTTCTTGAAAGCTTGGAGTTGCTTCAATGGCTTCCACGGCTTCTGCGTCAAATTCTTCTTCTACTTCGTCTGAGCAAGATCCAGCGTTGGTAGAGGATATCTAATCCTTTATATCTTCATCATGCAGAAAGTCCTGGAGTTATGCTTGTATTAGAGGTCTTGATTGCTGAAAATTACCATGCTTGGGCTCGATCAGTGAAGAAGGCCTTAATTGCAAAGAACAAGGTTGGTTTTGTTGATGGCACGATTACTCTATCTTCTCCATTGATAAAAACTCCAGCAACAATTGATGCTTGGATTCGCTGTGATAACATGGTTGGTTCGTGGTTGATGAAGGCAGTGTCATCTCAGATCAGAGCTAGCAGCACTTATAGAGACACAGCATTAGAAATCTAGAATGATCTTAGAGACACATTCTCAAGGCAATGGACCTAGGGTTTTTGAATTGCAAAAGGATATTGCATCAATCAATCAAGGTGATTCTTCAATTATTGCTTATTTCACTCAATTAAAGATGTATTAGGATCAACTCAAGAATTTTAGGCCTACTCCAACCCGTTCTTGTGGAAAAGGCACTTGTAATGTCTCACAAAGAATTGAGAATCTTCACTTTCAAGATTCAGTGATGCAGTTCTTAATGGGACTCAATGATTCCTATTCTCAAATCAAAGGACAAATTTTGTTAATGGAACCACTTCCATCCATTAACAAAGTCTATTCTTTGTTGATTCAAGAAGAAAGGCAGAGGCGTGTGGGAAGTTCTAATAATCACATTGAGTCCACTGCTCTTGCTGTGAAAGGTTCTAATTCCACTTCTGTTTTCTCTGGAGGTAAGAATTCCAAAGGCAAAGATAGGCCTATTTGTACTCATTGTGGGAAACTTGGTCATACCATGGAGAAGTGCTTTAAGCTGCATGGATTCCCACCTGGATTCAAGCCTAAAGGAAAGACTTCAATGGTGAATCAAGTAGGCATTCAAGAAGACCTTGCAGAGAACAATCACTCAATCACTGATGCTAGCCAATTTCCCTTTACTAAAGAACAATGTCAACAGTTCTTGGCTATGCTAGGCAATCAGATGCAAATTGCTCAACTTAATATGGGAACTAAGGAAGTTCATATGGATAGTAGTGTGATCAGGCCTCATTCAGACTCTCAGGAAGTATCTCAAGCAAGTCCTCATTCAGATTCTCAGGTAGCATCCCAAGCAGGTGTTTCCAAGTCTAAAAATGCTCTCACCATGTCAGGTATGACTTCCTTTGGAGGCATTAATTTGAGGCATTCTGTTTTTTCTGCCCATGTAGTGAATAGAACAGCCTTTAATGGAGATACTTGGGTTATTGACACTAGGGCAACTGATCACATTGTGCATTGTGTTCATTTGTTCATTGATTTTACTGCCATTAGTAGTATTGTTAAACTTCCTAATGGTGAAACAGCTATGGTAACTCATATAGGTTCTATTTCCCTTTTAGCCACTTTAACTCTTTATAGTGTTCTTTGTGTTCCTTCTTTCTCTTTTAACCTTTTGTCAGTCAGTCAACTCACACAATCATGTTCTTGTTGCCTTATTTTCTTGGCAAATCTTTGTTTTATACAGGACCCTATTTGCTGGAGGACGATTGGTGTAAGTGAAATTCATGTGGGTTGTATTTGCTGCAACACAGCCCCTCAGATGCTTATACCTCTCCAATCAACTCTGGTTCATCCTTTCAATCCATTTTTAATTCTATTTTTAAGTCTGTTTTCAGCAAGTCACAATCTCATGTAATTAATAATGTTGTTGTACCTTTTTCTTTATGGCATCTCAAGTTAGGTCATCCCTCTGATGCTAAACTTTCTTCCTTAAAGAATGTGTATTTTTTGATGATGTTTGTACCTTTAATAAAGATTGTGAGGTTTGTCCACTTGCAAAACACAAAAGACTACATTTTCCCTTTCTTAATCACATTTCTGAATTTCCCTTTAATATTATGCACTGCGATATTTGGGGTCCATATTCAGCTCCCATTGTTGATGAACACAAATACTTCCTCACTATTGTTGATGATTGTACTAGATCAACTTGGGTTTATCTCATAATCAAAACTCAGTTCAATAAATCCATTAAAGTTTTTAGAACTGACAATGGTCTTGAGTTTCAAATGACTGATTTTTTCAAGGATCATGGCATCATACACCAACATAGTTGTGTTGCCACTCTTCAACAAAATTTCGTTGTGGAAAGGAAGCATTAACATATTTTGTGTGTTGCAAGAGCCTTAAGGATTCAGTCCAATGTTCCTATTGCCTATTAGGGTGACTGCATTCTCACTACAGTGCATCTCATTAATAGGCTTCCATCCCTTCTTCTTCATGACAAAACCCCTTTTGAGTTGCTTTATGGTAAAGTCCCTGATTATAGTTCTCTTAAGGTGTTTGGTTGTCTGTGTTTTGCATCTACATTGGCTCATAACAGGTCTAAGTTTGATCCTAGAGCTATCAAATGTGTTTTCTTGGGTTATCCATTTGTTGTTAAAGGATACAAATTGCTTGATTTACATTCTAAAAGGATTTTTGTTTCAAGGGATGTTACCTTTTATAAGTCAATTTTTCCTTTTCAGTCTATTCCATCTTCCACTATACATTCTCCTTTTAATCCTTTGTCTCAGCTTTGTACTCCTAATGCTCCACCTTTACCTATAGATGATCCCATCAAACATTCTAGGGTTGATTCTCATGCTACTGATCCTGCATCTCACATTCTTGAAGATCATTTTTCTGATCTTCCTGAAGAATTATCTGTCTACTTACCTAATGACATTGTTAATGATCCTATCTTACACCCTGATCCTATTCCTTCCTCTTTACCTACTACTTCTTCTGCTCCCTCCCTTAGAAGGTCTACCAGAGTGTCTAAACCTCTTCCATATCTTCAATCCTATAAGTGCAATACAGTTTCTACTAGGTATCCTATTTCTCATTTTGTTTCTTCTCAAAATTTGTCCCCTAGTTATTCTCATTGTGGCAATAGTATTTCTACCCTTAAGGAACCTCAATTTTATCATCAAGTTGTTGGTGATTCTAACTGGGAAGCTGCTATGGCAGCAGAAATTAATGCACTAGAACAGAATCATACTTGGTCTATGGTTCGTTTGCCACCCAATAAAAAGGTTGTTGGCTGTAAGTGGGTGTTTAGGATCAAATACAAGGCTAATGGTAGTATAGAGAGGTAGAAGACTAGGCTTGTGGCCGAAGGTTATACCTAGCAAGAAGGCTTGGACTACACTAAGACATTCTCTCCTGTGGCTAAAATGGTCACTGTTAAACTTGTCTTGGCCTTGGCTGTTGTGCAAGGTTGGGTCCTTCACCAACTAGACGTTAATGATGCTTTTCTTAATGGTGATCTTCATGAAGAAGTCTACATGTCTCTTCCTCCTGGTTTGCACAGCAAGAGTGAATTGGGTAGCAAGGGGGAGTTGGTTTGCAAGTTGCATAAGTCATTATATGGCCTTAAGCAAGCTTCAAGACAATGGTTCTCTAAATTTTCAACCACTTTATTGCAGCATGGTTTTGTACAATCCAAAACAAACTACTCCTTATTCATTAAGCAGGATGGTAAGCTTTTCATTGCTCTTCTAGTTCATGTTGATGATATTCTCATTAGTAGCAATGATCCTAAAGCTGTGGAAGACCTTAAGTTGTATTTGGATAAGCATTTCAAGCTAAAGGATTTAGGAAATTTGAAGTATTTTCTGGGTTTGGAAGTTGCAAGATCACAAAAGGGTATTTCATTGTGTCAAAGAAAGTATGCCCTTGAAATTGTTCATGATGCTGGAATGCTTGGTTGTAAACCAACTAAAACTCCCATGGAGGTCAGTTTAAAGTTGAGCAAAGATGATGGTGAGTTATTACATGATGCTGGGATGTATAGAAGGCTAATAGGTAGATTGTTGTTCTTAACAATTACTAGGCCAGACATTACCTACTTTGCACACAGATTGAGTCAGTTTATGTCTAACTTAGAAAGCCTCATTTAAAGGCAGCATATAGAGGCATTTAGTATGTCTAAAGAACAGCAGGTCAAGGGTTATTGTTTCCATCAAATACCTCACTGCACATAAAAGCTTTTGCAAATGCAGATTGGGCAGCTTGCCCGGATTCTAGAAGGTCCATTATAGGTTTTTGTGTTTTCCTAGGTGACTCATTGGTCTCTTGGAAGTCTAAGAAACAAAATACTGTATCTAGATCTACTGCTGAAGCTGAGTATAGGTCAATGGTTGTGGTTGTATGTGAAGTAACTTGGATTCTCTACTTGTTGAAGGATTTGAATGTAAAACATGATAAGGCTGCTTTGTTATTCAGTGATAGTGAGGCAGCAATCCACATAAGGTCTAACCCTGTGTTTCATGAGAGGACAAAGCATATTGAAATAAATTGTCACATTGTGAGAGATAAGGTGCAAGATGAAGTAATAAGATTGATGAATATTAGGAGTCATTCTCAATTGGCATATTTGTTGACAAAAGCCTTGAACTTGAATCAATTTATAGCCTTAATTGTCAAGATGGGAATCTTGAATATTCATTCCAGTAGTGCCCATCTTGAAGGGGAGTGTCAAAGATCAAGGCAGCAATAGCAAAGTGATTCAGAGCATTCAGAGCAACAGTTAGAACAAAAAGCACATATTCTAGAGTAAACGACTTGTAGTTCTGTTGATTTCATTGTATATGGCATAAATTGTAGGTAGTTTAGTTATCATTGTATGTAGCCGTTAGTGATGCACATGAGAGAGCACGTGAGAGTTTGTTTTTGCTGTTACAGGTTTTGTTGTATCTGTTAAATTAGTTGCTAAGGCTCTGTTTTGTATATAAAAGAGCACAGGTGTGTATCATTAAGCAAGTGAATGAGAAATTTTCATTTCTAACAAATTTCTCATAGCCCAAAACTAGGGGTGACAAAGTAAGCCCAAACTCATTTGCCCACCCAAATCCACCCACTCTAATTGAACCCAAACCCACCCAATTATTAGTTGGGTTAAATGGGCATTAACCCAATTAGACCCAGTGATTATTGGGTTTTAACTAAAAACCCATTGAGGCTCATTTAACCCAAAAACAATATACTCAAATTCAACTCAACCCTTCCCATAAATTAAAAATAAAAATAAAAAGCCCTCAAAGATCAACGCTGACGCCAACGTCGACTGAGCTCGCCAACGCCGACCCATACTTCCGCCAGCAACGCTGACCCATTGTCTCTCACCACCATTAAACCCACCCAATCACATCTCTACACCGCCTCATCCCACGAGATCAATGTCTCCATTCATCTGTCAGCTCATTCAACGGCCCAGATTCCTCCTCCAGTCTGGATTAAGCATTCCGATGCCGTCACTGGCCTCGTTGTTAACGTTGAGTCCGATCTATTCGGTTTTATCTATTCGGTTTCGACTTCCAATCTTCGTTGCGTTAAGTCTGTTAAAGCTCACAAAGACGCCATTAACGCCATAACGGTCTCTAAAGACGGAACGGTCACTGGCTCAGTCGATAAGCGAATCCGGGTTTGGGCCAAACCGTTTAGCACGCCGCCGCCGATTTGAGAAAAAGTGTTTTCTTTGTTTTTTCTTTTTCCCGAGAAAGTAGAGTGGAGACTAGAAACAGTGGAAAAGGGAATTCAAGAAAGTGTTGGGGTTTTCATTTTAATGGCATTTTGGTAATTGGGTAATTTGGTGAATTGAGGTTTGCCCATAATAATTGGGTTTGGTTGAATTTGGGTTAGAAGCAATTAGTTAAATGGGTTTTAATGGGTAAATGAGTTTTATATACCTAACCCAATTATGCCCACCCCAAATCCACCCATTTGACACCCCTACCCAATACCACATAACTGCCAGCATTGAGAAATTCTTTCACAAAACCGCGTTATATTTTTGGAAGTTTTTCATGTTGAGGTTGAAAGTCGTTTTGACCTTTAGTATAATTTTGGAAGTTTCCTGTATCAGGTTTTCTTTAGACAATGATTATTCGCCTTTTTCATGTTAAACATTTGAACTTCTCCAATATAAACGTTAGCCGTGTTGAAAATTGCACCCAATAAAAATGTTGTGAAAGATTTAGAGGGAAGTTTTCTGCAATTTTTGTCAATGTGATGACTTGAAAATTGCATTTCAACCTTAAACCCTGGTTCAGTCTTCTCAATCTATACAAAAACATGCTTTCATGACTTTTAATTAAATCTAGAAGTTTTGAATTGACTGGTTCTTCACGTGGATTTGATGAAAGTCGTATGATGAACTTGGGGAATTGGGCTGAAAAAAATGGTAACTGATCGTTCTTTTTCAATTGCTGGGTTGAAGACAGAATTCAAGGCAGGAATACGTAGCTTTGAATTCGGACGATCCTAGTCCTATTCTTTTACCAACCACGTTCTTTCTTTTCACGATGTTGATGGGTTCAACTTGAAAGCATATAATTTTTTTTTTTTGGTAAAAGAAAGTATATAAAATTACCGTTTCTCTAGAATTGATGACTTGACTCGTATCGGCAATCGAAAGAAAAAGACTTTAAGCCATGCATGCTCTGCTTGTTTTACTCATCTTTGGAGAATTTTGAGGCCAGGGGAAAGAACAAGGAGAGTACATAGAGATTAGAGAAAGACAAACTAAAACGAAATTTTTCTAACAAAATTCTCGAAAAACACATGAGCTGAAGTGCTGGTAGCATTTGTTTATCTGTATATATTAAGAGAATTCAGAAAGTTAGTTATTACTTTTTTTCTATCAAAAATACCCCTCAATTAATTAACCGACAACTTAAAAAATTAGGTTAAAATAGTAAATTAGAAAAAGAAAATTAGTTATTGTTATTTTTACTGTCAACAATACCCATACCTAAAACTTTAAAATGAGGTTAAAATAGTAAATTGACAAAAATAATAAGTTTCTACTTCCACGTTGAAATGTCTTCCTGCTTCTAATAAACTCTTACTTTTACGTCAATTTAAATTCCTACTTCTACTCACTAACTCCCTACAAAATCCTCTTACTAACTCCCTACAAAATAGGATTACTCTTTTGTTAGTTTTAAAACTCCTCCAATCTACAAAACTCACTCCACGTATTCATTTTTTTTTTTTTTACTTCATTACGATGTATTTGTTTCTTTTGTCCTCCTTTTTTTTTCAATTTTTTTTAAAAAAAAATTTCATTACACCCTTAGGTTTTTTTTTTTTTTTTTTTTTTTTTTTTTTTTTTGGTGATTGGAAGAAGTAAAAATCCCAAATTATAATAAATGCAAATTATGTGTATTCTTTTGAATCTTTTCCAACATTCTATACTGTCCAAAATTCAATATCGGTTACTTCCTAAATTGACATAATCTTTTTAACTACTCCTACTTATGCTATTTTTATCTTCCAATGCCTTTCTTTTTTGGTTCTCTTAACTTAAATAAACTCACTTTTTCTTATTGGTGAATTAATTGCTCTACTCTGTACATAACCAAACTACCTCAAGCAGTAGGTTCCAGTTAACTCAACTGGTAAAGTCTCTATTGGTTGAATAAGAGGTCTGGAGTTCAATCCTCGACTACACCAAAAACCGATTGGTGTCTTAATCTGATAATATCATCAGGAGCGGACGTCATAAGTTGAAACTCTTTAAAAAAAAAAAAAAAACTAAATCAAGCAATTTTTCCTCACATTTTCATCAATATGAGCCACTCATATTATTAAGTGGATTTTCTCACTTTGAATTTTATCTTTCCATGTATTTCTACTTATCCATCTTAAAATTTTCATTTCAATTACACTCATTTTATGAATATGTTTCTTCTTAACACTTTAGGTCCATAAAGCATAGCTAATCTTGATTACATTCTTCGTTTAACTTAATAGTTATTTTATGATCAAACAAGATTCCTAATATGCTTCTTTACTTCATCCACCCTGCTTTATCCTTTGTCCTCTTCAATCTCTCATTTTTTTTGAATTATTAATCCAAGATATCGAAAGATTTGGCTTTTTTTGTATCTCTTGAGCATCAAGTCTTACCACCTCTTCATTTTTATTTCTATTTTTACTAAACTTACATTCCATGTTCTGTATTTTTGTCCTACTTGATAAAAAGAATTCTAAATCATCTCGCCGTGTAGTTTAGTAAAAAGAATTCTAACTCAGCAACAACTCCAGATGTAGTTTAATCCACTAAAATTATATCATTTGCAAAAGAGATAAAGATTTAATGTTGATATTTAATGCAAACCTATAGTGATAGGAAACTTTAACTTTTGAAGCCTTCACTTGTTCTCACACTATTTAATTATCTATAACTCCGTTGTACATATCTTTAATCAACTTAATATATTTTAAAGAAACTCATTTCTTTTCCAAACTCACAATATAATCCCTTTAGGGGACCCTATTATATGATTTTTGCCTTTTTTCTTTTTTTTTTTTCTTTTTTTTGCACAAATATTCTATTTTTTAGCTTTTTAAAATAAATTAACTTTTAGCTTTTTGTAACACATTTAACATAAAAGTTACCAAAGATTATATATATATATATATATTTTTTTTTTTTTTAATATAAATACTATGCAAATAAACTACCAAAAATAAGCAAAAGCCATACACACACTTCATGAATCCTACCACATTGTATTTTTCTTAAATGGTAGAATAGATATTTCAATATACAAACAAAATCATAATAAAATGCCTATTAATAACTACCATAATTATCTAATTTCATAATTACAAAAACGAAATTGAAAATAGATCAAATTTTGTTAAATATTCAGGTTACTGACTAATATTGTATATGAAAATGAAATCCTTTTTATTTTAAAACTTATATACAATTTATTTTTTTAGTCAACTTGTTTTTCTTTTGTACCCATTGTCTCTCTCTTCTTCCTGGACCTAGAAGGCCCAAAACCCACCCATTTATTTATTTATTTATTTTGGTAAACGAAGGATATATTACAAAAGCTAAATAGCCAAAATAGGCTTAATACAGAGTCTGTTTAAGTACAATCCATTAGTGTTAGCATTTAGAAAATCAATAATGTCCACAGGCGAACTACAAAAAACTCAAAAATCATTTGCTTGGTTGGAGCCCAGTCTTGCTAAGGCGTCTGCACATCTATTAGCTTCTCGAAAGCAGTGCTTGATTCGAACCCGAGGGAGCTAAGTGATTAGGTACTTGCAGTCATCCACCAAAGGAGAAATAACATTGTTAGCATTCCTGGAATTATTCAGCAGATCAACTATGGATTTGGAGTCAATTTCAATCTCAATAGCAGGTAAATGGAGATTTAAGCATTGGAGAAGTCCATCTCTGTGGCCCCACAATTCTGCTGCAAAGCTTGTTGTGATCCCAATCTTCCTAGCATACCCACAAACCCATTCGCCTTCACCATTCCTAATGAGTCCTCCGCTTCCAGCTGGACATGTGTTACCTGTTAAGGAGCCATCCGAGTTAAGTCTAAACCACCCCGCCTCTAGCTTTTCCCACCTGATTCTCTTAACCACCTTATTTGCATTTGTTCTAAGGAGTTTTACACAATGCTCTTACTCCATGGCTTCTCAGAAAATCTCTTGACCCAAGTTTTATTGGATGGGCTTATTGTGAAACACAACATAGTTCCTTCACTTCCATATGCGCCAGATTGCAAAGAGGAAGGAGGTTTTCCATGGGGGATGATCTCTGTGCTTCTTCCCATTTGCCTTTCCATCAGTAGTAACCTAGTCTTGCAAATTACCACTGAAGAATGAGGTGTTGACCTCCTCGATTCCCAGCTGAGCCCAGAAATTTCTTACCATTCTACAATCCCTTAGCACATGGATTATAGATTCAGGTTCAGAGAGGCATAAAGGGCATGTGGGATCCACTTGTAACCCCCTCTTTGTAAGGCACTCCTTAACACCAATGCTATTATGCAAACACATCCACATAAAGGTTTGAATACGAGAGAGGATGTTAGCTTTCCACATCCATTGGCCCGAAAAAGGAGTGACCACTTCCTTACCCCTAATGGCAAGTTGAAATGCACTTTTAAACTCAAAGCCTCCATGACTGGACATACCCCAAGCTAGTCTGTCCTAACCTCTGGCTGCAAGGGAAACCAGTGTGGCGTATAACTTAATGCTGACACTATCAAGGATAGGAATGGAGATTTTAGACCAGTCCCATCCATAAGCTGATACCACCTCCTTAACTCTAAGGTTCTCCTTTTCCATAGCCAGAGGTCCTTGCACCAGCCTCCTTAGCGGCCCAACACTACACCAATTATCAAACTAGAAGCTCAAATCACTATCCCTGCCTAATATCCATCTTGTTCCTTTAGGAAATATATCTTCATCTTTTTTCATTGCTGACCACACTTTGGAACAAGGTAGCTTTGTAGGATTTTTTTGATGCTCATTTTGGGAAGCCCAATAGAAAGAAGAAGCCCAGCAATGTGGGCAGAAAAGAGTTAGTAAGTGGAAAGAAAAATCATTAAGCCCAAGTGGCAGGAATAATGGATTACAGGCCTATGAAATAAACAAATGGGCATTGAGGAAGCAAATGGGCCTAAAGGAGCCCGGAGAGAGAGAAGTAGCAAACCCATGGGCAGTATATAACATAGAAAAGTGAGAATGGGTTATAACAAGCCCGAAGTAATGCAAGCAAAGAAAGTAAGAGGTTGATGGCAAGCCCATGAGCCCCAAGGATGAAGGATGAGGTAATTGGGTCAAGGAAGCCCAAAGGAGTTAGTAAAAGCCCACGGAAACACAGAGTTAGGAAAAGGGCCAAGGAAGCCCAAGGAAAGCAAATGGGCCAAGGATGCTCAGGAGGAAATAAATGGGACAAAAGAGCCCGCGAGCAATGTAATGCAAAACCCAAATGACCATATTGAGTCATTGAGGGAAGAATAAGCAGCAGACTCAAAGAGGCCTAGTTGGCTGGGGTCAAATAACATCATAGCAGGAATGACAGAATGGAACGGTAAGTAAAGGTAGCAAAACCGCAGAAAGGATTAAAATGGTAGACTGAAAAAAGGAAAAAAACCCATCATCAAATAAAGCCCAGCCCCTAAGAGGAGCAAGCCATAAAAGAATGGGAAATAAAAAAAATAGCCTACGCCATAAGAAGTCAAGGATGGACGGCAGACTGTGTAGATGAGCCTCTAGATCACAGCGAACGCATGAGCAGCAGGCAGATTTTGAACATACATAGGAATGAAGCATGCGCAAGGCCTAGACATCACCAGCTTGTACCCAGCCAATACAGAACGTGATGAGATCATGGGTCAGAGGTAAGAGGGCAGGGTCTGGCAGTGGGACGAGGGAAAAAACCTATTCTGAGGTTCCTGCTCAGGCTCTTTTGGGGGAAATGTCCTGCTGGGATGACATACCGCCCAAAAGAAGTAAGGATGAGTTGGAACCACTAGGTGCACGCCAAAAAGGATAGAGAGAGAGAGAGCACCCACACCGCAACAAGTAAGGGTGCCACGGCAGACAAACAAACATAATAGCTTTCTTTGTCTGGTGATGAGGAATGGCACAGCCAACACAGACGAGCCAATGGTGGTCGGCAAGTACACCCAGACCAGACAAAGGTGGTTAAAGACTAAAATAGTAAAATTCGGTCACGACAGGCACTATATAAAAGACCCTTGCCATGCACAGGAAAAGGGGGAACAGTAATCTCGAGGAGAGAATCACCATAGATAAGCAAACATGGAGAAAGAAAACAAAAAGAACGGAAAAGAAAATTAAAAAGAAGGAAAGAAAATAGAGAGATGGAATGGCAGGCATGCACTAATAGGTTGATTCCCTTCCTCCCTCTCAAAGTCCTGCTCTCTACCAAAAGCAAAGGGTTCTTTTGGGCACAAACCATTCAGGTCCGTTTCCCTTAAAGTGACTAATTTCCACGGCAGGATTTCCCAGGAGATTATTCGTATTGAGGAAAAACGTTCTTCCCTCTTTGGTCTTAGTCCTGTGACATAGCTTGGCACATCAGATTGATCTTATCTCTTTCTTTTGTTAACTTGTGTCTTACCTATTTATTTCCACTATTTTCTTTACAAAAGTGCTTGTTACTATTGTAATTATCATTTTAATGGGGGATTGTTTATTCACTTCGACTAAAAGCCAAAGTACTTTCTTTTATTATTATTATTATCATGTCTGCTTGCTATAACTCATCCAAAGTAGCTTTACCTGCCATAAGCATGTTCTTGGTGAACGAGGTATAGTTTGCGCACAAGCCGGACCAGAGTGAGTTGCATTTGGACTGGTCTCAATTCCCTTACTCATAACACTTGGGCCCAATACCGCAGGAGGCAGCCCAGCCCAACATTGTAAAAAGGCCCACCACAGATTTATGGCATTCAATCTCTACCTAGTGCAATATTTACTTCTTAGGACCTTACTCCATAGCGAATCCTTTTCCGAATGAAATCTCTAATTAAGCATAGCAAGAAGAGAGAGGTTCCTGCCCTTAGCTGTGTGTAGGCCTAGCCTACCTTCACTTTTAGGTTGTGTGACTTTTTGCCAACCCACCTAGTGCATCTTTTTCACCGATTCCGAGGATCCCCATAGGAAACACCTATTAACTTCATCAATGTTTTCTAGGAGCTTACCCGGAAGGGCGTTGCATTGCATGATATATGCTGGAATGGTAGAAGAAGAAGCCTGGACAAGAATTGTTCTACCTGCAAAGGATAGGAGATTAGCCTTCCAACCTGCTAGTTTTTGCTAAACTCTCTTTATAACAAAATTAAAGGCTTGGCTATTGGATCCAAGATGCCTAATAGGGAATCCCAAATATTTGACTAGATTAGGAGTTGAAGAAAACCCCAAAATGTCACAAAGAAATTCTCAAGTATCTCTATCAACATTAAAAGAGAAGAAGACTCTGGATTTGCCTTCACTGACTAATTGGCCAGACCTGGTGCAGAATTCATCCAAAGCGTCCCTAATAGCTAAACAGTTGCTGCCATCTGCCCTTGCAGAAAGCACAAGGTCATCTGCAAAAAAATAGGTGGGAAAAAGCTATACCACTTCTAGAAGCTTTGACAAGGATCCATTTCTTATCTCTGCACTTTTCTTCAATCAAGTGGCCTAGCACTTCCATGGAGAGAATAAAGATATAGGGGGACAGTGGGTCCCCTTGCCGAATGCCTCGAGATGGCCAAAACGATTCAAGATTGCCCCCATTAAATTGCATAGAAGTCATGGTGGAAGACACACAATTCATTAAGAGATCTACCAAACCCCTATGCAAGTTTGCTTGCAAGAAAGTTTCCCGGATAAAGCTCCATTCAAGCTTATTGTAGTCCCTTTCAAGATCCACTTTAATTGCCATGTAGCCCACTCTTCCTTTCTTTTTATTTATTGTGTGGATGATTTCCTGCACTATGATTGCATTGTCGACTCCTTTCCTCCCTGGCATAAAAGCTGATTGGACAGGAGACACTAGCTTGTCCAGCATTAGTCTAAGTCTGGCTACTATGATTTATCTTATCATTTTGTATACTGTAACAGAGACTGATGGGGCGGTAGTTCCCAATGGTTTTAGGGCCTTGAATTTTGGGGATAAGGGCCATGTTAGTTTTGTTAAGGAATTCAGGATTTTTTTTTTCTCAAAGCATTTCTTTATCTCCTCCACAACTGATCCTCCAACTATCATCCAAAAGTGTTGAAAAAACCCGGCTTGGAGGCCATCTGACCCAGGGGCTTTGAAAGCCTCTATGGACCAAAGAGCCGATTTAATTTCTTCCATAGATATAAGATCATACAAACTGTCTCTCTTCGTATCAAAAAGGCCTGCTTGCCATGGGGAGGTGGGACCAGGTTGGAGTTTTGCTTAAAGATGGCTTGTGGTGTATAAATTAGCAAACCCTTCTTAAATAAAACTCATGATCTTGACCCATTAAATTTCTCTTAGCAATAGTTGGGTCATTATCATCTCGACCGAAAACACAAATTCTGATAATTCTTGAAAACTGATGCGAAACTAGACTTTACATGTTGCTTAATATAGTAAAGAAAATTCTCATATTTAAGGATATTCTTAGAAGTTAGTTTTAGGAAAATTATATAGTATTTCAAGAATAGAATGAATTTAATTAATAAGATTTATTATTATGTGGGAGGAGGAACTACGAGATTACCGTACTCTAGCTTAGCTTTCAAATTTTTACATTCCAAACCATCCACCAATGTCATCTAAAACATCATCAATTTACTTAGTTAGGGACTAAGAACCACAGTCACGCAAAATGAAATCTCTTATGCATTTTGGATGAATTATATATATATATATAAAGGTAAAGCTCAGAAAAAGTTCAAGTAGAATTTGAATTAGAATCCAATTTTGTGTCATGTGTCTAAATTTATGTAGGGACCGATCCATAATTATCCACTTAAGTTTGTGCCATGTGTCCACTTAATTTTTTTAATCTTTGTGTCAAGTGAGTTAATGAGTGTAAAATACTGAGAATCTAATATTAATGAACTAAAAAATTAATAATAAAAAAAACCAATCACATATACTCAATAAAAATCACCACACATTCTATCTCATTAAAAATTAGAAGAAAAAAATGATCATCAGTAGTGTGGGGCCTAAGAATTTGGTAACCCCGGCCCACTTCATATTAAGCCCAAGACCCACACCGAGGAGGAAGCAGCGTCTGAGGATGAACAAGGAGGGCCCAAGTTGCCAAGAGACATTGCCGAGGAGGTTCCTGTCCTCCGCCAGCCAAAATCATTGGAGGGAAGGGTGGTACGCCATCAGGGGCCTCATCCTCGGCCAACCAAGATCATTGAGGGGAAGAGCGGCATGCCATCAAAGGCAGCCCCCCAAAACATCCCAAGGAAAAGAACAAGTACCATGGATCAGCCATAGGAGCACAGTGGAGGAGCAATTCAAGGAGAAACTGTCACCTCCACATTAAATGCCCGCAATTGACATTCTGGCCGCATTAATGAGGAAATGACCTCTGAACAGTGCTGCCTTGGTTGCTGCAACTCACAAAAGGTTTGAAAAGGCGGCTGATGGGACAGGCATTCAGGTATAGGATTGGATGATCAACAAGTGGAAAGCAGAGATCAATGAAAGAGGACTATATAATAGGAGAAACCCCCCATAACGTAGGGGGCTGGAGAATTCCTGTAACCACTCTTATTCATTAATTATTAGAGCAAAGCTCCTCGGATTGTGCCGACAACAAACTTTTTTAATCTCAGTTCATCTCTGTTTGATTGCTATGAATGCCATATTGACTATTGTCCATGCGCTAAAACCTAGTTCTTTGGCCCACTTTCTACAAATTTATTGTATTGGGCTAGTTGGGTTTGAGTCCACTCATCCAAAGCCAGAAGTGCTCAAACCCAGCCCCTACAATTGGCGCCGTCTGTGGGAAGAACTTGTGCATTAGTGAGTGCAACGGTCTATCATGGTAGGATCGAGCTCCCATCAGCAAGGGTCCCTAAAGGGGGTCATTTTGGCAGCGATGCATGCCAAACGGAAGCTTCTCGTTTATTTCCAAGAACGTACACGCAGTTGTTGCCGTAACTCAGCCTCCGCTCAAGTATACACTTCGAAGTACTAACTACGCGGGGAGGATTGCTAAATGAGGGACAGTACTAGGGGCTCCTGACATTAAGTATACGTCCCGTACCCCTACCAAAGGGCTGGTTCTCATGGGTCTGGTAGCCTGGAAGGAATTTATTGATATCCTGGAATCTTTTGTTGTGGTTAAACGGAACCTTAACCGGGCCGGGTCCTCGGACCTCCTGCTTCAAGAAAATCAAAGCACACTAGCAACATTCTTTGATGATTGTGCAGCCTGCGGTATAGAGCATATGGTTATGTTCCTGATTGTTCCCACGTTGTTTGCTCATTTAAAGTTAGCGGCTGAATGCTACCGTCGGTTTTGTTAAAGTTGGGGTGACAATTTTTCGTTACCGTCAACAACACCAACTCCAAGTCCTATTGGAGGGAAAAACAACAACACACTCACTCATGAAACGATTATCACAGAGAAATGAAAGATTCAGAAAGTAAAGTAAGTAAAAAGTGCAACCACTTCTTTATTAAATAAAGGAAAAGTACATTATACACCAAATGGCTTAGGCAGGCTTGTTCTAAAGCTGACCATAAAAACAGAGGCTTAGGAAAGTTTGTTCTAAAGCTAACTATAAAAAGAGAGGCTGAGGCAGGCTTGTTTTAAGGCTACCAGCAGCAATCGAGCCAATATGGATGGTACCGGCGATGAGAAAGGAGAAGAAGTGGAAGCGCCTGATGGCCCCATCCCAAGATGTTCCCTTGATTCTCTCCCAGTTTCATGATAATTAAGCATTAGAGGTGGCAAAACTGGGGCATCAACTGTCCCGCAATCTTACAAACCTCTATCGGCAAGTAAACTGGACGCGAATCGCTACCAGCTTGAAGGGCAGGCAAATCCACGTACTGGAGAAAAATGTTGTATTTCTCACGAACCTTCCTCCTAACTGCAAGATGCCCTACCATCAAGGTGAGACCCAAACTTTGTCGCTCCAAAAGTCTGATGCGATCTACACCCGCTTCGGCTCTTGGCTGAAGAAGGAGGGTCTTCTTTCTTGCTCGGTTGAAAGGTAGGAACGTCTTTGGCCTCTGCTTCCTTTGCCTCCACTGCATTGTCCAGGATCGGGGCGACATTCTCGGTTCCTAAAGGGGGCTTGGCTTCCTTGCCCTTACCCTTATCCAGGGCTATGCCATTTCCGTAGGCCTTGATCACAATCTTGGCAAGGTCCTTAGAAATGCCTAGAAGGTGGAGAACCTAAAGTTCCTATTGAACTCAAGGATTTGTAAAATGTGAGAAAACGATTCCCCCAGAGCGCCTTATATAGAAGGCGAAGGCTGGTGGAAATTAATCCGCACGGAATTCAAAGGAAGAATTACAAGCGATATTAACCCCGCCCAATTTCCAAAGAAACCACCAGTCGTTGGATCTGCGTTAATCCACAAAGATATTAATGAGGGCGTGCCTCGCGTATCGAAACGTCAGGCACGTAACTCGAATAGCCAAAAGACGTCACGTAATTAGAAGTGGCGAAAAAGCGGCACGATGGGGCTACTGTCGTACGTGGGGATGGAAGGCCAGGCCGCCCATGTCCAGGTCAGTGCTAGGCCAAGGGTCCAGTCTTTGGAAAGACTCCTCATCGGCAAAGCAAGCTCAAGGTCATTATCACTCTAGAGGCAAGCTTTCCAATGCTGAGGACAAGTCTCTTCACTCCAAGCAGCAATGATGAAGTACTAGACAGAACTAAGGTCTTGCATGGTCCTCGGACTCAAACCTATGGGAAAACTAGTTTCTTCAAGAAGAATCTAAGTACTAGACAAAACCAAGGTCTCGCATGGTCCTCAGACTCAAACCTATGGGGAAACTAGTTACTTCAAGAAGAACCTAAGTACTAGACAGAACCAAGGTCTTACATGGTCCTCGGACTCAAACCTATGGGGAAACTAGTTACTTCAAGAAGAGACTAAGTACTAGACAGAACCAAGGTCTTGCATGGTCCTCGAACTCAAACCTATGGGGAAACTAGTTACTTCAAGAAGAATCTAAATACTAGACAGAACCAAGGTCTTGCATGGTCCTCGGATTCAAACCTATAGGGAAACTAGTTACTTCAAGAAGAATCTAAGTACTAGACAAAACCAAGGTCTTGCATGGTCCTCAAACTCAAACCTATAGGGAAACTAATTACTTCAAGAGACTAAGTGCTAGACAGAACCAAGGTCTTGCATGGTCTTCGGACCCAAACCTGTGGGGAAACTATCTACTTTCAACAAAACGGAGCGTGAGCATTCACCTAAATTACAAACGCAGCTAAAGGGGGGTCTGGTGCCTCGGATCACTTGCCCCATCCTACTTCAATAAAGATGTAAAATGAAAACAAGCCCATGAGCGTCACTTAAAGCATTTCAAGATATATATAAAGTATTTCACTTAGAACATCACTCAAAGTCTCACTTATCTTTCCTTTGCATTCAATGTTGAAACGCCCTCTTAGGTTCGGCAAGTTTATGAAATGTGTATATTCGTATAAAGTATGCGTTGTAAATCAAAATTCTTTTGTGATTTGTCTAAGAGGAAACAAGTTGCATTGCTGAGACTGTGCGGTTTTCAGTTAAAATCTGAAGCAAAAATTTACGTCATGGGTTCGATGTTTTCAATTATCCAAGTATTACTAGCACACCGCTAAAATTAACTGAATATTGATCAAAGCGTTAAAACATGATAAATAAAGGGCAAACGTCATTCGAAGGAATAAACACGAATGCTTAGATCCATTACAAAAAATGGTTTCATTACAATATCACAATGATGAAAAATAGAATGAAATGAAAAAGAAAAGAAGACTATAAAGGCACAAGGCGGCAAAACAAGATAGCCCGTCAAAGTGGCCTATTTCTTCAACTTGATAGACAGCTTGTCCTTAGGGGTTTGCTGAGAAGTTGTATCAGATGCTTTGGGATCTTGGCTCAATGGGGCAACTTCGGAGAGCTCTTTCTCTGCAGGAGGAGCCTGAGAGTCAACAAGAGTGGCCTGAGAGTCAGCAGGAGGCTTCATTGCATCCTAGGGTGCTTCTTGGTTACTGGTTTTTTCTTTCTCTAACACCCCTTGATGCTCAGTATCCTCGGCAGGCTCATCAGTTGAAATTGGATCCTTGGCAGCACTGGCTTGGCCTTCGTTTGTCGTTTCAGAGGCAATGTCAACTGCAGAGTTAGCAGAGGCAACCTCACGAATGGCCGGGAGGTAGTACACTCTCTCAGCCCTCCTAAGCTCGGACGAAGCCTCAACCCTAGCTTGGTTGAGGGCTTCATTCCAAGTCTGGGAGCAGTAGCGTCTGCACACCCCAGGTACTTGGGCCTTGAGATTGGCCTCGGTCTCGGCCACTCTCGAAGCAAAAGCCTTCTCCTCAACTTGCTCCTTAGAGCTTTTAGCCTCTGTCCTCGTGAACCCAGCTTCCGCTTTAGCCCTCAAGGCCTCGTCCCTAGCCCACTCGGCGAAATTTTTGGCCCCCTCTGCCTCAGCCAGCTTCTTCTTCAGATCAGTAATCTGCTCCTTGGCAATCTGCAGCTGATCCTCAGCCTCCTGTAAGCGCCCTGCCTGGTCCTCGACCTATTTTTGAGCGCCATCTAGGCCGGATACCACGCTAT
Organism: Quercus glauca; assembly: GCA_023736055.1. NCBI lineage: Eukaryota > Viridiplantae > Streptophyta > Magnoliopsida > Fagales > Fagaceae > Quercus > Quercus glauca. Next base: position 29,249,454 of record CM043322.1, read on the forward strand.
CTCTGACCCTCGTCATCTCCTTCAGTTCCTCCCTTGCCTTCTTAAGGTCAGCCTCGGAGTTCTTAAGGGTTTGCGCGGCATCCAAGCGCTTATCACGCTCCTAATCCAGGGCCTTGCTCTGGTTATTAGCCCCCTCCTCCAACCTAAAAGTGGCCTGGACAGCCTGTGAATTGAAACAAGCTCACAGTAAGTTGGGAACCGAAGAGTAAAATTCAATGAAAGCACAAGTGTCAGAGGTCTTACCATACCCAGGTACCTCTTGAGACTAAGGACAACTTCCTGCCTCCTCAAGTCCCTCAGCTCGTCCATATTGGCGAGGAGTAGCAGGGACCTCTCCAGGGCATCAGCCACGTAATTGCCTTCACCCGCTCTGAAGTCCCTGAGGGACGCGTTATCCATCAAGGGCTCCCCATGGAGCATGGGGGCAGGCAACCAGGCCTGGGGCTCGAACTGCCAGGCGACCTCCATTTCCTGGCCCTGATGCCCAATTCTCAACTACTTGGAAGGTCGTCGGGCTTCGTCCTCCTCTTGGGAAGAGCAAGATCTCCCCCCCTCCATTGGCTCTTTGCCTTTGGATGGCCTCTTCCTCTTTGGATCGGCGGACTCGAGCTGAGGAGTTAAGGTTGGCTGAGCAGAAGAAGACCTAGTCTGCACAAGCTGAGGCTTGGGTCGAAGAGAAGGAAGCTTGGGTTGTTGCTTCCCCGGCGCGTCCTTCCCCGGCTAGCCCTCAATCAGATCGAACAGGCTGGTTTGGGGCTTCCTCTTGAAACCCATTACGACCTGAGAAGAAATCCCCTCTGACAAGATGTCCGCTTCGATCAAATTGGGGTCAGCAAAGTCACCAGAGAGGTCCTCGGGCAGATTGACTTGGTCGAAGGCGGCAAATTCGTTCTCGGAAGGACCCAAATCAGCAACTTCTTCTTCTCTCCCTGCACCTTCTCCCTCGTCCTCCGCAGCCTGATAGGATGAAGAAGGGCCTGACGAAGGAACACCCTCTGGGATAGGAGATCCTTCAAGAAGCAGGAGCCCGTGTTCTACTACAGTAATCTTGTGAAGCCAAGGATCTTTGGCTTTGACCACGTACCTCGGAGCCGAGAACGATTTCTGTATTGGGTCGTATCCAAGGATCTTGTGGGCAGCCCTAACTTGATTATCTGCTTCGTTCACGAAGATCTCCACCCTGAATACGGTTTCCAAGTCTGCCTTGTTGACCAAATTGAAGTGCTGTTCAAAAGCATGCGAATCTGCAAAAAAGAGGGCATGTTCGTATTAGCAACCAAGCAATATAGACTGCGATAACGCAAAAGGTCACACCCTCTCCTACTCTAAATACCCCACCTGGTGTCCCCTCCACTGTCAAACAATGGAGGCCGTCGTGCCACTCCTCGGACAAAATGAGAAAGTCCTTATTTAACCCTTTGCTGGACTCAGGAAGTCATTGGATAAGCCGAACCTTATCCTCCCTCATCTTCATGTAATAGGACTTACCATTTAGGTGTTGGAGGTTGTAACACCAGTTTACATCGTGGTGGGTTAACCTCGACTCCATCTTCTCGTTCAAGGCGTCCACACAACCCAAGATCCTGAACATGTTGGTGGCGCATTGGGTAGGAGCTAGTCTAAAGTGCCTAAGATAGTCCCTCATCACTGGCCCCATAGGGATTCTCATACCACCTTCTAAGAAGGCGATTATAAGAATCACTATTTTACCCTCTTTTCTCCTAATATACCACTCCCCTTCTTCATAATACCTCAAACCCGCATTACTGGGTATCCTATAATCAGCGATAAATTTTTCCATCGCCTCCTAAGACTCAATCAACTTCTTAAACCTACCTATCCTAAAGAACGACCAAAAGATTTAGGGAAAAGCGAAAGAGAGAGAGGAATATGAGGAAAAGAAACTCAGACGGGAGAAAATATGAGTCAGAAAGAGAATAAAACTTATAGAAATAAGGAAAAGCTCCTCGAACAGGCTTTTTATGCTGAAAATAGACGTAAGATCGGTTGGAGACCTGACCAAGTTCAGAGTATGTGCACACGAATTCTTAAATGCAAAGGTAAAGAGGCAAATCGGTTCAAATGGGTATTTATACCCCCAATTAGAATGGACCGTGAAGGTTTCCCGCCCATAAATGCAAGGAAATCCCCACCGTTAGATTACCATCACACCGTTAAACGTGGGGAGCACAGAGCCGCCAGAGTTTAATGAGGGCGCGCTCCTTATACCGAAGCGCTAGAAACGTGCCCTGGACAGATGAAAAGACTTTGGCACTGATGGAGGACAAGACCGGCCAAGCCATAACAAGGGCCCAAGGACATCAAAATCCTCCTCCCCGTCCAAGGAAACAGACAGTAGGATTTTGAGGGGCTATTGTGGGACCTAAGAATTTGGTAACTCTGGCCCACTTCATATTAAGTCCAAGGCCCACGTCGAGGAGGAAGCAGCGTCCGAAGATGAACAAGGAGGGCCCAAGTTGCCAAGAGATATTGCCAAGGAGGTTCCTGTCCTCGGCTAGCCGAGATCATTGGAGGGAAGGGCGGTACGCCATCAGGGGCCTTGTCCTCAGCCAACCAATATCACTGAGGGGAAAAGCGGCGTGCCATCAAAGATAGCCCCCCAAAACATCCTAAGGAAAAGGACAGGTACCATGGATCAGCCATGGGAGCACGGTGGAGGAGCAATTCAAGGAGAAATTGTCACCTCCACATTAAATGCCTACAATTGACATTCTGGCCGCATTAATGAGGAAATGACCTCTGAACAGTACTACCTTGGTTGCTGCAACTCACAAGAGGTTTGGAAATGCGGTTAATGGGACAAGCACTCAGGTATACGATTGGATGATCAACAAATGGAAGGCAGAGATCAATGGAGAGGACTATATAATAGGAAAAACCCCTCATAGAGTGGGGGGCTGGAGAATTCCTGTAACCACTCTTATTCATTAATTATTAGAGCAAAGCTCCTCGGATTGTGCCGAGGACAAACTTTCTTAATCTCAGTTCATCTCTGTTTGATTGCTATGAATGCTATATTGACTGTTGTCCATACACTAAAGCCTAGTTCTTTGGCCCACTCTCTACAAATTTATTGTAATGGGCTAGTTGGGTTTGAGTCCACTCATCCAAAGTCAGAAGTGCTCAAATCCAGCCCCTACAAGTAGTATTAAATTTAGGTAAGAATTTTAATATATAACTAATTATGTTTACTTTTAAAAAATAATAATTTGACTAATTATTTATATTTGTATGATAAAATTTTTGTTTAATTTTAAATGTATGCATGTGTTACATGCTTCTTCTTTTTTAGTAATTTGACTAATTATTTATATTTTTATAATAAAATTGTGTTTAATTTTAAATGTATTCATGTGTTTGCATGGATTACATACTAATATTTTATAATACATCCATCTAGAGCCATAATAAATCAACAAGATATTCACATTTATGCACTTAGTTTTAATTTCTAGAGTCGTTAGCATAATGATGCCTTTATTGCAAGTAAAAATTTTCACTTCTAAGGAAGGAGACCCGCAGGTAGGAGTGAATAATTTCGTAATTTTTCATCAAATATTTTTAAAAATAAAAGGCTAAATTGTAAACTATACCCTTAAAGTTTGGAGAATTTGGATTTTATACCCTGAAGTATTAGAGAATTTTACCTTTTGAAGTTCTATTTCGTTTGCATCAGTAGCCTCTCTATCCATATTTTCTACTAAATGCCACATAAACTTGCCACACATGATTAGCTCATGCAATAAAATGATGCAATGTGTGGGTGAAAAAGTGTATGAAAATGTGTATAATGTTGTTTAAAATATAAAAATGTTAGTTTGAGATTGGAAAACAAACAAGCCCTTAAATTTTTTTAGGTTACAAAAAATAACATTACATTATTTTATTGGATGAACTAATCATGTGTGACAAGGTTATATGGCACTTAATGTAAAATATGGAATGAGTTATAGATGCAAACAGAATAAAATTTTAGAGTATAAAATTCAAACATCCACAAACTTTAGGAGTGTAGTTTGCAGTTTAACTTAACATTAGAGTCTGTTTGGGATCTGCTTATTTTGCTGAAACTGAAAACTTTTTACTGAAAGTATTGGAGATAAAAGTAAAAGTTAGCTAAAATAATACAATGTGACTCATAAATAGTACCAAAAAGTACAGTAAGACTTATAAATAATAGTAAATATAAGCTGAATAGTTAAATAAACTAATAAAAAATAAGCTATCTAAACGAACACTTATATATACCCTATATCTCACTCTTCATTTTGCAGTACATCTTATTAAAATATTATGATTTTTTTTATTTTATTTTTTTCCCCTTAATCCGTTAGTGACTGTTTGGATCCGGCGTTTTTGCGTTTGCGTTTTTCTTTTTTCTTTTTTTTCTTTTTTCTCTCTGCTGCAACACACTTTTCAGGAGGACAAAGTTATTGTTCACACACTATTTACGCACTATTCACAGGACCCACAACCACTTTATTTTGAAAAAATATTAAAAATAGGTTCCATGACACTATTCACCAATTTAAAAATTATTTTGTTGCAGTGTTTTCAGTTTTCATCCAAATAAATTGTATCTAAACAGACCTTAATACCTAACAACACTTCAATAAGCTTGAGAACCTCAATGACACCAATAAATGGATTCATATCTTAACTCAGTGGGGTTGGCCAAATTTTTGGGTACTCAATCTTAAAGTGATTGTCTTGAATTTGACTAAAAGTTTTCTAGTTCAAATTCAAGCACCAATACTTTAAAAAAAAAATAAAAAAAAATAAATAAAAAAAAAAAACCCATATGAATTTCTACTAAAAAAAAAAAAAAATCCCACGCAATACCTAAGTATTGCACGGGATATGAATCCCCAATTTAGCTATGGCTGGCCATTGCAATGTCACAAGACAATGACATGAATCAATCACCGCGGTACGATACCCCACGAGAGTGACCCTCACTGCAGCCTCACTGTACCAACACCTCGTACCTAGCAATGCCACATCCCATATGGATAAGTTTTGCCACATCACATGATAACTTACGTTTTTTTTTTTTTTTTTTAATATACAATAACATAATTAGACATAACAGTAACTTTGTCACATTCAACAGTAACTCAACAATAAGTAACATACTTCTTTGCTCCTCCCCTCCCCCCGAAAACAAAATATTGGAAGTATCATAAAAAGACCCATACGATATATGTATGTAGTTGCAGTCAGATTAATTTTTCAAGGGTGAAGCTAAATATATAAAAATAAATAAATAAAAAGTTGATAGAAAGAATAAGAGTCTTTTGGCTAAATATTTCTAATTCTGAAACATATTTGCATTATAGGTACTATTACAAGTTATTTGGAGATTTGAGGAGAGAGATTGAATTTCGGCAACAGTGTTGCTGAAATTCCAAGAAAAGTAGGAGAGAGAATGAGGGAAAAGGTGGAGAGAGAAAAATGGTGAATTACAGCAACACTGTTGCCGTAATTCGCTGCCCAAATATCTGCCCAGGGACTAGTGAGACGAAGTGCTCTGAGTGGTGCCCCAAACAAACTAAAAAAAATTTGTCCGTATTGTGGCAATACCATTGCCGAAAATGGGAGTGGAAAAAAAAAAAAAGTGAATGCCGAAATCTAGAAAGAATTAAAAAAAAAATATAATGTGCTACGTACACAATATTTTTATAATATTTTCACAACAAATCACAGATAACTAATTATTATTAATTCAAATTTAACTATATTATACTATAGTATTATAGGACTCTTGTGACAAGTCCTCACAAAAACATCTTCTTCTTTTTTTAATTCTAATTTCTTATTGTTGTGTGTAACCAATCAGATCGTGCCTCTTGATTTTTTATTTATTTTTTAAATATCCTATGATCCGTGTTAGAAATAATCTTTAAATAATGTCACCTAGGCATTGTGTTGGAGTAGATCACTAAATGAACCAATTGCTTCGCATAAAACAAAAAGAACAAAAACAAAAACTGAATGTCATGTAAACTTTAAAAATCCTTATATTTTTTTTGCCGTGAGAAGAAGGGATACAACAATGCAATGTAAATTATTTAACTTTGGAAAGCTGAAACTTGTGACTCAATGTCATTATTCAGTTCTTTTCTATGGGCAGGACCAACTTTTGAATCTCTTCACCCCTACTTAAATTTATTTCTCAAAAAAAATTAAGAATTTAAATAGAGTCATAATTTTATTTTCATATTCATTATACCCAGCATTTGAATGCATGCACACATATGGGGATTGGAGGGCATTTTCTTTTCACTAGTAAATATTTTTTTACATTCTTCCTTTTTAAATATTTTCATCACACTAAAATGTCTAACTTACAACTCAAAGTGGCTCTGTTTTTATCTAGTTTTTAGGATCATGACGACTTGACGAGGTGCCCATTTTCTGCTTCAAATGAATTAGATAGTTATTTTCAAATGAAGTGCAATATTAATCATATTTTCACGAGTTTGGCTTACTTCTAGTATTTTTTTAAAAATGAATCTTCTTTTGATTTAATAAGAAACTGCCACATCACCCACTAACTAAATAAAATGTAAAAATTAAAACTCACTACCACTTGTCATTGTATATTTAAAACAAAATGACATATCCAGTTAAAAAAGTACCGAAAGTAAACCATACTCTATTTTCACAGCAAATTTTAAGTAATGCGTTTTTACTAGTTTTAATTTAAAGTTATCACTGAAATTATTTTTTTATCCACCCGTAACAACTTGCTATTTAGAAAGTATTACAAAAATATTAGAGATATAATATTTCTCATTACAGAGAAGAAGTGAAGCTTTTGGTGCAGGATTAACTTAATATTCTCATACTACTAATTAATATTCTCACTAGATATTAAGGGTCTGTTTGGTTTAGGCTTGTTTTGAGTGATATGACTGGAAACTAATAACTCAGTTATGAAAAAACTTAGGACCCACACAGTTTTTTTTGTTTGGTTTGATTTCCTCATCTTGTTTTCATCACTCAAACTCAAAAATTTTGAGTAAGAGTGATGAAAACCGAAAACACCAAATTGGTGTTTTCAGTTTCTGAGTTACATAACTCAGTGGCATTGCTGTAAATATTCGGACTTTGTGGGACCCAGCGCTTCTGTGTTGTCCCGTCAGTTCAGAGTTGTTTGATATTACCGTTGCAAACAACCACAGCACCACCACAACAAACCCAACACTGATCCACACCACCGAAACACCAACCCAGCGCCGATCCACAACAAACCGATTCAAGCCACGCTGTGACCCATAACCCGATCTCCACCGTAACCCAACCCCACCGATTCAAGCCACGCCGTGACCCTAACCTGATCTCCACCGTAACCCAGCCCCAATCGATTCAAGCCATGCCGTGGCCCATAACTCGATCTCCACTGTAACCCAACCCCAAAACCCAATCTCAAACCTGATCTCCACTGTGAAACCCAGCAACACGCAAATGACCACCACCGAAACCCACCATCACCAATCCAAACCTAGCAACCATTGAAACAACCCACCAATTTAAACCCAATAACCACCGATTCAAACCAACCCAAAACAGCTGAGAAAGAAACAGAGAAGAGAGAGAAAAAAAAATCAAATATAGATTAAAGAGGGGAGAGACAAAGAAAGCTGAGAAAGAAATAGAGAAAGAGAGATAAACAAAAAAATTTGATAGAAAAGAGGGAGAGTCAGAGAAATGAAAGGTGAGAGGATGCGTGGGAGAAGTAAAGGAGGAAGATTTTTTTAATAAGATGCGGGTAGCAACAGTGTTGCACTAGGTAGTGTTAGTGGGTGGGGTCCACAGTTTTGGAGAAAAGTTGTAGAGATATATAACTAAATTATGAGTTCAAACAGGTGTTTTGCAATTTTTGAGTGAATGTGAGGTTTGAGTAATGAGTTATGAGTTTTGGGTTTGAGTTATGAGTTTTGAAAACTGAGTTATAAAAACTAAGACACCTCTAAACCGAACGGGCCCTAAATATCACATCATCGCGTGATCCATGCCTAGAAAAAGAACACCTACTCCTTTATCGCGCAATTCACAATAAATTCTAAATTGTATGTTGTTACTAGTTTTAATCTGACTTTATCACTGAAATTATTTTCTTATCCACCCATAACAACTTGCTATTTAGAAAGTATTATAAAAATATTATAGATATAATATTTCTCATTACAGAGTAGATTTGAAGCTTTTGATGCAGGATGAACATAATATTCTCATACTACTATTTAATATTCTCGCCAAATATTAATATCACAGTATCGCGTGATCCATGCCCAGAAGAAGAACACCCACTCTTTTAATTTAGAGGATGATAATGATTGCTGCTGATACCAGTTTGGCAAATCACATAACAACTTACATATTTCAAATGAAATTAGAAGACTCGAAAATGTTGCTACTCTAGCACTTTCACTAGCATATATGCTGAAAGAAATTATAAAGAAACTATATTTTTGGCTATTAAGTTCAGTATCCATTGTTAATTTATTTAATTATATATATATATATATATTAGAACTGTTTCTCCTCTTCTCTTTAGTTGCCATTTGGCCCTTGAATTATGAGACTCTTGAAATTGCAAAGGTTTCTAAAGAAAACTGCAGTTCCTGAGAGTATAACCAGCAAGTATTTTTTTTCTTTTTTTTTTTTAATATTTTGTTATCTTCAACATTGACCTTGCCTTGGAAGCAAATGAAACATTCGGTGGTACTAAATTAACTAATAACCATATTAACTTAATTAAGTCCTTCACGTTAAGTGGGTGCAAGGGTTTACTTTTCTTTTCTTTTTTGAGAATCATGCAAGGGTTTACTTTGTGTTCATAGGACGCGCCAATTGTGCTGCCACTACCTTTGTTGTTAGCTAAATAGTGAGTTAGTAACATTTATAAATATTGAAATGATTGGATTTGATTCGAAAGCAACATTTCACTCAGAAATGGGATAATTTATTTAATATATATATAATTTTTTATAAATAAGATATGATTTCTAACTTATGAGTTTCTGTTTATGATGATTGCTTTTTATTATCAAGATAAGATAAAAATTAAGTTTTTGTATTGATGTAATTGGAATTTCAAATTTTTTATTCAATGGCAAGAGAAATTAATATTTGAACTACCTTGAACCTACTATAATGCATATAATATGGATAAACATTAATTTTTTTTATAAATGAGGTAAGATTTTAACTTATGACTTTCGGTTTATAATGATTGCTCTTTATCATCAGAATAAGATAATAATTAAGTTTTTGTATTGTCATATTCAAATCTCAAATTTTTTATTCAATGACAAGAGAATTTAATATTTAATATTTGAGCTACCTGAAAGTTTGGAACCCACTATAGTGCATATAATATGAATAAACATAAACTTTTTATAAATGAGATAAGATTTTAACTTATAACTTTCGATTTATAAAAATTATTCATTGTTATCACAATAAAATAACAATTAACTTTTAGTATTATTGAAATCCGCAGCCCAAATTTTTTATTTAATAGCAAGAGAATTTAATATTTAAGCTACCGAACACAATTACGCATTTTTACTTTTAAAAAAATATTATTAAAAATATAATTTTAAATACATTTTTTTACTTTAAATATATGTTTTCACAACCATTTTTAAACTATAATTTCCACATCTTTTTAAATAATAATACTCAATCACCTGCACCGCTTAAACATTTTTATAATGGAAGGGGGTTGGTTTAAAAAGTTTCCAGACAAGTTGAAGGAAGGGCATCGTAGTGATCAATTTGTCAAACACTTTAGGCTTACTGTCAAAGTTATTTTAGCCTAGACAAGCGTGACCCCAGATAGAGATAGCGCATAATGATTCAGCACTCTGCACTCTGCACTCTGCACTCTGCGGCGTCACATCACATAGTGGAGGAAAAAGCAATGCACTGTGCCGCTTTATTTGTCCTTTACTGCTTCTCTTCTAGAATTTCAACTTCAAAAAGAACAAAAATCAAAAATGAAAATCTCTCTCTGAGTCTAAAAAAAAAAAAAAAAAATGAAAATATCTCTTCTAGAAGAGATTAAAACTGAATTTCAATTATATCTTTCGCCATATTATTTATCTTGGGGGAAAAAAACACAAACTCACACACACGAGCTCTGCTTAGCTGACCACTTGTATTTTTTTTTTCCTAAAATCAAAAACTTCATTAAACAGTCATAGAGGTAATGCCACAACTTGTGCCACGTAAAGTGACACAATTTATGCCACAATTCGTTTATGTGACAAGTTATGAGTAGTAGAGAAGTGATGATGAGTTCATATGGAGTTATTTCTCTACCACTCACAACTCACCATGTGAGCGAGTTGTGGCATAAGTTGTGCCACTTTATATAGCACTAGCACAACTCTAGAGGTAAAGCATACATAGCATTTATATGGGTTGGAGTTAAAAAATTTAGTAATGAACACTTTAAAAAGTTACTTTATCTATTTTAACACATAGTTTCACAACACACTCTATATCAATGCTCTTATTTTTTTCATCAGCTAAATACTATTTATTTTTTATTAATTTCTCTCTCACTTCCTCTTTGCCACAAAACCTAATCAGACATAATTTTTTTATGTCTTCACTGTAACAAGAAAGCAACAAAAAAAAAAAAAAAAAAATTCCTTTACCTCCACCAATATTGGGCACTAATTGGAGTTTGATGTGGTAAAAGCTATTTTACCACAAAACCTAATCAGACATAATTTTTTTATGTCTTCACTGTAACAAGAAAGCAACAAAAAAAAATTCCTTTGCCTCCACCAATATTGGGCACTAATTGGAGTTTGATGTGGTAAAAGCTATTTTACCACAAAACCTAATCAGACATAATTTTTTTATGTCTTCACTGTAACAAGAAAGCAACCAAAAAAAAAATCCTTTGCCTCCACCAATATTGGGCACTAATTGGAGTTTGATGTGGTAAAAGCTATTTTACCATCACCAATAGTGAAGCAAACATCACATGAACATTTGACAAGATTATAAGCCACTGAGTTAAGATCTCTTTTAAATCACGATCGTCAAAATTGCAATCTGGATCATACGACTATACGATTTTACTATTCTATCTCACCAAAACGTTTAGGATCGCACTAGGATTGTGTATGATCGTATGAGATCCTACTAATCCTACCAAAACATAAATTTTTGGTTTTGATGAAGTTTTAAGGGTTTTTATTTTTCCATGTTGTGATGATATGACTTTTTAATTTTATAAAATTATGTTAACCTAAGCAAATGTTTTCTAGTTTCTAGTTCACTTGTAATTAAAATGAAGGATACTTCATTATTTCTAAATGAAGAATTTGATGTTGGTTTGTTATCTTTTAAGCTATAATGTTGTTAAATTTGTTTGACCAATATACTAATTTGTGTTCTAATATTATTAAAAGGTTTTTTTTTATATATAATTTTATCAGTTATGCTTGTATTTGTATATTGATTGATTGATTTTTTTTAGCATGCTCTGTAATTGTTATTGAGTGGTATAACTTGAATAGTTAAGTGTAAAGTTATATCTTGATGTCTTTTGCAGCTCTATTATACAAACATACAATGTCTACATATATAATAAGAGGGATGATAATGATTAGGACGGTGGAACCTTAGAATGTGAATAATTAAATATTTACTTCATCTTAATATTCATCTTGTATTTGGATTCATATTGTAGTTAGTTTCCGTTTGCCAACTTACTTTGGATTTTAAACTTGGAACTTAGAACTTGGAAAATATTTTCCATATGTGTTAGTAAATATTTTGATATTTGATTGCTAATTAAATATTTATTGAACTTTTTAAATACATTGGATCAAAACTTAAACATATTTGTTTCATTAGTATAAACATAGTGATATATGACATGTAAATTACATCATATGATGTAAATCTTTGTTTTTTTATGGATGAATTTATAATTTATGTGATTATTCAACATACAAATTCATTATTAATGTGTTTTTTCTTTAAATCTAAAAATATGTAGGATTTTACAATCTATGATTTCACCTACCTCATATGATCCTATGTATAATCCCAATTTTGACAACCTTACTTTTAACTTTTTAATCTAAGAGAAAGAAAAACTGAAAGGAAGGCTTGGAGCTGAGCTGGTTATCAATAGCCCAGTTAACATGATTATCAGGATTGTTATGTGATTGGAGAAAGAAATTAGATCCAGAATTCTTATATCGATATTAAAAACTTTTTTTTTGAGAAGATATTTATTAAAAAACTAGCTTGAAAGTTATAGATCTTTTATATGCAGTCCCTAAAATTGCACTACCAGGTCGGAATGCTTTTAGTCTTATATTGGTCTATTTTAGTAAAAATAAATAAATAAATAATTTGTTGACCTATTTATATATTTAATTTCTATTTTTAACATAGTTTTTTTTTTTTGTTATTATCATACAAAGAACTTTCATTCCATATTTATTAACATGTATTCATTATTAAAATCTATATAAAAAAATGCACAATATAGACTATATAGTCATTGAATTTTTTTTTAATGTATGTACATTCTTAAAAAAAAAAAAAAAAAATGCAGAGAACATATCTGACCATGAGATACATGAACAAAGAACTGTTAGTCTAACTTGAGTTAGTGATAATTGGAGGAATGTCAATTATCCAAAAAGACACTTTGGAAAAATTATACTAATATAAAGAAAGAAAGAAAAAAAAAAAGGTGGGGGTTGGTGATTGGTCAACCCAGTCAGTGTGTTGTGGGTGGTGGCTTTATCAATTACCATTATCATGCATGAGCAGCGGTTGCCACGCCTCTCTATGTGCCACGTCATTATTTTTATTTGGTCATTCAATCTAGAAGGTCTAATCTTTGAGCCGTGAACGGTTTTGGTTTTGGGAGCCCCTTGGTTCGTTGGTTCACTTCACTTCACCTCTTGCCTGACTCGGCAGTTACATAACTTACATCACTCACATCAGTAGGTGATAGTTAGCTTCATCACACACGGGTAGGTGATTAGCATAATTTTCCTTTCATTTTAATTTGAGACATTTCACTTATTTATTCAATTAAAGTATTAAACCACACGGATAATAATTTTTTTTTTAGACATAAAAAATACATTCATAAAAATGAAAATAAAAGTGGTACAAATGAATGTAAAGAGAAAATAATTCAAAACGTGAAGAGAAAACAATTCAAACACCAACATAAATAAATAAATTATTAAAAAGAAAAAAAAGAGAGTACATTAAAAATCACATTTTTTTAATAATTCAAAAATAAAGAAGAAGAGATTTGAAAAAACAAAAACAAAAACCAAAATTTAAAAAAAAAAAGTGAGATTAGAATTTAGAACAAAGGAAACCAAAAAAAAAAAAAAAAAAAAAAAAGAGAGAGTAAACTTTAGGTCTTGATAAAGGGGAAAAAATGAGAAGAAAAAAAGTGAAAATGTTGAGCTTAGAGGTTCTATTTTATAGCAAAAAAAAAAAAAATCGTGTCTTTATTTTTTATATATAATTTTTATTTTAAGAATCTAATTTATAAGTTGATAAAATAATTTGAAAATCAACAGGAGAATAACCCTAAATTTTAGGCAAATGTTTTAGTAGGAGTTAAAGTTGTATTTTTACTAGATTGTCCTTTAATTATATATTTACTTAAACATAGGAGTGTAAGGGTATTTTTAAACCAAAAAAATGAGGATCTCAAACAAGAAAAGCCTATTAAATAGTAGTATAGAAATAAGAGAAAAAAAATTATGAAAAAAGAAATTAAATTAATTTTTTAAATATTTTCTTTAAAAATAGTGTCAAAAATTTCTTAAAATAGTTTATTAATAATTACCTAAAGAACACTACTTAACATTAACAAGACACATTGAAAAATGTGTAAAATTTATACAATTTTGCATATATTGACATATATTTGTTAGTTTAAAATTATGTTAATTTACATGTTTGCTCTAGTAATTGTGTAAAATTTACACTTGACATTATCTATTTGCGTTTGATTTTTTTTCTTTATGTATCTCAAGGACGAATAAAGTGGATGGATGATATTTGTTATGTGTGAAGAAAAATAAACAATTAAAAAAATAAAAAAATTAATATTTTAATAAAATATAGTGTAAAATAGATAATATGTTGTAAAGTGTTTTGAAAATGGAATATATAAAATAAAATAAAGTAGGCTATTGTGTTAAAAGAGACAAAATTTTGCACTAGCAAACGTAAATGCTCAAGAATGTGTTTTATTTAAAGAAAAACTATCAAATCATCATAAATTATATATGATATAATAATAGATCATACATTTTTTGGAAAAAAAATTGCAAATTATCCTTTCAAACTTATTTATTGATGTGATAAAGAATGTATTTTGTATCATTTCAATATATAATAAATAAATGGTCATGTTAATGTGTGTTCTTATGATATTTGTTAATGGATCATTTTAAAAAAACTTTGATATTATTTTTATGAAAAATATAAAAAACTGTTAAAAAAATCAAAAAAAAAAATTTCTTCTCATAAAAAAAAGTTTCTAAAAATATTTTCTAAATTATTAGCTTCAGGTAACCATTACCTTTTCCTAATAAATAAATATCTTATTCACTACTATTATTTTGTGAAATCTGTAAAATTTATAGGATCTAGCTTCTGTCCAGTGGCCAGTGCCACTGGATACGTTGGATTGCGGACACGTGTCCGTATCCTGACGGTTCCAATGGCCACTGGCCACTGGACAGAAGCCATACCCAAATTTATAACATTGCTAGCGCTACTTTTAAAAGTTCACATAAATTTTAGTAGAGAACATTTACACAGAACATTTACAACAGTGAAGTTAAAAATTTAGCATTTTAACTCCACAAAAAGTTATTTTATCTATTTTACCTACACACATGCTGCAGCAGTGGATCTATTTTAGCTTTCAACACAATAAAATAATATAAATATTACAATAAAATAATATATCTACTACAATAAAATAATATCTCACTATAATAAAATAATATATTCACTACACTCATACATCACACCCACACACAACCACAACCACCACCACCACCACAACCCACAGCAAAAGAAAAAAAAAATCAACCAAGTCCACACATCACAGCCAAACACACAACCACCACCACCACCACCACCACAACTCACAAAAAAAGAAAAAAAAAATCAACCAACCACCCACCACACCACCACCACACCATAGCCCATAGCAGGAAAAAAAAAAAAACAAAAAGTGCTGATCGGCGTGGGAGGGCGACGGCGTGGGCTAGGATGGCGTGAGACGGCAACGGTGTGGACTGAGGCGTGGGCTGGGAGGGCGACGGCGTGGGACGGCGTGGGCTGAGGCGTGGGCTGGGATGGTGTGAGACGGCTACAGTGGGGACGGCGTGGACTGAGGCGTGGACGGCGACGACGTGGACTACTTGATGAGAGCTTGATGAGAGAGATGAGAGAGCTAAGAGCTTAATGAGAGAGATGAGAGCTGAGAGCTTGATGAGAGAGATAAGAGATGAGAGAGCAGATCATTTTAATCAGAGATTCAATAAAAAATTATTATTTTTTAGATGTCTACTACAGTGCACATTTATTTATAAATGTGCACTATAGCAAATCAGCAAAAAATTTTAAGTTTGCCTTCATTGCTGCAAGGCTTTTTTGGTATATTGGGGAAAAATAACTTTATAACTTTTTAGATTCACTGCTGTAAATGCTCTAACATAAATTATACGCAGCTAAAACTTCATACTTTTCCCATCCAAAAAAAAAAAAAAACTTCATACTTTTCTAACTTCTACCGGACCAATGTTGTCGGTAGGTAGTGTAAAGGATCACCTCAGCACGTGCGTTTTCGTCAGTCTACAGAGATAAGTTTTGGCCTTTTGTGTTGATTTGCGAATTTGGGGATTGATTGGGCGAGTTTGGTATTGATTAACATTTACTTCATGTCTATCAAAAAAAAAAAAAAACATGTACTTCATGTTGATTCTTGATACAAACTTGTACTGATAGAAAATATCAAAATTTATTTCTAAATTAATTTAGAGGGAAACTTTTTAAATTTATTGTATATCTCTTTTTTGGGTATAAATTTCAAAAATCTAATTATTAAATTTCATGTTTCATATGTTTTTAAAATGCATATCAAATTTCATTCAAATAAGATTTTATTTACTATGTAATCGATAAACTTATTTTTTATATATAATTTTAAATTACAAAAATTTGAAATTTTAACATTTATTTGATGATATAGCAATTAATATTTGATCTTCTTGAAATTTTGCAAGCATGAAAGATATAATAAGAACATACAATCCAACAATTAAATTTTCGAATTTCACACTCAATATAAAAATATATGATAAATTACTTTATTAGATAGAAAATCACTTTTGATGTTTCTACTTGTTCTCACATTGTAGAATTCAAAAATCAATTTCTTGAAAACAACATTTTCAATTTTTTTTAATGTTTTATATATAACATATTCAAACTCACAAAATAGTCATCATTTATTTTGGAGTGATAATTCAATTTTAAAAGGTATAGTCATTTGAGAAGGAAAAGAAGGAGAAGAGAAAAAAATACACCTTCCTCGTGTGGTTAAGGTTTTGAGTATAACACTGAATATTCTATAAAATCATTTATTTATTTTTTTGATGGTATAAAATCATTTATGTGTACATCATTAATGATGTAATACCTAATACCCAAGGGTTTTTTTTTTTTTTTTAATTGTAATACAAAACCCCTCTGTGGTTATTTTATGCGATAATGTAGCTCTAACTATTAATTTTAGCGGATATATTTGATGGTATACACATAAAAATAATATCACATGAAGGTTATATATTATATTCAAAATTTCGTGTTTTACAGATAAACCAAATGGGATCTTGCCAATTTTCTGCATATTTGTGTTTTTTTTTTTTTTTTTAGAAACAAACACACACACAAGGGAGAGGAAAAGAGGTTCTAACACAAAAGCACACCACAATTCCACTCAAAAACCATGGCAACTTTTTGCATATTTGTGTTGTGTGTAGTATAACTGATCTCACTGTCCCTTAAAAATTACCATATATTTTTTGGGTGAAGTTTGGATGAAATTTGTAGTATACTTTTGTATTAGAACTCTATCCCTCTTTGTTTAGTATTTATTTGCTTCTTGAATTTTTTTTTTTTTTTTTTTAAGTGTAATTGGACTGCTATGCTTTATGAGTCCTCGAATTTTATACGTGCACAGACTATATTATTCAAAGTCAATACTCAATAGCACCGATCGACATTAAATATATTATTTTCACAAAAAATACAATTGACATAAAACTGCTTTTTTTGTTTTTTTGGGGTCAACGGGCGTCATACATATTGGGTAGCATTATCAAAGCCATTGACATTCCTTGAGTCAGTATAATGCTTAACAATCTATGATCCACATTATTCAATTCATGCATAACAATCTATGATCCATCTGTCAAAAAACAATGTATGATCCACATTATTCGTGCGTAAGAGCATTCACAGTAGTGGTTGTAAAATTTTAGCTATTTAGCTACACAAAAAATCACTCTATCTATTTTACCTTCTCACACCTTACAGCAGTGGAGCTATTTTACATTTTAACACAATAAAATAATATAAACACTATAATAAAATAATATTTCATTCAACCACCAACACACCACCCCAACCACCACCAAACCCATAAAAATCACTGCACAACCACAACCCCACCGTGCCCATCAAAACCAGTGAAGAACAAAATAAAAACCAAGAAAAATCAACACAGCCAAACCAGTGAAGAACAACAAAACAAAAACCCATAAACCTACACTATTCATCTTTATCTCTGTCTTCTCCCTCTCTTCAACCCACAAACCCTCACGGCACCACCACCACTCACTGCTGTGTCAAGCAAACCCAGCCACCAACTCACAACCAATCCATGGCAAAACCCACCATCGATCTGCCCCCAGCCACGATCCACCACCACAAACCCACAAAACCCATGTTCTTCACAACGGCACGGCAGCGATCTACCCAACGGCACAGCGGCAATCTACCCAACGGCACAGTGGCGATCTACCAAAGGGGGGAGGCACGGCGGCGATCTACCCAACGGCACAGCGGCGATCCATCCAGTGGCATGACGCGATCCATCGTGGCCTGACGGTGACCCATTAGCGGCAAGACAGCGATCATCCAGCGGCACGATGGCGATCCTCGGTGTGACGGCGATCCATCCAGCGGCAGCACAATGGCGATCCTCGGTGTAATGGCGACCCATCAGCGGCAAGACGGCAAGGATTTACTCAGAGAGGCACGAGAGAGAGAAGCTAGAGAAGCTCGACGATGAAGATCGGCAAAGGAGAGAGAGTAGATGAGGGAGAGAAAAAAGAAATGAGAAGGAAAGAGGAAGAAAGAAGAGATGCCGGAGAGAGAATGAGAGAATAGGAAAAGATTATTTAATTAGCGGAGAGAGAAAAATGTAATAAAAAAATATTTTTTTTTTTACCTGTGTGCTACAGTACACATGTATCTTTACATGTGTACTGTAGCTGTGGAGCTAAATCTTTTAGATTTAGCTCCACTGCTGTAGGACGTTTTTTATGATTTTGAGCTAAAAAAAATAGTATTATACCTATATAGCACCACTGCTGTGAATGCTCTAACAATTAGAGAAGTTTCAGGCGCCGAAATGCCTTTCCAGATAGTCAACCATAGAAGGAATTGCTATTTAAACCATATTATGCTTTGGTTAAGCCCTCGTTTGAGAGGAAGGAATGAAATTGAATAGAAATGAATGAAAAAATTAATTTTATAATATTTTTATATTATCTTGTTTGGGAGTTTTAATAGAATGAATGAAAAATTCATTATCTTATTTTGGAGTTTAACTGTTTAAGTGGGAGTGAATGGAATGGGTAGGAGGAAACACTTATTCCTCTCTATTCCCTTAAAACCTTAAATTTTCATTCCCCTTGAAATTGAGAGGAATGGGAGGACATGAAATTAGATTTAATGAATTTTTTACTAAAAATTCCAAAATACTCTTATGTATTCAGTCCTTTATTTTAAAATAGGGGTCTAATAGTAATATTGTTATAAAATGATTCTATTATATTATTTCTATGTTGCTCTTAAATAAGATTACTTACATTTCATTCATTTTCATTCATTTATTTTAAAACATCCAATCAAGGTTACTTAATTCCATTTCTCTCTCTTACTTAAATACATTCTGTTCCTTTTCATTCCCTTATGAACATTCCATTCCATTCATTTCCATTTGCTTATGATCATTCAATTCAATTCCATTTCATTCCTTTATAAACTTTCAAACGAAGCCTAGAATTTTCATTTCGATATACTAGCCAGCCTCTTAAAGATTTTTTTTTTTGAGAAACAAAAAACTCTTAGGGCATGTTTAGTAGACTGATAGACATTGTAATGTAACAGGTATTCATATGATTTAGCTATTCAATAGTTTGGTTATATTTTTATTATAGGGAATAATCATTCCTTATAAATAGTTATTCTTTAAAATAAGGAATAACTATTTCTTCTAAAAAGGTTGTAATAGTTATTCCTTAGTAAGCATAATAATTTCTAACATTAATATATTTCCAAATAAATAAATTTTCCATGTCCACCTAACAATTGTGAAAATAAAAAATCATCAAAAAACAACTTATCTCTCTAATATTTAAAATATATTATTTTCTAGAAAATATAATTGTATAAAAGAAATATTTCCTAAAATAGATCATAATTTTTATTATAATGTTACAACTCATAACTAAACTAATGAATATGTTTAGTTATTCTATTATAACACATTTTATTCTCGGTAATAAAGATTATAATTTCTGTTGTAATCCACATTCAGTATACTAAACGTACCCTTAATGATTGATTTTATTATCTTCTAAATATTTTTTCCCCAATAAGAAAAATATACCTAGCTTGCATTATGTTAGACTACGTATATAAAGTCTTACTCACTTATAAAAAAAAAAAATATATATATATATATATATAAAAGCAAATTTTTTTTTCTTGGATTTTTCAATTTGACTAGTGTTATACACCTGTGTAATACACAGCTTAATAAAAAATAATAAGTAATATAAAAATTATTTCAATAATATAATATATAGTAAAAATAACTTAAGTTAGGTATCAAACATACGTTAGGTAGGATTGGTTTTTCTATCAAAATAAAAAATTATAAATTTTTTTTTGAAATAATTAATAATGAAGAAATTATATTTAAATTTAATTAAGTTTTCATTAATTAAGTTTTGATCTTAATAGTATTTTAAATTTCTTTAAAATTCATTTTTAGTTTAGCTGTAATTTCTTGAAACTTTAGTAATATGATTTTGTTTTAAATGAGTAAATTGGAATGGAATAAAAATGATATTTAATTTATTTTCTTGTTTTGAAATTTAGTAGAAAAGAATTAAATAAAAATGAGTGAATGTACATTCTTGCCTAATTATTCCTCGCAAGTGGAAAAAACACTCTTTTTTTTTTTTTTTAAATTCAGGTGAAATATCTATTTTATTTCTATTAAAAAAAATGACAAAATTTGGCTACACACCTAGCTGTATCTTACGGTTACAACTTTCACTTAAAAAATTAACATACTTACATATTTTGAAAAACTAATCGTAGAATTGCATGTTCTTTATATTCTTAACACACATGTAAAATTTTGTGCCAATCGGATTTTATTTACTATTTGATCTATAAAGTTATTTTTTATGCATAATTTTGAATTACAAAAACTTGCGATTTTAACATTTGATTGATGACATAATTATTGATTTTTTATTTTCTGAAAATTTTGCAAACATTGAGGATATAAGAAAAAAAAAATGCAACTCAACGGTGGATTTGTCAAAATTCACATCTAATAAAAAAATATTGTGTGAAGTTGTAGTCTTGTGTTACAACTAAATTTACTGCCAAACTTTGTCATTAAAAAAAATTGCAGAAGGTAAAAGGTATAGTAGTGAAAGTATATATTTTTTCTTTTATAAACTTCCAAAAACATTAGAAAAATATATCATATTTTATTCCATTCTTTCATAAACATCATAATATAATTAGTAAAATTGTGTTAATAAAGTTAATATACTTAGAGTACGCCAAGTGGTGAAAATATGATCATATATACAACATTTAATACTATATTGAGTTTAAATAATTCCCAAATTTTATTATAAAAATAATTTAGAACAAATTTTTTTTTTTAAACTTTTATAAACTCTTAATAGTTGAATTTAAATCAAAGTATATTATAACATTTATTGTATATTATTAGTAAAATACTTGTGCGATGCATGAGTTTTATTATAATATGATATAATTTTTTCCCTATAATATCATTAAAACTTAACCAAAAAAAAAATAGATAATATTTTTTTAAAGAAAAAAAAAAAAACTTAAGTTACATGATGTAAGAAGGCATTGTAAGACCAAATTTTTTTTTTTTAGTATTAAAATCATAAATTATGATAAATGCTTATAATAGTTTAAATAAATAATTAATATGCTTTTAATTTTACTGAAACTTTGTAGTAGAATTTAATAGAGACAATACCTTAAATTTCTGAAATTTTGGCAATACACTACAAAAAAACAGGTCTATAGTTGTGTTTCTAAATTTATCATAGGACCTATTGCGGCCCTTCAAAAGTGCCGCAATATATAGGTTGTCTTTTTTTTTTTTTTTTTTTTTTTTTTTTACAGATGTACCTATAGTCGTGCTTCTCAAACACTGAAATAGGTCATTTCCACAAAAATGCGGCTAAAAACCCTTAGAAACGTAGCTATAGACTTAACCTACTGTAGCGCTTAAAAAATGTAGCTATAGGTTAGTAGTTTAAGCCACATCTCTTAAAAACGCAAAGATAGGTTAGTTGTAGCCACGGTTTTAAAAACGCGGCAAAAAAAACATGGCTGTAGAACACATTTTTAGTAGTGATAGAGTCTCACTTTTATCCTAATAATTAATTGGCTACTTAGAAACTTTAGTAATAGAATTTTACTTAGTTCAAATTATATTATAATGAATGAATTGTATGGCAAAAGTATATTATACATTATACATGTGTAACACATACATATATAGCACTTGGCACAAGTATGTTCTTGTTAGGAATATGAAATAATTGTTGTAATCCATTTAGTTAGGTAGTTGGTTGAGATTATGATGAGTTAGTTAGGATTTGAGCACATATAGCTCATTTAACACATGACTTAATTCATAGAGCACATGTTAAATTAACCAGCCAATTATCTTGAGTAACGTGAGCTAATGACATTAGAGCTAGTCTCCTATAAATACATGATTGTAATTCAATATTAGATATCAATGGAAGAATAAACCAATTTCTTAGTGCATTAGTGCATCTCTCTCTCTCTCTCTTAATCTCTCTATTTCTCTATGGAAGGTGACTACCTCGAATTAAGTCAATTTCCCTACAATTCTCATCAACCCCCCTACAATTCATACCCATCCCCATTAAGAACCTTTAGGTTCCTAACATTTGGTATCAGAGTCGTCGATCTTAAGAGGAGTGAATGTGACCAAAGAGAACTTTGGAAAGAAATACGACAAATGGTGAACAAAGTTTTAGAAGATGTCAAGGATGTTTCAAAGAAAGTCAAGGCCTTAGCTGAATCTAAAAAGGCCATGAAAGAAGAGCTCTCAAGATTGCAAAAGGATCTTGAAAATATGACTGAAGAGGAGTTACAATATCTTGATTCAATGGAACTCGAAGAACAAATTAAGTTCCAAGAATCTACTGCTATTATTGCATGCCAGGACGTTGATTTTTGTGTCAAAGTGGATGATGATATCCATGTACATGCTACCCTTGAAGTTCAGTCTAAAGAACCAACGAAAAAGGTGATGATGATCTTCCCAGAACCAATTCTTGATGCACCAATGGAGGCTTCCATTCAAGAGTCTATGATTCAAGAATTGGCAATCCAAGTATTGGTAATCCAAGAATCCAAGATGCAAGTGCCAACAATTTTAGTGGTTCTAGAATCAAATGAGATCTTGAGGATACAAGAACATTCTAGGGTTCAAAGAACCAATGAAACCTTGAAGATTGAAGAACCATTGAAGGTTCAAGAATTCGAGCAAAATTTGAAGATCTACGAAGAAGAAACTTTCATGTGCATGAGACTACTTGTCAAAGAGAAATGCATGAATATGGTGATCAAAATATCACTAAGGTTTTGGTCCATTGAAAGATCTCATTTAATGAAGGTGTCATTTCACAACAACACCTTGTGGGCAAGGTGTTTTCAAGGGGAGGGAAATGTTGGGAATATGAAATAATTGTTGTAATCCCTTTAGTTAGGTAGTTAGCTAGTTGGTTGAGAATAGGATTAGGATGAGTTAGTTAGGATTTGAGCACATATAGCTCATTTAACACGTGGCTTAATTCATAGAGCATATGTTGAATTAATTAGCAAATTATCTTGAGTCATGTGGGCCAATGATATTAGAACTTGTCTCTTATAAATACATAATTGTAATTCAACATTAGAGATGAATTGAAGAATGTAAAGTTGTAATTTACAACTATGTTTTGTTCGCTTTTATTCCGTGCCAAATTTGATTGTAATCATGTTCAATCGTTTAAAACCCTGTATTTGTTGTGAGACTTGATGTAAGGGTTGTGTGATAAAAAGAGTGTTGAAAACTCAAGCATTTGAAGAAGTGAAGGATTCTCGCGGGTATCTCGCGACCAAGCATCCCGCGAAGTGAACCATGTGCCAGGCACATGCTGGAATGCGAAGAGTCATGCCAGGTGGAGACAACTGTGTCTCGCGAGTATCTCGCGGGTAAGGCCTTCCCGCGAGACCCGCGAGACACCCGCGGGGCAAGCTATTCTGCCAGCCTGTACTTTTTGAGTCACACCTTTTGCACTTCTCCTACATATACCATCATTACCCACAATTATTGAGAGATGCTTTAGAGAGAAAAACCCTAGCCAAACACATTGGTAATTAGAGATTGTCTTCCCCATCTTTCTCTATACAATTGCTTGTGGTATCTCCTCAACCATTCCCTCTCCAATATCCATATCTTTGAGAGGTTGATAGCCAAAACACTTAACACACCTTTGAGAGTGCTGAGTGACGTTTTTGGTGCTGCTGGGAAGCATTGGAAGAAGCCTTGAATGGCAGATGCAACATGGAGCTTGTTGCGGGATCCGGATAACTAGGACAAGACACGGTTCCGAGAAGCCTTGTTGGAGTAGGAGCTTGGAGGGCTTAGGTACATCGGGTAGACTAGGCTTGGAGGGTCTTTTGCTAATCCATGTATCCCAACTGATTGTCTAGTGGATCGATTTCCGCTTGGAGGGCGGCGGAGAGGTTTTTCGCCGAGTTCTTCGGTTTCCTCTTCGATAACACGTCTCGGTGTTATTTGTGTTTGCATCCTTCTTCCCTACTCTTGTTCATTTCATTTTTACTGCTGAGTTGCTTTAAATTATGGATTAGAGTAGTTGTTTTGTTTATACGCTTGTGTTTACACTATTCCGCACTTGTCATCAAGTTAGTGTAAAATCAACCAAGCCGTAATTTGAATTTGGGGGTCTAAACCGCTCGTGTGTTTTCAACACATTTTCGAGCTTTCAAAGAATAAACTAATTTCTTAGTATATTAGTGCATCTCTCTCTCTTAATCTCTCTATTTCTCTATAGAGGGTTATTATCTCGAATTAAGTCAGTTTCTTTACAATTCACATCAACCTCCCTACAATTCATACCCATCCCCATTAAGAACCTTTAGGTTCCTAACATTTGGTATTAGAGCCATCGATTTTGAAATGAGCGAATGTGACTGAAGAGAACTTTGGAAAGAAATACAGCAAATGGTGAACAAAGTTTTAGAGGATGTCAAGGATGTTTTAGAGAAAGTCAAGGCCTTGGCTAAATCTAAAAAAGCCATGAAAGAAGAGCTCTCAAGATTGCAAGAGGATCTTGAAAATATGACAGAAGAGGAGTTACAATCTCTTGATTCAATGGAACTCGAAAAACAAATTAAGTTCCAAGAATCTACTGCTGTTGTTGCAAGCCGGGATGATGATTTTTGTGTCAAAGTGGATAATGATATCCATGTATACACTGCCCTTGAAGTTCAGTCCAAAGAACCAACGAAGAAGGTGATGATGATCTTCCAAGAACCAATTCTTGATGCACCAATGGAGGCTTCCATTCAAGAATCTATTATTCAAGAATTGGTAATCCAAGTGTCGGTGATCCAAGAATCCAAGATGCAAGTGCCAACAATTTTAGTGGTTCTAGAATCAAATGAGGTCTTAAGAATACAAGAACATTCCAAGGTTCAAAGAACCAATGAGACCTTGAAGATTGAAGAACCATTGAAGGCTCAAGAGTTTGAGCAAAGTTTGAAGATCTACGAAGAAGAAATGGTCATGAGCATGGGACCGCTTGTCAAAGAAAAATGCATGAATATAGTGATCAAAATGTCACTAAAGTATTGGTCCATGAAAAGGTCTCCTTTAATGAAGGTGTCATTTCACAACAACACCTTGTGGGTAAGGTGTTTTAAAGAGGAGGGAAATGTTAGGAATATGAAATAATTGTTGTAATTCCTTTAGTTAGGTAGTTAGGTAGTTGGTTGAGATTATGATGAGTTAGTTAGGATTTGAGCACGTGTAGCTCATTTAACACATGGCTTAATTCGAATTAACTAGCAAATTATTTTGAGCCATGTGGGCCAATGACATTAGAACTAGTCTCCTATAAATACATGATTGGAATTCAACATTAGATATCAATGGAAGAATAAACCAATTTCTTATGCATTAGTGCATCTCTCTCTCTCTCTCTCTCTCTCTCTTAATCTCTCTATTTCTCTATGGAGGGTGACTACCTCGAATTAAATCAATTTCCCTACAATTTATACCCATCCCCTT
The DNA here is from genome assembly GCA_023736055.1 of Quercus glauca. Lineage (NCBI taxonomy): Eukaryota > Viridiplantae > Streptophyta > Magnoliopsida > Fagales > Fagaceae > Quercus > Quercus glauca. Next base: position 29,275,489 of record CM043322.1, read on the forward strand.
TAGGTACCTCTAGGTTCCTAACATTGCTGTTGGGCTGATGTCATGGCATTTAGTTAGCTTAGCTGGTAGTTAATTAGTTGTTATATGGAGTCAAGTTACTTAAGAGGGTAGAATTGTAATAGTATAAAGGGAGTAAAACAGAAAGGTGTACTTATTGGATGCATAACAAAGAATTACATTCTTATTCCTATCTTCTCTCTAATCCTCATCTCTAACTCTCATCTATCTCAATTATCCTAAGAAACCCAATTCTCTAATGTTCTACCTTTCCTCTAGTTTACTCAATTCAATCCATTTCTTCAAGAGTTACTAAAATTCTATCAAATTAGTATCAGAGCCAATTCTGTCGCTATGGCAGAAACTCAATCTTCTTCTTCCCTTAATGAGAAAGTCAATGCTCTGTCATTGATGATGGAGCAACATGACCAGGAGTTTCGTATAGTCCATCAGAAGCTAGATGCAGTCATAAGTATGCTGTAGGCCCTATCAGAGATAGTGCAAGGTATGACAGAAGCTGGTAATGGTTGGCAACAGAGACCTCCATCATCCCCTCCAAGAACTTCATATCAAATGGTGACCAATCAACAAGATTCTACTTTGGCTGCGATTCCTAAGGCTGTGAGATTGGAGTTCCTAAGGTTTAAGGGTGAGAATCCATCAAGTTAGGTGTACAAGGCTAACCAATTTTTCCATTTGTACAATACCCCAGACAACTAGAAGATATTATTAGCCTCGTATCATATGGAAGATGCCCCTACAATTCATACCCATACCCATCCCCATTTGGAACCTTTAGGTTCCTAATAGTTCTCTAAAATACCTTTTTTTTTTTTTTTTTTTTTTTATAATTTATGAGAAAGGGTATCCACCTGTTGTTTTGTTTTTTTTATGATAGGAGAAAGGGTATTCACTTGATGCAACTATAGGTTTGCTACAACCTTTATTATATAGTATATGATGTATATCACATAAATGATAAATTAATAAAAAAAAATATATTATTATTATTGTTATGAAACTAGTTACTTTTTTTGTTGAATTATAATGTTGGCATCCAGGTTTTTTTGAAAATTAACATTTTACAATGTTATCATCCTAATAAGTATATATTTTCGGGTTACAATGTAGTGTAGTGTTAACCCCTATTTTAATTTAAATTAATTATAAGTCATTGCCTTTTTGGATAAAACATCATAAAACTAAACAAATTATGATTAAATTAAGTTTGATAATTTCTAAGTAAATTATAATTAAATTAAATAATTTATTTTCTGCAAGTTCTTGAATTTGAATTTTAATTTATTAATACTTATAAATTTACTATGTATCATATATAAAATTTTTGATGAATTTCTTCATACATTGTACGGATTAGCGATTAATAATTTGTTTAAAACCAAAGAACAAAGAGATTGTCAATGTGGATTGAAAAAAAGATATTTACTGGACAGAACTACAATTTCTAAGTCACAACTTTATTATATACTATCCTTGTCATACATTCTTCGCGCGTTCGATGAGGATTTTTTTATTTTTTTTATTTTGAATTAGGTGTCATAATTTTTTAAAGTGAGATAGAATTAGTGTCCTAATTCTTAAGATTTTTCTCTACATGAGTTTTTTTTTTTTTTTTTTTTTTTTTTTTTTTTTTTTTTTTCTAATTAGTTATTTGTACATAAGTTAGTGACTAATATGAATGGAAGAAACTATTTGAAGCTAAAACTCTTGACTTTTTGTTTCCCACTCTCATTTGTCTAAAAGAATATATAAAATAACGGTGAGTATTTTTTAATTTATTTTAAAAATAGATAAAGTAATGTAAAATAATGTTTAAAAGTGATATAGAAATAGTGTCTTAATATTTAGGATATTTCTCTACATGAGAGTTTGATAAAATTTTGAAATTTTTTGAATTTAAAATAAAAATTTGTAATCCAAATTAGAGAAGAGAAAAGAAAAGTCTAAAACTTAGGAGCATTTTTTAAAATAGTAAATTGCTCTTTTAACCAGTTTGTGTTTTTAAATTTAAAATTATTTAACTAAAAGATAGGGGTATTTTAGAGAGTTTAAGAAAAGAAAAAACAAAAAAGTCTAAAACTTAGGAATTTAAAAAAAATAGTAAACTACTTTTTTAACCGGTTTGTGTTTTTAAATTTAAAATTATTTAACTAAAAGATAGGAGTATTTAGAGAGTTTAAGAATTTATGTGAGAATATTTCAGTACGCAAAATGATTAAACCCTAATAGAAAATCCTATTATTAGTAGTATAGATAATATATAACATGATATGTTATCAAATATATATGACATGATATGATAGGGAAAAATAACAGTAGATTCCATAACGAAAAATAAAAAGGTAGGAGCAGACAACAACAACCACAACAGGGGAAAAAAGAAGGAATGCATGATTCCAAATTTTTTTTTCATGGAATTATGAAATTTTTTCTGATCAGCACATCCAACTACATAAAAAGCCTTAAAGATATAGTATATTTTTGCATGGAACAATCCACTGCTATTCTTATACAATGAATTTAATTTACGGTTGGACCTACTTATAGCATTTCTGTTTTTTTGATACTTTGGAGTTTGGCCTTTCTTTAGAACTCATGCTTCTCACAACACTCATCTACGAACAAGAACTCTAAAATAACATGATAATTTTGGCGGTGGACTTGAATAATTCATTAATTTGGCGGTGTATTTGTGAAGGTAAACTCCTTTCTTGTCTAAGCAAAAAGAAAAGAAAAAAAAAAGATTCATTTTTTGGATAATTAACTTAAAGCCTATAATCTCTTGGCTTTGGTTTTCTTTTATGTAATTGATATTGTTTAGGATAGGGTCTAGAACTATTTGAATAAACGAAGATGATAAGATACTAAACCAAATGTCGGTTAAGATGTTTTTTTTTTTTTGATAAACTTCGGTTAAGATGTTGAAGTCAGGCAAAAGGTGATGAACACACGTTTGTAAGTTTATTAATTATAAATGTTTTTAAAAAAAAGTCATGTTATCATGTTATGCTTTTCTTTTAGGGTTCCTTTGCTTACAGCCTTGTTTGGTGATCCTTCCTAATTGTGAATTCTTCTGAAACGTGATTCTCATTTTTATACAATTAATTAATAATGAAAATGAAAGAAGTCAACAGGCTTTGGAAGCTAAATAAATTAACATTCCATGATTATTTTGCCAACCATCATTTTGCATTGATTAATGATGCTGAACATCTTCATTTACCAAAGTCCCAACCATCAATTTGCTTTTCCTTCATTTTCTACAATTTTCAACTTGGGGGAGGAGGGTGGTTTAGGTACTTGAATCTCATATGCTAAACATTATAAAGGATGTAGGTACTACTAAACTATCACTCGGACCTTACAATTTTCAACTTTTTTCTTTTCACACAATAAATAGATCATTTGACAACAATTAATACCTCCCAATCTTGATTTCAAAAAGAAAAAAAAAAAAATCTAATTTATGACTAAATATCCCTTTAATTCTTTGGGAAAGTCTGTCTTCCCGTTGTATATCATTTGTTGTTTGCTGTCTTCCCAATGTAGAGATGTATATGTAAAAGTTGTAACCCTTTTTTTCAAACAATAAAAAAAATACCCCACATTTTGCATTCAAGTGTGTTTGGTAACATTGATTAAAAAAAAATTATAATAAAGGGGTGCTTGGTAACATTTATTTGCGGTTAGTTTATTTGTTTACACGTTAGATAAAAAGTTGTTTTTCATTTGTTTTTGTCAGAATATATATATATATATATTTATATATTTTTTAAATAAGCTTACTTCTTTACTTAAAGTTGTAAGCTAGCTAATTAAAATAAGATAAGCTAATCCAGTAATCCTAACCCCTCCAAAAAAAAGGGAAGGTAGCTAGCCAAACGCGTCGGGTTAGAGTCCCAGGGAGCGTGCGTTTTATCTTAACTCCAGGGAGAAGAAAAAAAAAATGTCAATAAGCATTTGAAAATTAATTTAGGCAGGCTGTGGTGTGGGTGACTCAGTGTAAGTATCACTCTTAAGCCTCCGGAAAAGTAGACAAAGCATTTAAAATTGAATAATGCTACAGATACAAATTATTTTACAACATTTTTACAAACTGTTGATGTGGCAAATTCTTACTAATTTTAATATGGACCTATTACTAACATCACATTTTTACTTACAATAACTATTTGAAAAATGCTAAAGTCACATTAGCAGTTTGTAAAAATGTTGTAAAATAGTTTGTGTATGTAGCATTACTCTTTAAAATTTCATTTATTTATCACATGTGGCAAGAATGTGATACTAGCTTTCATTATTCTTAATTTATTAGTTTTGTTGCCCTGGCCGTGGTGCATTAGTAGGAATTTCAAATTGAGTCACACTTGCAGATTTAAGAGTTACTTGGTTCAAGTTGTGCATTTCACAAAAATGTTGTACCATAATGAGAATAGTCCTAACGCACCTAGGGGTGCCCCATGTCATGAGTTTTGTGGGTTCAAGTAGCCGGCTCAATAATCACACACGTAAAACCCTTTTTTCTCATTAAAAAAAAAATTATTAGCTTTGTTAGTCATCTAGATCATTTTGCTAAATTAGGTGCATACTTCTAAAATTCGGGAAAGGGGGGGTGGTGTTAATAATAAAGCACTATTTTTTCCATCAGGAAGAAATTTCGAGGAAGGTGTTGTTCACTATAACGTCAATAATATGAAAAATTTCTGTTCAAATTTGGACAGCAGTCAATGCTCAATACATAATTGTTCTCTAACTTCTCGTGGGCATGCCAACAATTTGTACTCCTCAAGTTTTTGTCCAATTTGAATTTGAACATGGTTTATGGTACATTTTATGTGAACCACGATAATAATTGTTCTCTAACGATATCAATAATTGTTCTCTAACTTCTCGTGGGCATGCCAACAGTTTGTACTACTCAAGTTTTTGTCCAATTTGAATTTGAACATGGTTTATGGTACATTTTATGTGAACCACGATAACTTCTGGTGGGCATGCCAACAGTTTGTACTCCTCAAGTTTTTGTCCAATTTGAATTTGAACATGGTTTATGGTACATTTTATGTGAACCACGATGTGTCAAAATGTAGATTTTCATGCTTGTAGATTTACATAAAACCATGGCTGCTCGTTATTGTTATGTGTATCAATGCACAAAGACCCCGTGCCCGTGGTTTGTAAAACCACCATCCTTTGTATGGGAGAATCTTTCTCCTATTCACTTCATCGGGAATCTGACAAAAATTATAATTTGGTGAAGATAAATCCTTTTATCTCATTTTAAGTTGTACCATCAACTACAATATGTCTTTATTTTTATTTTAGTATATGTTTGGCATAATAAAATTTGTCAGCTTATTTTATTATTCACCTTATTTTTGCTACTATTTATGAGCCTCACTATATTTTTTGGTATTATTTATGAGTCCCACTGTACTATAGATAAATATAAAAATTAGCTGAAATAGTACCGTGAGACCCATAAATAATACCAAAAAGTGCAATGGAGTCATAAATAGTAGCAAAAATAAGCTGAATAGTAAAATAAGCTGATATTTTAATTTTTGTCAAACACACACTTAGAGTCTGTTTGGGATCCGTTCATTTTACTGAAACTGAAAATTTTTTGCCAAAAATATTGTAGATAAAGGTAAAAGTTAGCTGAAATAGTACAATAAGACCTATGAATAGTTAGTACCAAAAAGTGTAGTGAAATCTATGAATAGTAGCAAAAATAAGCTGAATAGTAAAATAAGTTGGCAAAAATAATCTTGTCAAACAAACACTTAGTATCCGTTTGGATAATGCTGAAACTGCGTCTGTGTTTTTTTTTTTTTTTTTTGAGAAGCGTGTTTCTATGACTTTTTTGCTTTTTCAGTAGGCCCTGTGCACTATTTACGGGATCTACAAACCTCTTTTTTCAGTAAAACTTTCATTAAAAATAGGTCCCACGGCACTATTCCCACATTTAAAAATTATTTTGCTATAGTGTTTTCAGTTTTCAGCGAAATAAGCGGTATTCAAACACACCCTTAATGTAACTATTTTGAAGGGTTGCCAACCGAAGTTGATTAATTAAGACTTCAAGTTTAGAAGTTGGCTCAATAGTATGTCATTATTCCTATATGTTGTTATATACATGTATAAAGTTGTACGCAACAGAAGGATCGAAAGTGGAAAAAGAGGGAGAGAGACATATTAGCCCTACCAATGACCTATTGGTGTTGTGGTGGAATGCCATGAGAGAGAGAGAGAGAGAGAGAGAGAGAGTTTGTTTGGAAGTGAAATATGGTGAATAGAAAACTTTGGAAAGAAAATAGAAAGAAAAACTTTTTAAAGTGTGTTTAGTTGAATGGGGAGGAAGGAAAATAAATAATGGGACCTATGTGCTTTCTCCCTGGACTCAGCAAAAAATTTTCTCTCCAAAACAGAGAGAAAACTGAAGGGAAAAATTAGACATTATTTTTAGACAAAAATGCCCATGTGCTGTTGGACATGGGCATGGGTATGGGCTTGTCCACGTTGCTCTTTTTCTTTCCCCCCCACCCCCAACCCCCCACCCCCCCCCCCCCCCCGGTCCCCTCTTTTTTGGGCAAGCTTCCTACACTAAATTTAGGTAATTGATTTTTTTTTTTATCCTTTTTTTGGTTTTAATTGAGCATTATTTTTTAACAAGGTATATGCGTAAATTTATGCAAACTTACTTTTTACATCCTTCCACTTTTCCACTCCCAATCAAACAAAAATAAGGGGAAAAAAAATCTTTTCTATCCTCTCACTTTTCCATCCTCCCATAATTTTATATCTTCCTACTTTTTCACCCCTCCAACCAAATGGACCCTAAAGGAAAAATGCATTATTTACCAAGGTGGTCTAGTGGTAGAAAATCCTCATGCCCACCTTATGAGTCCGGGATTGTGGGTATGAAAAATGACAAATTCTACTATTACATGGGCAGTCTCACACCATTCATGAATAAAAATTAAGTGGGTTGTATTAGGAATCCCTATAGATATATAGATAAGAATTGTTGTAATATTGCATTTAGTTAGTTAGTTAGTTAATTATATTTTCAAGCATGTTAACCACATTTAATATATGTTGTAATTATTAATGCGTATAGAATAATAGGACCATTAGGATAAGGTCATATGAGCTAATAGAATAGTTTTGTGATTTTATAAATACTTATTTGTAATCACATTTCTATTATTGAAAAATAAACTAATTTCTTAATTTATTTCTTTCTTATTACCTCAAATTAAGTTAATTTTTTTACTATTCAAACACTCTTACAATTCCTATCCATTCTTGTTAGGAAGCTAGTGGTTCCTATCAGGCTGGAGTCAATAACCACACATAGGAGTTTTTTTTTTAATCTTAAAAAATACATAATGAAGGGAAAATGCTAAATATTGAGAATGGTATAGGTTTTTATTTATTTATTTATCAGATACAACAGTATGGATCTCTCATTTATTGCACTATAATAAATGGTGTGTATGAAAGGAGGAAAAAAATGGTTGCAGTTCTGGTTTACAGCTGTCAAACGATACTGTCAAGTGTCAAGTGTCAAGTGTCAAGTGTCAATTCCATTAAGAACTTTCTGGTGCTTGATGAAAAAGGAAAAGGAAATCCAAATATATTTTTAATTTTGATAAGACGCGTGCTCGTACAAATTGTCTAATTCTAGAAACCCAGAAATTAATTGAGCTGCGTGGATTGCGTTTTGGTCCACAATTATTTCTCGGAGGTAAATAGTTATTATTAACAACATGAGTCATGAGTTGACCATAACAAATTAGGAATGTCTAAATCAGTTTAGCCCCAACGCCTTCCGAAGCTAAATCGACGTATAAACTACTTTTCTTATAAACACAGAATGGATTGCAAATTCATATTTGATGCCCAAAATTGCCTTTTATATTTATTTTCTTAAAAAAATTTATTTTATTTAGTTTATTTGTTTATCTAAAATTTTTATTTTTTGAATCTCACTTCTTAATATTTTCTATCGTTTGTCTCAATTTTTTTTTTATCAACTTTTAGCAAATAAACTTTTCAACCAAAAAAAAAAAAAAAAAACTAATTCCATCACTAAGAACTGCGAATGGAATCAAATTTTATTTTAGTAGCTTAAGCATTTTCTATTTGCTAATATTCGTACCGTAGTATCATAAATGCATAGTCATTCCTCTCATATGGTGAAATTTATCATTTATGTGAGAAGAGGGACTATCCATTTATGATACTATGCATTTATGATACTCCGAGAGTGTCTAATAATTTTCCTGATATGACAATAGCAAATTAGGAATGTCTAAATCAGTTTAGCCCCAACGCCCTCCCAAGCTAAATAGATGTATAAACTACTTTTCCATAACCACATAATGGACTGCAAATTCAAATTTGATGCCCAAAATTGCCTTTTATATTTATTTTTTAAAAATTTTTCATTTTATTTAGTTTATTTTTTTATCTAAAATTTTTATTTTTTGAATCTCACTTCTTTATATTTTCTATCGTTTGTCTCAAAACAAAATTTTATTTTTATCAATTTTTAGCAAATAAATTTTTCAACCCAAAAAAAAAAAAAAAAACTAATTCCATCACTAAGAATTGCTAATGAATCAAATTTTATTTTAGTAGCTTAAGCATTTTCTATTTGCTAATGTTTGTACCGTAGTACCATAAATGCATAGTCATTCTTCTCACATGAATGGTAGGTCTCACTAATTAAATTCATGGTGGAACTTACCATTTATGTGAGAGGAGGAACTATGCATTTATGGTACTCTGAAAGTACCTAATAATTTTCCTGAGATGACAATAGCAAATTAGGAATGTCTAAATCAATTTAGCCCTAACGCCCTCTCAAGCTAAATTGATGTATAAACTACTTTTCCATAAACACGGAATGGACTGAAAATTCATATTTGATGCCCAAAATTGCTTTTTATATTTATTTTCTTAAAATTTTTTATTTTATTTAGTTTATTTTTTTATCTAAAATTTTTACTTTTTGAATCTCACTTCTTTATATTTTCTATCGTTTGTTTCAAAAAAATATATTTTTATCAATTTTTAGCAAATAAACTTTTCAACCCCCCACCCCCCCCCCCCCCCAAAAAAAAAAAAAAAAAAAAAAACTAATTCCATCACTAAGAACTGCAAATGGAATCAAATTTTATTTTAGTAGCTTAAGCATTGTCGATTTGCTAATGTTCGTAATAATTAGTCCATATTGTGAGAAGAGAAAAATTGAATTGATGTCTAAACCAAAAAACTGTACATCATAGAATTTTGTTACAAGAAATAACCTAGACTAACCGTAATATAAATGTATTAGGATTAGTTTATTTGTTGTTTTTTGCAAGTATAGTCAAATGACTTTTTTTTTTTTTTTTTTTTTTAAATTTATGGGAATAGTCAAATGACTTATTTTACAAGTTTATGACTACAATAGGCGTCGGATCAAATGGGTCTAACATTCTCCTCAGACTCATGTGGCAAATCTAAGACAATTTTTAGTTTGGGAAGAAGGGTGTGAAAGCGATTTGGAGCAAGCAACTTGGTGAAGATATGAACAAAAAAGTGGCTATTAGATGATTTGGAGAAAGCTTTATATCTCACGTTTAAGCAAATAAGCTAAAGAGACACACACTGTCCTCCAATTGTTCACTAGCTTATTTAACTTAAAACTGTTGCACTTCTAATTATAAGACAAGTATTTTACACATTTAAACACTTTTTAAATTTTAATTTTTTTTGTTAATTAAAACATATAATATATATTATTTTAAGAAAGGTGGTCAATGTCTAATTTAATCAAGGAAGAGAATATGATGTAATCTGAAACCACTAAATCTAGGTTTGAAACCACTTATACTCGTGGAGTGTGGGGGCAGGGGCGGCTCCAAGAGCAATCCAGAGTGTTCAAATGAAACCCCCTGACCTGGTCCCCCCCCAAAAAAAAAAAAATTATATATAAATTTTTTTAATCTTGTTTTGACTCCTACAACAAAAATATGAACACCCTGACTTTAAATTTTTGGTTAAGCTTAATTGAAATAAGCTTGAACATGATTCTTAGTTTTTATGTTGTCTTAGTTTTTTTCAATGTTCAATCAAGTAGTTTGATAAGTGCTCTACACATTTCTAAGCCCAAGAAATCTTTTACTGCTTACTCCAATTCCGAAAGAGTGACCGCGTGTATATTTATAAAACCATACACTTCAAAAGAAAAAATTTATTACTAGAGTATTATTTTTCTTAGTTTCACTGTTACTCCTAGCCCTATTCCTAACCGTGTTACTATTTTTTTTTTTTTTTTTTTATATATAGGTAAAGCATTTAGAATACTCTACTATTCTTATTTATTCTATTTTTTTATTCAATTGATATAATTTATAAATATAATAATTTATTATTAATTTGATAAAAAAAATATATGATTAGTTATTTAATTCTATTTTTTTATGCATCCAATGATTGTTATCTTAAGACTCTTAACGATCTTTAAACTGTTAATAATTTTTTAGAACTTGGAAGTTGTATATATAGAAAAACCAAAAACAACAATTGATCATCTTATTTTTTTCACTTGGCCTACCCTCCGCCAATAAATTTTTGGCTCTGCCATGCATTATTGACCCTCCTAGAAAAAAATCTTGGAGCCGCAACTGTGTGTGTGGGGGGGGGGGGGGGGGAGGCCGGGTTTTAAGTCTCTAGGAGGGAGCTTCACACACATATACACTTAGATTAGAATAGAGTAGAATTTCTATCTTGTATATATATTAAAAAAAAGTTTAATAAAAACAAAGAATTGCTAAGGATGTGTTGATCTACTTGTGCTTTTGTTGAAGATTTATACCTCCTTTTGTACTCATTAGGAGAGTGGATTACTTAGTCATTGTAGCCTCGATTTTAAATTTGAATTGTAAAATCCCCTTCTATTTTAATGGATATCCTACGATGGTAGGGATAGGATCCGAAGATCTCGATGGTGGTAGATTGAGTTTAAAAATGTTCACGTACAAGATTAGTGGGCTTTTGTTACTTTCTTGCCTAAAAGAGCTCAGTTGTCTTGAGCTCTTCTTGCTTTGACTGACCTACCACATTATCATACTCGAGATGTAGAATGATCAAGTTTTGTCAAGGTGACATTATCGTCTTACCAATCAAATCATATATTATATAAAAAATTAAAAAAAAAGTTAGTAAATAGAAGTCATGGTTATGCAAAGTGCCTATAGTTACTTTGCATCAAAGTGTCTACAATTATTAATTACCATAAATTAAACTATATTACTAATAATAATTTACTCTGCATAATACTCTCTCTCTCTCTCTCTCTTTTTTTTTTTTAGAAGAACTCTACATAATACTCTATTATTTAAGTTTGAAGATATTTTAAATTCTACTTTAACTAAAATTCTATTATCAAAAGTTTCAGAGTAATATACAAGTTGAGTTTTAAAAGCCATGGTTACCCAAAGTGACTATCTTTACTTTGGGACAAATATTGTTTATTGTAAATTAAACTTTACTACCAATAATTCACTCTACATAAAATTGTATTATTTAAGTTATTAGAAATTTAAAATTTTATTTCAACTAAAATAATATTATCAAAAGTTTCAAAGTAATACATTCTCCTTTCTCAAAAAAAAAAAAAATCTCATTAACTAATTATTAAGATTGTAGGGTCACAATTTTTGGCCCAAGATCAAAGAAGAATTGGGTGATGGTTTAATGAGCCCAATACAATAAATTTGTAGAGTATGAGATAAAGAGTTGAGTTTTAGTGAATTTTAATAACTGTTAATATGGATTTAAAAGAGGAATAAGCAAGTAGGACATATGAGACTGAACAAAATTGTTGTCCAAGGAGGTAAGATATGATATTAATCAATAGAACTGAGTGTTAATACAGTTTTGAGTGCTACAGTCTTTTGTTTCTATTTTTTCCGATCCCCCTCTCATGGGAGATCTTTCACATTATATAACTCCTTTCCAACCATCGTGATCTTACATTTGTTGATCATCTACGCCTTCACTTGAGGATATGTCCCATAAGATACCTTTTTTGGCCTTCTATGAGTTATGGTAGCTAAGATTATACTGTTCAAGGGTCTTCTTCACATAAATGCGGTCAGAAGAGTAGGTGCAGTGCATTTAATGCGGTGGGTAGCAGTTTTTCCTTTAAATATTTATGAGTTCTTATCGCTCCTGTTAGAGCATGAGGCTCATCCTCGTCGTGGAAACTTCCTGAAAGGTCACCTAGATTGATGAAATACAAAGTTGGCTTGTATTGATCATGTTCGAGGAGGAATTACTCCTCGGACTCTCCCCCTTCCGCTCTTTCCCTATATAACTTTAAACTTGAGATTTTTATCAATTACTTACCCCTCCTAGGACACGCTCACATTCCCAAATAAGGCTCAAGGGCCAAAACATGTAATATTGGGCCTTTATCCCCACAAAGATAATTCGTCGTAAGTTAAATTTTATTATGTTTACTCTACATAAAAATTTTAAATAAGTTTTGCATCAGGAGCATAATAATATATAATATATATAAAAAAAAGGTTAATAAAAAAAAGTTAACTTTGGACATAAATAAATGATGGTTACTCTTTTCACATTTGTGATAAATTTCACCATAAATTTAATGATTGGATTTCACCATAAATGTGAGAAGAGTAATCATCCTTTTTTATTTTCGAGAATATCTAAGAATTACTTAATTAATGGTAGGGGGCTTATAAAAGTGATATTATTGTGTTAAAGTCTGTGTCCTTGTGACAAAAATATAAGGTGGTAAAATAAAGTTTAATACTCCTTCCGTCTCAGTTTGTTTGTCTTATATTTCATTTTAAGATGTCTTAAAATATTGTTCTGTTTCTATAAATAAAATTAATTATTTACTAATGTTCCTATTATATCCCTATTTTATTTTCAAAAACATTTGAAAAGAAAACTAACAAATATTTAAAAAATCAATCTAATTGGTGCATTTTTTTAGTTGTCTCATTAAGAATAACTTTTTTTTTATTATTAAAGATGATAAATTTATTTAAGGGTAGTTTTGTAAACTTATTAATATTTATAAGATAAATAAGATAATAAATAATATTTCATTAAAAAGTTTAAATTTTTAAACAGGACAGATAAATTGGGAAGGATGAATAATAATAGTAATAAATAAATAAATAAATAAATAAAAATAAAAAGGATAAGGGAGAAGTATTGCGCCACGTCAAGAGGCGAGCGAGAGATAAAGGGAGAAGGGCTGTGACGTGTGGCCATGTGGATGTGGAAGAAGCAGAAGCAGAGGCAGAGGCAGAGACACAGAACGATGAAGTGTAATGTTTATCTTCATAAATAAAGAAACTAGAAACTATATATATAAAGAAATAAATAAAGAACTAAAGATTTCTAGAAACTATATAAATTCATCAAATATATAAATAAAAATAAAAGAAAGCTAAAGCAGTGGGGTTGTGTCGTGGGCCGTGGCCTTTCTATTTCTATAAATTATAATAAATATAAAAATATAGTAGTAAAAATAAAAAAATAAAAAAATAAAAAAATAAAAAGAAATACAAATATAGAGTAGCACTGTAGCAGCGGCAAGTAGTGTAGTAGTAGTTGTTATTATAAATAGCTAGTGCTCTTTTCACCAATACCTCCCTACTTCTCATTCATTTTCTCTCGCCTCACCTTTCACCCAATTCCCACGCAACTTCTCTCTCTCTTTCTATCGCATTAGCCATTTGCAAAAAAGGCTATAGTTAGATAGCCTCAAAAGGCATATATCACAAACAAAAACTAGTCTCTATTCTCTACCATTGGTACGTTTCACAATCTCTCTCTCTTTCTCTCTTTTTTTTTTTTGTTTTATATGTATTTCTCTGGAAAATCTAATGAGTTTAGATCTGCCTATGAAATCCTTTTAATTTCTTTCTCTTTTTCTCTCTGCTTGTCTCTGGGTTTAAGCTTAAATAAAACCTCTGTGCCTTTTCTTCTTGAACGGGTTAAATGGACAATCTGATTCTTTGGTTTACTCATAAGTGCCCCCCCTCCAAATTCAGTTAACCAAGTTTTGTTGCTGAATCTTTAAGTACACTTCTTAACGTTCAATTTTTTTAAAATGATTTTTCGGATCCGGGTTTTGTGTCTTTCCTATAATTTTTTATCATTATTTTAAGTTTCCTATGGTTCTGTTTGTTTCAATGGAACGTTAAAAGAAATAACTTTGTTGGAATTTTTTTTTTTTTACACTCCAAACCGTGCGTATTGTGTGTGTGTATATATATATATATATATATATATGTAACCTGTCGGCCAGGTTTTAGTGATAATGTCTCATTATGCTAGGAATTCTTAACCCTGATACTAGTTTCTTTGTTATGGCGCAAAGAAACAGGGACTGGGTTTTTATAGAATATACAACCTCAAGAATTTAAAAAAAGAAAAAAAAGATTTTGCTATCTGGGTTTGTTCTGGTTTCTGCTATATTTTCTTTTAATGATTTAAAGAGTTAATTTTTACTCCCAAAAAAAAAAAAAAAAAAATCAAAAGCGGATTTTGCCCTTTCTAAGTAGTCTGGATAAACTTCAGCCTGCAATCAACTCTTTTTGTCTGCTTCAAGTCTATGGCCGGTTGCCTTGTTTTTCATGTTTCCATAAAGTAATTTAAATACTGTGTTAGAATCCTTTGGTTTGTTATTTGTGTTTGGTTGGCCTTGTCACTGGGAATTTCTTGCTATTATAGGCGATTCCTAAGAACTTTTTGCTCTGCTTATGCATAAGGACTTATGTACGTGTATGCGTGTATATAAAGGTGTACAACTTAGGAAGAGTAGGAGTTTTTGTTGTTCTTGTTATTTGTCCCCTTGATTCTAGCTATACGCAGCTATAGAGGGCACTTGTAAAAGTTTTTTCTTCACTAGTTGAGGATCTAGTGCCTTGCTTAAGAATTAGAATCATCCTTAGCTTTGCGTGCTCTATTAAGTCTCCAAGTCACATGATTTGATGCAGCATATGAGATTTGCATCTCTACTGGCACGCATAAAAGGTTTGAGATCTTAGTTTTGTGATATAGGATCACAAATTCTGTTAAATGTTTAGATTTAGTAATCTTCCTTGTATACATGATAGTTGGGAATGTTATAAGTGATCAATATTTGTTATTTTCTGTTGTGTTATGAAGTCTGAAATAGTAGATATTATTGGGTCAATGATTAAATTGGTTCTCCAATCTAGTACAGCTCCTCTGTAAACCTAGACCTCTATTACTTAAAAAAGTTTATTGTTTAAAGCTCATAAGTCTTCCAAATGAGACCTTTATTTCTTGCAAGGTGATTTTGCAGCTAGTTTTGAACTGGCAAATTAAATTATGTCAAGCTTTTAGATATCTGTTAGGTGGCCCACTCATTGAATTGAAAAATGAATGGGGCAGTAGTTGGATGAGAGTTGAGCTCGTCAAGTTTATGTTGGAAAGTTTTATGAAAATGGATAGAGGGCCTCACGTTTAGGCTAATTCTTACCTGCCATAAACTGTCAGGCTTACTTGATCCAAAGAGAAGACACAGGAAATTGTTTGCTGTATCCTTAAACAGAAAAATAAATTCTCAAAAAAAAAAAAAAAAAAAAAAAGAGGTATTGCTGTTGTTTCGATGGTGTTGGGATATTTTTTTATGTTTATAGAAGTTAATTAACCTATCTACCCCACCTGCCCCGCTCCCCTTATTTGCCTAAAAAAATAAATAATTATGGTATCTGGGACTTTAAACCGTGATTGAATCTCTACGGAAGCTTTTCTAGAAGGCCATCTTCCAATTAATTATCTCTAGTCTTTTAATACTAATGAACTCGCTCTCGTGGAGATTGGATTCTTAGAATATTAAAAACAATATAGAATAGTTTTATGAATGAAAACTTTCTAGAAGAACCAATTGCTGAGTGCTTCAATCTCCAATATTCTGCCTCTATGCCATTTCTCATCAGTGCATAATTTATTGCAATTTGATTAGATTTAACTCAGTGGGCCTCATGTGTTCATTATTTTATCCAACTTTCCCTTTCGTGGATGGAGATTTTTGTTTCTTTTTGCCCTTTGGCCCCTTCGGATGTTAAGAACAAACATATGGGTCTGATTTCATGAGTTGGTGGTTGTATAGATTACAGTAGATGTGCTTTTGGTTGCCACTGGAATACAGTTCCATGTTTGAGTTTTCTGTCTGGAAATCTTAAAAGAGTGCCATAACAAGAGTCGTGTTAGTGGGGTCCAGTGTTTTCTTGAATAGATCGTCAGCATTGAGATATCAACAACTAAAAGTAGTTTGAGATATCTTTACTTTGAATTGAATTTTCTTCATTAAACATACTACTGATCTGCAATTAAATGTATGTGTTACTAACGTTGTTTTTGCTTATGTATCTCAGATTTAGGCATCAAAGGAAAACGCAATTGTGCAACAGATAAATGGCCATAGAACAGTACTTTGAGGAGACCATGACTCAAACTGATTCCTTTGGCGAAGATAAGTGGAAAACTGTCTCGGATACAATCCCAGATTCCGAAAATAATGCTTCCAGTGGCTTTGACTGCAGCATCTGTCTTGAACTTGTGCAAGATCCAGTGGTTACACTCTGTGGTCACCTTTACTGTTGGCCTTGCATTTACAAGTGGCTTCATTCCCAGAATGCATCCACTGAAAACGAAGAGCAGCAACAGCAGTGTCCCGTATGCAAAGCTGAAATCTCTCAATCTTCCCTAGTCCCACTTTATGGCAAGGGCCAAACCACGAAGCTTTCTAAAACCAAGGCCCCCCATCTCGGTGTAGTCATACCTCGAAGGCCTCTTGGTCCTGCTTGTTGGGTTGGTACACCAAGATCAACTAGCCCAACAAGAAGTCCCCACCAAACTGAGCAACTTTATGATGGGAATTATTCATATCAATCACAACTATACCAACCCAACTCAGGCAGTTATACTACTTCATCCATGACTCCAGGTGGTACGGTGACAAATTTGTTTGATCCAATGATTGGTGTGTTCGGAGAAATGGTTTACGCAAGGGTGTTTGGAAATACCATGACAAATTTATATACCTATCCAAATTCATACAATCTTGCATGGAGCAATAGTCCAAGGGTCAGAAGGCATATAATGCAGGCTGATAGGTCACTCAACAGAATCTGTTTTTTCCTTTTCTGTTGCTTAATTCTGTGTCTACTTTTGTTCTGAGTCTCTTGCTTTCCCCGTTGTATACCTGTAAAAAAATACGAATGTCTGAGATGAACCATATTGCTTATTCAGCCGGATGTAGTAGTTGTTAGAGATGTTGCATTTCCAGAGCTGCAATAATGTGATTACCCGTCATTTTCTGTGCTTTATAATATACTCCTAGCTCTTTGCCTCTTTGGTGCGTGTCTAAATACTAACGGTGTTATGGAGATCTGATTATTTTAATGAAATTGAAAATTTTTTGTTGTATTGTAAATAAAGATAAAAGTTAATTGAAATAATATAGTAGGATTTATGAATGATACTAATAAGTGTTGTGAAGTTTATGAATAATAATAAAAATAAGCTGAATAGGAAAATAAGTTGGCAAAAATAATTTTTGTTAAACACATGTTAAAGGTTTGTTTAGATTTGTTTATTTTCTTTCTCAAAAAGATTTGTTTATTTTTGTTGAAATTGAAAATTTTATGTTAAAAGTACTGAAGATAAAAGTAAAAGTTAGCTGAAATAATATAATGAGGCTCATGAATAGTATCAAAAAGTGCAATATAATTCATAAATAGTAGTAAAAATAAGTTGAATAGTAAAATAAGTTGACAAAAATAAGTGTTGTTAAATGCATACTAAGGGTTTGTTTAAGATTTGTTTATTTTGTTAAAATTGAAAATTTTTTGTTGAAGGAATTGTAAAAATTAGCTAAAATAGTACAATAAGTTTTATGAATAATATCAAAAAAATGTTGTGAGGCTCGTGAATAGTAGTAAAAATAAGTTGAATAATAAAATAAGTTAGTAAAAAATATATAATAACTTTTAGTGTGCAATTGACAACACTTATTTTTGTCAATTTATTTTATTATTTACTTTATTTTTATTACTATTTATGAGTTTTAATGTACTTTTTGGTACTATTTATGATCTTATTATACTATTTCAACTAATTTTTATTTTTATTTATATTATATTAAACAAATAGATTTTAATTTCAGCAAAATAACTTTCAATTTCAGCAAAATAAACGATTCTCCAAACAGATGCTTAACCAAATTGTTTAATCCTAAATGGGTGTTTCAGCCAGAACCTCGGGACTCAACTGTCTAGATGTTTTTGACGGAAATGTATAAAATTCTTCAAGCCATCTTTTCCCCAAGTCCAACTGTAGCTATTTTCATAATAAGTTCACTGTAGTTATCTAGGCATTAACGTCGAGTGAAATGTGCATGTGATTTCTACCTTCAGTAACTCGTAACTTAATTATTTCTTATAGGTTTATCTACATTTAAGAAGAAGAGATGTATTTTTTTTTTTTTTTTGGATAAGATATTATAAAATGTAAGTTCTAATTAATTTAATTGATAAAAATAGCTTAACAAGAAATTTGTGATTTAATTTTAAATTACATCAAAAATTGAATAAAGTTTTAGTCTGATAATAAAGAACATAATATCATAATAATTAGAAATGAACATTCTAAGTTAAAACTTCATATATATATATATATATATATATAACTTCTTCCTTGTTACGTGCATGACTTCACCTTCAATTAGTTTGGGAATGGTTGGTTTTAGGTATGGACAAGCCGCGACGGTTACGCTCAAATAGAGAATTGCATACGTTGGAAAGTGGAGACCAATGCTTGCAAGTAATCCTTACATACGTCTAAACCTAATTATCGACACGTCTACAACTAATTGTGAACACTGATGTCAGGTACTTCAAAGGAGGATTGATGATAAGATTTAGTTATCTTTCTTTCATATCATATCCCACATTTCTGTGTATAGAAGTGGAGTGGGGTACCCACCATAGCTAGAAAAGCTTGATTCAGCTGAAGACTAATCGCCGACATAAGTTTGTCTTGTCAACTTTGATAAGGGACTAATAAGGGTTAATATTAAAAAAAAAACAATTAAGCAACTAGTCTAAAGATTCGATTATAGAAGTAGGCTAATTGGTTATCTAAAAAGGACCTGTCCAAATTCGAAACCACTAGGCCATGATGGTCACGGTGCAAATGTCATTTCCATTTTTTTTTTTTTTTTAATTTTTGTCATCTATGGCTATTTTATTTTTTTGGTTGGTGATGATGGGTCGAAGGTGGTGGTGGTGATGGTGGTGGACCATGTGGCGACCGTAATAGGGAGGTTGAAAAGACAACGTTCCAAGAAAAAGACTAAAGAGGTCAATATGTCATGGCCGTCGCTATTGCTTTTGACGCCTCCAGCTCAGGTTTGGGAAAGCAGCCAATGCAAGTCACTGCCTAGTCCAACTTCATTTTTTAACTATTTAGTAGCCACCTCCGTATCTCTCTCACCAAAACAAGTAATTTTTCATTCTTTTGGTAAACGTATAAGACTATAGAGTAAAGTAAACTTGTTTTTCAATTTTCAATCACGTGGGTTTGTTTTACACGGAACTTTCCGATGAGTAAGATTTTTCAACAGCAAGATTTTATATCATGGTACCTACTTCCTTGAAGCCCCCATTGAGGCAGTGGCCCTTGTTTTTAGCTACAAGGCATGGTTTGAAAACGTTAGGAAGTGTCAATTGAACTCCTATTAGTAGGTTAGATTTTAAATGACTTCTTTTTCACTACAAGTTGGGCAAGAGAATCAATTACATCTTGAGCGTCAATGTTGAAGATTCCAAGAAATGTCAATTGAGCTAAGAATGATTAGTAGTAATTGGGCATCAATTGGGCATGGAGATCTAATTCTAGTGCCTTTACTTTTTAGTAGGGATGTCCCTCCAATCCTTGGACCCAACCCACCACTCCAAACCATCTCTGCTTTGACTCAAAAATCAGACAACCTAAAGCCTATGGTGATTAGAAGCGGGTTTTCACCTTTCAAAAACGGACTCCAACGGGTCGCATAAAAACCTAAATCTAACCAAATTAACCAATCTCCATGCACTAAAGTCACAGTTCTCTGCCAGTTTTAGGTAGTCTCTGGTTATAGATTGTCAAATTCGGCGAGATCTTGTTGAGATATAGCCAAATCCGGCAGAATTTCGATCAAATCCAGTGAGTTTCAGCCAGTCTACTCTTCTTCACTTCTGACCGACAACTGACCGCCACTAGTAGAGATCCAACTTCCCTGAACCGATTCCTTTTCCTGTTTGGTGGCGAGTCCAATTCTTGGAGACCCATAGTCATTAAGTCGAGTTCGGGTTGAGCATAAACTCGACCTGTGAACAATCTTGACTTTTAGTTCTGTCTCTTAAAAAAAAAATTGTTAAGTTTTAAAAAAATGTATATAGTTTAATATATATATATATATATATTTTTTTTTTACCAGTCAATAGATATTACTCTCCTCTCAAGAAAAAAAAAACTCCCACCAAGATGATTTGACATGGTTTTTCTTGATAACATTTTGGCCTGGCAGGTAGCCTCTCATTTTCTTTCTCCAGCTGGGTAGGGAAATCTTGTTTTGTTTTGTTTTTTTTTTTTTTTTAGGTAGAAAAATCTTGGTTTTCAATCATATAAAGTTTTCCTCTTGAATGATAGTAATCGTATAGGGAAACATAAATTTCAGAGAAGCAAAATCATTTGGTGCAATGTCAGCTTCGGATAGTTGGGCAATGAAATAATGTTTGTGTTTTCCTTTTCCTTCCTCTCTTTTCTTTTTTTTTTTTTGGGAAAAAGAGAGGGGGGGGGGGGGGGGGGGGGGGCGCGGGGCGTTGGGGGTTTAGAAATAGTTAGAATGGAGGTCCCTATTTATCAATATGAAGATGTCCTTGAAATATCTTTTCGGAGACATTTTGGGTCCGTTTGGATACAGCTGAAAACTGAAAATACTGTAGCAAAATAATTTTCAAATGTGTGAATAGTGCCGTGGGACCCATTTTTAATGAAAAAGTTGATAAAAAGTAAAATTTGTGGGTCCGTGAACAGTGTACAAATGCACTGTTCAGAGCCAAAAGTCAACAACTGCAGCTACTGTTCATGTGAACAGTAGCCGTACAGTAGCAAATAACGCCCCTCACACGCCTGAAAAAAAAAAAAAAAAAGACAAAACGCAGGCAAAAACATAAAACGTGAGAATAAGTTCAATCCAAACGGGGCTTTATGGCACAGGAAACAACTATATATTCATTATTCACATGAAATGATTTTTTATTTATTTATTTTTTACTGATATTCAATTATTCACGAGAAAGTGAAACGTAGGCATTAATTGCATAGGCATCAAAAGACCGTATAGGAAGGACAATCCTTTTTCTCACATAAATGAATATTGGTAATTGTGATATCCTATCATATTTATGGACTGAAAATTCTCCCAAAAAATAAAAAATAAAAAATCAGGGAGTGTGAAACAGTGGGTTAAACATTCCAACAGTGTGGATTCGAATCATGGAGTGTGAAACAATGAGTTCCAAGAACAGTGTGGTCACCTCAATCAAAAATTCAAAATCCAACTACCATCCCCCTATCTAAAAATTTAAATTTAATTTTGGATCCGATTAACGTGTCACCTACACATATATGATATATTAACCATCTATTTTGTTGGGTTGAGGTGAACCATCTATTTTGTTGGGTTGAGTCACCTCAATCAAAATCCAACTACCATCCTTTTATCTAAACATATGAATTTAATTTTAGGTACGGTTAACTTGCAGTGGATTTTGAGAAAGTGTTTATGAAAAATTGAAAAAGTTGTCAAAACAGTTAAGAGGTATTTGGTACACTCATTCAATTACATATTTTTAGTTTTTAAACAATGTTACGTGTATTTTCATATATTTTTTCACTCATACGTATTTTCACACATATTTTTAAATAACAAAATACATATTTTCAAACACATATACCAAATAACCCCTTAATCACTTTTTCGTTTTTTCATTAAAAATTTTCTAAAATAGTTCACTAATTATGCTCTAAGAGCAAACATGAGTAAAAACTTTTTAATTTTAGGTGTCTTAACTTCTAACATTTCTAGGGTCACAATGATATTAAATAAAGAGTCAATAGTCTTATTGACATGTGTTTTTACGACAATTATTAATAAACTATAATAGGAAAGTTTTGACATTACTTTCATGGAACATATAAAAAGCTGTCAATAAAATTAATTGCTTTATCATTTTTCTATAAAATATTTTTAAAAATTATTCATAAACCAGGCATTCTTAACATTTTCCTCTTAAATAAAATGCTGTAAGTTCTTATACAATCTCTCATTTCACATTCAGAATTGGAATTCAAATTATTCATATCCTTTCAATACAATAGATTATGGTACATGATATCATTTGTATTTGTAATAGTCGCGGTTTATAAAATCAAAAGTTGAATTAATTTCTGATTAAATTTCAATAGTGGGGCCTCTATTTAGAAACTCCATCTAGAATGCTGAATTTTTTGAAGTAAATCAATGCACCCTACTCCTAATTTCACGGGTTACTATTTACTAGTATGAATTTCGGCTTGCCGTTTATCTGCCTCCGGGGTAGCATTTACTCTCTTTGTCAATTCTAACCGCTTTATAATCTTGTGTTTTATGACTTTGAGGTAATTTGAACTTGATATTATATGGCTAATTCATTAGCTTTTAGTCAGTTTGTCAAATCTAAATCGCTTAAATTCATGTTCTCCATGCTTTTGCAATTTTTTTCAACTTCTAATGCATTGGCATTTCAATTTGTTGGAATTGTTCTTAATTTTTGTTGGCTGTGATAATTAATAATTTCAAGTATGAAGTATGAACAAACCTAAAGCAATCTTTCCTTCTAATGAGCTGTTCTAATTTTGAATTCAAGGTTCTTACGTATTCAAAGTTTCTAACCTTAGTGACCTACTAGTTGGTCCATTGTCAATTTGTCCTTTCATTAATTCACTCACCTATTTTTGATCTTGGCAATGAAGCATTCGCTACCATGTAAACATGGTTGGTCTCATATAGCTGAGAAAAACTGGTAGAGGGTCAAGTTTTTGGATTAAATATTATTGGGTCATATTTTAGGTTTGGTTTGTGGTGGAATAATGACAGTTCACTACCCAAAAGTAAAAGATTGTTGGGGAATTTATTAGGTTATCCTAAACCAAATTTGTTTTAGACTTGGGAATGTTAATCTTTGATTATTATTATTATTTTTTTTTAGTTTGATCAAACAGTTAGAAGCAATAGATTCATTTCGTGTCCTAGGTCGAAGTAACTATACAGGAGGATGCCTTTCTTCTTCATTTTCATATTGCCTATAAGTAAAGAAGGAAAACTTTAACCATAGTGGATTGCTTTGGCATCAAGCAAATAAAGTATAATTGAAATTTTGCTTCATAAACTAATATCTTAATTCTTAAAGCATAGACAATATATATGATAAAGGCCGCCATATCTGTTCCAAGACTTGAAAAGATAGCACATCTAACTCTTAGTAATTATTCTTTCCAAAAGCTCCACAGTAAGTCTCAATATTTAAGTTATACGTAATGTTTCTCTCTCTTTTCCTAGTAGGAGGAGGATCCCACGTGCTTCGTGCATCAAAATATAGTTATAAATATTTAAAAAGCTCATAATTCTAATAATTGACTACTATATATCTTTGTCTTAATATGTGGAATATTGGGAAGGTGTAAGAGAAAGAAAAAGATAACAACTTTATTGGGAGACAAAAACAAAAGAGATAAAGTTGGTAAAGCTGTCATTTCAATATATTAAAAAAAAAGAAAATGTTAATGAGTGTTCTTAGGACACTTGTTAATAATTTATTTAAAGAAAGTTTTTATGGAAAATAAAAAAAAAGTAATTAATATTTTGACAATTTTTTTCATTTTTCATAAAAGTTGTATAAAAACTTTTTTAAAATAGATTATTAATGAGTGCCTTAAGAACACTCGTTAGCATGACCCTAAACCCAAAACTTTCTAATCCAACTTTTTTTTTTTTTTTTTTTGAGAAGCGCTTTCGAATCCAACTTGATCCATGTTCTTTCTTAAAAAAAAGTTGATCCATGTTGAAATGTCATAAAAATTCTCACGTTTACATTTACAACACATTAATTCCTTTTCCACACAAAAAAATAAAACGGCGATTGTTATAAATGTTCTTTAACTGATTGATTTAAGCAAATTGCTCCACGGATTCTTTGGATGAAAAATATTCTTCAGTTTAAGATCTTATTAATTAAAAGTGTTTCACACTTTGTCTCTTGCTTTTTACCTTTAAAGCTTTTCAAATTTCCAAGATGTGTTTGCACTTTGCAGTGCACTGTTTTGTAAGGACGGTAGGACATTTCATATGGTACAACTAATTTAAACCATAGAAATATCTTAACCACCGACATAGTCAAAATATGCTCCTCTTGCGTTCCACATTAGTCAATTTGTTTGTCCCCAACACCAAGCAAGGCCCATGACGATAATGTAAAATGCATTACTGCAAGTTTATGAATCGAGCATGTTGATCATGCTCAAATGTGAACAATTTGGTGTTCAAGCCCTTTAAGATTGAGGATTAACACGTTGTTGATTGTTCTTCTAAACCTCTATCGCTGACCTGCTGAAGTATGTTCAGATAGCTTTTCCTTCGGTTTCTGCAATATCAATAGCAACTCTAGGCCATAAAATGTAGTTACATGTAGAAAATGAGTTTTAGGATTAACACATTGTTTATCAAGGTACTTTGTCCTTTCAAAGTAGGCAAAAAGATTACCATTTAACAAACAAGAAAATAAAAAAACATTTAGCACCAAACCAGTTTGAATAATATACATGAATATTCTTATAAATCGTTACATAATAGGCTAGAGGCGATTTCTTTAAATTGGTTCGGAGGCTTAGAGCTAAATTTTGTCCTTAAAAATATGCTGTAAAAATATGGCATAGAAAACTTAAATAGGATTTGTGGGGAGTGGAACAATCACCACTCGGGCCTTAAGTCCAAGAAGTAATTGGGCCACGGGGAAAGAATTGGACCAAGCCTATGTATTGAAAGGAATGCTCAATGGGTAATAAACCATGAAAGGAAGAAAGTTGGGTCATCCCAAGTATTACAGAAAAGATGAGTGGCATAGGAAATTAGTTCTCATGGAGAAGGTAAGGTGCCAACTTACCCGAGGTATGGTGCACGGATAATTCACGTGTGATTTTTAGGAGATTCCTGGAACCGCGGGAAACTTTCGGAACATGCAAGAAGGTTGAAGATCTATGCCTTTGCATTAATGATGAGTTTCTTACCTAAACTCTGCCACATTAAATACAAGTAAGACAGCCTAAACAGTACAAACAACCCCCAAAAGTCAGAGTTCTAGGATAAGGGTGAGGAGGAATCCGATAAAGTTAAAGAAAATATCACTGAGACTCTAGCAGGCAACAAGACAGCTGTAGTGATAAGAGCAATGATTGAAGCTATAAAAAGGAGAATAGAGGCAAACGGAGAAGGAGCTTACAAAAGGAACATAGAGAAGAAAAATCAATAAGAGAGAGAGAGAGAGTAAAGGTAACACCGCAAGAACATGAGAGTTATCTATTGTATTATCCAACGTGAAATTGTAATATTTGAGTTTAGAGAAATCTCAATTGCTTGAGTTTCCCATTGTGGAGTGTTTTTCCCATATTGTTTACTTATATGTTGGTTGTTTGGATAGCTTGAGAGAGAATCCATGGAGAACTTCCTAGGGACCAGTTCTTACGTCCCCACAGGATTTTATGCAATTTAGGTTGTAAGAATTTTTATGCAACCCATTATGTGGCGGTTAAAAAACCATATAGGTGTACTTATAGTTTCACATGACATTTTTAATGATTTATGTGACTTACTTAAATAAGGACAAGTTTGTAGCCTAAGTCTACAACTTCACTTAATATTTTTTTATTGGATGTCAATTTTGACAAATCCACTATTGGATTACATTTTCTTCTTATATCTTCCATGCTTGTAAAATTTCTAGAAGATCAAAGATCAATAACTATGTCATCATTCAATTATTTCAATTGCAAGTTTTTGTAGAATAAAATTATGCATAAAAAAAAAGTTTATGGATCAAATAGTAAATAACATCCGATTGACACAAAATTTAACATGTATGTTAAGAACATAAAGAATATGCAATTCAACGGTTAGATTTTAAAAATATTTAGCAATATTAATTTTTGGTGTAATTACACCAAACCCATCTGTGGTTTGGCCTGAAATCACTTTGCCTACTCGTGGTTTAAAAAGTGTCACTTAACCCACCTGAGGTATGTTCCGTTTGTTTTTCGTAACCCACCTCTGTTAAAATCAGGGGTAAATAGGTGTTTTTGCTCAAATTTTATGTCTTTCTCCTCCAAAAAAAAAGAACAAAAAAACAAAAATGCACAAAAATGCAAGAGAAACATGATCAAAAAGTGGTATTGGTCTCTCTCTCAATTCACATAAATCTTGAACTTGAAGAACATACCCAAAAAAATAAAACCCATATAAAATGGAAAGCTGTATCAAGCTCTACTGAACAAAGAAGCACAGGAAGTGATAAATATGTGTAAACAAAAGTAAGTAATACTCCTCCTCGTCCTCGAAGTGGAACATAGCTACTCTAGCTAGTTGTAAAGCTCAGAGGAACTGAACCGAACTGGAAAAAAATGTCAACGAAATGTAGACGAGATTATTACAACGAAGATGACAACAACGACGAGTATGAAAACGACGCCGTATTTGCCAATGGCGGCAAGAGCCAGAAAGTTGAAGTGGATCTCTCTCTCTTGGAAGCCTTAGAGAAATCACAATCCCAAAACAAGAACGCAGTTGAAGTTGTCGACCTCAAAACCCCAAAGAAACTTGTCTTTTCCTTCGAGCGAAAGCTCAAGGACAACATCGATGCTCGCCTCAAATACCTTAACCAGCCCGACTGATTCGCCGACTCTGAAATCAACCTCCATGATGACCTCCACAAGCTCAGCATCCTCGCCGGAGCTCTCGAGTTATATCTGGATCTCGTCAATCCAATGTGATTCCTTCGATTTTGAACCTCCTTGCTCATGATAACACCGATATCGCGGTAGATGTGTTTCAGTTGCTTCAGGATCTGACGGATCTTGATGTGTAATGGGCAATATTGTATTGTTCGGTTATTTGTGTAGGTTGATCTGGGTTTTATTTTTTTAGGCATGTTCTTCAAGTTCAAGATTTATGTGAATTAAGAGATAGAGACCAATACCACTTTTTTATCTTGTTTCTC
Source organism: Quercus glauca (assembly GCA_023736055.1). Taxonomy (NCBI): domain Eukaryota; kingdom Viridiplantae; phylum Streptophyta; class Magnoliopsida; order Fagales; family Fagaceae; genus Quercus; species Quercus glauca. The sequence continues at coordinate 29,302,935 of CM043322.1, forward strand.
TTGTATTTTTGTGTTATTTTTGTTTTGGGAGGAGAGAGACATAAAATTTGAGCAAAAATACCTATTTACTCTTGATTTTAATAGAGGTGAGTTACGGAAAACAAACAGAACATATCTCAGGTGAGTTAAGTGGCACTTTTTAAACCACGGGTAGGCAAAATGATTTCAGGCCAAACCACGGGTGGATTTGGTGTAATTACCCCTTAATTTTTTTGAAGGAAGTTGTAGCATTAGGATAAAACCAAATATGTAATTTGTAAGGTTGAATTTATTTAATCATTTTGTTAGCTTTATTCCGCGCTAAATTTGCTTGTAATTCAGCATTTAGAAACCCTGTATTTAGGTGGGAATCATGCAAGGGTAGTGTGTGAGAGAGCGTGAAGAAAAGTTCAAGAGTGTGCACCTAAGAAGGGCCTTGCGACTGGATCTAGCGACTGGCAAGTTGCTAAAAGTGGCACTCGTGTGAAACATGAGGGGAGCTGAAGAGTCACGCTAGCTGTTGCACTACAGGAAAAAACTTTCAGTCTGGCCAAGCAGTTAGCTCGTGACTCAAACTCGCGACTCGTTCCAGTCGTGAGCTCGAGTCGCCAGAACACCCTATTTGTTACAAAACTGACTCTTCGCATTTCATACACACCTTACTATAAATACCTTTATACCCACGTATTGTAGAGAGTTTCCAGAGAGAATTTTGAGAGAAAAACCGTAGAGAAAAACAAGATTGACTAATCCACAATCTTCATCCTTTGATTTTATAAATTCCTCTACTCTCACTCTCTCCATTGATACATCATTGAGAGGTACATTAGCCAAATCTTTATCTCACCATACCCATATCTGTGAGAAGGCTTTTTGGTGCTTGGGAAGCAGTTCAAAAGGGACCAATTCATTTTGGTTGGTGCAATGGGCGATTGCGGGATCCGGTAAGCTAGAGAAGACAAGGTTCGGCGTAACCCTGTTGGAGCAAGAAGCTTGGAGGGCTTAGGTGCACTAGGAAGATTAGGCTTGAAGGGTCTTATTCTATTCATGTATTCCAACTTTATTCTCTAGTGGATTATTGACCGCTTGGAGGGCGGCAAAGAGGTTTTTCGCCGAGGATTTCGGTTTCCTCTTCGATAACACATCGCTGTGTTGCCTTTGTGTTTGCATCTCTCTTCCCTTAATCTTTGCCTTTTAATTACTGCTGTGGTTGTGATTAATTTCGGTTTAGATTATTTTACCAATTCTGTTTTAGCTTATTTTCATATTCCACACATATATTGTTTGATTATAAACTTGTGTTGGTAATTTGTGTATTGGGTGTCTAAACATTCATAGGTGTTTTACAAACTAATTGAACATTCATAATCAAACTGTCATTTTTTTAAAAAACTTGACAAGTGTTGAGGGGGAAATTGATGCCTCTGAATAATATTGGGAAGCCAAGTCGAAACTCATCTATAGGCTTTTGAGATGGTGCCCAAAGGCTTTCAATGTGGTGATGAGCTTATCCAAGCAAGAAATAAAGGCTGCATTTGACAAAACAGCAACAAAATCCTAATAAAAATACTTTACAATACTTAATTAGTATGTTGGTGGTCTCATTCTGATAGTTCAAGGAAAATAAATTCTCCAGCAGTAGGGATGAAATTACACAGTCCAGAAAAATAAATTCTCCAGCGGTAGGGGTGAAATTACACTTAGAGTCCAGTAGTCATTGATTAAATAAATTTAGGAAAGTGTTCACTCTTGGGGGTCCTTGTGCGTCTTGATCAGGGGAATTTATTGTACTTTCAGCCATTATTACATCAATGCGAGTGAAAAATTTCATTGTTACAAATACATTATATCCTTCAATAGTAAAACAAAAAGTAAAAACTAAAGGTTCCATGGGAAGAAGAAATGGATTAATTGGCATGGTGCGAAGGGAAGGAGAGATCCCAGCTCAATGCAGTAAGTATTAAACTAAGATTTTGGGGAATATATGTACATAAGGCATTAATGGGGTAATGTGGGTTGTTTTGAGTGAGTAAGATGGAATTAATGCTGAGGTTAAGGCTTTAGTGAGTAGTGGATTGTTTGTGACTAATTAGGGAGCATTTATGAGTTGTGAATGTGCAAAAGAGGAAAGGAATGTCTGAGGCTAGGTGAGTATGGGCTAAGGGGAATGAATTGTGAGCTTGAGGAGAGCTAAACCACAAGCAAAATGGCAAACAGATCAGAAGTTTTCAGAGGGAGTAGCTGTGTGTTTATGGGCTTGGGTGCTTATGTTTTTATAGTGGAGTTTAGGGAAGCATTAATTAACAAGAATCCAAAAAATGTAGGACTAATCAGAGGTAAGGAATAAGGTTTAATCATTCTAGGATTTGGCCAAAAGTAGGAGATTTACTTTTGGAGTTGCCTGCTTTTTTGGGTAATATGCCACATGGTGGGTTTCTGGGGTGTTTTGCATTAAATGTCAAGATCTCTAGAGCTAAGTTTAACCAATGGGATTAAGGCAAGTATCAAGAATGAATCCTAGTGCTACAACTGAGATTTAGACCTCAAGAAGTAGGATTCAACACCCCAAGCTAGGTGTCAAAGTCTAAGTCCACTTCAGGAGGTTCTGCTAGAGATCCCTTTATACTCTCCAAACCACATGTTCCCAAATTTTCCCTTTGGAATTCATGGGCTTGGCACATGAACCATGTCTTGAACGTTTTTAACATTTATAGTATTAATTTGTTGAGATTTGGATAATTTGGTTCCAACTCCCCTTCCGCTGGAGGTATAGTCTTGAGGAAGATGATAGAGTTCCATCACCCATTAGATTTCAACTGATATCACAACCTTTGGGCACTGTTTACGTTAGGTGGAGGGTGATAGAAAGCTGATGGGACAACCCCTAGTTCATCTTCAAAGACTTGCTTCCCTTGTAAAGGCCTCCAGCTGTACCTTGGTCAAGGATGAACAATGGCTGGTTGTCCACTCTTAATCCTTTGCCTCTTGCTGGGGTTCTTTGGATTAGGCTTGCTCATGTGGTCTGGTCCCTTTGGACTGAGTTGTGTGCATCCTACAAAATGGACATCAACAACACATGTTGCCATGAGTTTTCATCCCTCATGGACTTTTATCATTAGTAAATATTTTCGGGTTTTCATATATATTTGTAATGGGCCTTTGGGCAATGAGTTGTAATATTTGAAATAATAGAATAAGTTTCAAAATGCCTTTGTAAATAACATTTACTACGATGAATTCCATATCATAAGTAATGTTCATGATTTCTAATAATCACATCATATTCTAAATGGTAAGCTTGTGGGATTGAATATTTACCATGAGCTTTGAAGATATATATATATTATGGATGTTGTGATGTAAATGATGACCATGTGTTTCATGGGTTTATAATATGAGAACATAATCTTCAAGATAACTTCTCATGAGGTTTTATAAAACAATTACCATGGTTTTTGCCATAGTAATGTTTAAGAAATAATGTTCATCTTTTAAATGAAATAAACATGATATTTTTTGCCAAGCGTTAATAATCTAGGGCTTTTGATAAAATAATGCCAACGTAAATTAGGCTTTCGATATTGCCAGCGAAAACTAGGCTTTTGATGTTGCTAATGGAAATTGAGCTTTTTGATGTTGCTAGCAGAAATTGGGCTTTTGATGTTGCCAATGAAAATTGAGTTTTTTGATAAATAATTTGCCATGGATTTAAATCATGGGCTTTGATTATGGGATTGAATCCCATTGATAAGATAATATTGCCATGAATTTGAATCATGGGCTTTGATTATGGGGTTGAATCCCATTGATAAAATAGTATTGTCATGAATTTGAATCATGGGCTTTTTCCAAATATTGCTAAGCATAAAAAATTCTAGAACTTTAGAAAGAATGAGATTTCACCTTGCTCAATAAATAATTTGGGCTTTACAAAAAATATTGGGTCTTGTAGCGTTTTGCATTTGTAGCCCAATTTTGTGATGAAAAGGAGAACGGTTGTGGGCTAGCATAGCAATAGTAAAAAATATTTAGATATGCCCAATAATTTGTTTGTGACGTTTGAAGAGAAATAAATAGGTGTTATTTAAATAATATTAGATGTAAAAAAAAAAAAAAAATTTGTACCCCAACAACAAGTATGCTAATAAATTATAATATAATAAAAGAAATAACTTCTATTTTCGCGTACAGTCATTCTTTTAGTCCCGATCTTTTTGTTCAAATTAGTAAGAGCAAGGTTTTTATGCAATATGGATTGCAAGAATTTTTATGCAATCCACTACGTGCTAGTTAAAAAAACCATCTACAAGTATTATTTAAGGGACAAAGTGTGTGTGTATATATATATATATAGATAAAATAATAAAGATTATAATAAAAAAGAAATATTTATGATGGAACTAACAATATTGATTTTTATAATTTAATTTTTGTACATAATGACGGACCTTAGCAAAGTAAACAATGATGCTCTTAGTAAAAGTATTGATCTTAAGTTAAGTTACAGTATTTGTGTTATAAGTATAATATAGAAAACGTTCAATACGTGTTATATACATTTAATTATTAAAAAAAAAAAAGCAAGTATTTTTTTTGAATATTTTTGTTTCATATGGTAAATGGGATTTTTCTTTTTATTTATTTATTTTTAAATCATACATACATAAAATATACGGTCTAATAAGTTTATTTTACTATGTAAAATCCATGTGCCACACCTATACATAAACTGACTAATTTTTATCAAGTTGCCAAATTATGACTGAATTTGCCAATTGGGGCATTCTAAATAAAACTAGCATAATAATAATTCTTCAACCAGTATTTCAAATATAAAGCCAAATATATATTTAAAAAAAAATATTATGCCGCAGAAGATGTTCATCGTTGTAGGCTTGTAGCTGAAATGCCACCAGTCCTGCTAGTCAGCTCGTGTATAGGGTGCATCCCACCCAAGAATCATGATAGAAGGAAGGTGATGCAGCAAATTGTGCTCAATCCACTGCCATGTAGCCCTTAGTGTTGAAGACTTGCAAGTTATAACTTCCTTTGAACAATTCCTTTTTGTGATGACCAGACCTATTTCCCTAACACATGATCAACTAAATCCCATGTCTCCCAGGCCCAGTAGAAAGGCTAGCCCAACTCAGTCACTAGCAAACCCACCCCTAGACTTTAAAAGAATCAAAATCAACCCACCTTTTATTAATACCAGCAGTGCCATTCTTTCACATGACACATCCCCCTCAACTCTAAACATCACACAACCACAAGAAATCCCAACAAAAAAGTCCATAACCATACCCAGCCGAACCAGGAAGAATTCCCGAAAATCCTAGCCAGAACAAAGGCAAGTCACATTACTTGCGCTCTAAATAACCTGTCACATGTTCCCCAGAAGCTAATTCTAAGCCTATCCCCAATACATGTGTGAAGTCTCTTTCTTCATCTCCTAATAGCATGGCCAAGGAGGCACGCCTTATCATGCCCCCCAATTCGCCATGAGGACTCCAGCTTGGAACTGTCAGGGTACTGGAAGAGCCCCGACAATTAGATCACTAAGAAGCCTTATCCGTAACTCCAATCCAGATTTAGAGTAGAGAAAATTAGAGTGAAGCTAAATTTTGTTGATTACTTTTGCGTGGATGCCAATGGGCGGTTTGGCCATTTTGTGGAGACAGGGCATGGAGTTAGAGGTAGTTTATTCAAGCAGATATGTTATAGCAGCTCTAATCTACTCTGACCCTCCAAGGAACCCATGGCTCTTCTTTTTTTTCTACAAGCCACCTTCTAGAGCTAAAAGAAAACAGTTTTGGGAATTAATGGAATCCATGGTTAGTACCTTCTATGGTCCTTGAGCAATGATTGGAGATTTTAATAGCATTAAAAATGCTGGAGAAAAGAGTGGAGGAAAACCAGCTACCGAAAGCTCAGTCAACAGCATTAGAACCTTCATCACAAATTCTGCAGCAATTGACTTGGGTTTTAAAGGCCCAGCCTTCACCTGGACTAACAAAAGAGAGGGTCTAGCTAATATAAAAGAAAGATTGGATCAATGCTTGTGCAATCAGGAGTGGCAACTGTTATTCCTAAAAGCGGGGGTCACTCACCTTTGTGCAACTAATTCAGACCATTCTCCCATCCTTTTGGGCACAAATTTTGAAGATGAAAAGATAACTCGGCCATTTAGATTCGAAGCTATGTGGACAAAAGATGAAACAAGCAGAGAAGTTGTGGACAAAGCTTGGCAATTACAAGTGGGAGGCTCGCAAGGTTTTAAGCTGGCAAGGAAGCAAACAAACACTAAAAATGAACTGAAAAAATGGAACAAGGAGCATTTTGGTAATGTTAGAGAAAGAATCAAAGAGTTGGAGAAAAAGATTAAAGAAGTCCAAGGTGCAGAGCCTACCAAAAAGAATCTGGAATTAGAAGCTGCCCTTAGCCTTGAGTTAGATGACTGGTTGGCCAAAGAGAGTCTCAAATGGCATAAAAAATCTAGGGAGATTTGGCTCAAAGAAGGGGATAGGAATTCAAGATTCTTTCATTTCACCACTTTGGTAAGAAGGAGAAGAAACTTCATTTCTGATATCAAACATGAGGACGATTCCTGGATTTTGGGCAGAAAAGCCATCCAAAAGTATTTTAATGCCAACTTTCAATCCTTATACTAGTCAAGTAGACCCCAAATCCCAGTAAACTTGGAAAATCTCATTGATGCTTGTGTCTCAGTAGAAGAGAATATTGAGTTGTGCAGAATCCCTACCAGAGAAGAAGTTAAGAAGGCGATATCTGGGATTAAATCACTTAAATCTCCTGGCCCACACGGCCTTCCAGCCCTTTTCTATAAGCACTATTGGGAAATTGTTGGGGACCAAGTTACTTTGGCAGTTCAAGGCTTCTTCAGGCATGAGAAACTTCTCCAAGAATTCAATAACACCTTTATTGTGTTAATTCCAAAGAAAAATGGAGCATGTAATTTTAATCAATTCCATCCTATTAGTTTGTGCAATGTGGTATACAAAGTGATATCAAAAATTCTAGTTGGTAGACTAAGACCTCTTCTGGATAAAATGGTGGATTCAGCTCAAGTTGCATTTGTTCCAAGTAGATGCATACCGGAAAATATTGTGCTAGCACAAGAGATGGTTCACAGCTTCAGACACATGAAAAGGAAGAAAGGATTCCTAGGAGTGAAGATAGGTTTTCAAAAAGTTTATGATAGGATGGAATGGGGATTTATCCATAGGGTCCTGAAGGCATTTGGCTTCAATGAGCAGTTTACAAATCTAATTTAGCAATGCCTATCTACGATTCATTACTCTTTGCTTTTAAATGGAGGAATTTGCCTTGCATTCCCACCGGAATGAGGATTGAGACAAGGGGATCCTCTATCCCTTTATCTTTTTATTCTGGGCAGTGAAGTGCTGATGCGCTTAATCAATAGAGAAGTAATCCAGCACAAGTTGACTGGAGTAAAGCTCGCAAGAATAGCTCCTCCCATATCTAAACTTTGTTATGCAGATGACATAATTCTCTTCTACAAAGCATCTATGGCTGAGTTATCTTCCTTAAAGGAGTGCTTGGGGAAATATTGCCAATGGTTGGGACAAATAATTAGTGTGGAAAAGTCTGGGGTTTTCCCTTCCAAAGGGGTTAGTCCTCATTTCCTCAATCAAATTAGAGCTCATTGGGGCCTAAGCAAACTCCTTCCTTCAGCAAAATATTTGGGAATCCCATTATTCCTCACCCCCCACAGGAAAAAGGACCTTAATGACATTAAGGAGCGGATTGAGAACAAGCTCAGTAGTTGGAAAAGCAAGAATTTGTCTTGGGCAGGCCATGCTACTCTTATCAAATCTGTGGCTCAAGCCATCCCCTCCTACTCCATGTCTATCCTTCAATTCCCCAAGGGGCTTTGTGAACAATTGGATGCTATTGTGAGGCATTTTTGGTGGAATCCAAAATTTGATAAAGGGTCTTATTCTTCTCCTATTGCTTGGGCTTCGTTGTGTTGGCCTCTCAAAGAGGGTGGATTGAGATTTAGAAAGTTTGGGGAATTTAATCAAGCTTTGCTAGCTAAACTCACATGGTGGCTTCTAGCAAGTAAATATTGCCTTTGTATAAATCTCCTCCGAGCAAAATATAAAGTTAGAAACAATTGGCTTAACCATAAAGCCTCTGGTAGTATTTTTCCGGTTTGGAAAACCTTAAAGGGTGTAAAACAACTTATCGCTCAAGGTGCGTGTATTTTGATTGGAAGTGGGGATTCTGTTCGTATATGGGAAGATCCTTGGATACCAAATCTCCCTCATTTTCTGCCAAATTTGCGTGAGAATGCATCTATGGATGGAGCTATAGTTGTATCACAACTGCTGGATCATAGCAAGACACGATGGGATATTTCCAAATTAAGGTCTATTTTTTATGACACAATGGTAGCCTCTATTTGCTGAATCCCTTTACCTCTTAACATCCATTCCGATAAATGGATATGGACCAAATCTGTGTCTAGAGAGCTGTCATTTAAGTCAGCTTATTGGCTTGGTAGAAACTCTAACCCTCCTCCAAACCAAGACTTGTTGAGAGGCCAAATTCGAAAGACCATAATTCATGAAAGATTGAAGATGGTTTTATGGAGAGTAGTTGCAAATTGTCTCCCTACGAAGGATCAAAGGCTGAGGTATGATGCCAATGCAAACACCATTTGCCACCTATGTAATACCGGGCAAGAGTCAACTATCCATCTTTTTATTAATTGCTCTCTAGCTAGAGCTTTGTGGTTCAGTAGACAATGGGGAATAAGGATTGATAATTGTGAGTTGTCCACCCCGGCCCAATTCATCCATTTTCTGCTTGATCCTCCTTTCCAAGAGGCTAGTGAGGACTTGCTTCTTTTTGGGGCCTTGCTTTGTGATTTGATTTGCAGACTAAGGAATGAGGCTCTATTTGAGGGAAGAGTAGCTAGTTATAAAGATTTAAGAGTCAAAATTGTTAGATTGTTTGCGAAGCATCGTAAAGTCAGATCCTCTCCTCAGATTCAAGGCAATAGAGTTCCAACTAAATGGTTGAAACCTGGGAATGGCTCCTTTAAAATTAATATTGATGCTGCTGTAGGCGCCCATCATTCTGCTGTTGTAGTCATAGCTAGGGACTGGAGAGGGGAGTTGGTATTTGCTTGCCCCAATAAAAGTGAATACCACCCTCCCTCTCCAGGCAGAAGCAAAGGCTCTTTTATGGGTTTTGCAACTTGCTGAGCCTTTAAATTCAGCACCAATAATGTTAGAAGGCGACTCTCAGGTTTGCTACAAATCAATCATAGTGCAAGGTATGGACATCTCATGGACTATTGAGATTGTCATTCAAAGTTTTAAGTATCTAGCCTCCAAACTCCCTTTTTTGTCTTTTAGGTGGGTCCCTAGAGAAGCCAATGAGGCCGCCCACTCTCTTGCTAAATGGAGTTTGATGTATAGCGTGTTTGATATTCTTTTGACTTTTGTAACAGCCCTTCCTGTTTTGTTAAGGTTATCAGGAAGGAGGCTGGGTGCCTTGTTGGTTTGTAGTTCTTTTTCTTTTAATAAAATTATCCATTCATCAAAGAAGTGATGATGGAACATTTCTGTTGGTCCTTAGAAATGCCCATTTTTTTGTAGCGCTCAAACTTTGCCCAATGAGACTTTCTTTTGCCCTTCTCTTTTATTTGTGCTTTTTATGATATTAATTGCTTTTTTTAATAAATTAGTATTTAATAAGAAAATGAAAAATCAAAAACAAAAAGAAGGATAGCTTTATAGTCAACCCATAAGAAGAAAAGAGAACTACACCAAGTAGCATTTAGCAGTTGCTCCCTTTTTTTCAAAATGGTATCTGAGATTAGTTTTTTTATTCATTTTAAAGCAATATGCTTTGAAATTATATACCAAGTAAAAAAAAAAAAAATTCTTTTGGTGGTGAATTAGCGTGATGACTACAATTTTCCATGAGCTATAGTGCTATACCAGTGAACCATTACGAAAATCTTTAAATCTCAATAAGAATAAACATTTGCATTTATATCTTTGGATGCAAAGGCAGGGGTTACCTAGTCACTAGGCAGAGACATATCTGTAACATGGATAGGTGATCAACTAATTCAACAACATTGGTAAATGAACTTAAATCTAAGCCGGTTGAAAGAGGGGAAATAGAACTCGAATCTTGAAGGTTAGGGCCATCTTCTTGACTGCTCATCAAATGAGGGCAATAAACCTTGTGGTGTTGCAGAAAGTGTTGGTTCTTATCCTGCTTGTGGTAATGAAATGACCAACAATCGAATAAGGATGATTTTTAGGTTAAGTAGGAACAATCCTAACTAGCATTGATCACTGTGACAACTACGAGAAGAAATATGAGGGGGAAGACTGTTCGCAAAATGCATAATTAGTAAAACTAACTAGAACCTAACGGGGTGTATTTGTTTGCTAAGTAAAGTGCTATAGGTTAGACAATTCATCATATGTGTTAGCAATCATTTGAATACTTCACATAGCTTTACATATAACTCAGCTGCTGCCATCAGGCTTGAGATCCATTACCCCCTTGTATCTCACCCTCCTGATCTTGATCATCCCCTTCCGTCCGAACATCTGCTTTCACATGATCAAAGGCTCTGGAATCCGTATTTTCACTGTGAATATAATTTAGTAATCTTTCACAAATTCCAGTTGAGAAATGAACATGTTCTCTAAGTAACCTCAAGATCTCCTCTGCCACATCCACCTCCCCATTCCCTTTCAAGTAGTCAAGACATGCAGCCAAAGTAAAACGGTTGGGCATCCATCCTGGCTGACTTGCCAAGATTGCTTTCTTCATTGTTTCCACTGCCTTTTCCATCTGACCATGTACATGATATCCAGTTGCAAGTCGACCCCATTTGGTTGATTCTGTCTCCTTCCCACACTCTATAAGCCTGTTCATATATGCTTCAGCCTTTTCAAGAAGACCCTTCTTGCAATAAGCAGAGATCAGCAGATGTGGAATCCGAGAGTCAAAGAATGTATTCTCAGATTCCCACTCTTCTAAGATCTTCTCAGCACCATCAATGTCATCTAGCTTCAGTAATGAGCTTATCATACAAAGATAGCCAGAGTTGTAGAATCTCCCCATATTTTTGTACAAATTCCAAATATGGTAAAGCCCGTCTTTATTTTGAATAGCAGCGTATTGAGTAAGGAAGATTTCATAAGCACTCTTCCTCGTTTTATTGCTAACGAGTTGCTCTGCTTTCTTCAGCATCTCCAAAGTCTTTTCATGTAGGCCGGCTTTCAAGTAGCCATTTGCTGCAACAACATAAGAATTCCAATCGATGGTGATTAGAGGATCAGCTTCCATCTTTGTTAGAAGCCTCTCCATTTCCTTGATGTCAGACATGGCTACATAAGCATTCAACCTGATATTAAATGTAAACATATCCCAATCAATGCCCTTCTCTTCCATCTCTTGTGTTAGAACGTGTAGTTTCTCAGTTTTACCCATCCGAGAATACAGGTTTAACATAACGTTAAAAGACAGAGATGTTTTCAGAAAACCTAGCTCCCTCATTTTCTGCATGGTGGCCTCTGCTTTATCCAAAGATTTATTTTCTGCATAGCAATTTAAAAGAGCACCATATACCTGATAGACTCTTAAAGTGTTTGGGATGCTATCAAAATACTTCTCTGCTTCTTCTAGGCCATGAACTTTTGAGATCAAATCTAGTCGAATTGCAATTTCTCCAGGAGACAGGTCATGGTGCCTTTGGTCACTGACCCATTCAAATATCTGACACAAAACAAGATTCGGGAGCATCAATATGAAGACTATGATCATATTATACCATACTAAGATAATTTGAGTAGAAAATAACTTTCCTATACAATTTTTCTGCCAACTAACTTGTTCAACCATGGAAAAAAATAGCACACGCAAAGGGGTGGCAAATGTTCATAATGGAAACCAATTTCCAATTAGCAATACTCAACTTATGAAATTTTTGTAAAATGACATTAACTTTGTGAAACTTTATTACTTATAAAAAAAAATGTCAGACTCACAGTGCCAAGTAGCAGAAATATGAGAGTAAATAATTGGAGAAGGAAAAACAGAGATTATGTCAGCAATCATTAAGTCAATGGTGGAAGTTAATAATGCGTCAGTATTTTAGTATAGGCATGTCTGGACATATGAAATAAGTTAGAGTTTAAGTCGTATAAGACCTGATAGATGTTATAAACCACAGTTTTTCCATCTGACTTTCTTTGTTCAGTTTTCTATAAGAAGATGTTGCTTTTACATCAATGCATTATTTTCCAAGGTTCAGCGTTTTGCCAAATATTGCAATAAAGTCTACAATATGGCAATATCATCCAAACTTAACCCAACTATTTTAGATTTTGTTACACTAATCCTTCTCTTAAACTAATTTAAGAGTTCTATATTTAGGGCCAGTTGAAATCAGGAAACCAACAAATGGCTCTCGTTTTATCTTCAACTTTTTAGATCATTAAACAGCTTTATATTAAAAAAAATAAAAGCATAAAAAAAATATTGAAAATCTATTTCCAGTTAAATATATAAATTTTTCATAATTAATGTAGGTGGTTACATAAAGCTTAGTGAAAATTAGCAATGGCAACAATGTGGTTATAGTAATAATGCTGCCGCTAGTGACGGTGCAAGTGGTAGCAATTAGTAAAGATTGGCAGCAGTAGTAACTGAAAGGTAATGATAGTAACCACTTTTGAATTTCTTAAACCCATCAGTGTATTTGTGATTTTAACATAAACTCCTTCTGCATGCCACTTTGTTATCCCTTCTTTCCAATATTCAAAAGACATAACTTCATGTTTCTTGATTTTCCCAGAATCTGGAAATTGTTTCACAAATCAACAGACCAAAAACATACCTATAAAACACATCCACCCGCATAATACAAACAATTCTAAAAGCCCATAAAATCTTTACTCAGTGAGCCTTAAAAATAAGCTTAATTTTCTTCATCCCATAAATTTTTTTGATAAGTTAAAAACATCATGGAAATGCAGGTATTGAACCCCATACCTCTAGCTTATACTAAACATATACAGATATAAAATACAAGTCAAAATTTTGGCTAATGGCTCCTCTATCATACATTCATCACTTCATTTACAACCTATTATGCATACATTTTGAACTAAATTCACATACCCATTTACAAAATACATAGTTATATACATATAGACAATCATACATACGTTCACATGTATGTATTTATATAGAAAGAAATTCAGATTTGAGGGAAATGAAACCTGAAGAGCTTGTGAGTAGCGACGGAATTTGCGAAGCTGTTTGATCATCATTAAAATATCAGATTGTTGGACTTGTCGTCCTTCTTCGAGCCATTGGTCGATGACTCGAATGATCGAAACCTTAGGGTCTCCGGCCCGCGATACCCGACTGTACAGAGAGTCGATTGGGGGTGAAGGTCTTGCTAGGGTTCTTGTGGAGTAGAAGAACACACCCAAAACCCTTGAAATGCCATAGCCACGCCATGGATTTGAGCTAAGAAGCTTCATTATTAGGACTTAGGAGTGAGTCCTCGAAACCTTTTACTGGGTTTGAGTCTTTGAGACCAGATGAAATTGAAGGCCCTTCAACGTTTTAGTCAGGGTTTAAGGGATTTTTTTTTTGGGGAGAGGTTAGGGTTTAACGTTTTTTTTAATGGGCTATTTTGGTGAAGCATATGGATTTTTATTTTATTTTATTTTATTTTTACAAGGTAGAAATTCTACTTTAACTTAATTTAAATATATATATGTGTGTGTGAAACTTCTTCTTAGAGACTTGAACCCCTATCCTTGTAGAGTAACCATCGCACCAAGGATGTGCGGTTGTGAAGCATATGGATTTTTAATTGGTTGGCATTTTTAAAAATTTTAATGAAATATCAAATGTGTCCCAATTGTTGACAAAATGAAAAAGTTTTGTCTAAGGTTAGCACATAATTTAGGAATTTTTTTGTAGAACTTGATTTGGAACATATAAATGTTAATTTGTGTATTTTTCAAATTTATGGACTTTAATGTGGGTTCCAGTTAGCTCAACTGGTAAAGTATAGTTGAATAAGAGATCTGGAGTTCAATCTCTGTCTACACCAAAAAACCGATTGACATCTTGTTCTGATAATAAAAGAACTATCATCAGGAGTGAACCCTATAAGTTGAAATTCTCTAAAAAAAAAATTAATTTATGGACCTCAATATCATGTGGAGTTCTACTTTCTTGTAAGAGAGAGTTTAGCCGCGCTTACCATTGACCACTTCAACAAATTGTAACAAAAAATATTGTGTAAAAATATAGAGAAAAAAAAAATGTAAAAATTATTTAAAGTGAAGAAGTGGAAGCTTATCTTGTCTGCCTGATACTTTTGTGTGACTTGAATTGACTCATAAACCCAACCCTCTAAAAAGGATGTTATTGATGGACTATCACTCAAGCCCTCAATCCATATGCCTCTATATATGAGAAATAAGATTATTAAAATAGGGGAAAATTGTTTTTTTTTTTGTTTTTTTTGGTTGTCTTAAAAATGAAATCTGTTTGATCTTGGTCTCATATTTTAAAATGTAGCAATTTTCAATTTTGTCCCCCTGTCTATTTCTTGATCATAATAGAATGTTTAGACATCATATATGAAGGAACTAAAATCATATCAACCTTCATATTTTAAGGGGCAAAAAATGAAAGCAAAAGAGGTATGAAAATTAAACAAAGGGATAAAATTGCTCCCTTTTTCAATTTAAAGGACCGAATCAGAACCTTTTAATAAGGAGCCAAAATTAAACAAGATCCCATATTTGAGGGGCCGATTTTTTATTTTTTATTTTTTATTTGGCGAAACTACACTATTGGTCCCTTAAATTTACCATGTGTGCGCAATTGGTTCCTTAAGTTCGAAGTGACTACAATTAGTTTCTTAAGTTTTAAAATTGAGTTGTATTAGTCCTTTTATTAACTGCTGTTAACGGTGTTACTTATGTAGGTAACGGAACAATGACTAAGTATTTTTTTTTAATGATGTGACATGTTTTTAATTAAAAAATTACAAACTAAATTAACACGTGAGAAAAAATATTCACCGGTACCAAATTAAAAATATATATATATTATTTTCTACCTATTGGAAAAACCCACAACGACATAGAGAAGGGGAGAGAGGGAAGAAACCAACCCCTAGCCGCTGCCTGAAATCCCATGCCCAGCCGCCGCCGGCAATAGCCCAAGCCGTAATTGCCGCTAGCAATAGCACAAGCCCTAACAGCCGCCGGCAACAGCCACTACCCTAGCAGCTGCCGGCGACAGCCACTAACCCGTCTTCGTCCTCCCATCTCAGGTATTACACTTTTTCCTATGGTATCTCACCTCAATTAAGGTCAATGTAAGATTTTTTTTCCCCCTGTGTTTGTATCTGTTTTGGCTAAGACTATGTTTATGATCCGAGTACTTCTATGTGTTTCCCAAAATAATTTGTGGGTATACATTGGATTTTGGTTATGATGGAGAACGCATAAATTTAATTGCAAATTGTAGGCAACTCGTAGTGAACAATATCTATCGATATGTTGATAACTTCTTGATTTTGAAATTATGTATCACATTCTTTGTTTTCCTCTTAAGTTCTGGAAAATTCTTAGCTTGTGTTCTGGAAAATGATTCCATATTTGAACTTTTTTATTGTTATTAGTTTCTGCCATTTATCAAAAAATTCTTATCTCGTGTTCTGGATTTTGGCAGCTGGTTGTGTTTATGTAAATTCAGAAGTCATGGCTTTGATCTAAAGAGAAAACATGGCTTCAGAACATGCCATCTATTATAGGAAGACATTGTTTCAGTGGGTGACTTATACTACATTAATTGGACGCCACACACATAAAGGGTTAATAGCAAAGCTGATCAATACACTCTCTGAGCATACGCTACTGCAGATATGCATAAATGTAGTTGTTCAAAGACTCAGAGATGCTACTGCTGCAAGGATTGTACAAGCTACTTTCTAGCACTCTTGATGGGAGAACATCAACTGTCTCAATATATGCCTTACCTTTATGTGTATAAAAATCAGCTTTCAAAGCTACAGACTTCCTCCACTTCTAAATTGTTGTAAAAATTTAATGTACATTAGTTGTGGGATATAGGATGCGAATATACAATTTATAGTTTTGGAATGTTCTACAAGCAGATTCATAGATGTACTCTTCTTTTCTTTAAATTCTTTTCACTGGAAATAATGATGGTTCATTAATTCATCATCGATCTGGTACATAATTGTGATTTGTTTTGATAGATAGATATATAATTGTGATTTGTCAGTATTAATAAATTATTAATGTTCATGTGGAAAATTGTAAAGCCTCCAAAGCAAAGTGACAAAATTTTATGAAGTCCAAAAAAGCTCAAACGTCTTTGGCTTCTATAGATTATATAGATAATACTGGTAACATGACCAAATGACAAAAGCTGCTTCAACTGCTAAACCCCCAGCACCATCTTGGCAGCTCAATTTTATTTGCTTCTTAGATATATTATTTGAATCATACATACACAATTGAGGCTAGATTCTAATTCTTTCCAAGAGAGGCTGGTAAAGTATACTTGAAAAGCTCCAGCTTTGGGTGCAGCCATGAAATTGCCCCTGCACCCACTCTATGCTTCATAATCTTGCTATTTATCATTGTTAAGATTACGGGAATTTCCAATGGCATGGAAACCTGTAAGCATAAACATTGTATCAAAAATATCAATACGGTGTGAAACTTTAGGCCAAGCATGCGACTAATTTTTTGGATGAAAATAACAACTTCATTTGGTTTGGCTCCCTGTAAAATGATGACTCAGCTAACTCAAATGAGTTAAGAGAAGTAGAAAAACATTTCAATCATCCATACAAAGAATACTACAACTAAGAGACAAAACTACATTGTTTACTGTACTTGTGACAGCCAAGATAACTTGTTGCTGGCATATATATATATATATATATATATATCAAATCAGTTTCATGTAACATTCTGAACTTCAACTCAGTCTCAAAAGAATCAAAACTAAGTTGCTATAAATGTAGAAAGTGCTGTATTTTCCAGAGCATGTGAAGGAAAGAACATAGAGAAATTGCATGAATCTTTCAAGAAAAAGGTATGACAATGTACAAAAGAGTTAAAGACTCACATTCATCCTACAAAACCAGAACATGTAAGAGTAATGCAATTACTCAAAGTCTCTTGCCTGCAATTCATAGACATATACAGTAACGCAATTACTCAAAACACCATAGGTCTCTCAAATCTCAACGTGATTGATTAATCAATTTATTTATGGTTTCCACCAATACTAAAGGAAGAACTTAACAAATCATTCATCCCAAAGAATTTCCAGTTTTGAGCATAATCTTTCTCCAAATTTCTGATTCTATAAGCAATACTAAAATCTCCATAATTTGACAAGGTTTCCAATAAATGACCACGAAAAATCTTGTTCACTTCTGCAATTGTGCATTCATATAAAACTTTGTAATTCTTCTGGATGTCTCACTTGCAGCAGCCATTGTCTCCGTTGACACTCCAAAATTGTAATTTCTTGTAACTTCTTTGTGTCTAACCTGAGAAAGTGCACAAGGATATTAATCTAGTAGAAACAACATAGGCAATTTGGTTGTAACATATAAATGTAATGATCATAACCTGAGATGCTGGTTGAATTTGATGCACTCCTTCACATTG
Organism: Quercus glauca; assembly: GCA_023736055.1. Taxonomy (NCBI): domain Eukaryota; kingdom Viridiplantae; phylum Streptophyta; class Magnoliopsida; order Fagales; family Fagaceae; genus Quercus; species Quercus glauca. The sequence goes on from CM043322.1 coordinate 29,320,685, forward strand.
GGATGCTGGCTGACTCTGTGTTGTGGCTTTTCCTTTCCTAATCTGAAATATGTAATAACTTTGTGTTGCATTAAATTTCATAGAAATATGTGGTTTCTTGTTTTCATATGAGACTAACTAATATGAATATGCACTTGTTTTCATTTGAGGCAGTAACTCACAGGTAGTTTTTCATTATGTTGATTTACATGTGCTTCATGGCTTGTTTGTGATGGATGTGCTGCCTCATTAGTAGGTTCTACATGGCTTGAAGATGCCCCATGATCTTGGTCTTCCAAACTCTAAGTCGTTACATTTGGCTCTCCTACCTGTAAATGTTATATCACAACTAAGTAGTGCATTATCAACAAGGGAAAAAAAATTCTAACTATTACAAGCCTTACTCTTTGTTGTTTGCTAGCTTGAGTTGCTAATTTATTCGTAGCAGGATTGCACCTCCTCTTGTTATGGCCTACTTTCCCACATTGGCTGCATTTAACATGGCCAATTCTCCTCTTCATCTTATATGGATTGTTTAGCTTACCAAGTTCCTTCTTTCTCTTCTTTTTAGGCCTACCCCCTTGTCTTATTTTTTTAGGAGGGAGTATGGTTTCTCTAACACTTTGTGGCCACAACTTGGAACCATTAATAGGGTATACGCATGACCCGTATGTCTGGGCTAAGGACTCCATACTATAGCAATGATGCACATAATCTTCAATCGTGTGACCCATATATCCCAATGCAGCTATAGAATGTGCACAAGGAATCCCAATTAGGTCCCATGATCCACATGAGCATGTACGCTGCTTTATGTCAACTACATACTTGTCAGGCAATTTTGATACCTCAAATTTTGACTCATTGCAATCCCCACACCAAACTGGAACCCAATTAGTACTATTAATTTTTTCAGTCTCTAACTTGTTCTGGATTCTAGGACATATAGGACCATGATACCTTGCCATTTTCTCCTTCTTCTTGATATAATAAGCCATCCAATGCAATCTAATCTCCTCCAACATAGTGATTATTGGTTTATCCCTATACTCCAATATTTGAGAATTAAAATTTTCGCATCCATTGTTGGTTAGTGCATCACACCTGGGATACCTTCTAAAAGCTACTCTTGTCCAAAACCTAGGTTCCTTTCCTACCAACCATTCCCATGCCTCTGTGTTTAACTTCTTGATCTTCCCCATTTCAAACTGAAACTCAGACATGTTAGTGGCCCTAGCAGCTGCCCACATGCAATCCTTTAGTAGCTTACCTTTATAATCCTTACTAAAGTTATTATATAGATGTCGAACACAAAATCGATGGTCCACACCTGGCATGAGCTCATCAAACATTTGTGTTAATCCCTACAACAAAGACATAAAATACAAAATTATTTGATGTATTAGAATACAATTAATTTGGTGTGAATTTATAGCAAGGTACATCATCCAAATTTAAAGAATAAAATAAAATGAAAGTTCAATTCACCTTTTGCTGGTCAGACATGAAGGTCCACCCTTCATCCCTTAAACTTCCAATATCATCAAGCAACCTTTTCATGAACCATGTCCATGAGTCCTTTGTTTCTGCCTCAACCACGACAAATGCAATTGGGTAAACACCATTATTGCCATCCTTGCCAACTGCTGTCAAGATCTGTCCTGGATACTCATCCTTCAAATGACATCCATCAACACCAATGAAAGGCCTACAAGCAGCTAAAAAGCCTCTCTTACAAGCATCCAAACATACATATAATCTCTCAAATTTTGGCTGCAAGTGTGGTTGAGGTCTATTGGTAGAGATTAGTATAGTAGACCCAAGGTTGCTTCTCAACAATTCTTCACAGTAATCCCCCAACTGGGCATATTGTTCTGTAAAAGTTCCGTGCACTAATTCTTTAGCCCTACCTTTTGCTCTAGATGCTTGATACCTACTAATATAAACCTTAAACTTATTTACAACTCGGTCTTTGATAATAGACATCTTCACATTTGGGTCACTCCTTACATCATCCACCAAATGCTTCCCAAGCCAATTTGAAGATGCAAATCTATTCCCAAATCGCCTCCCACAATTATGTTCTGGGTTCAATTTCTTCACTATCCAAGTATCTTCATCTTTCATCTTTCCACAATACAACTCAAAAGGACAACTATCTGTGCACTTTACTCTTACCCTTATTTTGTCATTTTTTTTTAAACTTTACTGGAACCCCTTTGAAAATAGAGTAGAGTTTGATAGCATCCATGACATCCTTTTTGGTGGAAAACTGCATCTCAAGTTCAAAGTGCACCTCAGAGAAGGATTCTGGTGGATGGTATTGAGGATACCTAGGCCTAGTTTCATCATCAGATGAACTAACCAGACTTGCAGATGTCTCTGACTCCCACTTATCTTCATTCCTATCAGCTCCAAATGCAACAAGCGCACTTGCACTAGGATTAACCCCACTTGCATCAACCCATGTAGGATCATCACCTCTTGCATCAATCCCACTAAGACCAACACCACTTGCACCAACCTCACTCTGACCAATACCACTAGGATCAACCCCACTGCCACTAACCCTACTAGGACTAACCCCATATGCACTAGCCTTTCCCTTTCTCCCCTCTTTGAGTTTCACCTGCTTATCTTTTCTAAGACACAAGGTCTCATCAGGTAAGCCTTTTACTTTGGAGGCTATTTCACCACTGCTAATATACTGGGCAAACATATCATCGTCATCACTTTCACTGCATCCAAAATGAACCTTATGAGCACTATCCTCTTCACTAACAGCTCCATCTACTTTATCTCCCTCATCAAGATTACCCCCCCTCATTAACACCATCTTCCCCATCTCCCTCATTACCAATAGCATTCTCATAATTATCTAAGAACATAACGTACACTTCCACTTCATTATAACCCCTAATACACTTCACCATGTTCATTACATCAACATCATTCTCCAAAGGTTTTAAACCACTTGCAAATGGCATAGTAGGCACTCTATACATAAATACACCATTTTCACCATACCTAAAATTTTTGGCCTTATTCCATATCTCAACAAGTGACATTTCATCAGAATTATTATCTTTATATATCTTTATCTCCCCTCCTTCGTATCTGTATGGATTATTCCTAATCTTCCCCCAATAGTAAAGGGTGATTGTGAAGTCAAAGTCATCCATCCCCACAACAAGAGTAAGAAATTTACCATTAAAAATAGACAAAGCAAAGGGCTGGATTATTTTTAAAAAGTTACTCTACAATTTGAATACAAATTAAACAATAAAATAAAGAATCATCATTTGAGTTGTAAAGTTATTTTTATGTATGTAGGCCATTCTGTTGGATACTTTAAGGGATAAAAATTGAATCAAATTAAAATTTGCCTCCTAAGTCCTAATATTCACAACTGATAATACTTAGAAAAAACCAAATTAGATTTGCCAAGTTATACAGGTATTACTCAAACAAAACCAACAGGTAATATTCTTCTATTAAATTTAACAAATAAAAAGTTGCCTCACGTGCACAACACATTTATACTCAGACAAAACCTATGTTAACATGTACAACTGGTAACATTTGGATAATTATACACAAATAACACATTTACACAATAAAACTAATTCTGTCAGACAAAAAGTTTCAATATTTCAATACAATACAGAAAAAACAACAAAGTTGCAAAACCTCACACACTTCCTCAAAATAGTTGATTATCATACCCTATTTAGTAGTATTTAAGAAACCAAAAACCATGGAATTCTAACTAATACTATGCACGAATACAGCTTTTAAACAATAAACAATATGTGGTCCTTCTCCTTGTGTGATATTATTTGACTTACTGACACAAATGGGTCCACCATTACTGAGATGTGGTACTGATATGTATATATTTATTCAAAAATAAAATTTTCTGACCTACACAACACATATAATCACATAAAATAATTTGACACTTTATTATTTCAAAATAAAGAGGAAAAATATAAAATTGTATGCAATTGGTGATAATTTTGTTTGACCTGAAACAAACAAACACGTGAAGTTTCATATATGGCCTAAATGGGTTGCACAACCACATTTACAAACACATGAAATTTTATAATTTGGTGATAATTATGCATCCTACATCATAACCAAATTTGTTTCTCATACCATATAATTTCGTATTTTGAATCTAACACACAGATACAAACACAGGAGGAAATTTTTTTTTTTTTGAGGTGAGATACCATAGGAAAAAGTGTAATACCTGAAATAGGACGACGAAGGTGGGTCAGTGGTTGTGCGAGAGGAGGAGGGAGGCGGGTCAGTGGCTGTCACCGGCGGCTGCTAGGGTAGTGGCTGTCGCCGGCGGCAATTACGGCTTGGGCTATTGCCGGCGGAGGCTGGGCATGGGATTTCAGGCAGCAGCTAGGGGTTGGTTTCTTCCCCCTCTCCCCTTCTCTGTGTCGATGTGGGTTCTCTGTGTCGTTGTGGGTTTTTCCAATAGGTAGAAATTAAATTTTTTTTTTTAATTTGGTACCAGTGAATATTTTCTCTCACGTGTTAATTTAGTTTGTAATTTTTTAATTAAAAACATGCCACATCATTAAAAAAATGCTTAGTCATTGTTCCATTAGCCACATAAGTAACACCGTTAACATCAGTTAGTAAAAGGACTAATACAACTCAGTTTTAAAACTTAAGAGACTAATTGTGCTCACTTCAAACTTGAGGGACCAATTGCGCACACAGGGTAAACTTGAGGGACCAATATTGTAGTTTCGCCTTTTTATTTTTATAAATACATACACGTATATATGGTCTAACCAAACAAACAAGTTCAGGGAAGAAAAGCAAACAACCGTTTTAATTAGAATATCCAACTGAAATTCTGAAACTTTTGGTGTTTTCGTAAGAGAGCAGAGATCAGATAATTTTAAAGAGCATCTGCAAATCTAAATAAAAGTACTACTACTAGAAGATATACAATAGTATCAAGAATAATTGAGCAACATCAGCCTTGGCACTTGGCAGAGGTTTAATCTAAAGATAAAATATGGTCTTTATGGCTAAGGTTCAATATTTTTCCTTCAATTTCAGCACCTCTTTGTAAATGTTCTGTTCAGTCCTGTCCTAAACGAGCTCCCAGTTTGAATTTAGAGAGTAGAGATACCATCATCCAGTTCTCTATGGGAAAAACTCCTGTAGCATAAAAGCATAGGATGAGAACTCATCTATAAGCAGAGACCATGCTACAATACAGAACAAAGTTTTATGGTTTTATCATACATTGATGAAAGTCCAAGATGCTAGGACTTGTGATGGATAATAAAGATCAGAGTACATTACATTTTAAACCTATAGTCTCAAAAGTAACAAATTAAATCCTGAGATTTGGCAAGGTAACAAATTAAACTTCAAGCACAATGAGATTCCACTTAAATGGGTAGAGGTTTTATTGTTACTTTTTGAAACCTCAGGGTTTAACATGTTACTTTTGAATCTATAGGATTTAATTTGTTACATCCCTGAACCATAGGGTTTAAAATGTAATTTTTCCCAAAGAGATTCAAAATCTATGAGATCAATTCCTCATCTAAGACCATACCTTTATGATTTCTTAGTGCAAATGAAAGATCCAGCCAACAAAAGGTCAAATGTAAAATGGCATCCAGAGTTGAATATTGATGGATCACAGTAAGTTCAAGGTCCCTTGAACCAGCTATAACCTTTTAGAGCTCACATTTATAGAGTCCCTCTAAGCTATAAACTTGGTTTTATTTCAAGGATCTTCTGTGTTTCATCATCAGTAGTAAAACCATCCAATTTCATCTGACTAAGAACTTCGGAAACTGATTTCCCACTTCCAACGCAAGCCCTCAGCAATCTGTGATTCATCTCCCTGCTCAAAGGAACCAAGTTCTTTAATAATCTCAAGAATTCCTCCATTCCTTCAACATCAGCTTGCTCTTCTAAGTAATTGAGACAGGCAGACAAAATGATGGGATTTGGTCTCCAACCTTGTCTTCCAACCAATAGTGCCTTCTTCAACATCTCAATTGCCTTTGGCATATTCTCATGCTCCATATACCCCAAAGCTAACACATTCCAGGTACTAGCATAAGGTGTTCTTGCTTCCATAGTCTTTTTTAAAACTGATTCTGCCTTATTGAAGAGACCCTTTCTGCAGTAAGCTGAAAGAAGGCTATTCAACACCCGAAAGTCATACATAGTGCATTGGGTTTCCCACTCCTCAAAAATCCTCTCAGCCCCCTCCAAATCATCCAGCTTTGCAAGAGATGAAATCATGCAGGCATATGATCCATCTATTTGTTTCGTTGATGGCTTGTACGTATTCCACACTCTGTAAAGCTCCTCCTTATGGCCAGTGTTTGTATAGAGTGTAAGAAGAAAGTCAAAGGCCGATTTCCTTCCCTGGAGGGGAATATTTCCCTCCATTTTCTTCAGCATTGCAAGAGCCTTTTCAATCATCCCAACTTTCAGATATCCACTTGCTGCCATGGAACACACTTTCCAGTTAACAGAAAAGTGCCTATCCTCCTCTATCCTCTTCAAAATCCTTTCCATTCCAGAAATGTCAGATGCTGCAATGTAAGCAGCCATTCGGTTTAGCATGGTATACTTATCTTGAGGTATTCCCTTCCTTTCCATCTCTTGCATCAACATGTCAATTTTATCATATTCTCCAGTTTGAGTGTAAAGGTTAATCATCATGTTGTAAGGAAAGGATGAGACTGCCATCTCCATCTCTTTCATTTTTTGCATAATGGATTCGGCTTTCTCAACAGATTTCTCTCGAACATAGCCACTGAGAAGAGCGCCATACGCATTGACCGATTTTAGATTACTTGAAATATTATTGAAGTAATTTTCTGCATGCTCTAGTCCACGAACTCTGTGAATTAATTCCAACCTAAGAGCAACATCTATTGGTGATAATGTGAAATACCTACGATCAGTCATCCACTGAGACATCTGAATCACAAAGAGAGAGAGAGAGAGAGAGAGGGAGAAATTAATTACTTCACATGTAGTCAACAATTAATTGAAACATCATACAAATAATCAGAATTTTTTGGCAATACTTTAGTCTTCTCATATTTTTATAGTGCTGCATGAACCATTATATGACAGTAAATGGATAAAACAACAAAGGGGTAACAAAGAATTGAAATCAGATTATTCATTATTGTTAAAAAAAAAAAATCCAGATTAGAATTGGGCAAAATTTGCAATCTTAAAGCCAGAAAGTAGACTCTGAAGACTACCTAAGTTTCTCCATGGAATCAAATAGCAAGAATAATTCACATACCCAAAATGTTAAAAACAATAAGATTGTATCGAATTTGAATAGACAATCACGGGGCAATGGAATACTTTGGAAATTACAAGTAACTCAAGGTAAAAAAAAAAAAAAAAAAAATTGAAAATGATTTCAGCCATATGTACACAATTTACATTCTCAAATGGTAAAGTCCATCTAAAAACAAACAAAATTATTTGCAGAAACCAACTTAAGTATATATTGCTTTCATGAATAAATCAAGCACAAAAAAGAATTACAAGAACACAAAATTGAGTAAATCGAAGTGGGTATGAATAGATACTATGACATAACATTCAATGAAATAAAATCCAATATCCACATATAAGAAAAGGGAAAAAAAAAGGAAGAAGAAATGGGTTTAGAGAGAGACCTCGAGAGCGTGATTGAAGCGCTTAAAGTCTTTCATGAGTCGCACCAGTGATCGGAGGTGTTGTTTTTGAACGGGTCGTCCTTCATTGACCCATTGTTCCAGCACTGGAACTACCGAGACTTTGGGATCTCGAATGACTTGGATGCGATCGTAGAGAGAACTGGAAGAAGAAGAAGAAGAGGAGGAGGAAGGTGGGGCTAAGGTTTTAGTGGAGAAAAGTGAAGCTAAAGTTAAAGGACTTGGAGGGTTCTGAGGCAGAGTGGGAATGATATTGTTCAGGCAGCGAAGCCTCATTTTCTGTGAGAGAGAGAGAGAGAGAGAGAGAGAGAGAGGGAATTATAGTCAGGGTTTAAGCTGGAATGAAGATTGGGGTTTAAGCGGAGGTCGGAGAGGCAAACAGAAACCCCTTCACAACGAGGGGATATATTTTCATATTTGGAAAGTTCAAATCCATTCAGCAAAAAAAAAAAAAAAAAAAAAAAAAAAAAAAAAAAAAAAAAAAAAAGAAGAAGAAGAAAAGTTCAAATGCTATTTTAGGCTTTTTAGGTCCGTTTGATAGAAGGGTTAGATTAATGTTGTTTGTAGTTTTTTGAAATATGTGTGAGGGAAAAAGTGTTTAGAAATGTGTGTAATGTTATTTAAAAACTAAAAATATGTTGTTTAGATAATCTAGCATTTTTTTTTTCTTCCCCGTTAAACTCACGTGCCATTACCAAAATTGCATGCAATTTATAGCACCTTAAACACACAAAAAGCAACTACATCAAAGGTATGAAAGTTATTTATTTTTAACACCTCGCTATAGTAAACTATAGCCACGGGTATGGGCTTGTGTGAGTGAGATGTCTAGGTTTGCTAGTTTGTGTGGTTACGGACTTGTTGGGGTTGTGGTGGTGGTTGTGCTGTTAGGGCTCTGTTAGTAAATTGGAATGAAAATAGGTTGGTCACTTCAAGGGGACCTGGCCTCCATGGAAGAGAGAGAGAGAGAGAGAGAGAGAGAGAGAGCAATGTATTATTCATCAAAACAATCCATGTATTCTATTACACAGTTCCTTCCTTATACCCATGTAATCCTAACTAACTCAGAGTACAACTAACTCACCCTTTTAACCACTCTTCACCTTATTAATTAGTGTGGTAACCCTTAACCCCAAAATAACTAACTAATAACTACCTATCTATTACAATCAATAAAGTCCACATGTACAATTACACTGCAATTGGAATATAGGTTCCTAACATTACCCCTCCCATTCAAAGCACCTTGCCCACAAAGTAAGGGAAAGAGATTTGTAACTGATGAAGAGATTCCCAAGTTGCATCATCAGGAGAAGCACTTGACCATTGCACCAAGGCTTTAGTGATGACCCTAGACCTCAAAGACTTAGTCCATTTCTGCAGAACAGCCATAGGTTCAGTAAGCACTTGACCAGACTCATCAACAAGAGGCAGAGTAGGTAGGGGTGTGACATGCTAGCCTAACTTTAGCTTCAGACATGACACATGAAAACCAGGGTGGATTCTTGACTCAAAAGGCAAATCCAACTTGTAAGACACACTACCGATCTTCTGCAATACTTGAAATGGCCCAAAATATCTTGGAGACAACTTCCACCTACCCTTGGAAGCCAATGACTGCTATCTATAGGGCTGCAATCTTAGGAAAACCCAATCCCCCACTACAAAAGACCTATCCTGCCTGTGCCTATTAGCTTGGGTCTTTATTCTAGCTTGAGCAGCAGCCAAATAAACCTTTAAGGTGTCCAAAACAGCTTGCCTTTGACTTAACAATGAATCCAAAGCATCCACCCTAGTAGTACCAAGCACATATTCTTGGAGCTTAGGGGGAGGAAAGCCATACAAAGCTTCAAAAGGAGTTAGCTTCAAACTATTATGAAAGGAGGAATTAAACCAAAATTCAACTAATGGTAGCCAAGAAGCCCATTGGTGAGGTCTATCATTAGTGAAAGCCATTAGATATTGCTCCAAACTCCTATTCGCAATTTCAGTCTGCCCATCTGTCTGAGGATGATAGGCCGTGGACATGGCCAAAATAGTGCCTTGCAATCTAAACAATTCAGACCAAAACAGTGAAGTGAAGGTGGCATCCCTATCACTCACAATAGAAGAAGGCATGCCATGTAATTTAAAGATATGATGCATGTAAAGAGAGGCAATCTTGGCTGCATTATATGGATGAGAAACATGAGCAAAAATGCATATACTTGGTTAATCTGTCCACCACAACCAAGATAACCTCATACCCCATAGATTTAGGAAGACCCTCCACAAAGTCGAAGCTCACATCAGTCCAAGGAGTAGTAGGAATAAATAGTGGTTGAAGTAGTCCAGTAGGGGAAGATGTATCAGACTTGATCCTTTGGCAGATATCACAATCCCTGATGAACTTCTTGAGGTCAAACTTCATTCCATGCCAATAAAAGTCACTCTTAGCCTTTTGATAAGACTTCAAGAACCCATAGTGGCCAGCTAAGGGGCTGCTATGAACATGATGCAAAAATTGAAGCTTAAGAGGACAAAATGGACCAATAAAGAACCTACCCTTGTAAAACAATAATCCATTCTGAAAAGTGAAGCCCTTAGGAGGAGTACCAGCTTGGACTGCAGCAATAAGTTCTCGGACAGAAGCATATAATGAATAGCTATCCTTCAATACATCCAACTAGGTAGGGTTAGGGACTGTTAAGAGCATCAAGCAACTTGTCTTACAATCAGAATTAGAAGCAGGTAAGTCAGAATCAGTCCCAAACTGTCTAGACAAGGCATCAACTACCCTATTATCATTACCCCTTTTATATTCCACCACAAATGCATATCTCAAGAGTTTAGCAAGCCACTTCTGCTAAGATGGGGAAGCAATTCTCTATTCAAGTAGAAACTTAAGGCTTTGGTGGTCAGTTTTAACCACAAAAGGCTTTCCCAACAAATAAGATCTCTATTTTTTTACTACAAAAGCTAAAGCCATCAATTTAGTCTCATAAGTGGATAAATGAAGGTATTTGGCTTTCAATACTTGACTATGGAAAGCAATAGGTCTTTGATCCTGCATTAGTACAGCCCCTAAACCCCTCCTTAAAGCATCACACTCAATTATGAATGGCTTAGAAAAATCAGGAAGAGCCAACACGGGAGGATGAGTCATAGCCTCCTTCAACCTTGTAAAAGTGTCCAAAGCTTATCACTCCAATAGAAATAATCCTTCTTTAGGAGACCAGTTAAGGGTTGTGCAATGGTACCATAACCCTTAATAAATTTCCTATAATAGCCAGTCAGCCCTAGGAAACCTCTCAAAGCCTTGACAGAATCTGGTATTGGCCATTGCACCATAGCTGATATTTTCTTGGGGTCTACCTTAACACCCTCGCTAGAAATGATATGACACAAATACTCCACCTCAGGACACCCAAACAGACACTTAGACTGCTTAGCAATTAATTGGTGTGACAATAAAACCTCCAAAACAGTCCTAAGACGAGATAAATGAGCATCCATGGATTGACTATAAACCAAAATGTCATTAAAGAATACTAGGACAAATTTCCTTAGATAAGGTCTAAAGATAGAATTCATTAAAGCCTGAAAAGTGGATGGTGCATTAGTCAACCCAAAGGGCATGACTAAAAATTCATAATGCTCTTCATAAGTTCTAAAAGCAGTTTTAGGAACATCCTCACTCCTCATCCTAATTTGATGATAACCTGACCTTAGGTCCAACTTAGAAAACACTGAAACACTTGCCAATTCATCCAATAACTCATCCACAACTGGTATAGGAAATTTATCTTTAATAGTGGCCTTATTAAGAGCCCTATGATCTATATACATACACTAACTACCATCAGCCTTCCTCACAAGCAAAACAGGTGAAGAAAATGGACTTTGGTTAGGTTGTATTGACCCTACTTCCAACAATTCATTCACTTAAAAACATTATCGGGTGGCGGATTTTAATAAGATACAAATCCTCTCCATTTCTACAAAATGGAGTGTAGATTGGTTTAAAAAACCAATACATGGCTTAAAATTTGTCATGTCCTTTAAAAGGCACTAACAAGAGACTTAACAGAGCAATGAGTTAAACTAAGGGATGACAATTTTTCCCTGTCTCACCTTAACTTGCCCTCCCCACTTCGCCCCAAGCGGATTTTACATGCCCGACATAGGTGGTGGGGTGGGAATGGGGTGAGATTCTAGATGAGGGAATGTATTTAGACATTTTAGCCCCTTCTGGCTCTATCATGCCTTGATAAGGGTTATAATTGTAAATTTTTCATACCCTAAATACTTACTATTTAAACAAACAAACCAATACTAGCTTATTTACATGCATGTATATTAATATTTTTGTTTTGTTGTGATATTATCTTGTTAAACACTTTGATAATATTTATCTAGTTTTTGCTTAAAATTAGTTTTGATTTGATGGGATAAATTTAGTTGAAATTTCAAGTATATTTATATTAATGAAACAGGTTTTATTGAAAAAATTGTAATATTTGTGGGGCAAATTACTAAGAAGAATTTTATAGGGTAAGGAAATTTTCCCGATCATACGGGGTAGGATGGGGATGGGGCACGACAAAACCATGCGAGGTGGGGGTGAAGAGCTCATTTTCTGGTCTCACCCCTCCCTATTGCCATCCCTATACGGGAGGTCTTGAAAAAATAGTGGAAAAACCACATTTTAAAATAAAATTTCCACTTTATTATTTTTGTAAATCCTTTTTATTTAATTTTTGGGGGGGGGGGGGGGGGGGGAGGGGGGAGGTGGCCCATTGAAGCATATCAAATCGAAAATTCATCATATAAACTTTCTAATGACTCCTTACTCAAACCAATTGGTGGTAATTTGATTATAATTTAATCAAAATTAAATTATAATCACACGTGGCAAAAAGGTTAAGGCTTTGATATTTTTGTGATATCTCATCCGTTTCAACTTTGATCTGGGCATGTGAACTGTTGTTTTGATTGTATATTCATGATCTTTAAAATGAGCAAAATTCATCACGATCAAGCAGTCGAATTTTTGGACAAACTTTGACTAATCTTGTTTAGGGTTGGTCAAACTTAGCCAAAATGACAAATTTGGGATTTTAAACTCTTGGACCATCAAAATGGTTTATCCAACATCCGACTAGGAAAAAAAAATTTATTTCATGAAATTTCTCATTTTTTTCATGTTAAAATATATATATATATATATATATATATTTATATATTTGGCATTTTTGGGCTTAAATTGGTATTTTGGCACATATTAGGCAAAATTCGGTACCAAGAGAAAGGCCACTACAATGTAGTATTTATTTGATCTGTATATATTAAGAGGATTCAAAAAGTTAGTTATTGTCTATCAAAAAAAAAAAAAAAAAGAAAGTTAGTTATTACTTTTTTTCTCTGTAAAAAATACCCCTAAATTAATTAACTAACAGCTTAAAAATGGGGTTAAAATGGTAAATTGGCAAAAGAAAGTTAGTTATAGCTTTTTTTACTGTCAAAAATACCACTACCTAAAACTTAAAAATGGGGTTAAAATAGTAAATTAACAAAAATAATAAATTTATACTTCTACGTTGAAATGTCTTCCTACTTCTAATAAACTCCTACCATTACGTTAATTTAAATTCCTAATTCTACTCTCTAACTCCCTACAAAATAGGATCACTCTTTTGTTAGTTTTTGTTGGATATTTTTATAAAAAATATTATATTTATTTTAATACTCATTTATGTGTATCAATTATCCCTTAATGTCAGATACGTTTATTACTAAATTTTGAAAATTCAAATATGATTCAAAATTTGAATAGATATTGTCAATGGTTTTAATTAGGAAATCTCTAAAAATTAATGTGAATTTTAATACCATATATTGCCAACTTTTAGAATACTTTCCTTTATAAACTTTTGCTTCAAAACGTTTCTTTTAATATATTTAATAGCAACGTTATAGATAGAAAGTATTAGATATTGTAAAACTATATATTTATATAATTTACTGTTGATGGGTTATAGCATTATATATTGCTTTCCATTCTTGGTTGTAATTATGGTATATAGTCAAAGTTTCAAAGAAAAACATTTTTTGACAGCTTAAACACAGCCGCGTTAGGGGCTGTAAATTTTGTTTTAATGGCATTATGAGTTATAACACTACAAGACAAACTTGATTTGTCTACTAACTTACCTCACCTCAACATACACTTTGGCAAAAGGTTTGACCGGTTTATATATATATATATATATATAGATATTATGTATAAAAAGAAGAGATTAAATTCTATAAGGATGAGGTGTAAAATCCATGTTTTACACCATCTAATAAGTGATTGGCACGTCAGCATTTTACATAATATTCAATACATCCTATTACACCTAATAACATCTTAATAAATTCCCCATTTAGTTGGATTTATAGATGGGTATTAAAATTGATTAAGTGTGATTGTGTTTATTCTTAAATATGTGGTAATATGATGTGATGTGTTGGGATTGGATGGGTAAAACATGGGTTTTACACCACGTCCTTATAGAATTTAATCTCTAAAAAGAAAGCTATTCATGACATTGATTTCAATAATTTTATGACGATTTAAAGTTTTAAAAGTTGGCAAACGTTTTTATTTTTTAGGCTAAGGACAAGTTGAAGGTTTGGCTATATATATATATGGAAAGAAATAAAAGTGGAAGACACACATTATTTTTGAATTACAAAGCTGAAAACCTTTCAAAAACAATTTTTATTGTCCTAAACACTTACCATCTATTGTTTTTTACTACTCACAAAAATATTCTATCTTTTAAAAAAATTTTATGGGAAAAAAAAAATACTATAGAGAGCTTATATCCTACGAGCAGTGTAGGCTCACAAGGATAACTAGTAAAGGTGGCTGGGCTGTTGTATCCTGATGGCAATGTACAGAAACTATTTGTCTAACTACATTGGATATACCATAGACAGCACGATTTGTCTCAAGATAGTGACTTGGTCCACACCTCATCTCTGTCATCTCTTTTTTTTGGTAATATCAAATTGTGTAATCTCCAAGACAAATTCAGGTATTATCTCTCCTTTATTTCCAACAGTTTTAAAACTCCTCAAATCTAGAAAACTCACCCCACGTAGTTTTTTCTTTTTTTTTTTTTTTTTTTTTTTTTTTTTTTTTGTGATTGGAAAAAGTAAAAATCCCAAATTATAATAAATACAAATTATTTATTTTTACCAAAAAGATAGAAGAGTCTCTGAGCACGCGCATAGAAGAGTGTTGGTATCAATTTAATGTTAAGTAGAATTTTTTTTCCATTTAACAATAAATATAAAAAAATTTAGTTAGTTGTCACGTTTCAAAACAATGTTGAAAACTAACATCTCGAGTGTTTAAAACTCGAGTTCCAAGATAAAACTCGAGTTTTTAAGTCTTGATTTGTAAGCGGATGGGTCAAATGCGGGAAAAAATCCAAGTGGAAATCGAGTTTTAAAGACTTGAGTTCCGGAAAACGCCGCTATAGGGACTTAAAACGTCACTATAGGGCTCTCCGTATGACACTCAGAAATTTTTTTTTGCAAGAAAACGCTGCTATAGGGCTTTAAAACATCACTATAGAGCTTAAAAATGCCACTATAGGGCTCCCTGAACCTGGTATGGGCACTTTATAAAATTTTTTTTGCAGGAAAACGTCACTATAGGGCTTTAAAACGTTACTATAGGACTTAAAAACGCCACTATATGATTGATCGCACTAAAAATTATTTTGCATAGAACTCGAGTTTCTAAAACTCGAGATCTGTGTGGCATTTTCCCAGCAAAACACTCGCAAAGCGAGTATTTGAGACTCGATTTTTAATATGAATCTCGAGTTTCTAAAACGTGAGATGCTATTTTTCTTAATTCTTACAAACGTTGCCTAACTTACTACTTACTTCCCCCACACACAGCTACTCTGCCCATTCCCCCATGTTTAGTACCAATAACAATTTTACAACAAAATTTTATGCAGTAATTTGTTTTTGATGAGTAAAAATAATTTTAGTGATTGATTTATATTACATGTAATGAAAATTTTTTAGGTATTTGAAGAAATAACGTTCTCTCTTCTTACATTTATGGTGGATTTCATCATGATTTTAATGAGTGAACCTTATCATAAATGTGAGAAAAGAGATGGACCATTTTTCGTGAGTATATAAGAATTCAGATCTAATAAATAATATCAATAATTTATTGTAAAATTGTAAAATTGTTGATGCGAAGCAAACCAATGCGCTGATGCGCTAGCAAAAATGGGAGCGCAATCTTTGTATAATTACCATGTTTTTTGTAATCCGCCGCCCGTGGTAGAATGTTTGTTGGCAGCAGACAAAGCTAACATGTTTTGTAATAGACTGATTAATTCCTAGTTTTAATATATATCATGGTTGACCGAAAAAAAAAAATTGTTGTGTAACGAGTACCGTTGGTTTCTTTACATAGCTATAACTTTTTTTTCTTTACTTTAACAAAATGCGTGAATGTTGTTAAACATAAAAATTGCATCTTTTGTGCTTGACTCAATTAGGGTTGCTTATGTCCTTGACCTTGGGTACATGACACCCAGTTTCCGCCGCTCAAAGCCACCTCTTATTCATCGCTCTGCCGCTCCACCGGTCAAAACTACAACCCTTTCGCGGATGAACACAGAAAGATCTGCATTTTTTTTTAGGGTTGGTCTTCCTTTTATTCCTTCACTTTGTTTTGTAAAAATTTGGAGCTTGTGTTGTAGATTAATGTGGTGGAACTCTTATATTTCAAATAGTTACTTTTTTTTTTCGTTTCCCTGAATGAATTGTGTTTGATTATTAATGGGTGTTTTTGATTTTCTGGTTTTGTTTGATTATTACTGAGCTTGTTTTAGTTTAAAGATTATTTTGAAGTGATTTGGAAATGATGGCAATAAAAGTAAAAGGTATGAGCAAGAAGATTATGTTGGTAGTAGTGACAATGTGCAAAAAAACGAAGAGGGCCCTAGTCCTTGTTATAGTTATAGCATTGTGACATTCGCAACCTCTTCTACAACAAAAAAAAAATGTTATGCTTTTGCTTATTTTATTATTTGCTTAATTACGCGTAGCAACGGGTTGTATGAAAAAGGCGTGGGTTACATTCTAGTATGGAATGCTAATCTAGACTTCTCCCGACATTCCAATTTTAACATTTTGTCCGCTACCAATGTGCTTCCTGCATTGATCAAACCTTCATGCTGATCCGTTCACTCTACTATGTAACTATGTTTGATAGCTCTGTTTTGTTTTGTTTTGTTTTGTTTTGTTTTGTTTTGTTTTTTTTTTTGTTTTGTTTTATAAATGTGGTGTTTGAGAACATTAAGGGGGTAATATTAGTTGGATTAGCTAATGGCCGAAGTGGGAAGCTGCACGTGCTGTTTTTTTATGGCAAATTGCTACATTTCACATTTCCATGCATCTTATTTGCACATTTTTCTTGTGCTGATCAAGGAATTTTCCTGCATTGATCAAAGCCTTCATGCTGATCCAGTATTGCTTCTTCGTGCTCGACTCAATTAGGATTGCTTATGTCCTTGACCGTGGCTCTTCATAAGCAATTCAGCTAAGAAAAATCCTACATAAAAAAGAAACATCTATTTGACTCTTTTCTATCATAAAAGCTTGTGAGTTGTGATGCGTGCATGCTCACATGTGTATGATATAACAGTCTTCAATAAAATAGAATCCAATATCACCCGTCACTGCCGGCACACCCAGTCTCTGCCGCTCAAAACCACCTCTTGTTCATCGCTCCACTGGTCAAAACTACAACCCTTTCACAGATGAACACAGAAAGATCTGCATTTTTTGAGGGTTGGTCTTCCTTTTATTCCTTCAATTTGTTTTTTAAAAATTTGTAGTGTTGTAGATTAATGTGGTGGAATTCTTATATGTCAAATAGTTAACTTTTTTTTTTCCATGAATGAATTGTGTTTGATTATTAATGAGAGTATTGGATTTTCTGGTTTTGTTTGATTATTACTGTGCGTGATTTAGTTTGAAGTGATTTGGATATGATGGCAATAAAGTAAAAGGTATGAGCAAGAAGATTATGTTGGTGGTAGTGAAAATTTGCAAAAAAAGAAGAGGGCCCTAGTCCTTGTTAAAGTTATAGCATTGTGACATTCGCAACCTCTTCTACAACAAAAAAAATATTATGCTTTTGCTTAATTAAGCATAGCAACGGGTTGTACGAAAAGGCGTGGGTTACATTCTAGTATGGAATGCTAATCTAGACTTCTCCCGACATTCTATTTTCAACATTTTGTCCGCTACCAATGTGCTTCCTGCATTGATCAAACCTTCATGCTGATCCTTTCACTGTACTATGTTTGTTAGCTCTGTTTTGTTTTTGTTTGTGTCTTAACAATTGCAGATTTTTCTTGTGCTGATCAAGGAATTTTCCTGCATTGATCAAAACCTTCTTCTGATCCTCTCACTGTATTATGTTTGTTAGCTCTGTTGCGTTTTGTTTCTGCGTAAGAACAATTTGTCCATTGTCAATGAAATTTTTGAGTTTTATAAATGGGGTGTGTGGAAACCTATTTGTTCTCCACTTTGATCATATTATTAGATGGGATTTTGAAGTTCTTGTATGTGGCAACAATAAGGGGTAAAGATTTCAGAGGGCTTGGGTGTGTTTGTTTCCCTTCAGTTGATTTAGCTAATGGCAAGCCCATTTGGTAACGCTGTTTGAAATAAAACTTTTTCAAATTTCACCTTTTTCTTATTACAGCTTTTTCAAACAACCTTATTTAAAAAAACTGAAAATTAACTGTACCAAACAGGCACAAAGTGGGTAGGGGATCAGCAACAGAATCAACCTACTCAACTTGGTTGATGGACTCCATGTGTTGATTTTGTGTGTCTATTTATTTCATTCATACTGGTTATCTTATTTTGGGATATAGGAAATGATGGTAGAAAATTTTCTTTTTTCCTTTCTTTTCAGATAGAGCAATCTGTCTTGGAGAATGAGTTGGTGGAGGCTTAGTTTCTGATGTCAACACCATTGTATGAAATTCTAGTCTTGTTTAGGTGTCCTTCTAAATATTGCATCTTATAATACGCTGATTGCAGGGTATTGCAATAAGGCTCTTTTGAGCTTTGCGATAAAGCTTAAAAACTCAATGGGGAAGAATGGGCTCCATCTGAATGTGGTTACATTTAACACACTCATTTATGGGTTTTGCAAGGAAGAAAAATTACATGAAGCTGGTAAGGTTTCAATGAGATGAAAGCAGTGAATGTTTCTCCTAATACTGTGACCTACAACGCCTTGATAAATGGGTATAGCCAAGTGGGTAACAGTGAGATGGGAGGTAGGCTTTATGATGAGATGTTGAGGAGTCAAGTTAAGGCTGATATCTTGACTTATAATATATGCCTTGATTTTGGGACCATGCAAGGAGGGTAAGACATAGAAAGCAGTATATCTGGTTAAATAACTTAATAAGGAGAACTTAGTACCAAATGCCTCGACCTTTTCTGCCCTTATTAGAGGTCAGTGTGTGAGGAAGAACTCTGAGCGTGCCTTTCAACTATATAAAAGCATGGTAAGGAGTGGTTGTCATCTGAATGAACAGACTTTCAAGATGTTGATATCAACCTTCTGCAAGAATGAGGATTTTGATGGAGCAGTTCAAGTCTTGAGGGAAATGATTGAGAGATCTATGACTCCTGATTCAGGTGTCTTATCTGAAGTTTTTGTTGGACTTTGTCAGTGTGGAAAAAGTCAATTGGCAAAGATGTTATGCAGTGAGATGGAAGCTAGACATCTTATTCAAGCAGGTTTCTAAAAATCCAAAACCATCAACTTTGGAGCTGAGAATGAGAACAAAGCATCTGTAGATAACTGGTAAGGCTGTATGTACTATATACCTGAACTTTCCTTGTAATGTATAGGGTTGTGCAGTTTTCATTTCCTGACCTCTCCTTGTTGTAAGTCTATTTTTACTATGACAGCAAAACTAAAGAAAGTTTTGCTTGTAAAAAGAGGTAACATCATTAAAAGTGTTTTGAGTCTTTTAAGTTTTGACAAACCACTGTTTTGTTGGTAGTCTCACTGTTTCAGGCATAATAAGGTGCAATTGTATACAGATTTCTTACTTTGAGCATGTAGCAGATTTTGTGCTCTGCTTCAAAGGTTATCTTTTCTTATTAACATTTTACTGAAGACGCTTAAGAGCCATTTTTTTCGACTGAATGGCACTTTAGTTGTATTTTGATATCGACCTGTTTGTTGATATGGATTTATCACATGTTTGCATTTAAACTTTGTGTTATCTGCTTGATCTTCTCTTCTTCTTTTTCATTTTCCTTTTATTTGTTTATTTTCAATGAATTTGTAGTCTTCATACAACCAAATGGAAAGATGCAAAGCTGCCAAGAACTTAACTTTTACACCAGTAGGATAGGCTGTAGGCACTCTTCACTTTCTTGTAAACCAGCATACTGATGAGACAAGTGAGATAACCACTCTCATTTGTTGATATTAACCACCAAAATTTTGTTGGCATAACAACTCTCTGAACCATCAATGAAGTGAAGCGAAAAATATTAATAGTCATGTAAGTACATTCCATCCAAAGAAAATCTGAAATGTGTATATATATATATATATATTATTTTTTCATTTTTTTAGTTGTGAAATCTAATACAATTATAAGTAAAAGATGTATGATATTTCTTTTACTTGCTAAAAGGAAACAAAGTTGGCCTTGTACTTTACTAATTTAAGAAGTAACTCTAATAAAACTTATTTCACTGATCTCTATGTTGCAATTGTTAACAAATCAATAAGGGAGTGAAGTAAATCTAAGGAATGGTGAATTTTGAAATTTGGGAGAGTTAAATGATAGAGCAAGCAAGACTTGTTGATTTGATTATGGGGGGTTTGGGAAAGAGCACTAAAAGATACACAAAAGAACAAATAAAAAGGAAACCTGGAAAGAAACCAGAAACAAACAAAAACAAATCAAAGCAAAAGCTAAGGCTCAATAGTATGTATACTGACTATTGAGCAATCATAAATAAATAATTAAAGAAATTGAAAGAATCAAATGAAGAAGGAGAAGCTGGGCATGGGGGATAAGAGTCGGAGCCTCCCCATGGATCTGAATCTGCCCCGATGGGACTGCCAGAACTGCCGCCACTCCCTCTGCGTCGTTGGCATCGATTCTTACGACAACAAGTTCTTTAACAACTACTTCTCTTGCTCCGGTAACCTATCAAATTTGCTTTTAAAAAAAAAAAAAAATTTAATGATAAATTTTCTTGTGGATTTTGACTTGAGACCCTTTTGAGTAACTCAACTCTGAAGTCCTCTTTTTTTTTCTTCTTAAGTTTCTGTATTTTGAGTAATTATAGCATCTGGGTTTTGTAAAAAAATCAGCCTTATTCAAGCTACATTTTTTTTGATTGATTGTAGTATTTGTGTTACACATTATGGGAGATTAATATTATAGGATTTTCTTGCTTAATTTAATGTTAAAGAGTGATATGATATGTTTGGTTGGTTGATTGGTTGTTGATAAGTATGGTATGTGGTTTTTGGCAATGAGGATGTGCAGGAATGCAGGGGTCTTCAATTCATGGGGTCAATAGTGTGATAGGTTCGACCGTATGGACAACTCTTTTGTTGTGTTACCAAAGCAAAAACCCCAGCAGCAGCCACAAGCGATTCCTCCTCTTCCTCATGCTGGGGCTGGAGCTGTCCAGTCAGATATTAGCCAGCCTGGGGAGACAATGTAAGAATCATTTCTGGGTTACCATCTCCTGAAGGATGATCCAATGTTCCTTTGCAGCCTCACAACTTGGAGTTCTACTTGACTATAACAGTGCTCAAACTTGCATTTGAGATTGCCACAATTCAGACCCAGGTATACTTATTGCAGAGGAACTCGGATATAAAGTTTAATGTTGGTTTGAAAATCTGATTCCATGTTCATATTTACAGGTTGAGCAACCTTTATGTCTTGAATGCATGAGAGCGTTGTCTGACAAACTTGACAAGGAGGTTGAAGATGTGAACAGGGACATTGAAGTATATGAGGCATGTCTTAAGCGCTTGGAGGGAGAGGCACACGATGTTCTTAGCGAGGCTGATTTTCTTAAGGAGAAATTATAGGTGCTTACTCAGCAACCGGATCTAGTCCATTAATCACTTTGTTGGACATGCTTTTGCCTTTGATTTATAGGAAGTTAGTCAGCATCTTTTTAAAAGAATTTACCATAATTTGGTGGTAGACATGGTTGACCAGTTCTTCACTTCTGAGTGAGTATTGAATTTAGTGATGAAATTTATCGATCCACGCTGGTATCTAAAGACATTTGAGTGCTAATGCTATCATAAGTGCTACAACAATGTGATATGATGCTATGTTTAGAAGTAGAGGGGAGAAGAGTAGAGCGGAATAGTTACCATTCATCTTGTTTAGATGTTTTTAAAATTAAGTAGGGGAAAGGGAATAATTAGTCATTCCTTTTGTTTTGATGTATTAAAAATTAGGATGGGAAAAAGAGGAAATGATTAAATATATTTAAATAGACAATTTTATCCTTATTTGAAAATGAACTTGTAAAATTGGTCTATGATTAATATAATTAATTTTTTAGGTTAAATAATTATATGCCTCATGACACTTTTATTATTATTATTATTTTTCATTACTGCTCCTTTTTGCCATTAGCTCATTAACTTTTTTACTTATGTACAACTTCTTACATTCAACATTTTTTAAGGTATAAATGTACTTTTGCCAACTTTTATTAAAATGCTAATCTAAACTCACATTCCAAAAAAAAAAGAAAGTTAAAAAAGAAGCCCTTCAAGGGAATGCTTCTTTGTAACTGTAAGTTCAGCTTGTTTCATTTAGTAGTTTTTAATCCGAAAAATTAGCTGCCTGTGGATGTTATTCTTGTACTTAAATTGGCATCCCTAAAATAGTAACATTAAGATGTAATTTCATGCTTACGGAATTACAATCTAAGGTTTCTTGTTGTTACATTGGATGAGCAGAAGTTATAATAACCTTAGCTTGCGATGGGCCAAACCACTTCTAGCTAGTGAAGACTGCCGATCTTATATTATTCCAACTAAAAAAAAGTTTCTTCCAACAATTAATTATTCAAATTAACAACTTTAAGATCAGAATGAAAGGAATATTTTTTTTGATGGATCGATCCTCATATTGCACACGTTCAAATTATAGCTTCTAAAGTTGTAGTACTTGGCGTTGTAACCGCTCTTCATCAACAAGACATCAGAACCATGCAAAGTGACCAAACCAATACAATATTCCATGCAAAGTGACCAAACCAATACAATATTCCGTAAGTTCATTACTTTGATTCTGGCCAAACTTGAAAATTAACACTTTTTGTCAAACAATATAATTAGTAGGCACTGTTTTCAAACTATATATATATTACTAACAACTCGAGTTTAAAAGACTCGATTTAGACCTATAAATCAAGTCTCACAGACTCAGTTTCCATGGTTTGATCACATTTGATGTGGCGTTTTTTCCACGTGGCGTCCACTTGGAAATCGAGTCTCTAAGACTCGATTTGCTGACCCTTTAAAAAGACATCAGAACCATGCAAAGTGACCAAACCAATACAATATTCCGTAAGTTCATTAATTTGATTTTGGCCAAAATTGAAAATTAACACTGTTTGTCAAACAATATAATTAGTAGGCACTGTTTTCAAACTATATATATATTACTAACAGCTCGAGTTTAAAAGACTCGATTTAGACCTATAAATCGAGTCTCACAGACTCAGTTTTCATGGTTTGATCACGTTTAATGTGGCGTTTTTTCCACGTGGCGTCCACTTGGAAATCGAGTCTCTAAGACTCGATTTGCTGACCCTTTAAAAAGAACATCATTCTATGTTTAGGAAAAAATAAAATACAAAAAATTTAAGATAAGATTAAAAACATCTCTCGACCTCTCTCTTCTCTCGTCCCTCTGCTTCTCTCACATTAACAACCAATGGTGACCGCAACCACCGCAAAAACACCTACAACCACCGCATCCACACAAAACAAAACAACCACCGATCTCAATGCTACCATAAGCAACCCACAAACTCACTGATCGCAACCCATGAAAACCCATTCACCGCCAAAACACCAACAACCACCGTGACAGATGAACCCCAAAATCCAACCCACCGTGACTGTCGCACACAGCCCAAACACCCATATATACCGCTGACCCAAAACACCCAACTCGCAGACACATAGTTGTGAACCCATGACTGACTAACCAGCAGCCAAAATCAACCGCCGCCGCCTCCACAACAACCCCACCACCACCAAACTGGTGAGCCGAGTCGACTCAGTGGCTAGGTTTCTACAGTTCGTAGTCGAAACCACCACCTATCCACGTCATTGCCACCACCTAGCAACCTAGCATCTTTGGTCTATGCTCCTGAAAGAAGAGAGAGCAAACATAGTGAAAGAAGGGAGAAAGGACTGAGTTGAGGAGAGATGTCTGAATGATTGGGAGAAAAGAGACGTAATTGTGCATTGATTTGTGCTGTACAGCTTGTTAGCATTGATAATGTTTGAATAATATATATATATATATATATTGACAGAAGTGATAGAATTATATTAATATATGAAAAGTATAAAAAAAAGAGACACAAGTGTTAGAGGAGTTTACATCAAACTTGACCTCACCTCCCACTAACTCCGTGGCCCAAGAAAACTCCTTACACACAACAACCAGAAAAGTACTAGTAAAGTGTTTTGTTTTGTTTGCTAGCACATACAAATCGATGTTAAAAGGGTCGGCTTATAAATCGAGTCTTAGAGATTTGATTTTCAGGTAGACGCTATGTGGAAAAAACGCCACATCAGACATGATCAGACCATAGAAACCAAGTCTTTGATACTCGATTTATAGGCCTAAATCGAGTCTTTGAGACTCGAGATGTTTGTAATATATATAGTTTGAAAATAGTGCCTAATAATTATATTGTTTGGCAAACAGTGTTAATTTCTAATTTTGGCCCTTTGATTCTCACTGTTTGTCTCCTACTCCACATGGAGTAATCTTCCATCACCCCGTACGTTCTTGTATAATACCCTTTCTCTCACAAAGCATTGCCCTTGATTGATATTCCACAAGTTTCATGCAATCAAAATTATCTTTCTTACATAGTCAGTGACAAAGCCAGAAGTTTTTTTTCAGGAGCCAAATTATGTATAACAATTAACAAAATTTTAAGTTTAAAAAAAAAAAAATCATTACTTAAATTTGGCTCAATACAGTTGTGACACACTAACATACATTATTTTATGGTACAAAAATTGATCATCAATTAAATTTTATAGAAGTCCTTTTATATATACACTGTTAGACAAGAACTTAATCATTTTTCATCTTGTTACTAAGTTTTGTATTGACAAGTTTTGTAGTTAAACATGCATATTTTGTAGTTATTGAAACAAAAAGAGTAAACTAATGCATTTTTTGGCCTCTTCAGAGGATTTAATGTCTTAAGTTTCAGTATTTAAGACAAATGATTAAGTAGAAGCTTCTCAATCTTAAATACTTTTATTAAAGGAATACCTCTTGAAATTAAGAAAATAACTCAAACATCGCAAACCATTATCAACCAACTATATTATATTAAGAGATGCTATGTCTACAACAATTTTACAACAAAACACAGGTGGTTAGTTGTTATTGGTTCAAATTTGAAACTAACACTAAGATTACTTTTTTGCCCCAACAATAACAACCAGTATTAACCTGCTACTTACGATTTGTTGTAAAAATGTTGTAGACCTATCATTTCTCTATTATATTCTTAAGAAAACAAATATAATTTATATTTGTTTTCTTAAGAATATAATATAGTTGAATTCTGGCAAGTATGGAGATTAACGGTGCAGGGACAAACATATTGATGGCGCGATGGAGTTACCGTAAGATAGATTTGGGGTTTTTTGGTTTGTTTTTGTTTTTATACTGGGTATTAGGGATTTATTGAGGAAGACGGATTTGCGTTATATATGATGGTGAACTAAAAATCAGACTCTCCAGTTCGTCCATAGAGTCGTCCAAGACCAGAAAGGTCGTCCATGACCAAAACGGTCGTCCATGACTAGAAAGGTCGTCCAAAACCGAAAGGGTCGTCCAAGACCATAAAGGTCGTCCAAGACTAGAAGGGTCGTCCAAGACTAGAAGGGTCGTCCATGATCAAAAAGGTCGTCCGTGACGAGAAAGGTCGTCCAAGACCAAAAAGGTCGTCCAAGACCGAAAGGTCGTCCAAGACCGAAAGGGTCGTCCAAGACCATAAAGGTCTTCCATGACCATAAGGGTCGTCCATGACCAAAAAGGTTGTCCAAGACCGAAAGGTCGTCCAAGACTAGAAGGGTCGTCCAAAGACCAGAGGGGTCGTCCATGACCAAAGGGGTCGTCCATGACCAAAAAGGTCGTCCAAGACCAGAAGGGTCGTCCAAGACCAAAAAAGGTCGTCCAAGACCAGAAAGGTCGCCTAAGACCGAAAGGGTTGTCCAAGACTATAAGGGTCATTCAAGACCAGAAAGGTCGTCCAAGACCAGAAGGGTCGTCCAAGACTGAAAAGGTCGTCCATGACCAGAAAGGTCCTTCAAGACCAGAAAGGTCGTCCAAGATCGAAAGGGTCGTCCAAGACCATAAGGGTCGTCCAAGACCAGAAAGGTCGTCCAAGACCAAAAGGTCATCCAAGACCAGAAGGGTCATCCAGCTCACAAAGTGACCTGGACGATCTCCCAACACTTAGGAAATTTCCAGAAATGGATTTACCTACGTAAGTTTGAGATTCGGACCACGTGTTACTATTTTGTAACGCGAACAAGATCCTTATTTATCGCCATAACTTCTTAATAAGTACTTAACTTCTAATGGCAGTTATAGAAGATAAGATTGAACATTCTAACTTCTATAGCAGTTGTGGAAGTTAAGTTTGAACCTTCTAACTTTCACAAATATTGGGGAAGTTACTAAACAAGTAACCGCTCCAAAATTCTCTATATAAGGACTCATCCACATTAAATCGAGGGAAGTTTCCATTACTCCTAAAGTTGGAATTCTTGAGTTCTGGAGGGAAAACTAACTTAGGCATCGGAGGGTTCTTGGCCAGTTCACCCCGGTCACCTTTGATTTTGTGTTTCTTTCTTTTTAGGCCTTTTAGACAACTGCTAGTCCATTGAAGCCCGAAGCATTCAGCCTACTGATTTTCTTTGCATCATCAATATATATATATATATATATATATATTGTAAATAGGGATTTGTTTGGAGGAAAGGAATTTTATATTTTTTTGGGTTTGTTGTACCAACTTTATTTTTTATTTTTTGAATTTTTCTGTACTAATTTATTAGTAATTGGAAGAGGAATAGGATAGATCTATTGTGTTGGGTATTATGCAATTATATTATCTAAAAAAAAAATTCTTTTAAAATTTTATTTGTCTAATCTAATGTCGGTACTTTCTCAAAAAAAAAAAAATCTAATGTCGGTAAACTTTTTTTTTTTTTTTTTTTATGGGAAAATATGATCATTCATTCATTAGAAACAGAGTTACAACAGAGAGTGGATCTGCAAAAAATAGTTACAAGCCACGTTCATCACAAATGAGTTTCTCAACAACACTTGGAACAACACCTTTCCAAACTTGAGAGACACTAGACCACCTAGCTTCTTTTGCAAGATCATGGGCAACTTTGTTGCCATTCCGTTTCAGATGTTGAAATAAACACCAAGAAAATGAAGAAGAAAGTTCCCTTATGTTCTGAATAATGTGCCCGAAATCACCACCCACAAAACCTTCATTGACTACTTGTATAATGGAGAGGGTATCAGATTCAAAAATAAATTTGGAGAGTCCCATCTCTGATGCTAGCAGCACACCCTCTTGTAAAGCCAAAGCTTCTGTAATCTCAGCTGAAAAAGGTGAAGAAAGGACCCTGCTAGAGGCTGCAATGGAGGAGCCTTGGCAGTCTCGGATTATCACACCAATGCTAGATGGCTTACCATCATCTGAGGCAGCGCCATCAACATTTATTTTGAAGAAACCAGCCGGGGGGGGGGGGGGGGGGCACTCCAATTGGTCAAGGAAGGGACCTGTGGCAGATTAGAGAAAGAACATGCTTCCTTATACTCACCAAGGATTCGATCAGCCATATCCCAAATCTGATTTAGAGGGGCACCAGAATCTTCATGAAGAGCTTGATTGCGATTCCACCAAATGGACCAAGCAACAGCAAAGAATAGTTCCAAAGCAAAGGAGGAATCTTTTTCAGCAATGGCCAGTGCAAAATCCACTGGTTCACTGGTACAATGGGCTAAATCAATAGGATAGTTATGCCAATGAAAAAGCGCATGGGCTATGGTTTCAATGGCCTTGTCACAAAGAGGGCAGAAACTTGAACAGTGGATACCTCTATGATTCAAATTACACATAGTAGGAAGGTCGTTGACAGTCCTCCAAGCAAATATTTTGAGTTTTGGTGGAATTTTCTGGTGCCAAATCCTCTTCCACAGTGAGGTCCTTGCATAATCAAATGAGAACTCGCTATCCTCGTCTGAGTCCACCATAGTTGAAGCAATATGGTATGCACTTTGGACTGTAAATGTACCTTTTTTGTTACCAATCCATATGAGACTATCTTCAGGAAGGTTATAACTTAGAGAAATTTTCAAAATTGTATTTGCTTCAAAAGGCAAGAAGATGGACCTTACCACATCAACTTTCCACCCTTTAGTGTCATTGTCAATGAGAGAAGACACCATGGGGAATCCTTCAATATCTATTTGGGGCGAGGTCACTTTGTATGTAGTAGGAGTCGGCAACCACTTATCATCCCAAATATGAATTCTTCGCCCATTGCCTACTCTCCACCTTGTACCCTTTCTAATAACTTCAAGACTGTTGTGAATACTACGCCAAGCATAAGAGGGGTTGCTGCCTTTCTTGGAGTTGAGCACATCCACATGAGGGAAGTACTTGGCTTTATAAACTCGAGCCATTAGAGAATTTGGCTTTGTGAGGATTCTCCATCCTTGCTTGGTCAACATGGCAAGGTTGAAGGCTTGGAGGTTTCGAAAGCCCATTCCTCCATAAAACTTTGATTTGCACATTCTTCTCCAACTAACCCACGCAATTTTATTCTCCTCCTTCTTTTGCCCCCACCAAAAGTTTCGCATCATATTCTCCAAGTCCTTGCATAGTGTCTTAGGAAGTTGGAAGCAGCTCAGTTTATGTGGGCACTGCTTGGGCAACTGCTTTGATGAGGATCTCCCTCCCACCAATTGAAAGGAGTTTTCCTTTCCAACCAGCCAGTTTTTTAGCAACCCGGTCCTAAATTTCAGCAAACACCTAAGATTTTGATTTCCCAATGATGAATGGGAGCCCCAAATATTTATTGTGCCTAGAATCTTGCATTGGGCCAAGAATGCACATAATACTCTCCCTCACATCCTGAGGGGTGTTTGGGTTAATAATAATTTATTTTGTAAACCAATTTAAATATAAAATTAATTTTAGATAAAATATTATTTTGTATGACACGTATGCCGGTGATTGCTATTTCTTTTTTCGATCAGTATTTGTGGGTGTGTTATTACGAATTGGAAGTGAAATCGGATAGATGTATTGTGTTGGGTATTACGCAATTATATTATCTTAAGATTAAGTTCTTTTTAAATTTTATATGTCTAATTTAATGTCGGTAAACTTGGTTTAATAATAATATTTTTAAATAAAAAAAACCAATATAAAATTAATTTGAGATAAAATATTATTTTGTATGACACGTAAGGTAAGGCGGTGATTGGTCTTTCCTTTTGCGAAGAGTATTTGGACATGCCCCGCCCTCTCCTACCTATATAAATTGGCCTATTCCTATTCCCATTCCTATTCCTCGTAAGAAAAGCAAAGCGAAGCAAAGTTAACTAGTTCAGTGTGTTTATTTCTTTCTTTGGTTTGTTGATGGTATCCCACTCCCACTCCCAGCAGCAAAACGCAACTACTACTACTACCATGACAAACTACTTCGACTTCTTTCCTCTGCCATTGAATAATGCTGCTGTTCATTCTGATAGTGAGCACGCTTGCGCTGCTGCACTCAATGCAGTCCACAATACTCAATCGCACCCTCCAATTCCTAACACTAATGGTATTTTACTTCTTATCATAATTTTTTCCTTCCTTTTAAGAGTTTATTTCATTTGTATGTACTGCTTACAGAATTTCAACGATGCTCATTTTTTTTTTTTTGCTTTGTAGATTGGTCAGTTGTGTATTAGCTTGAGAGTTTTATTGCTCTTCCTTTTGTGTTGTTTAGGTCTCTGTTTTATTTTATTGTAACTTGGAACTAGCCTTGTTTCTTCTAATAAATAAATCTTTCTGATTTATCAAATTAATAAAACAATCCTATTATATGTTTATTTGCATTGAGAATAGAGGCTTTTTTTTTCTTTTTTTTTTATAATAGTTTTCCCGATTTAGCATGATGTGTTTAATAGTTATTTGGTTTGTTGAATAGTTACAACAAAAATTTGTGTTGTGATTGTGGGTGTCTGCAATTCACTTGTCTTTGCATCACTTGCTGAATTTGCTTTCTTGACTGTGTACAGTTTTTCAATTTACAGCAAAAATCACTGACAATTCTGATGAGGCAAAGCGTCAAAGGAGGTTGGTAACAAGAAATTTTTTGTTTTTTCAAATATTGTTCAATGCTTCTCAATTTGTTTTTTTATATTTAAAATGGATTGCATCCCAATTTGATTTTTTTTTTCCCATATTAGGAAGCAAGCAAATATAGAATCAGCTAAGCGGTCTAGAAAAAGAAAACAAGACTTGATGAAAAACCTTGAGAAAGAGGTAATGCTTTATGTTTTTTTGTTAACGCTAAATACTCTCACCAACAATATCCTTATATGAATGATAATTTAAGTTTTCTTAGTTTTATATAGGTTGAAGTTCTTAAGAATACAGCCTTAGAATCATCACAAGTTCGCCGAGAGCTTAAAGAAAAGTGTGACAAAGCTCATTTTGAGAATAGAATTGCAGTAATTGATTATGTGACAATACCTTTACTGGTAAGTCTGAGAAACAAATCATGCAAGTGCCAGGGTGTAAAATTACTTTCACTTTCTTTCTTTTTTTCTTTTCTTTGTAGTTTTTGCATTCATATAGAATATGTTGTTTATATATCATATGGATTTTTTCAGGTCTATAAGACTGAACTGCAACTTATGAGAGTGACAAGGTGCCACCCGCTTAATGACCCAGTTTTTATATCTATGGCTAACAATGCGGGTCTGAATTTGTCGGATGTTAGAAGAAGCCTACTACGTGCACCTACGTATCCGGGCAAAGTTGGCATGCAGCAAGTGCAAAATCAAAATTTTCCACATACTGGTTTGCATGGGGCAATGCCTGGTTGGGGCAATAACCAATAGAATAAGTATTAGTTTAGATTTATTGATATTGATTTGTAAAACATCTTTCTAAATTTTGTTATGATTTAGTTAAATCACCATTGGTTGATTTGGACGGAAGTACTTATAATGTAGGATTTGGGTTTCAATTTCTAGTTCAAATGACTTGAATGATATGTTTGCCTTCTCTATTGATGAAATTTATGGATGGTTGAGCTTTATTAATTTTTTGAATTGAAATTATTATGCAGGATCTTACTAATGTTTTTGTTGGAGCAACATACCTAAAGTTCAAATCTTCTGTTATTAAATTCATATTAACCAATTTATAGTAGCAATTGTTCCCTAGATCACATGATATTCTTAGATTTTGAAGTCCAAATGAAACCTTGGTGAAGATACTTTGTATGTTCTAAAATCTAATGGTCTGTTTAGGATTCACTTATTTTATTGAAACTGAAATTTTTTTGCTGAAAGTACTGTAGATAAATGTAAAAGTTAGCTGAAATAGTACAGTGACCTATAAATAATACCAAAATGTGCAATGGGGCCCATGAATAGTAGTAAAAATAATATGAATAGTAAAATAAGTTGGCAAAAAAAAAGTGTTGCCAAACGCACACTAAGTGTTGAAGTTTATTGCCCCATATCTTTACTGTTCTTCCATTCCTTATTCTCTTCCTTGTACCTCCTTGCAGCACTTCACTAGCTTCTTTGTACTTCAGTTCTCCATGAAAATAATGCATTTGGCCAATATTTGCTTCTATTTGCTTTTATTGTTCTTGAGTAAGTACTAGTGTAATTCATCTTTATGATTTAAGAAAGTGGATATGCCTCATTAGAGAATTAAGTTATGCTGTAATGAGGAATTGTAGTTTATCATTCCATTATGTTAGTGCAATGAAATTTTAAAGTTTTATCAATTATTTTTCAGAATAGACAAGTACTATCCAAACCAAGAACTTAATTTCTTGATTTTTCATAAAAGGACTCTATATCCGACTTATACGAAGAAGTTGTATCTTAGCTCTTGCATTGAACTGTTTTAGAACAGTGATGAAAAATAAATTATTTCGCAAAAAGGGAAATAAAATTATATCAGAACCACATTTATGGTGATGAGTTAACTGTTGATTCTTTTGAATTCCATGTAAGCTTTGTTGGGGTTACTGGTGCCTGTGCATTTGTGACTGATCAAGTATAAACTCTTCTTCTAGAAATTAAGGAGGTTTACCTACTTAATCTCTTCTCGGCATCCAATTATATCTCTTATGATAACTTTTGAATGAGTTTCAAGTCTCAACCAACGCGAAAAAAGGAGTTTTCAAGTCATTAATAAACCACAAACAATGAATATCATAATAATTGGGTTGGAATTAGCTATATCTCTCATCTATATTTAGGTAGTGTCTAAAATCTAATTGTGGTTGTGCTAGGTGTGTAGATAGTAGACCGTTTCAATAAGTTATTTTTAAATACCTATGAGTTCATTATGTTAGTATCGTCAAACTATTAAGATGTTTGGAATGTAGCAAATACCCTTGCCTAGTATAATATAAAGCATGCTTAAATTTCTTATTTTGATAAGTGGTCTGAGAATCTAAGATTTTTTTTTAGAGAGTTTCAACCTATAGTGTCCGATCTTAATGATAATTCTTTATCATCAGACCAAGACACCAATCAGTTTTTGGTGTAGGCGGAAATTGAACCTCAGATCTCTTATACAACCATCAGAGACTTTACCAATTGAGTTAATTAATTATCCACAATTAGCATGAAAAGTGGTCATTTAACAAAAGCTTTATATAATGTAAATGTGAAGAAGAATAGTATTAATCCTACATAATGAGAACATTACAAAAATAGAGAACTAATTACACAATAACCATGTTAATTCAATTTCAGTGACTGAACAAATCAGGGTGCAAACAAATTTAGGAAAATACATGTATCATCTCTAAGGTTAATTTTGTTTCAATTTTAAATCTTTTTTGGAAGATATTTTCACCATTTTTGGTTGTTTGGTTTGAAGTGGTTAACTTGAAAAATATTTTCAGATTGATCGATAAATAATCCCCTCAGAGACATAAAAAAATTTATGCCTCACAAGAGTCCCAACAAACTCCTTACCACTACAACCTAGTCAACTCACTGAGACACACTGCAAGCAATTGCAACCCACCTATGACAAGATTGGGACTTGGGACTCTCTCTCTCTCTCTCTCTCTCTCTCTCTCTCTCTCTTAGATTGGGACTGACGATGATGACGAACCCATGGCCACTGTGACACGGTTGACAAAACCATGAGCCTCCAATGACCATCTTTTGATCTAGTGACCCACTAGAACTCATTTTTGTCTCTCGTTTTATTTTATTTATAAAAAATTTTAGGATTTTGATTACGCTTTGTAAATCACAATGAATTTTGGTCTTGGGAATTTGTTAGTATTGGTATGATGAATTTTGTGTGTTTGTGAGGAATTGGAGGAGTGGTTAGTTTCTTCTCCTCATAATGATTGGTAAAGTCATTTTTCTCCTATGTTCCATGATAAAATTAAAACGAACATCAGAGTTTGTTTTTAAATTTCTTTGTTAAATCGAAGTGCTTTATGTGTTTCTTTGTATAAGTACAGCGGTGACGCCACGTACAGCTCAGGCTGTTCCTAGGAACACCCTGACCTGAAAAAAATTTTAAAAAAAATTATATTTAATCTGTATTAGGAACACCCTCAGTCACAAAATTAGGAACACCCTGAAATTAAAAAAAAAAAAAAAATTATTTGTTCTACTTTCAAGCTAAAAAAAAAAAAAAAAGCCCAAAAAAAATTTGAACTAAAATTTGAAAAAAAAAAATTTGTAACAAAACCAAGCCCACGACGAGCCCAATAGATTATAGAGGTAGTAAACCCGCGGATACTCAAAAAAAAAAAAAAAAAACCAATACAGAGAATCAGAAATCAAACCTACGGTCACGTCGCTGGCAAAGAAAACCAAACCCCAATACAGTCTATACAGAGCAAAAGCAAAACAAACTCCAATACAGAGGTGTTTATCAAAAAAAAAAAAAAAAACCCCAATACAGAGCAAACCAAAACCAAACCCCAGCAAACCAAACCCACGGTCACGTCGCTCGCAGCTCGCTCGTCGTCGTCGTAGCTTGCACTTCGTTGCCATTGCTCGCTCGCTCGCCCCTCGTCGTCGTCACTCGCTCACTCGCCCCTCATCGCAGCGCAGATTGCTCTGCTTCGGTGCTTGGTGCTCGGTGCTCCTTTCGGCCTCTCTCAAGGTATTTCTTTCTCTTTTTTGCTCTAACTCTCTCTCAGTCTCTCTCTCTTTATCTCACTGAAATGAAAAAATGAAATGAAATTAATGAATGAGTCTCTCTCTCTTTATTCTTTAATAGTCTAACTCAGTAACTCTCTCTCTCTCTTTTGAATTCTCTGATTAGCTGGCTGAATTAGCTTTATTTATATTTTACTTTTTGCCTTTTTTTGTCTTTTTGAATTTGGCTTTATCTTATCTGTTGGTGTTGGTCAGTGTGTTGGTGTTGGTGTTGGTGTTGTGAGATATTGATTGTCTTTTAGTGTAATGAGTATTGTGATTTGTGATTGTGAAATTTTCTGATTGGCAGCTGGCTATTGTGATTAGGGCATCAGGCATGAGACTTGTGCTTGTCTGTTGAGTAGGGAGAGGGTAGATGGGCTCATGGTTATGGGGCCTGGTAAACAATAATTAAAGCAGTGTAATGTGCTGTACATTACACTGCTTTAATTATTGTGTTGCACATGGGATGTGTAATGTCTGGCTCTTTTAGTGTAATGTACACAAGGGGCTAAATAATATAACAAATTAAAGCAGTATAATTAATGACAAACAAATTAAAGCGATATAGTTTATTGTTACGCTAAACAACAATAATTAAAGCTGTATAAGTATAAATTTATTTATAGATATTTTATGAAAAGCGTGGCATTTATTATTATTTACAATACATAAAAGTTATGCAAAATTAAAAAAAAATATATAAGTATAAATTTATAAAAATTGCTAACATGGATGGATTTGAATTCTTTTCAGTATGTAGCTTTTTAAAGTTGAGTATAAAATTTAAAAATATATTAGATATATAGAGGGGAAATATAAATTAATATAAAAGTTGTTAATAAAAAATTAAATTTGGTAATCAATATACTGTTAATACTTAAATCAATTGCTATTCAGCCAAGTAATGAGTGGACGTACTTCTTTTTACATTAAAAAAAAAAAAAAAAAAAAGGCTATTCAGCTAAGTAATGAGTGAAGTATTTTATATTCCTTAAAATTTGGTAGGGATCGTGTTGGTTGGGATCATTTTCGGGATTTGGCGTTTCTATGTTTTGTAAATTTTTTGTCTTCTATCTTTTATTCCAAAAAATTAAATTAGCAAAAATACAAAAAGACTTTTTGACCCCTGAGATTTAAGTATTGTCCAAATTGATCAATCCATCTTAATTTATACTAGTTTATAACACATGCATGTGCCAAGTGCCCAACTAAATTGTATATTTGTATGTCATAAGTACAAAAATATAACAATTATAGAGTTGTTTAGCTGAAAAAAAAAAAAAAACAATTATAGAGTTATCAAAACAAAAAAAGGAAAAGAAAAAAGTGACTCTTGGAGTTGGTGAGAGAGACTTAAGAAGGCATCAGCGGATTGATGATTCAACTACCATTAGCTACTTTCAGTCATGCATGGCCATTGTCTATGGAATGATTTTATTTTAGGTTCAGTCTTGATTGTACTTTTCGTGGTTTGAAAATTAATTTGGGTTAGAGTTTGTGGTGATGAAATAGAGAGGGCAAAAAAACTTATAACATCTTCTGAATTTGATTGCAATTCAATTTAATTGCAAGATAATTTTTTTTTTTTGTTATTTTAGAATTAATTTAATTTCTATGTAAAAATAATTGAGGGTTTTTTTTTTGGCTTTCTATTTGTTTTCTAATATGAAATTTCTTTTTCTTTTTTCTGCTATTGTGCATTGTTGCATTGAACCTTCTTTGGTTATTCATTTTTGTAAATTATAGCATCATATCAAACAATAGCATACGAAAGGACATTTCATGAATAAATAAAATTAAGTGAGAAGGAAAACAATGGCGCTATCCTGACCTTTCAACTTGCTTTGGTGATTTTTCTTACAGAAAATTGAAGAATTTGCTTCCTCAATATTTTTTCTTACAGATAAGCCAAACCTTGTTTTGGGAATTTGATTTCACAATTCTTATAGAAATTAAAAAGAAGGTAGAATAAGAAGGGCAAAATGAAGTGAGTTTTAAAGGAAAAAAAGAGATAATTG
Source organism: Quercus glauca (assembly GCA_023736055.1). Classification (NCBI taxonomy): domain Eukaryota; kingdom Viridiplantae; phylum Streptophyta; class Magnoliopsida; order Fagales; family Fagaceae; genus Quercus; species Quercus glauca. The sequence goes on from CM043322.1 coordinate 29,357,231, forward strand.
AAGCAACATAACTACCAGCATGTATGTGGTGAAACGATGCTATTGAAGTTTGGATAACTGAATTTATTTTTTTGTTAATTTTAGAAGAACAATTTTTTTTTTTTTTTTGGTTGTAGTTACTAGTTAGTGTTTTGTTCGGTCACTTGTCATTGTAAGAAGAGGTCTACACAGCACAATATAAAAAGGTCAACATAAATTCAAAATTCTTATATTATATATATGTTTGTACGTATGTATTTATTTATTTACTTATATGTTTATAAATATATGTTGAGTCCAGCTTATGATAGGAGGAGTTTATAAATTCTTTATTGGTTTTGGAATCCCACATCAACTTGAAGAATAATAAGGATGTGCATTAATTATATTAAAATTTAAAAGGGATAATCCCACATTAAAATGAAAAGAAGTGGAGATGACAATTTTGTTTGCCCGCATGGGTTTTTTCTTACCCCGCAAAGGTGGTGGGACAAGAATGGGGTGAGATTTTTTCCCTACACCTCGAGGTGTAGCTCAGATGGGTTTAGGCTTTTTAGTCCTGCCCCGTCCCACACTATATATTAGTGTTAAAAACCTAGTTTGTATGACTAAGTATTTAAATGCATGGTGTTAATATTAAGACTTTTGGTTTTTGTTGTGATATTGTCTTGTTAAACATTTTTAATAATATTATTAAGTTCTTACAAAAAATTAGTTGGATTTGATGAGATAAATTTGATTATAATTTCAAGCATATTAATATTAATGAGTAACAAGAGTGGGGTGGGGGCGAGATGGATTAACATGAAGTAGGGTTTTGTGGGGTAGGGTGGGGCCTCGCGAAGACCCAAGGGGTGGGGCAGGGTCAAGGATGGACCATGGAGCCAGATTCAAACTTAGGGGGGCAAAGTTCAATGTAAGCTTATAAAATTTCATCACATTCATTAACAATCTTATATTTATCGATGCAATCTGAGATCTGCAATAAACTAATACCAATATCATCAATGGTGATTTTTCAAATTTTAATTTTAAGATTTTCATAAATTAGGAAATCAACATTAGAAATTGGAAAAAATAAATCATTAATATTAGCTTATGAAATATTGAATAATACTAGGGACACATCAACTACACACCTAAATCCACAACATGCCCCACAAACATTAGTCTCAAACAAAAAGCCAAATAAATCTATCATACAAACCACAACAAACTTTTTTTTCTTCTTTAGAGATAATTTTCAACCTAAGGTGTCCAAGGGACTCTACCAATACCAGTTAAGCTAACGGAACCCACAACCAAAGTACAAACAAAGAGATAATATTTCTACTTTGTAGGACCGCTAAAGTCAAACAAAATACAAACCATCAATTTCAATTTTTCTCTTTTGCCATTAGTCCGCACTGCCCATCAACTCCTCTAACGATAGCCACACATTAAATTTCTAAAACATAAGAAAATCTTAAAAACAAAATCTCAACTTTAATTTAATTTTTGGGTTTTACTAACATATGCCTTTAGGGCATATATTAGTAAACCATTTTAAGAAACTTTTTATGGGAAATTGAAAAACTTATCAAAGTCTCTCTCTCTCTCTCTCTCTCTCTCTTCTAATGTTATGGCTTGAACTATGAAGCAAAAGATGAAGACACACTTAACCTAGCATTAGCAGTAGTGTCAACAACACGTTCTGTTCAAATCCACCATTTATTCTTGTTTCAAACCTTGATTAGATAATATCAAATCATTTACAAGAGATCTCAGCAACCCAATTCTCTCTTGAACTTGTCTTTCATAGGTCAAATTTTAAAAATCTTATATATATATATATATGAGATGGGTTCAAATTACACCTGGTGTAACTTCACAAGAGTTACACCTGGTGTCTTGGTTTGATGATAAAAAAATCTATCATCAAGAGCGGACGTCATAAGTTAAAACTCTCTCCAAAAAAAAAAAGTATATATATATATATGGAAGTTGAATTTTTTAAAAAGTTGGGGCAGCCATTGCCCCCCAAGTCAAAACATAGCTTTATCCCTAGGCAGGGTAGTGTGCCCCATCATGTGGAATGGGGCGAGGACAGGGCAAAATATATCCATGCGGGGCAGGGGTCAAAATTTCATCCTTCGACCTCACTCAAGTGCTCAAATCCATTGTCATCCCTAAAATGAAGAAAGACAAAGTGTCACTCCTTATAAAAAAGAGTGATGGTATAGATTTGTGATGTGTATTCGTGTGTCAGAGTTAGGAGCAAAGCTTTGCCTTGTGAGAGAGGTGAAGATTAAGTTTTTCCTAATGAGTTAGTTTGAATGCACCTTTGAGTGTATTGGGGGTGCTATCTTTTAGTTTATGTTTGAAAGTTTTGTTTTTTTGTTTTTGTTTTTGTTTTGCAGAGTTTATATGGTTGTAATTCCTATTTTTAATAGTGAATTGTGTTTGGCAATGCCTAAAGAGGAAGGCTTGGAGTTAGCCTAACCATGCCAATTTTTGTGCGTTGTCGTGCTTATTATTTTATTGTTTTGCTTGTATTTCACAACAATGTATAATTTAAAATTCACATATTTTATAAGCCCAAATATTAGTCTAATTACATTAAACCAATGTCCTAGCATAATAACATGTTTATAATCTTTTTGCAAAAAAAATTAATTAATTAATTTTTATTGTGCCTGTTGAAGTTCACCAAAAAATCCGGTACAATAGGTACAGGCAGTACATTGTAGTATTCCATTCAATACATTTTAGAATAGAACGGATATCAATTTATTGGCCAGTACGAAAGATACTTCCGGTATGAATGGTACCAATATGGTATTACTACCTTGGTTTCTTTACGTAAAAGCTATAGCTGGTTGGTTGATTTACTAACAAAATTTGTGGACGTTAATGGATCTCGTTCTTGAAACAAAAGAAGCTTAAACATAAAAATTGCAGCTTCGTGCTCGACTCAATTAGGGTTGTTTATGTCCTTGATCGTAGCTCTTAATAAGCTATTCAGCAAAAAGTTTTTTTTATTTGATTTTTTTAAATGTTTCTGAGTGTTGTGGGACTAGTTGGATAATTAGATCAATCATATCGCAAGCAAGTCTATTGCTTTTGGTTGGACAATCGTTAGCAGAAAATGACAGCCAATTGATGGAACCATAGCTAGATGTTTGGGACCTTGTCCAAGTATTTCTTAACATATATAGTATATCCCAAACAGCCACGTGACACCAATCACACTATAAAAATTATAATGTATGATAACTGATACAGGAATAAAATCTTGTAGAGGAACAAAAATGAATAAAAATTCAAACATACATATGCGATTCTTTCAATAGTACATGAGTGATCTACCGACTGCCATAACTATCCAAAGCTAGTAGTACCTTAACTTGTGTATCACAAGAACTACATTGGCATTTTAGTTCTTTTTCACCGTACAAAGAAAGCTTGAATCAGTTTATGCCAGGGTTCGGACCTGATGGTGGAACAGGACCTTTGGGAAGCTTCGTGGCAAGTGCCCCAAGGTAAATTTCATATGTATTTTCAACTCTGGCTCCTGAACTTCTACCCCAGAGCCAGATAGTGGCCGAGCCTGAGAGGCTGATCCCACCGTTAGAGAAAGAACCGTGGCTAGAACTATTAGCAGGGACATCATGCTTATAAGGTGAAAGTAACTCATTCTTTGATTACCTTTTGTTTCATGCGTAAATAGTTTATATAGTGTGATTTCTGAAAATGACAAAGTCTTTCATGGAAGATAGGTGGGCCGGCTTATGTACTGAGATTTTTTACAGTTCATCTTTTGTTGGACGTAAGAGCTGGCAGATTGTGACGGAAATGTTTTTCAAATATAAACGAAGGATCTCAATGGGCCGGCTAGTGATTTTCTTTTATGATTTCTATTCATACCAATTCTCAAACTCAAATTGAAATATTTATGCAGGATTTTTCTTAGGCGGGGGTAAAGAAACATCTGCTTGTGATGTGCACGGCTTGCATGCGTGACTTTTTTCTTAACGTTGGAAATTTCCAGTTCATTTCTATTTGATCATATGATCATGGTCTAAACTTGACTCAAAATTCCAACTCATCATTTATGACAAGTGCTACGTTCACAACATTTTTACAAAAAATCACAAGTGGTAAGCTATCATTGGTCCTGATTTAAACCTACCAATGAAATTACTTTTTTTTGCCTACCAATAACAACCCAACTCCAACCCATCACTTATGACTTGTTATGAAAATATTGTGATCATAGTATTTCTCATTCTTTATAGGAAAATTGGTTTTTTCACGAGTTTCAGATTGTTTCTTAGGAAACCTTTTTTCTAAATTAGTCTTGCCTAAATTAGAATGCCATGTGTATGATAACAGTGTAATCCCCCAACCTACTCTAGCAAACAATATTTGCTAATCCTTTCCATGATTTGAGAAGAAAGTAGGAGAGTAGATGGAGGCTCCCCCATCTCACACATATTAGATAATTACAAGAAAGAATCCCTTAATATCACCCCTAGATACTGGTTAAGAATTTTAAACATGGAGGACTTTCGAATATAGTCATGCTGCCTATGAAATAGCAGGCAAGTATATCTTCCCAAATTTCTCATTATTTTGAGATAACTATATTATATATCAAACAAAAATAATATACTGATTATACTCTTTATTTCAAAGTCACAGAGAAGTCTGTCACGATGCCAAAGAAAGATCTCAAGTTACTCCCTTGATAACACGCAGCTTTCCAGCTTGCCCTGTAAGACTGTCACCTATGCATCCTTGAAAAATGCAAGTTCATGGCTTCAAAAGTCATGCTTGTGCACAGCTAGCCATCTTATTCTCACATCTATTCACTATGTTAACAATAACAAAACAAAAACATGTTTCCTTTACTTAATACAAATAAAATGTACAAGTTTCTTCGAAGCTTTAAACTGGAAAGGAATACCAAAATTCATCTGACAAGCCCATTGACTTCAGTCTTCAGCATTAAATCAAAAAATAAAAAATAAATCCTTTATCATAGAGTAAACATGGATTGACAAAATGCACAAATTTTGTTATGAATGACAAAATGCAGGTTACCACTCACATCCATTAAGAGCAAATCCAATTCATTTACCATGCAGATATATCTCAGCAATGTATACTGAATGTATGCTCCTCTGTCCAAGAACAGGTATATACAATGTTTACGAAATCCTAGTTATATTTAAAATCCTACCCATGGTTTGTACTAGAATCATGATACTTACATGAACAACAACTTACATTTTAAAAGCAAAATCTACATGCTACTGTGAGACTAGGTACAAGGTTCAGAGGATCTTGTGGCTGATCTATACATCACATCCATAGAAACGCAGCAATTTAAGGGGTTTTGCCTTTTCCTATGGTCAAGAAATAACATCCTAGAATTAACAACAGCAATCAATATTTACTTTAGAAAAGAAATATAAATTTTGCACAAATCTGTAACATACCTGATTTGTTTCTTCTGACTGACAAGGGAAATGAAAACCTGTTGAGCAGTTCTCCAACACTTCAGGATTTTTCATCCATGCTCTACGTCCATCACTTGCCTTTATTTTACACTTGAACATCTGATGGTAAAAAGAAAATAACCAAATCAATTAGAATATGCAAATTTCTCAGTGATCTATAAGAGACAAAAGTAACTGGGTATTTTAGTTAGAACTTATAACAACAAATTGACTCTCAAACTTTTAGGGTGATATCTTGTGTAACAGTTGCATACAACATCCCTCTCATATGGGGTGAACCCCACGTGTGGGACCCACACCCATGTGAGAGAGATGTTGTATACAACTGTTACACAAAATAGTAACCAAAACATTCCCGGTGAGTAATACATTTCATCATAGCTTCGTTCATCTTGAATAATATTTAAGGCTATTCTGCAATAGACTCTGTTAAGTGTACATAAGCAAAGGGAAAAATGGAATGACACGTCCAACAAGATGAAGTCTTGAATGAATTTAAAATTATCCCATAGTGAACAAACCTCAGAAGGAAGGATATTTGGTGTCTCCAGCTCATTTCCTTCAATTATGATTCCAGTGCCCTCGCACTCTGGGCAGAAAACAGAATCATCTTGTGTTCTAGTGGCTTTTTCCTCACCATCTTTTCCTGTTTCATCATATTTAGCTGCATTTCTTTTGTTATGTAATTCCTTTGTAATTATTTGAAACTCACAAAAAAGTATCCAATGTACGACGCAGGAAGTATGAAAAACATGAAATGCCTGCAAAATGTAAACATTTTCCAAGTTGTAACTTTAAACAGAGCAATAATAGACCATAATGAGTACATCATACTTCAAAATTTATCAAGACATATAAAGTTCCAAAGAAACACAGCCAAAAGAAAAAAGAGACAAGTTGCTAAGAGAATTTTACCCCATTCACATTTCGACTGCTGCATGCAAGCCTTCCAGTCTTCATATTCATAAGTGCTGATACATCTTTCCCAGGAAGCATCCTTTGTTGGCAGATGTCACACATCCTTTCTGCCGCTACACGCTGTTGCCGTCTCAATTCCCGCCTTATAGACTTATTTGAAATAAACCTCGTATGCAGAAGTTGATCATCAAAGTGAGTCAAAAGCAATCTTGAAGAGGAATCAGTTGATGCTGAAGTATCTTCCACAGACGAATCATATTGATTACTCAAGGACTCACTAACATCCTCAGGGTCAGAAAATGCTGCCTTTCTTTTCCTGCTAGTGCCATTCCCAATCTCTGATTTTGTTGTCGGACTAGATGAGGGCAATGACTTCACATTATCAAACAGCTCCTTGTGACCCATATCTAAATTGTAATTGAAAGTAATAACAGCAAAATCATGCTCTGGAACCTTGAACTTATCATTATTTCCACCAGGACTCTTTTTCCCTAACCACTCGCACCATATTCTATTAATCCCAATTGAAACGTCATCCTTCTCACAGAACCTGGCACCAATTAGTCCAAAACCAACCTCCTGCCCCTTTATATCAGAAATTTCATGCCCAATCCGCACACCAGGAATTACCAAACTGCCATTCTCCCCATTAGCATTCAAAGCCAAATCATCAGAACTAATTTCAGTATCTGAATGATCAACAACATACCCATTACCACTAGATTTCGAATTTCCATCATAGTTGACAATAGAAAGATTGTTATCATCGTTGTGCCACTCCAACAACCTACTTTTACTAGTATTTGAAACCCCCGAATTTTTATCATTTTCCACTGAATTATCAAAGAAAAGAACACCATCATTAAAGGGCCAGGGATTCGGTCCCATAAGCGTAACCTTGGCAGTAGATAACCTCTCAGTGTGAAGATTCCCCTTCAAGTGATCAAACAACACAGTATCACTATAACATGGTGCAAGACACAAAGTACAGAAGAAAATAAATTTTTTCCCATCTTCCCGAATCTCAACGTATGGATGCCCTTGCGCCCTCACATTCCGGAGAATGGCTCTTGCTACTTGTTCTTTAAGACTAGAAGCATTAGACTTCGGAAACCCTAATTCCCACCTTTTAGCCATTCAAATTTTCCCGCCAAAAAAACCCAAATTCAAATTCAAATACACACCCAACTCCTTCAAAGACTACACAGAATTATGTTCTTAATTCCTGATAAATTCTTGGATATTCAGAAGCATAGCACTTACAAGAACCACATGAAACCCTAAAGAGCTCAATGTTTGACAAGAAATTCTTTTCAAACCCTAGAAATTGAACTCAAACTTCCCCCACAAATCCCAAGCTACAAACATTTCACGAACTATGTGAAACCCTAAGGACCTCAAATTTCACAAGAACATTCCAGAAGCCCTGGAACTCCAAATCTTCAAGAAAATCACTAATATTCAGAAATGAAATTCACAAACTGAGTGAAATTCACCATAACCCTAGAGTTCTTGAACTCAATTCCACGAATTTCAGGTCCACAACAGAGAAACACACAAAACCAAAAGGAAAACACACTTTCAAAGTTGTAAAAAAAAAAACACAGAGAGGTTTAACAAACCCTAAGCAGCTTTACTTATTCGTTGCGTACTCTGTATAGGATTCGTCGGAAACAGAGGGCTCCGTCCATTGACAATCACCGCCGCGCGAGCCATGGAGAGAAGGAGAAGATCGTGCGAGCAGTGCGAATCTTCCATAGCCATCTCCATTTCTCGCAAGCGAAAAGAGTAAAGAGTAAAAAAAATAAAAAAAAAAAAAAGCTTTCGAAACCTGTTTCGAGGGAGAGAAAGTTAGGGAAAAAAAAAAAAAAAAAAATCTCAGAGAGTGATGAGAAAACAAAAAAACTTAATAAAAATCTTTTAACTGAATTTCAAGAGGTTCTCTTTCGTGTTAGTTATGAACTTTTTTAACTTCATAGAGCGATTTAAGTGTTGTGTAAGTGTGAGAGTATGGTAATGATTTCAGATGTTGATTGTGGACTGTGGATGTGTGGTGATGAGGGACTGGATGTGATGGACGGTTGAGATGGGAAATGGGGATCGAGTTTAAGAGGATAAGATAGTTGGGGACGAGAGAGAGAGAGAAGTAGATTCGGATTTTGGTGAGAGGATGCTTTAGGTGGAGAAAGGGGAGATAATTGATTAATTATTTATTACGTAAGCTAGTTGTCAACTGCATCTGCAAGTTTATTTAAGATTTAAGAATTGAGGCTAGGTATTATGTGGGCGTCCTCATTTGCTTTACTATGTGCTAGTTTTGTTTTTTTTTAATATTATTTTGTTCTTTAATAATGTTTCCTAATATAAAGTAGTAGATTTTTATAATGATAGAAGAAGATACACCAAATGATGATGGAAGTGGGAATCACATGATGTTCCCCCCCCCCCCCCCCCCCCCCCCTCCCCCCCATATGTGAAATATCTCCCGTGATTATACTCTTTCTTACACCTAAATTTATGTTATCTTGTGAGCCTACCACAAGTACTTAAAGATGTTGTGTCAACTTATACTTCGTTGCACAAAGTCTCATGTGTATAAGTAAAAGGATACTCCCATCACTTATTGATAGGGAATTAGGGACCTAGGTTTTAATCATTAGTTGTTCTTATGTTTGGCTGATTTAAGGGCATCCTCTTTTGTAATGAAGATTTGATTATAACTTGAATGCCCATTACTTCAATCCTCCTCATATTCTGGTAACTTCTCTCATGCATTGCTCATGTGAAAATTGTAACTGCCTGCGCACAGGCTGGCCTTATGATTCCTGCTTACAATAATCTTTCGATCCACTTCCATCAAACAAAACCCTTCCATATTTTAAATTTTCTTCTATATACATTCATTGCACTATGATGCATTATTTTAATCACTAATGCCCATTTTGATTATTATTCACTCCTGGACCCATTCCAGTAACAAAATCATTAGTTGTTCCTAGATTTGGTTGATTTAAGGGTATATTTGTTGAAGAGGTTCATCATGATACCCAAGTTAATGATTGGAGAAACCCAATCATTGGCCAATTGCGCATGAGTTAATATAAGAAAACAAAAGGGTGCAAAGAAGATGAGGATATATTTGCAAAAGCTCAAGCCATACTTGATGCCCAAGTTTTGAGATTTAACCACTACATTATCTATATAAACTTCCATAAACTTTTCAATCAAATTGGCATGTATTCCCACTGTAGTTGAAAATTTGTTTGTGAGAATACAAATTATCAACTAATGATTTTGTTAGTGGAATGGGTCCAGGAGTGAATAATAATCCTTTATTTGAGAATGACCAAAATATGGAAGTTCCTTTAGGATTAGGAAATGTCCAATCACCGACGACTTACCTAATTACTAATTGTGAATCACCATAAACCTCCAAACTTTTTATTCCCATTTGTCCTCTATGATAATACCTTAATCTTTATTTATAGTAGACCAAAAATATTTACCTTTTATTGCCTTTTGTGATAACATAAACTAAGTGAAATTCAACTAAAGCTAAACTCCATTTACCCATTCGCCTTCACACAAGAATATGGTATTCGAATTTTGAATTCCACACCATATTATGCATAGGAAAATGGTCAAGCAGATGCCTCTAATAAGATTATCAAGAATAATTTGAGGAAAGTAGTGGCAACTAAGAAAAATAAGGGAACAAGCAATGTCATCACAATATGTTGATATCTTAATTCAAAATTCAAGATTGGCTATTTTTTATTTAAGTAGATTATTAAATAAAGCAGAATAAAATTATTCAATTATAGAAAAATGCCTTTATCATTGTCTTGAGCCAACAGACTTCCAATAGAATCCTAGATACTCTCCATTCTTGGGGGATTCTCAGTAGAAGGGACGTTTGTTTGGAATTCCTTAGTCTATAACAGTGGACAATGGAACCATCTTTAATGGAATGAACTACTTGCGAGACAGGACTTCGCACCAAATTGTTGGGCTTTGCCATTGCCAAATGGTTGATACATAGATATGGTTACTATTGGCCAAGTCTATTGAAAGATGAATTATTCTCATTGTTGTTATTCCTCATTCTTCTTGTAAGGACTGGCATATACTCCCACCAAGAGGATTCATTTTCAATTGATGTTTTCTCATAAAAGGCTTTCTCTAAGTTTTTTAGGTGGGTATTAAAGTCTTAAGATGATAAGACTGTACTGGAACATATGTCTAGATTCACAGTATAGTGTGGGGAGGTCTCAAACAATGAAAATTGTAAAATGAAGCTATTCCCAAGCTATTTGACTGGACAGGCATTTTCCTAGTATGCATCTTTACCTCCTAATTCTCTAAATTCATGGGCTGAATTAGAGGACTAATTCCAAACTCATTTCTCTCACACAAATTTGAGAGTGTCAATTGCTGATTTAGCCAGATTAAGACAAAGGCCAGATGAAACTATAGAACAATTTATCATGCGTTTTAAAAGAACCCGCATGCATTGTCAAATTATTCTCCCAGAGAGAGAATATGTCAAATTTGCAGTAGATGGTTTAGATTACGAATTTAGAAAAAAATTCGAAGGGGTGAGATTCTTTGATCTATATGAATTGTTTGATAGGGATTTCTAGGTACGAGAGTCTCATTAAAGAAGAAAGAAACATGAATAATTCTACATATGGGACTTATTTTCATGACCCTAATTACAAAGTAGACATTGCAGAGTTTATAGGTCATAATCCCCAAGTATGTGATGCACTAGATAAGTCAGCAAATAAATTCTTAGCACCTATAAGGGATTACTCATTTGACAAAGAGAAGTCCGATGAAATCTTTGATTGGCTGTTAGAGGTCAAGTTGATAAAGTTGGTAGGCAAACAAAAAATCACAACAAAGGCATAAATACGTGGTAGGGATTACTGTAAATGGCATAATGCTTTTACACATCAAACAAAAGATTGTGTAACTTTTAGGAATGTTATTCAAGATAAAATTGAAAGAGGAATCTTGAAATTCCCTAAAAAGCTTAAAGAGTAGATGAAAGCGGATATTGATCCCTTTCCACCTATGCATGATTTAAATATAATTTCAGCTGATTTTGAATCTTTGATTAATAGCTTCAAAAATGATGAGAACCCAAAGTTTAATGTATATCAATGTGTTTATGTGTAGGGTAAACAATCATTGCACCTCACCCAAGGGATGAAGAGACTGAAAATCAATGAAAGATCTTCTATGCAAGTAAATAAATATGGCTCGCACGGTAAAGAAAACTTCTTTCAAGGCAAGAATGTCCAAACAAACAAGGGAAAGGCTAAAATGGTAGAACAACCAAGGCCTACAACTTATAAAGAAGCCTTACAAAGGCATAATTCTTTTCAGATGATCAAGTTTTTAATTTTGATGAAGATGATTGCTTGTGTGAGCGTTGTAATCATATAGTGGCGCGAGTTTTTGGAAAAGTGGCTGTTGGGATAGACCCTTGTCTAAGTGATATTGATTCTAGGCCAATTGTTGAACCTAAAAAAGTTGAATCAGTGTTTTCAAGAGTAGAGAGGCCAAAACAACTTCGCACCTTCAAATCTCCAGTAAGGGAACCAAATAAATGGTACTCCATGGAATCCATTAGTGATAAACCACCACAAAAGCGTCATTTCAAATAAGGATATAACCCATATTTTCCACAAATGACAAGAACCCAAAGGAGACGCTAGCTTAGATAGCAAATGTATAAGTCACAAGACCCAAGACAAACTCTTGAAAGTTCTGATTGTGAGAGATCAGAAAATCGGGTGCTCTAAAAAAAAGAGATTTAGGTGCTTTTAAGGGCACCTCTCTTTTTAGGTAAGTGGTATGGAGTCGCTACTTATTTTTTTATACAAAAAAAATAAGAAAAAATAAATACACGTTACATGATCAAAATACTTCATTGTCATTGATTGAATAAAGAAAAGTACAACTTTGGTAAATTAACCTTACAAGGCTTTGGGTCCTAGTTACAATCTATGCAAAAGAATACAAAATTTTGGTCCTAGTTACAATCTACCGAAATTAAAAGGACAAAATACTTATCTATCTATCCAAAAATTCTAAGCTCAAAGGGCTAGGTTACGGAATGGGAAGGTGTTGGGCACCCATTCCGCCCAAACAAAGCCTGGTCTTCTAGACTTTAATAACCAATATATCATTTTTTGCATGATGTTGAATGATATGTTGAACACACATGACACACACTTGACAAAATTAATTTAAATAAATTTGCCTTATGAATGATGTGTCCTCTTTTTAAAGAAAATTCAGACCTGTTGTTTGTAAAGGGTAAGAAAATAGATTTTATCAACAAAAAAAAATTAGATCTGTTGTTTGTGAAGTTAAAAAAAGGAGATTTGATTTGTAAAAATCAGATTTGTTTTGGAAAGTTAAAAAAGATGAGGTTTGATATTTGAAAATCAGATCTATTATTTGTGGAGTTAAAAAAAAAAAAAAAGATCTGTTTTTATAATGTAAAAAAAATGAGATTTGTTTTGTAAAAAAAAATCAGATTTGTTGTTAGAAAGAAAATAAAAAGGACTCTTAAAGGAGGATTCACATTCATGAAACAAATTCCTTATGCATGCATCACATAAAATAAAAAAACTTTAACCTAACTTTCAATCCTTTCTTTTAAATTTCAAAATCTGCAATTTTGTGTCAAAAGAAGAATTTTCAGATCTGTATTTAATGAAAATACAAATCAGTTTTGGGTTTAAAAAAAATCAAATCTGTATTTAGAAAAAATCAGATTTGTATTTAATGAAAATACAAATCAGTTTAACTTTGAAAAAAATCAGATCTGAAAGTACAAATCAGTTTTTTTTTTTAAATTCATATCTAAAAATACAAATCAGTTTTGCTTTGAAAAAAAATCAAATTTGAGAATATAGATCAATTTTGTTTTGAAAAAAAAAAAATCAGATCAGTTTTATTTTGAAAAGAAAAAATTAGATCTGAGAATTTAGATCAGTTTTGTTTTTAAAAAAAAAAAAATCAAATCTCAAAATACAGATCAGTTTTGTTTTGATAGTCATTACAAATTTTGAAGTCAAAGAGAAAGAATTGAAATAAACAATCATCTAAAGCATCTAATCATGGCAATCATATATTAAGAACAAGTTATAATAAAACATACTAATCATATTCATGCATCAAACACAAAAACATGCTAATTAACGGAAAAAAGAAAAAGAAAAGAAAGAAAGATAGAATACCCCTTGCATAAGTGTGCTATTCTAATGAATGAATATTTTAGAAATCAAAGAAGTTTGTTCACCTCTTTGAGGTCTAAAATACCTTACTTACAAAAAAGAAGTCCCTAAAGCACTAAAGCAAAAGCCTCCAAAATGTCTTTTATGTAAGGGGAATTGAAAAGTCAGAAAAGAAGAGCCCCTAATTCTGATTTGTTTCCTCTATTTATAGAGGTTGGGATGCCTAAAAAAAAAAGCAAAAAACGTATGGGGAAAGTCCTAAAAAAAAGGAGATTTGGATAAGAGTAAGCTGATTTTTCAAATCAAGACCAGCTTCAGTATTTTGATCATATCGTTTTACTCAAAATTCAAATTAAGATGAAATTTTTACAGCTGAAGAGAAATTCTATTCTCTACAACTTTACCAGAAATAGCCTAGTCCTACTGTATTTGGATGAATTTAAGAGTTATTTTCATGATAAACCTCATTCGAAAGTGATAATTAGGATTTTTAAGATAATTATTTTGAATATAATTATCCTAAAAGCCTAATTATCTACAGTCTTTAAATATTATCAGCTTATTTGTTTTAATCCCATGCAATAAATCTCATTTTAAGAAAAATACTCCACCAATCACATAAATTCATTTAATTAATTTTAATCATTAACCAATCAAAATTAATTTTAATTAATCACACGTGATCGGCTTCACCCCATACAATGCATGCAGACTGTGAAAACTTGATCTCATGATATCTTTCAATCCGACGGTCCAATTTGGGAATTGGACATACCATCATGACCGTTAGAATCTCAAGATCATTTTTATGATATGCAATGAATGAATTAATGCATGTAATGCAACTATGATTTTTTTGGGTATATGAATGGTCATTCTAGCTATCTTCCAAGATTAAATTATGGGTGCAAAATCGAGTGTCTACACTGATGATGCACCGCTTAACAAGGAGAAATAGATTAAAGTTGAAATACAGCAAAAATGAGGCACATTAACTTCTAAATATGTGAAGACGTCACCGAGTGCTATTCGGTTGATAGAAAATGAAACGAGTATACAAAGAGCCAAAAGTGACAATAATATGCAGCAAAGAATGTTTGAACCAAAACAACTCGCACAAAGTGAAATGGTTCAGGATTTACCTAAAAAAGGGAACCAAGAACTAGTGCGACAAGATCACAAGAGATTAGAGAGATGTACAAGTGATTTGGGGTTTGATCGAATGGATGATAACACGGTCACTGTATACATTGCAAGAAGGCCAAAAAAGTGAAATAAAAGGAAAAGAAATATCTAAAGAAAAAGAGATGCAAAAGGAGAAATTAAATGAATTAGAGACTAAAGAAAAAGTCAAGGTAGAATGAATTCAATCATTCAAGTTGAGGAGATTAAAGGAAACAAGTTTTTGGAGGAACTTGGAGATATAGATATGATGGAAGGCCTTGAAGATATTGAAGACTTGGATGATTTGGAAGCATTCAATGAATTTGGAGAGGAACTCGAAATGGAACGAAGAATAGAAAATTCCAGTAATGTGGTCACATTGCCAATAGAGTTTATGGCAAAATTGAACATTACCAAAGACGAAGACTTTAATTCTGAAGGCTCAAATTGCTTAGGGGGCATGTCATATCCTACTAACAGATGAAGAGATGGAGAACTTGGAACCTAAAGTAGAGGCGGAGCTAGAATTCCCACCAAGTAAAATTATTTTTGAGAAACAATCTAAAAGAATGTCACGGAATTTGAAGCCTTTATTCATTAAAGTTCACATGGATGGAATATAAGAATGGCAACGAGTCGTGGTGTGCTGTCGCAGGCAACCAAAAATAAAACCTATACTCCTAAAAATATATGTAGTAGTGCGAGTAAGGATCGTTCCCACGGAGAGTATCTAGCCTAGTTTTATGCTATGTGAACAAGGATTGGGGTTGGGGGGGGGGGGGGTTTGAGTATAATGAAAACAATTTTAAGAAAGAAAACAACTAAGGAACAATTCAAATTAAAGTATCGAAATCAATCAAGAGAACAAACCTTGGTCCAAGTCAACATCCACCATCGGAATTTTACAACTAATCATCGATGCAAGTATATATCAATTCACATTTTGAATATTCACCGTTGGAACTATTTTCCTATCTCTCCTTAGTCACAGTTAATTAGAAAACTAGCAATCTAATAAACCCTAACTACTAAACAACCCAAGACAAGCGCTAAAGGTTTAATTTAGTAGTAGCCTTAAGAACTAGAGAGATCGATGAAGCTAAACAACACAAACACAAGCGGTTGCATTTAATTTAGTCAAGCATTCTTCTTAAGATCTAATAATTTCTGACACAGCAAATCATTAAATCTTGGTTGCTTCACAAATTAGATAGATCAAACAATTACGGATTTGATATCTAACCTAGCGGTAGATTGCAACAAATAATAAACTAGTAGGCCTCCTAGTAATTAAACGAGACAATCATTAAAATAGGCACAGAAGAACATCTAATATTTAAAGCATAAATTGAACAATAAAAACAAATTAGACCTCACAGTTTTATTGATTCCGAGGCTTCAGTTTCCTTTGACCAAGTATAAAAGTTTTAGCCACACAAGGCCATGACAGAAAACTTGAAGGAGAAAATTAGAGAATAGGGGAGAGAAAGGCGTGTGTGTGTGTGTCCAATCTGATTTCTCCTCCCCCTTTTACACGTTAATTCCCCCTTTCCCAAGCCTACAAAATCTCCTAAAAATATTCTAAATAATAATATCCAAATCTGACTAATTAAGGAAAAATATTAAAAATAAAACAAAGTCCTAATATAACAAGGAAAGTGGTGTTTTTCAGCTGGAAATTTCGTGCATCAAATCTAGAAGCTTCCAAAAATAAACTGCATCAGATCTGCATATTAGAATTTCAAGCAAAGGAACATTCTCTTTTAAGATAGAGAAAGTTCAATGCAAATTATTCATTTTTTTTTTTGACATTCGTACATTTACGAAAATATTTTAGATATCAGGTTTTGGGTTGTCAAACGGTAAGGGTGGAAATATTTTACATAACCTACAAATATGGAGGTTTATGCTTAATGAATTCGTGTCATATTTGGTTGATACTAATTGACCATTTAATAAACAAGTTAGTTTGGGTTTGACACGCGAAACCAATTTGAAGTTTGAACTTGTCTTGTTTAACTAAAGGTCAATTTCCTCTTTTTAATACTTCAAAATTTATGGTTTTTATTAAACTCTTCGTCCCAAATTGTTGATTTTGTTTAGAAAATCAACTTTTTAAAGGAACATGATTGGTAAAAATGCATACGTATGACACAATGAAAAAAACTCATGTTTGCCTTTTGGTTCTCAATTTTAGGGTAAAGTTCACTATATTTTTTAATGGAGAGTTTCATTACGTTAGTTACGGATAAGAGTTAAAAATGGTGGATAAATACGGCGCCTAGAAACTAGAAAGTGATAAAACTCTAAAAAGATTATGTTGCTATTAGGCCATTAGCCACAACAGTAAAAGATTAAAGGTAAATTCCACTAAGTTATTCTAAGGTTTTAGGTAATACCAACCAAGTCTAAGACATTTCAAAATTGACTAATCTGGTCCCTAAACCCAACTTAGTCCCTACACACTGTTAGCTCTATTAGTCATTTTTCTATCAAACTTGTCTCTCCTCCTTTCTCTTAATCTTGACTCTTCTTTCTCCCTTAAACTTTCGTCTCTCTCTCTCTCTCTCTCGTCTTATCTCATCCCTTTTTCTCTTCAACCTGACCATTACCCTCCTCTCTTTGACTCATTTGTTCATTGTCTCTTTCTCTCTCAGGCGATGGTGATGGTGTGTGGGTTTGGTGGTTTAGGTTTGAATTTGGTGGGTGCCTTTTTAGATCTACAGTGGCTGGGTGGTTTGGGTTTGCTGTAGGTGATTGTTTGTAGTAGTTGTGGGTTATCAGTGGTGGGTTCTAGTTTGTTATGGGTTTTTTTTTTTTTTTTTGGATTTGGGTTTTTGGTGGTGGTGGATTTGCTACGGAGTGGTTGTGGATTCTGTTGTAATGGTGGTGGGTCAGCAATATGGGTTCTAGTTTATTATGGGTTTTCTTGGATTTGGGTTTTTGGTGGTGGTGGATTTGCTATGGAGTGGATGTGAGTTCCATTGGGGGGTGGTAGTGGTGGTTTTACTGCGATGGTGGTTTACTATAAAATTTTTGGGTTTTTTTCGATTTAAGTTTTGTTGCTATGAGTTTAGATGGGTTTTGGAATGGATTTCTTTTGAGTTGTATTTTTCCCAGAGGTAGAGTAGAGAGTCACAAGAAGAAGAGACTAGTGAGGGTGAAAGAAAGAGAGGAGACAAGTTTGAGAGAAATGAGAAAAATGACTAATAGAGCTAATGGTGTGTAGGGACTAAGTTGAGTTTAGAGATCAAGTTGGTCAATTTTAAAATGTCTTAGATTTGATTGGCATTTGCTCAAATCTCAGGATAACTTAGTGGAATTTACCCAAAGATTAGACAATTTGTAAAAGAAAAACTTTCAAATAGAGAAACACTATCATTTAAACATTATGAAACCTCAAATACTAACAACACCCTAATTTGAAAAGTAAAAAAAAAAAAAAAAAAGTTATATCCATTCACTATATAAAAAGCGGCTATCCCGCTACAGTGATTTGTTACTATGCATTTAGTGTTAAAACACTGTTCATCTACAGTGTAATTTTGGTGAGTCCCTCTATTTTGTCCGTTTGTGGAGTGCCAAACGATGTGTTTTGGTTGCACTTTGGTTTCGTGAGTCTGGATATCTTCTTTCTCTCTCTTCTTTCTCTCTTTTCTCTCTGGAAGAACTCTCTGTATCTCTTCTCTATCTTTTCTCTCTGAATCCACAAAAAACCTGTTTTTAAAGAAAAAAAAAACACACAAACACAATGTAGTTAACAACTTAAACCCCATCATAATCATTCAAAAAGCAAAATATACCATAAAAAGAAAAAAAGAAACAAAAGAAAAAACACAAACACAAACAAATTCACAATCTTTCTCTCAAAAATATCTTATTTCAAATCACAAAAAACCCATGTAAAAAAAAAAAAAAAACTAAACTGAACCCGTAAAAGATCATTCAAAACCATTGAAACAAACCTCAAAGAAAGCATTGTAAGGAGGAGCATCAAAATTCGAAATCTTCTATAAAACTTCCTGAGAATAGCGAAAACGACAAAGGAAAGAGTGACACTCCAAAATTTGTGATATTAAGGGGTAGAATACGGTGGTAGCAAGTAGCAAGCAGTGGAGGTGGAGGCAGAAAAGTGAGGAGAGAGGAAGAGAGAGGAAGCAGACATTTATGGAAGAGGGAGAGTTTGGAGCTTGGGCGGTTGATGAGAGAGTGAGGAGGTGAGTATCTAAATAATTCTAGGGTTTAAAATTGTGATGTTGTCATTTTGTTTGTTTGGTTTTTTTTTTTTTTAAGCTAATACCAAAATGACGTAGTTTTGGAACTAATATTAAACTTAATGTCAGATCCAAAACACGTCGTTTTGTATCACAGTATATATATATATATATATATATATAAAAGAAAATTTTAAGAAGGCAGAGATAAAGGGCGAGAAGGCTAGAGAGTTCTGGAATCTAGAACTCTCTCTGCCTCTCAACCTCTATTTTTCTCTCTTTCTCAATGTCTAGAGAATTTTTGGAATGAGAAAGCAAGCCATGATTGCCGATGGCTTTTTTTGGACGTCTATAGTGGTATATCGGCCGATCTGAATAAAGCAAAGGGGAATAGGTAGATTGGAGTGAGGGAAGGCTTTGAGTTGAAAGGTATGATCTTTTGCTTTCTTCCTTTTTTGCTTCTATATACTTTTCTTTTTATTTATTTCTTTCTTTCTTTCTTCCAGATTTTTTATATGTGTTATGGGTAGGTGTGGAAATGTTTCTCAAAAAAGCACAAACTATGTGACTCACCGTTTACTTATCTTCTTCTTCTCGCTCTTTACACATGAAGATTCAAGAAAATAAAAAAGTGGAGCTCAAACGCTGTTTGTGATATCTGGGGATTGCTGGATGTGCGAGAGATAGACGGTTGTAGGTTTGAAACTCTGTTTTATTTACTTATTTTTTTGGTTTTTGGTACTACAAAATCATGGTTGTTGGGAAAATTAGGGACTATTGGAATTAAATGGAAGGAAATTGAGGATTTTTGGTTTTCGTCTGATTTGAGTTTTTGTATGAAAGTTTGATTTTTTACTTGGATGGGTCAGAATATTTTGTATTATATGTAGATTATATGAATTAAAGTTTGGATACTTTTTTTAGTCTGATTGGTTGAATTTGTTTTGTGTTTGCTATATGTACGTGTTCTTTGAATTTATCTTTGCGCGTGGGGTTCACAATTTGGATTTTTACTCAGATTAGATAATTTTTTGTGTTAATATTTACTATTAGATGTTCTTTTGTCATATCATGTATATAATTATGTATGTATATGAATGAAAGATTGGGTTTTTTTTTTTTTTTACTAATATTCGATTAATTTGGTGTATACAGGCGTCGATTGGTTTTTCATAAATGAATCACTGTAATATTTAATCTTCAGTAGAATGCCTTTTTGGTTGTTGGAGGTAAAGAGATTAGAGGCTCTATCTCTAATCTAAAAGGGGCCCTCTGGTTTGCCACAAGCTTTAGTTAGTCGGGGTTTTGGCTAACAACCCACTATGGTCCTTGAGATGGCACTGTGGTAAAAAAAATTTGTGACCTATTCTTTATATTTTCATGGTTTTGTTGAATGTTATAGGCTTTTGAGGGTTTTAGATTTAGAGATTTTTGTTTTTGTTCACACTCACTATCATCAATCAGAGGTTTATGATTCCCTACCAGATTCCTAGGCTTCAACAGAGCAAGATTGAGTTGTAATTTGCATGTTTGCTTTGATTTCAAGTTTAAATGCTTAAAACTTTTAATTTATGAAGAACGGGCTTAGTTTATTTTTGTTTTGTGTATAACTAATTGTTTAGATTTTATTTGATATGACTAGGCATGACTTTGTGTAATTGAACAATCATCTTGATTCAACCAATGGATGAATTACTGTTGTTTATACCCTTATTTTGATTGATCAGAAACCTCTACCTTAATTTTGGCCAAGCAATATGATCATTGTTTGATGGTTTATCTTTATGGCTTTGTTTAGAGTTGTATATCCTTGTTGTTTATACTTTTTACTCCCCATTGTCTCAATTGTTTATTTTATATTTTTGTTATATGACTTAGTGGTTTTCTGTGACTCCCTTGTCTTGTCAGATAAAGGTAAAATACCACTGCCATTATTAATTTTTAGGTTCCTTTAACAGATTATACTTCTCCAATGCAAACGAATTAGTTTGCTTACTTGTTCAATTTGAATATTCTTACTGATTTTTTTTTTTTTTTTGAATTGCAATGGTTGAACAATTTGTTTAGGAAGAGAAGCAATGGCAGACTACCTTTTGAAAATGCACATTATAAATTATAGATTTTGCTTTTAGCATTTGCTTGACTAATTACTCTTTAAAATATATTTGTTTCTCATTTTAAATGATAAAAATGTTAGAATTTAATCAAAGCAAGTCATGATAGAGTCAATGCATCATTTGCTGTGAATATTTGTGATGGTGTTTTTTAGGTGCATTTGCACATATGGCACAACTATACGCGCTCCTCCAACCACCTCCTTTTGTTTTCCACCCCTTTATTGCCAACTTTCCCTATAACCACAAGCTCTCTCTTACAAAATCTTTTATGTGTATTGTGTACAAATATTTTTCATTTGCCATTTCTTTTTTTGGTTTAATATGGATGTGTTAGATATCTATTTGTTTCAGATGAGTTGAGTTTTTATTTCTTTTTTTTGGTGATGTGTTAGATTGAATAGTTTCTTCAAAATGAACTATTACGGCTATAGATTCTTTTGTGTGGTGATGTGTGTGTGTAAAATTGAAATAATTTTGAATTTGCTATTTTCAATTGTAAAATTAAGAAATTAAGGTGCTTCCTTGGTATTGGAAATCGTGTTTGTTGTACATGTATGTTGATTGACGAAAGCTTCCAATGTTAAATAGCTACTCTAAGTTGAACTCTCTCTTTTCTTATATTTAAAAAAAAAAAAAATTAGCTACTCTAAGTTTGTGTATAATCAAAATTCTTATATTACTCATATTAGTATTGTATGAATTATTTGTACATGATTTTATACTTTTTCAAATAAAAGCTTTATTTTAATTTTCTCATCCAAGAGGCAACACGTGCCTTGCACGTGCCATGCCTTGCACGTGCCATGCCTATGTCATCTACAGTGATTTTGGTTTCGTGATTCCTCCTTTTTTGTCTGTTTGTGGAGTGCTAAACGGTGCGTTTTGGCTGAATATATAAAACAATAAAAGGGAGTGAGAGACATATAACAGTGAAAGGGAAAGAGGCCAAAGGGTATCTGGAACTCTCCAGATATTTTCTCTCTCTCTTTTCTCTCTGTATCTCTTCTCTCTCTCATTTCTCTCTATCATTTCAGGAAGACAGGACTAGATCGGCTCTAGAAGAAAGAAAAAAAAAACATGGGAAGAAAGACCAACTAATTTTTACAGTAAGTATCTTTTTTTTTTTCTCTCCATTTATTCAAAATTTCCTCTTTTATTTATTTTTTTATTATTTTTTTTTTTGTTCTTAAGATCTATGTTTGTATTTATTTCCTTGTGGATTTCAATATTTGATTGTTTGCTATTAAGACATATGTGGTTCACATGTTAAAAACATATGTCATACTTATTTATGTAAATTGGCTAATCTTTTGACAAAACGCGCTTTACTTGTAATTAGGTAGTTCTAAGTGTTTTTAATACTTCAAGAAACAAGGTTTCAAGATCAAGTGTTGAAGTCATCAAGTCTGTCCAAGAAAAAAACAAGTTGAAGTGCATTTTCATTAATGCTCGACACCTGCTCGATAGCTCCTCGACACCTGCTATCTGTCGAGAATTAAAAAATCAGATTTTCTGTTCTGAATTTCTTGGGATCCGTGAATATGTTTTTGGGCCTTCTTTTTTTCTAATCCTAAACATATAAAAGGAGTGTTTTAAGAGCCGTCATGAAAGACACAAGTTGCAAAAGCATTGAGCAATCTTGTTCAAGCAAATTGTGATCAAAGACGAAGTTCTTGACCTAGTTCATATTCTCTGAAGAAGTTGCTGTGTATTTGCACCAAAGGGTTTTGTGACCAAGCATCTTCCTGATTCTCATTGTGTATGATGAACTGAAGAACTTTGCAACCAACCTCTCTTTCTAAGTTGGTGTTTGAAGTCGCGTACTGGGATCCGCGCATCTGGTTAGTCACGTACTTGGGAGCCGTGCATTAAAGGTGGAAATTGTCACTACAGATCAAGTCCAATTGGGTATTGAGGTAAGGGTTCAACTGTAGGTTGGTAAGGTACTTGGGATTCCTTTACTTATAACCGCTTGATTTGATAATAATGGAGTTTCGGGAGTGGTGACCTGAAAATCAGTCGGTGGGGTTTTTGCCGTTAGGGTTTTCCCTATTCGTGAACAAATCACCATGTCATTTAATTTCTGCTACATATTTAGTTATTCGGTGATTTGTTTGTGTTGCCACGCAATTGCATGATAAATTGATTAATTAATAACTTGGCTAATTAATTAATTTGTTTTATCACAAATGGGTCATTCAGTTTGTGGCCTATTATTTGCTAATACGGGTCTTTTAGGTTTTGATAAAAAAAAAAAGGAGATTTGGTTCCATTGAAAAGAAGAAACTCAGAGTTCTTTAGTGCCAAAATGAGGTCTCTCGTCTTTCACCCCTCTCTATTTGTCGCTCTCACCCACTCCCATCTCTTCTCTTTTTTATTTTTTTGGTTTAAACAAATTTTTTAGAAGTACTAATTTGTTATATTTGATTTGCAACCACCAAGCTGAGCTATTTGATTCAAAAGTAGTGACTAATCTTTTGGACATCATCCTCCCAAATGTAAGGTATGCTTTGTGTTTTTGGTAAAAATGTTAGGTCTTTGAATATATATATATATATATATATATATATATATTTGTAAATATTTGATATATTGATTATAGGCATAACGTTTTGTTTCTTTTAATTTAAAGTTGATAACTATTAAAAATTTGGTTGCTTTTGCTTTAAAGGTGTTAAAATTTGTTGAAGAAGTTAATGATGTTCATTGTAGAGGAATACTTGATCTATGTTCATTTCGGATTTTCATTTGTATAAAGCAAATTATTTAGGTTATGTTTTTTCTTTGTTGGAGGATTTGTTTCAGTTTCTTTATGACATCTTTTTCATTCAATTCTAATTTTTGTCATAAGATAGTCCAAGCATCCTAAGACTCTTATATCAACATGAATTACAAGTGCTATAATATATGTGATTCCAATTTTGAATCCAGCTATAATTCTTTCCTAATGTTGGTTGCTAAATTTCAGTTATAGAGATATGGTTTTTTAGGTAGATTCTTGTTTACATCTCTCTTTGTTGACGTCTTTTTTTTTTTTTTTTTTTTTTTTCCATCTTTTCATTTGCCTCTTTGTTAGATTGTCACTCTGTTCAATGTAGCCTTATTTTGGGAATACAAGATTGATTGAAAATTGAGACTGCCATGAGTATTCATTTTGGTAGGTGCTGCATTAAAAAACTTCTAATTTTAAGTTAATGAATGAGTCCTTTTTAGAAAACTAAATATCAGGAAAGCTATTAATCTGTTGTGGTTGGTCTCGTACTTTTTTCCCTTTTTAAAGTCCAGGTTGTTATTTCTCCCCAAAAAAAATAAATAAATAAAGTCCAAGTTGTTCAATTCTCTCCCGGTCCACCAAGTTTCTTTCTTTTTCTTATCTTGTGCTTCTTAATGAAGTTTAGGTGAATACTCAGTTGCTTATTTTGGATTCTGAATTGTTATTCAGCTTCCATTGCACTAGAATCAGTAAATAGAGGTATTTCTTTGGTATATTTGTAAACTTGTAATGTAAGCCTATTGTGGGAATTTGATTGGGCTTCGGATATTGGTGGATATATGCCAATATTTTGCATCATATTTCTGCTTTTTAGAGGAAAAGATACTATCTTCAAGAGCTTTTATTATGTTGGTTGCTATATTAAGTTGGTCTGAATTTTGATAATAAACCATATTAACAGTGGTAGTTAAGGTGTTACATGTGTTTTATGCAATATACCAGTGAACATGTTAGGAATGAATTGCGATTTGGGGGTATATGTGATGAGGACTAAATTAATGACTTTTCCATGTAGATTTGCTATAAATTTATATTATCGTCACGTCTTTGACATCCTAATCTTTCTAATAATGACAACAATGCTGGCAAGTGGCAATGCAACTATTGCTCAACTCAAAATCCAATGGAATGGTAGTTTTTTGCATTGTCAAAGTCTTTTCTGTAGATGGAATGGTAGTTTTATTTATACCATTGATAATTATGTTATTTTTACTAATTTGTTTCTATGGTATTCTATTCTATTTTGTTTTTCATTGGTTCTTTCAATCCAACAGATTTGGGAACTCTTTTGACACCATTATTATGGGAAGAACATCTTAATAACTTCTTCATTCGTTGTAGGTGCTTGCAAATTTTTTTCCATATTTGTAGCTGAACTTGATTAAGCAAGGGTTACATATGATTATTTGTTTATTGTTTACTTTTTCCTTTTTTTTTTTTGGTTGTAATAAGCTTAATATAATTATTGCATTGAAGTGTTTTTTTCTTTTTTGTTCTTTCTTATGTTGTTTTTTAGCTCCAAAACAATGTACTGCTATATATGTAGTATGTTAGTTGGATAAAGTAAATATTATGTTATACTTGGTTAAATGAGATTTCTTTTTTGAGGCCTTAATTTTTATAATTTTTAGTTGTAACTTCCTGAGGGCACGAGTTTCTTGGGGATTTTGTGCATGATAAATCTCTCTGTTTTTCTTAAATTTGCTTATTTTTATAGAGTTTACCCAAAAAGTTTTTTTAAATGTGAATAATTTTGATTTTGTTAACTTTTTTAAATTTTAAACAAGTTATCGGGGTTTTAGAACATGCATTTTGCAGTTATATTAGTGTGCCAAATTTGGTGAATTTTGGGAAATGTAATAGTGTGAAAATTTTAGAAACTTATACTGTCTAAAAAGCCATGAACAACATAAGTCCAACACAAAGGCCATGAACATCTAGGTAGTCTCTTGGCATGTTTTTGTTTCAATTCTTTTCCTTCCCCTGATATAATTTTGCTGTTTGATTTGCTGTTTAATTTTATGTATAGTTTTCAATGCAACTGACATCAATTCAATACACAAACATGAAGGTGAAAATGAGAGTTCTTGATTCTCTTTTTTAAAGTGCTCTCTGATTTATTAATTTGTGTTGCTTAGTGTTTCAATTTTAAGGATTCAGTGACAAACTGATGCTGTATTTGTACTACTGTTTTACTTGTGGGGAAAATTTGATGAGTTTTCTACATTTCTATTTTGCAGTTCGTATTGTTCTGCTGGATGAGAATGCTGATGTGGAGGACTTAGACAAAGATAATGAGCTATTGTCTTCGATCTCAAGGTTTTTGTTTATCCTTTATATTAAGTTGTAAATGCATAACAATTTCTTTGAAATCTTATATAGATTCTATTTATAGTCATAGGGTCAACATAATATATTCAAAGAAACTCCTATTAATTTTATTTTCCCTGAGTTGTTGAATCAAACATGCATCCAAATTCTGTTTTAAATGGAAATAATGCAACTGAAGATTACTTACCTTTTTTTTTTTTGCTAGATTAGAAATGAATGTTACATTGAATTGTGTACTTGATGCTGCACTCTCCCACATAGAAGCATGGAAGAAAATCATAAATTGGAGTTCTATGGAGTTCTTGAAAACTTGCCTCAATTTATGATTAGGAGGTATACGATGATTGTATGTAACTCATTATAGAACATGGTGGAAAAATTGGATCTAAAGGAAAGAGGAAACATTTTGATCAAGATCAAGTGTCACAAATGTCTATAAGGCTATTATTAGAATATGTTGACAAGTTTGGGGTAAATTTATATTGTAAACACATAAAAATTGGCAAATGTTGTACACATTTGCAAAATTTGTACAATTTTTTTTTTTTTTTTTTTTTTTGCAAATGTATATAATATTTGCCACTTTTTGTGTGTATACAATGTAAGCTTACATTAGAAGTAGAAAGTAAACATATAAAGGTCCTTAAAAAGGAAAAAGGCAACTCACTAAACCAAAATTACTGTTCATGAATCTATTGATTCTTTTTATATATAGACTAGCCATTATGTTATTGTAGAGTAAATGTTTAAGCCATTTTCTCAATTTAGGTTTAACAACACTGAAAACGCTACAACCTTAAAATTATGCTTTTTTAAAATAGGGAATTATAGGGAATTGGTTTAGACTTCCTTCTGAAGTATTGCAAGTTCTTTAATATAAATTATAGGGAATTGGTTTAGACTTCCTTCAAAAGTATTGCAAGTTCTTTAGAAATATACTTTTACTATCAACAATTTAGTTTCATTGTAATGATTGTCTCTAACGTTACCAAGAGTTTCAGTTCACTGTTCAAAAATAAATATTTTGTTCATATTTTTATTGTTCAATCAAATTCTCTAAAGCCTTATTGTACGTAATGTAAACTGGATAATGACAGTAAGAATCCTAAAATCATGAAAACGTTGTTGTTTGTTGTAATCGCTTTGAATAATTGGGATAGATTCTGATAGGTGCTTACTAATTAGGAACCTCATGATCTCTTGGTCATTGTTTGCAGCTTGGTCCAAGGAATTCTATTTTTTAGTGCTTTATAAAAAGGATTTGGTCCAACTATTCATGTTATATTTTCCTCATTTTGATTAATGGTGAGTGTAGGGTCACAATTTAGAGCCCAAGCCCAACAAAGGTCTGGGTCAAGGTCCAAATAGCCTGATCCAATAAATTTCTAGAGAGTGGATTGAAGAGCTAGATTTAGGCAAGATTGTCAACGGTTAAAGTGGCATTAAACTCTAGAGCATGCAAGAACACCACACATGAAAACGGATCAATGCCACATCCGAGAAGATCATTTTTCATTGTTTACTATTATTATTCTTTTTACAAGTGAAATTCAATATTTCCCTCCTCCCCTTTCGCAGGGAGGGTCTTTTACATTTTATATTCACCCCTAGATCATCTTGATTGTCCATTTGTCAACCATTTAGGTTGCTACTTGAGTACCTGTCCCATCAGCCACCTTCTTTGGCCTTCTGTGAGTTGCTGTTGCCAATGTAACACTATTCAGGGGTCTCCTCCACATAAATGCAGCCAGGCACTGAGGATGAGCCGGACCAATATTCCAGTATTCAAGCTCCCTTACTGGTGATTTCCCCCCTAAAGGACTCCTTTGAAGAAGAAGAAGAGATGTCTCTGAACAAGGGTGGCACAGCCCTGCGAGTGCTGATGGCAGCGAGGGGAAAAAGCTCTACCTTGAAAGATGCCCCTAAGACCCAAACCACCACCAAACTTCCACCTCCCCCTTCTCTTCCGATGACCTCGACCAATCAGCAAACCATTGCTGATATAAAAAGGAAACAGAAGGAGACAGAGGTACAAAAGGTGGAAGAAGGTGAAATGATCCCGCAGAAGGAGGCTAGGAAGCTCAGACGAGCGAAGGACAAGCGAGCATCCTCCGTGAAGAGTAGAGAGGATTCTCAAGGTACCGATGTGCGCTGACCTCCTCTAATCTGGGCCCCAAGAGTGGAAGTGGATGGTGCTCTTATACTTCCAAACGCCTCGATCCGGAGTTATCAGGGAGGGCAGGCAGGCCATATTGCTGAGACTCTCGAGTAACCCTTCCTCTTGCCGAAGGACATGGAGGCATACAGGCGCTTTAGGCAGCCAGATCTCTTCCTATCCCTGAAGAGGGACTTGGCTATGGTAAGTTTTTAAAGTCAATTTTGTATTCTATCCTTGGTCGATCCATTTACCATCAATACTTATTCATTTTCTTCTTCTTGACTTTCATTTGGACCTCTTGGATCTCTTTGTGCAGATTACCCAACAAGTTTTTGTGGCTGAGGAATGGGTTAAAAGCAAAAGCAATCAGGCTCGCGCAAAGGCCGAGTCTCGCAACTAGGTTGAGAAAATCTTAGATACGCTCAAAGAGGAGCATGCTGAGCTTAATAACAAGTTTATCATCTCGGAGAGGGAGTGGAATAGCGTTGTGGCCGGCTTGAAGAACGCTGAAGCACAAGCCGAGGACCAGCGTAAGAAATTGCACCTCACTGAAATAGAGCTGGCCACGAAAAAGCAACAGGTTATGGACCTCAAGGCTGAATTGAAGAAAACGAAAGAGGCAGCGTAGCTAGCAAAAGAAGCGTTGGAGGCTGAGAAGCAGGCTTCCTACGAGCTCGGTGTGGAGGAGATGCAAGCCAGGCTCACAGAGGAATTCGCTGAGTTGTGTAAGGATTATTGCGCCATATCATGGGGTAAAACCCTTAATATGGTGGGCGTCCCTGTGGACTCAGCTTGGAGGCAACCTGGGAGCATTTATTATGATCCTGAAATCTGTGAGGCCCTAGAAACCGTCACCTCTGCTGTCGATCCTGTTCAAGAGAGAAATGAGCAACCCTCGGAGATCCAAGCAGCTGAAAAGAACGAGGAAGCCGAAGAGAAACCAGCCGAAGACGCTGCCAAGGTCAAGGACAGTATCATCTCTCAGCCAAGCCAGAGTGCAAACCCTCTTTCTCCAAAGACAAAAATCTGACCTTTTTGTCGTCGTCATATGTATATGTTATTTTCTTTATGGTTTCGTTTGTTTTCTCCTTATTGACCCTCGGTCATGTGACAGATTGTAACACTTTTTGATTAATGAATGGATCTTTCTTTTCATTCATCTTGTCTCTATTCTATGTGTCTTTACTCGCTTTGCCGCTAATCTGGTTCTTAAAAAAACTATGGAGAATATTTTGTAAACAACAATAATTTAGCTTGGTGTCAATAACGAAAGTTCCTACTCTATATTAACGTTAGTTAACTTCTCCACATCAGTTAGTCCGAGGACTACAGGCCTGATGGGGAGTGGGTTTAAACACTTAGGATAATTCAGGATTTAGGGTTAACTTCTCCACATTAGGTGGTCTGAGGACTACAGGCCTGATGGGGAGTGGGTTTAAACACTTAAGATAATTCAGAATTTAGCGTTAACCTCTCCACATCAGCTGGTCTGAGGACTACAGGCCTGATAAGGGGTGGGTTTAAACACTTAGGATAATTCGAAATTTAGCGTTAACCTCTCCATATCAGCTGGTCTGAAGACTACAGGCCTGATGAGAGGTGGGTTTAAACACTTAGGATAATTCGAAATTTAGCGTTAACCTCTCCACATCAGCTGGTCCAAGGACTATAGGCTTGATAGGGGATGGGTTTAAACACTTAGGGTAATTTGGAATTTAGCGTTAACCTCTCCACATCAGCTGGTCCGAGGACTACAGGCCTGATGGGGGGTAGGTTTAAACATTTAGGATAATTGAAAGTTTTATAATCAAAAAACATATTAATAAAAAAGGGTATTCATTAATAATAATACCTTTTCAGGTTGTTTACATTCCATGGCCGTGGTATTACATGCTCGTCTAAATCTGCTAAGAAGTATGCCCCGGTGCCGGCCACCGAGGTGATACGGTATAGCCCTTCCCAGTTGGGTCCCAACTTCCCCCATGCTGGGTTCTTTGCAACGCCAATAACCTTCCTCAATACCAAATCCCCTGGAGCTAATGGCCTCACCTTAACATTGGCGTCGTAACCCTTTTTGAGCTTGTGCTGATAATACGCTAATTGGACCATCGCGTTTTCCCTTCTCTCTTTAATCAGATCTAACCTCTTCTCCAACAAATCGTTGTTCATGCCCGGACAGAATGAACAGGTTCTTAAGGTCGGAAGGCCAGTCTCTAGAGGGATGACAACTTCTGCCCCGTAAGTCATTGAGAATGGGGTCTCCCCAATGGACCTACGTGGAATGGTTCGATATGTCCAGAGGACATGTGGCAGTTCTTCCACCCATTTGTCCTTCGCATCATCTAGTCTCTTCTTTAGCCCGTTTACAATGACCTTGTTAACAGCCTCTGCTTGTCAATTTCCTTGGGGGTAGGCAGGAGTAGAATATTTGTTCGTAATTTCCAACTCACAGCAATATCTTCTAAACTCCTTACTATCAAACTGTAGGCCATTGTCCGAGATGAGGGTTTGAGGGACTCCAAACCGAGTGACTATATTTTTCCAGACAAATCTCTTGGCGTCCACGTCTCGAATGTTCGCTAGGGGCTCAGCTTCCACCCATTTGGTGAAATAATCCGTGCCGACCAGCAGATACCTTTTATTTCCAGCTGCTTTTGGGAAAAAGCCCATAATATCTAAGCCCTACTAAGCGAATGGCCAAGGGCTGGACAGTGGATTGAGGACTCCTCCTGGTTGATGTATGTTTGGGGCGAACCGTTGACATTAATCGCACTTCTTCATGTATTCTTGGGCTTCTCTCTACATGTTCGACCACCAATATCCTTGAGTGATAGCACGGTTTGCTAGAGATCTACCGCCAGTATGGCTTCCGCAGATTTCCTCATCAAGCTCCTCAAGGAGCATCTCTATCAATTTGGGATGCATGCATAACAAATATGGTCCTGAAAAGGATTGTTTGTATAACTTTTGGTCCTCGGATAGCCAGAACCACGCAACCTTTCTTCGTATTTTGTCAGCTTCAGACTTTTTCAGGCAGCGTATCTTCTTTTAGGAATAGTACTATTTGGTCCATCCAACTAGGCTCTGCTCTTATCTGATGAACCTAGACCGCTTCTCCTCCAGACTCAGAAGGTCTGCATAAATGTTCTACAAGAATAACCCGAGGAAGGCCTTGAGTCGAGGAGGTCGCCAGGGTGGCCAAGGAGTCAGCATGGGAGTTGCCGCTTCTGGAGATGTGTAATAAACTGAACGATTCGAACTCCAATTGCAGGCGTCTGACCTGCCTTAAGTATTCTTGCATTCTTTCATCTCTCGCCTCGAATTCTCCCTTCACTTGGCTAACCACTAGCCTTGAATCCGAGAACACTACAATTACTCTTCCCCCTATTTTTCTAACCATAATCATGCCCATCAGTAAAGCTTCATATTCAGCCTCATTATTTGTCGCTGCAAAATCCAATCTCAACGACTTTTCAACGGTGACCTTCTCCGGGGACACGAGCACTAGCCCCACGCTAGAGCCCTTATGATTTGCTACGCCATCAACGTATACTTCCCAGGACGAAGGGACTCGCTGAGAAATTAAGCCAATTGATTTCCCATCCAAGCTGTGTGTAGGTGTTATTTCCTCTATAGAGGACTCTGTTAACTCGGCCACCAGATTTGCCAAAACTTGGCCCTTAACTGAGGTGCAGGGCATGTACTTAATGTCAAAAGTCCCTAGAATCGTGCCCCATTTGGCAATTCTTCCCGTGTAATTAGCACTTTTGAGTACGACTTTAAGTGGAAGTTGGGTGAGGATGACGACCATATGCGCTTGGAAGTACTGGGGTAACTTCCTTGTTCCGTGCACTACGGCTAGAACGACTTTCTCCAAGGGTAGATATCGAACCTCGGCCTCATGCAGTGACTTGCTTACGTAATAAACCGGCCGTTGCACACCATTATCAACTCGTATCAACATTAGGCTCACAGCATAAAGGGCCACAGCGATATAGGCAAACAGGACCTTGTCTTTCTCAGGACTGGACATAATGGGAGGCCGACAGAGGTACTTTTTAAGTTTTTGGAAGGCCGAGGCGCACTTCTCGGTCCACTCAAATCATTTCCACTTATTTAGCAATTGGAAGAATGGTCGGCATCTGTCTGCTGAACTGGAAATGAAACGATTGAGGGCCGCAGTCATTTTGGTCAATTTTTGGACTTCCTTGGGATTCCGAGGAGGTTGCAAATTGTTGATTGCTTTGATCTGGTTGGGGTTCACCTCAATTCCCCTGTGGGTAACCATGTAGCCTAGAAATTTGCCCGATCCCACCCCGAGCAAGCACTTAGAAGCGTTCAAAAGCAACTTATGTTCTCTAAGGACCTCAAAAACGTTTCCAAGGTCTCCAATATGCTTAGATGTGACCCTGCTTTTTACCACCATGTCATTAATATAAACTTCCACGCTCTTACCCAACTGAAACTCAAACATCCCCGTCATCATCCTTTGATAGGTTGCTCCTGCGTTTTTTAATCCAAACAGCATCAATTTATAGTGGTAGTTCCCAACAGGGGTGACGAAAGCAGTCTTTTCCTGGTCACCCAGGGCCAACGGTATTTGGTGGTACCCTTAAAAGGCGTCCAGTCAACTCATTCGAGGGTGGCCGACAGTTGCATCCACCAACTGATCAATTTTTGGCATCGAAAATGGCTTTGGACAAGCCTTATTCAGATCGGTGAAGTCCAAACACACTCGCCACTTCCCTTTCTTCTTTTTTACCACCAAAGTGTTGGCCAACCATTCAAGGTAGAAAACTTCTTTAATTGTTCCGGCTTGTTTGAGCTTCATCACCTCTTCCCTGACAACGTCTGCATGCTCCTTAGATGGGCATTGGAGCGGTTACTTTTTAGGGATGATGACTAGGTTAACGTTTAGGTGATGGCAAATGAATTCTGGGCTCACCTCGGGGGCCTCAGTGGAGTCCCATGCAAATATGTCAATGTTTGCTCTGAGGAATTCTATCAGCTCTTCCTTCTCTTGAGGAGGCAACTGGGATCCGACTTGGAAAAACTTTTCCGGATCATCCCCAATAACGACCCTTGTCAAGTTTTCACATTCTGCCCCCTCGGCTTGGTCCTCAACATTCAGCGTCAAGGATTTTAATTGCTATAAGCTCCTTTCATTATGAGCCGGGGGCTTGGCCTTGGGTTTATGATGGATCGCAGCCACCAAGCATTGTCTGGCCATCAATTGATCCCCTAAAATCTCCTTAACCTGTCCTTTAAACGGGTATTTGACCTTCTGGTAAAGAGTGAAAGAAATAGCCCCCAGTGTATGAAGCCAGGGTCTGGCCACGATGGCAGTGTAGGGTGAGTAAGCGTCACTATGATAAAGTCTACTTCCACTATTTCTGGGCTAGTTTGCACGGGCAGCCTGATTTGGCCTTTCGGGATGACCACCTTCCCATCGAAACTCACCAAGGGAGAACTGTAGGGCGTTAGGTTCTTGGGTGTCAAGTTCAGGCCCTTATAAAAGTTAGGGTACATTATTTCAGTGCCACTGCCTTGGTCCACCATTACTCTCTTTACATCATACCCCCCTATCCTGAGGGTGATCACCAAAGTATCATCATAGGGTTGGATAGTCCCAATTTTGTCTTCGTCCAAAAAGCCTAATACTGGTTGAAATTCCATTCTAGCTCTCCTCGGCTTTCCATTAACATTTTCGGTGGATAGCCGAGCCACGGATAGTATTCTGGATGGGCAAGACCCAGTTCTCCCCAGTGTAGCAAAGATAACATTTATCGTGCCCATGAGAGGTTTGGAAGAATCACCCTTCTGAGCTATGGAGTTTGTCTGTCTCCCCCAACCATCAGGATTGTGCAAGAATTGTTTCAGCTTACCCTCGTGGATGAGTTGGTCCAAGTGGCCCCATAGACTCCTACAATCCTCTATGGTATGTCTATGATCCTGATGGTAATGGCAGTAGAGGTTGTGGTTACGCCTCTCAGGTTTCCCACCATTTTATTCGGGCGCTTGAAGAAAGGTTCATTTTTATTTGGGCAAGATTGTCAACGGCTAAAGTGGCATTAAACTCTAGAGCATGCAAGAACACCACACATGAAAACGGATCAATGCCACATCCGAGAAGATCATTTTTCATTGTTTACTATTATTATTCTTTTTACAAGTGAAATTCAATATTTCCCTCCTCCCCTTTCGAAGGGAGAGTCGTTTACATTTTATATTCACCTCTAAATCATCTTGATTGTCCACTTGTCAACCATTTGGGTTGCTACTTGAGTACCTGTCCCATTAGCCACCTTCTCTGGCCTTCTGTGAGTTGCTGTTGTCAATGTAACACTGTTCAGGTGTCTCCTCCACATAAATGCGTCCAGGAAAGTGGTTAATGGGTATTTAATGTGGAGGCAGTAGCTTTTCTGTTAGACATTTCTGGGCTCTTATCTTTTTTGCACGTGTAGGGATCTTCCTCGTCATAAAAATCTTCTAGTGGATCACTTGAACTGTTGAGGCACAAGGCCGACCGGTATTTGACAACATCCGAGGGTGAGTTCCCCTTGGACCACCTCAATTCACTCCATCTTTTACAGTCCTGGGCCTGGGACTTCTCCTAGCTACTCATCCCTCCTCGGAACTCCAGGCTTAAGATAGGGCCCAAGGCCCAGCGTGCATTATGGGTTTTTACCCCTCATAGTGAGCATCATGTATCTTGAACAAGAATGTCATATTTTTTCAGACTTTTATTTAAAATTTGCGAATAGATGTTGTTACATTACTTTTCAAAATTTTTGCTATACACTAACATTGATCTGATTCTATTTTAGCAGTTTTTCTTGCTAGATAGTATATATAGTCGATTACTTGATTTTGTTCTTTCCTATGTTACATAAAAAAATTTTGTTTTTTAATTTGTATTGTATGTGTGGTGCAGTATACAACATTCATTCCTAAATAGGTGATCACCATGTGTGATATGGCGATGTCAACTTATGAAGGTTTTATGACTTAAGACATTGGATGTTTGAGAGCCTAAACCTTTGGTAGAGTAAGAAGTGTGGACCAAAAACAGAATTAGAAGTATAAGGAGTGAAGAGAAAGATCAATTTTTATGACATATAATAATATTTTTTCATTATTTCATGACATATAATATATGTGTTTTCTTCAATTGGAATTTAATGTAGATCTTGGATTTATATTATGGGTGAAAGCTATAGTAGGTTCTATACTTAATCTTACATCACTATTCAACGAACTAGCTAGCGCGTGCATTGCACGTGCGGCCCAAACTAGTATATATATATATATATATATATCTGCACCCTACTACCCTAGTTCCCTACTCTTTTCTTCTTCTTTTTTAATCAATTTTTCATTGTTCCTGATGGCTAAAGGTTGAGCTCACGGTTTTCAAGTTTCAACGTCAAATTTTGATTTTTGTTTTTCTAAATCTCATATATCTATTATAGTATTATATAATATTATTTGCTTATGCAGTATCTTTTGATTCTATTCTAGTAGTATTATTTACTATTTAGTCACTTATTCTTGATTAAGAAAACAATTTTCTTTATTAAGTGGATTATTTGAAGTCAAATTGTTGTGAAATTTCTATATGATTGTAATTTATTGAATCATTGTATTTATCTCTAAAAAGCATATAGAAAATATTTTTTGTATTTTTGTGGCAAAATTTCAATACATAAACGTATTATACACGCACTATACGTGTGCCGTTATTTCTCAATTTTTGTTTTTTGTTTTTTGTTTTTTTTGTTTGCCAATTTTTTGAAACATACTTTTGTTAAAGATGTCAAATTATATCTGTCTATATACTTACTATATTGTATATGTACTGTATTTTACGAAATATGAGAACATCATTTAATGCGTTGCTTTTTAGTTAAAAATGTACAAATTTTCAAAATTGTCCTTATTAATTTAAACTATAGCGAAACAAGAGTCCTAAATAAAGGGGGTAAGATAGGAATTATATTTATTTGTTTGTGATTTTGTGGATATGTTGGTCATTTTAGAGGTTTGGAGGTAGTTTAGTCATATTTGATCTTTCAAGGGTATTTTGGTCATTTTATTAGTTTTTGGGGTATATTTTGGCTATTTTGGAGCTTTGGGGAGGTATTTATATTATTTTAAAGGATTAAGGATATTTAAGTTACTTTTAGGTTTTCAGAGCATTTTGGTCTTTTTAGTGCTTTAGGGGTATTTTATTTATTTTGGAGCTTCTAGGGTATTTTGGTAATTGGTGGATTTAATCCACAATACCCAAATCTTACTATCCAAATCCACCAATGTTTTCCACTTTCATATTTTCACCACTACCGTGAAGGCCTTTTCTGTTAATCATTTTGTATGACAGTTAGAAACACAATTATGTCTTGAGACTTTTTTTTTTTTAAAGAAAAATAATGTATTGAGACTTAAGTGTGCTATGTATATGTGTGCTTCCTTAGTTCTTGATGTTACAAGATCTTCATGAGTACACGAATCTTAAGAAATTCTTGGGCGTAAATATTTGTTAATAGTGACTTGGGTAAAGCAATTGTGGGCGGGAATAGATAAAGGTTCGAGGGCATTGGAGTTTGAGGTTTTGGAAAGTGGATCCATTGGGGCTCAAATTTTAAAATTTGTCTTATAATTATTAGAAATTGTACGTAATTAGTGATGTATGAAACCACAAACTTGAGCACTTGGGAGTTGAGAAGAAGTATTAACTTTGTTACAGCATTTTCATCAGGTATGCCAAATGTCACATATTCGGCATTTAACATGCTAAATACTAAAAAATCTCTCTTAAGAGATGTTCTAAATGTTATAATATTTAGCACACATAAACAGTACCATTCTATTTTTGAAACGATAAGAATAGAAATGCTAAAAATGTATACATATATATATATATATATTTTTTTTTTTTTCTCTTTCTTCTTTTATGACTTTTCCTTCTTCTCTCTCTTGCTTTTTTCTTCTTTCTTTCTCAGGAATCTTCGCCTCTTTCTTATCTTCTGTCACTCCCTCTTCCCTTTTTCTTCTTCTTTCTTTTTTAGAATCTTCACCTCTCCCTTTTCTTTTTTTTCTTTTTTCTTTTTTCCATCACTCTCTCTCTCTCTCTCTCTCTCTCTCTCTCTCTCTCTCTCTCTCTCTCTCTCTCTCTCTCTCTTGCTTTTTTCTCCACCTCGATCATTGCCATTAAGATCAGCCTTTGCCATGGAGTTTGGCCTCATCGATGAGGTCGACTAGTGGAGATTGCATGTAAGTTTGGCCCTTTTTTTTTTGGGATTCCATGTGATTGTGGGTGGTGGTGGAGTTGGGTTGATTCCATGTGATTTGGGTTGTTTAAATGCAATTGATTCATCTCTTCATTTTTTTTTTTTTTTGAGAGTTTTGTGTTGATTTTGGGGATTTTTTTTTAAGTAGTATTGAGAGTTGGTGGTGAGGGTTGTACCTGTGAGTGGTGGTGGGCTGTGCTTGTGTATGGTGGTGAGTTTATTACAGTTTTGTGCTTGTGTTTGTGTATGGTGATGGGTTTTTATTTTGTATTTTTTTTATATTGATGGTTTTTTTAATATTTTTATATATTATTTTAATGTAAAGAATTGAAAAATAGAAGATGTGAAAAACGGTGAATTGTAAAATGATATGTTAAAATAATAAAATAAACATTTTGATGTGTCAAAATGGCATATTTATGCCCTTCCTCTTCTGCTACATTAATAGTATGCCAAGGGTATTGGAGCAATAAGATGCTTTGTAAATCTAATTACTATTATAAGTTGATAAAAAAAAAATTTATTTTACCTATGGACTCAAATAAATTTTAACTAAAATTTAATTATTTATTAGTACTAACATAGATCATGAGGGGTAACAAATTTCAACCATATGGTGTACGGCACTGGCTAATTTTCTTTTCGTTTGTGACCTGGAGTTCTTTGTTTTCATGTTTCATTCCTAGAAAAACTCTATTTGATAATAGAGATTGAGCAATGTTGTTTGCATTTTATTGAAATATATGAGAGTGAAAAAGTATATAAAAATATGTGTAATATTGTTCAAAAACTAAAACATATTACTAAGATGCTCTACCAAACTGCCCTAACAATCCATTGAAATATTGTTTTTTTCACTTGAACAAAAATAAGAAAGAGGGAGAAAATTATTAAAACAAATATAGATCCATTAAACCTCTCACTTTCTAGCATGCTAAACTTCAACAAACGAACGCATCAGCGAAATTGATTAAGACTTATTCCAAAGAAAAAATTATTATTATTATTATCATTTTGATAGATAGATAGATAGAATTTCAACTTATAACTTGATGATATCATTAAGTTAAGATACCGATTGATTTTTGGCGCAGATGAGATTCAAATTTCTCAACAAGATACTTAATTAATTGAGCAACCAACCACCAAATAAAAAAATATTAAAAATGAGTAGTGCTTCGGGCACACAATTGACAACAATTGAGTTAAGAAGTTTTTATTGGATTTTAGCTAGACCTTATATCTTCTATCAACACATATTTTGTGACTATAGAGTTACTATAAAAATAATATCAGAAAATTTGAACCTAAAACAAATCCCATGGTTGACAATTGACCCTATTCAAACTGAGATAAGTTAAGTTATAGTAGTTGGTTGGACACAATGGCCCCCAAAAAGAAAAGAAAAGGTAGGCTGGAGTCGGGTGTAGTTTGGACCAGTGTTTGGTGGTAGTTCGGATTCAGAGCCCCAATTTGGATTGCTTCTGCCCAGATCTAGATCCCTATCATCAGTTGAAGCACCATACTCCACTGATGTGATGTGATGTGGTGTGGTGTCACCACAGGATAAGATCTTATACAGATTCCCAATTGAAAATACTAAATACTAGTCCTCTGCTTTCCAAAAACCAATCCACAAAATTAAAGATCAACCCAACAAATATAATATATCAAAAAGAAAAATAATACAAACCCCAACACTCGAGTGTTCGAAATTAACCCATAATTAAAAACAGAAAAGATAGATAGATAGATAAACAATCAAATAAGTGCAAAAAAGAAAGAAAAGGAAAACAAAGATGGACTCAGATCTTTACATTAAAAAACCTAGCTATGATAGTAGTAATAACGATACCAAAGAAAACTAGGCATGCAAGAACACGAGGTGGTTGTAATAATATCAGCGTCTGATATGCTTGACTTTATTCCAGCCTTTCTTGCATGAATCTCCCACAATCTTCACACCTTTCTTGAAAAAGATCTTCAGCTCCCTGGCCCTTTCCTTCACCTGATGCTCAAACCCAGCCATTTCTTTTTTTGAAATAGAGAGAGAGTGAGAGAGATAGAATTGTTTAGAGAGAGAGAGAGAGATATGAATTCTGAATATATGTATATATATAGAGAGAGATAGAGAGAAAGAGGGGTTAAGGCACTTCGTTTAGGTTTTTTTTTGTTATTTCTAGTTGTTAGGTGGTGCGAGCTGCTAAAAAAACCTAGGAAGTAGTTTCTAGTTTTTAGGTTGTTTTTAAAAACGATGATCTCGTGGGATCCAGCGATTTAGGGACACGCGTCGTAGATCTAGTAGCTGTCTTGGTTTTCGGGGGTTTTTGATGTATTCTTGCTGAATTTTCACGCTAATTGCGGAATAAGCATATGTAGATGTGGGGTGTCTATTTGGGCCCACAAGACCAATGTAGGCTTTTTATTTCTCGGCCCAACTCAGCATACCTAATTAGCTAATGTCTGCGGGGCCCACTCTACCTGGCCCAAGAACAGGACAAGAATAAAATTAAAAAAAACTTGCTATTTGAAAATTATTTGTTTGAGAGAGTTTCAAACGTCTACCTTAAATGTCTTGTTCAAATATTAAATACTTTATTAAGGCACTAATTGATTTTACTATTTGAATTTGATGGTTGATATTTTGCTATATATATGAGTTTGGTTCAAATTACACTTAGTGTAACTCTAAGTAATGTTATATCACCCAATAACTTGTTATAGAATTCATATTTTGAAAATCTTACCATTAAATTTCATATTCTAAATGTTATTAACATTCATACTAATTTTCATGTCAATTGAATTTTATTTACCATTCGATTCGTAAACTTATCTTTTATACATTATTTTAAACTACAAAAACTTGAATTTAAATAATTGATTGATGACATAGTTATTAATTTTTTATTACTTTAAAATTTTACAAGTATGGAGAATATAAAAAAATAATATAATCTAACAGTGAATTTGTCAAAATTCGCATAAAATTAAAAAAATATTAAGTGGTGTAATATTACTTAAAATTATCTAGATGTATCTTGAACCCAATTATATAGTAGTATATATATATATATATATATATATAAAAGAAATTTGTAAAAATTGATTGATGCATTTTAAAACTTTTGTATCTTTATGAGGTGTGTCATACGGTCACTTTCTAGCATTGTTAAAGTTATCCTAGGTGCATTTTGAATCCAAACCTTATATATATAATAGAAATTTGTAAAAAAAAAAATTTTTGAGAAAGAAATTTGTAAAAATTGATTGATGCATTTTAAAACCTTTGTATCTTTATCAGGTATGTCATACGGTCACTTTCTAGCATTTTTAAAATGGTGAATTCATGGACAATCAATAATGACTTATAAAGACTTTTGAGATTCAATATTTCTATTATTTATATATAATAGAAATAATGACTTATAAAAGCGAGTTCTTAAAATGAAATTCAATAGTTCTTTTTTTTTTTTTTTTTCCTTTTTTTTTATATGGTTCGTGAATTTCATTCAACACCAAACTGCCCGATATTTTGAAATTATCACAGATGAATTAGAATTTTGAGATTTTCAAACTTTTTTTTTATGACAATTATACAATAAATTTTTTAAAACTTATCATTTGGAGAATAAATTGGATTTTTGTATATCATCCTCAATGATTCAAATAAATAACAAACTATTTCTAAAAATAAAACACAAAATATGATTAGTATTGTTTAAATATCGATGAGGATATAGAATGTTATTCACTCATTTCGAAATGAATGGATAAGATTTTACAAAATTTTTGCTGAACTTATCAATTTAAGAACACTAGATATCCTATTAAACTTATCTTTTTGTAAATGCATATCCATCTGCCACACAATCCAAAGATGAAACGCGTCACAACGGTCAAATATAAAAGCTTTACACCATTGATTAATGATTAATGATTAATCAACTATAAATATTATGCCTACTTTTTTAGTCTAACATAATTGCAGCTTTAATGCCAACACAGACACAGCTATAGTATGTTAGATTACAAAAAAGAAAAAAAAAAAAAAAAAAAAAAAAAAGGGTACCGAAATTGATTTCACCAGCTGGAAAATGAGCTTAAGGAGTCAGAGATGAGCCCTTTGATACTTTAAGGTCATTAAAAAAGTACATCAATGACTTTTTTTTTTTTTTTGATAATCAGTACATCAATGACTTGGAAAGTAAAGTTAAAGTTTGTAAATTACCATGTACCTGTGCGTTATTAGATTTAGTAGTTCAATTTTGAA
This sequence comes from Quercus glauca, assembly GCA_023736055.1. Classification (NCBI taxonomy): domain Eukaryota; kingdom Viridiplantae; phylum Streptophyta; class Magnoliopsida; order Fagales; family Fagaceae; genus Quercus; species Quercus glauca. Next base: position 29,399,208 of record CM043322.1, read on the forward strand.
AATGCATAAAAAACATAAGGTAAAAACTTGGAAATCATGACTTGATTTCAGTTTTTTTTTTTTTGCCTTGTATATTAAGGTGTGCATAATAAACATGGCTCAGAACTTAATGTTAATTTTGGTTTGATGTAATCCAGCTAAATGTGCCTGTCAATTCAAGTTGAGGATGATGTTTAAGACATTGGTGGATCAAAAAAAAAAAATGTTTAAGATATTGGGACCACAATCATTTTAGGAATTCTTCTTAAGAGTGGGGCCTATTGGCCTTCCTGTCAAATTAGTAAAGCATCACGATAAGTTGGTGGCACAGAGAAAATAAGTGGGTGACAAATGGTGATGTGTCAAAAGAAAAGACGAAGAAAGAATTCTCTAGAAATTTATTTATTTTTGGATAACCAAGAAAGATCTGTCTAGAAGAATATGAGCAGATGAACCCAAATTCAGACTGCCAAGTACGACTGTCTCCTTTTAATGTCACCATGGGCCCATGGCCACATGAAAAAGCTTCCTGATTCAAGAAAACCACCATACTCAAGAAATGGCCAAAATGTTCTAAAACCACTTATTTTTAAAATTTTTAGGAAAAAGATATTGTTTCGAAAATAAATAGAAAATTACCACTTTTTTAAGAACTCGAATTTTAGAAATTCGAGTTTTTCTCAATTTTGCTATCGTGGCACTGCTGAGTTGAAATTTGCGCGATTAAAAAAAATTATGTGGTACTCGAGCTTGGTAAACTCGAGTTCCATGCAACACAATACTCGAGTATGCCAGGCATGCAACACAATACTCGAGTATGCCAGGCTCGAGTACGTTTTATAAATAAAATGGAGATAAAAAAATTTACACAGTACTCGAGTTTACCAAACTCGAGTACTATGTAAATTTTTTTTTTGTTTTTTGTTTGGGGATAATCGACAAGTAAACATAAAGATAAAAGTAAGTGGCTTTTTTTATGTTTTTATTTATTTAAACAGAAGCATTGTAAAATATAGAGATTTTAATTTCAAAATATGAATTTAATTTCTACATTAATTAAAATTGTTCATTGTTTTCTCATAAAAATTATTCACTATTTTCTGTATAAACTATTTATACGATTTTGCATAAAATTATTTTTTGTTTAACATTATTTAAGAATTTGTTTACTCTCTTTTCTGTATAAATAATTTTCTGTTTACTGTTTAAAAAATTGTTCACTATTTTCTCATAAAACACCTAGTGAAATGTGTTTTTAAATTTAAACGCCAAATCTGAATGCTTTTTCATGTTTGAATTTTACAATAATCGAATATATTTTTCTGCATTGATAAAATCTGTTTCTATATTAATAAAATTTGCTCTCTGCACATCATATTTACTATATATTCAAATCTACTTACTGCATTCATAAAATCTGTTTTTTGCATTAATTAAAACTATTCACTGTTTTCTCATAAAAATTGTTCACTATTTTCTGCATAAACTATTTCTAGCATTCTGCATAAAATTATTTTCTGTTCAGCATTATTTAAAAAATTGTTCACTCTCTTTTATGCGTATATTATTTTCTGTTCATTATTTAAAAAATTGTTTGCTGTTTTCTCATAAAACACCTAGTGAAATCGTGTTTTCTAAATTTAAAAGCCAAATCTGAATGCTTTTTCATGTTTAAATTTCACAATAATCAAATTTGTTTTTCTGCATTGATAAAATCTGTTTCTAGGTTGATAAAATTTGCTCTCTACACATCATGTTTACTATATATTCGAAGCTGCTTACCGCATTCATAAAATCTGTTTTTTGCATTAATTAAAACTGTTCACTGTTTTCTCATAAAAATTGTTCACTGTTTTCTACATAAACTGTTTTTAGCATTGGCGCAGTTATTGCACTTAAATGGTTTTTGTGTTTTTTTAAATATGTAATCATATGAATAATGGACAAACTCCATAAAAGAAAAATGAATGATTTGTATAAATCACCTAACGGTAAATGCCTCGAAAAATTCGAATTTGTAAAAAAGTTCGAATTAGTTGAATGTAGAATTGTTCATTAAGTAAAACTGTTTTCTACATTAAGTAAAACTGTTCACTGTTTTCTCATGAAAATTGTTCACTATTTTCTGCATAAACTATTTCTAGTATTCTGTATAAAATTATTTTCTATTCAACATTATTTAAAAAATTGTTCACTCTCTTTTCTGTGTAAATTATTCTCTGTTCATTATTTAAAAAATTGTGCACTGTTTTCTCATAAAACACCTAGTGAAATCGTGTTTTCTAAATTTAAAAGCCAAATCTGAATACTTTTTCAAGTTTAAATTTCACAATAGTCGAATTTGTTTTTCTACATTGATAAAATCTGTTTCTAAGTTAATAAAATTTTCTCTCTACACATCACGTTTACTGTATATTTAAAGCTACTTACCGCATTCATAAAATCCATTTTTTGCATTAATTAAAACTGTTCACTGTTTTCTTATAAAAATTGTTCACTGTTTTCTACATAAACTATTTTTAGCATTGGTGTAGTTATTGCACTTAAATGGTTTTAGTGTTTTTTTTTTAAAAAAAATATGTAACCATATGAATAATTGACAAACTCTATGAAAGAAAAATGAATGATTCGTATAAATCACCTAATGGTAAATGCCTCGAAAAATTCGAATTTGTAAAAAAGTTCGAATTAGTTGAATGTAGAAATTCGAGAAAAAACAATGGAAAATCAATGAACGTACCAAATCGTGAAGGTGTACATAAGATGTACAGATAGTCTAGACTTGTTGAGAAATTTGATTTCGTTGAAAGTACAAAATAATGAAAATTCAATGGAAAAGTATGTACGTTAGATGTATAGATCGTATGAATTTGTTTAAAATTTTGAATTTGTTGAATGTACAAAACTGTGAAAACTCAAGAAAAAATTGTGTACATTAGATGTATAGATAGTACGAATTTGTTGAAAAATTCGAATTCGTTGAGTGTGTAAAATTGTGAAAGTTCAATTGAAAATTGAAGAACATACCAAATTGAGTAAACTTAATGGAAAATTAATTACATTAGATGTATAGATCATCCAAATTTGTTTCCAAATTTGAAGTCATCAAATGTACAAAATTGTGAAAATTCAATTTAAAACTCTGTACTAATGTACTAATCATCCTGATTTGATGAAAATTTCAAAATTGTTGAACATACAAAATCGTGAAATCTTAATGGAAAATCGAAATTGTTGAATGTACCAAATAGTGAAAATTCAATAGAAAGTTGTGTACATTAGATGTACAAATATTCTGGACTTGTTGAGAAATTTGATTTCGTTGAAATTACAAAATCGTGAAAATTCAAGAGAAAATTGTGTACATTAGATGTAAAGATCGTTCGAATTTGTAAAAAACAAAATTTAAATTACAGATCGTTCGAATTTGTTGATTGTATAAAATCTTGAAAGTATAAAATAAAATTGTGTAAATTAGATGTACAGATAGTCTGAATTAGTTGAAAAGTTTGAATTCGTTAAATGTACAAAATCATGAAAATTAAATGGAAAACTGTGTACTAATGTATTGATCATCCGAATTTGTTGAAAAATTTGAAATCATTGAATGAACAAAATCGTGTAAACTCAACAGTTAAAGAACAGTTAATCTTTAGATTTGTAAAAATTGAATGTACATAATCATCAGTTGTCAGACATTAATAACAACATTTTGTATTGCATAGAACGTGTAGACATTAACAGCAATGTCTAATGTTCGTAGGTAGAAATTTTTGGAAATCATCATTACTTGAATCTAAGAAGTTTGAAATATCTCTTTCATCATCTAACGCAATAACTTCATTAATAGACTTGATGGCTCACTCTTGCGCCTTCCCCTTTAGATGCTTCTTAGCTTTTTGGATTGCATGAAAACGGTCTAATCGCCTTTGCATTTGATTGTTCTCTTGTTCAAGACGAGCAAGTATGTTGGCAGGTTCATCTCTAGGTAACTTGGCTGAGCATGCCTTAGGAACTCGTAACCCATGCTATCGACAATACACCTCCAACTCACATCTCTTCTTGTATAGGGTTGACCATGGTGGTTCTGCTACGGTGAACTCTATTGCGGTGGTATCTATACTTAGTTTTGAAGGTTTGCTAACCATGATATGCCAGACGCTTCCAAGACTCACGTACGTGTATATTGGCATATTATGGAAATCTCTCTTCTTTCCAACCCATTTCCCTCCATAGTTTCATAAACTTGAGTTCCAAAAAAAGTGGTATTTTCCTATATAGTTCTGAAACAGTGTTTTTTTGCTACAAATTTTTGAAAATTGTGGTATTTGGCCATTTTCACCTACGGACTCTTGTATTTCTCTTTAATTTTACCGCCCAAATAGTTGTATTTTTTTTATTATAAAACAAATAATTTGCTATTAATGTAGAGTTGGTTTAGAAACTTACGGTAGTAGATTGTCTGTCTTTATTTTTATTGATCTGGATATATTGTGTGGAGCCTTTTAAAGTGGGATTGGTTTGAAACTTTGAATGGTTAGTTGCTAAAATTTTATAAAATCAGTTTATTATAGTGTGAATTGTAGCGCTGACCTATGTACATAGTATGTATTTTGTCTGTATTTGGCTCTTTTTGTTTGTACAATTATTTGTTTATTTGTGATTTGTTTTTATCTATGGAAAATGAGTTAGTACAAATTTAATATTGATGATTTCTGTCATTTAAAAGAAGGCCGTTTTCTCTTTTAATAGATAAATTGTATTTTAATATATTAAGAAATAATTATTTTGTATTTTTTATTTGTTGATAGTTTCTTAATACTAAATAGATGATGCACATTTTTTGTTTATATTTTAATCCCCTCAATCAAACTTTTATCTCCGTCTCTGAGTCCAAAATGGCCGAAACACATCAGAATGACTTGAAATTATTCCCGGAGTGGAACATGGGGTGTTACTACTGAAACAAAATGGTAATATAATAGCTATTTCTAAGGTTCTACTATTTTTAAGCTTAGTGTCCGTTTCTACAAACCTTGATGGATTTTGCTTAATGAAAAGTTATTTGTCTCGTATATGTAGTCAACTGCAACTATCATGGCCATTGCTCTTGCACATGGAGGGGTAATTCCATATGACTTAATTTTTTTTTTTTTAATTTTATCTATCTTTTATAGCAAGGTTAGCAATCTATCATTGACCCAAAAAAAATGAAATAAATATGACTCAACTCTCAAGGCTTACTTTGTCTTGAAGATTTTCAAATTTTTTTTAAATGTATACGATATATGCTTACATTAATGATTTTTTTCATATAGCAGATAATATATTTGTGTCTTTTTAAGACATTTCAATGAGTAATATAATATTTTTGTCTTGGATTGTATCAAATTGTAATTTATAGGTTTTAATTTTCTGTTTTCAGTTGGGCTATAGCTGTTGATTTGTAGATAATTTTTGTTTGCAGCAAATATTTTTTGAAATTCATACATATATTTTTTGTTTTGGTTGGAATTACTTAGGTTTTTCAAGTTAGAATGAGTTTTGAGAAGGACAAGGATGTGTAAACTCAACAAGCAATTTTACACAATTTTAACGAATTCAAACTTTTCAACTAATTCAGATTATCTGTACATCTAATTTACACAATTTTATTTTGTACTTTCAAGATTTTATACAATCAACAAATTCGAACGATCTGTACATCTAAATTTTGTTTTTTACAAATTCGAATGATCTGTACATCTAATGTACACAATTTTCTCTTGAATTTTCACGATTTTGTACTTTCAACGAAATCAAATTTCTTAACAAGTCCAGAATATATTGTACATCTAATGTACACAACTTTCCATTGAATTTTCACGTACATTTGACGACTTCAAATTTGGAAACAAATTTGGATGATCTATACATTTAATGTAATTAATTTTCCATTAAGTTTACTCAATTTGGTATGTTCTTCAATTTTCATTTGAATTTTCACGATTTTACACACTCAACGAATTCGAATTTTTCAACAAATTCGTACTATCTGTACATCTAATGTACACAAATTTTCCTTGAGTTTTCACATTTTTGTACATTTAACGAATTCAAATTTTTAAACAAATTCATACGTTCTATACATCTAACGTACATACTTTTCCATTGAATTTTCATTATTTTGTACTTTCAATGAAATCAAATTTCTCAACAAATCTAGACTATCTGTACATCTTATGTACACCTTCATGATTTGGTACGTTCATTGATTTTCCATCGATTTTTTTCGAATTTCTACATTCAACTAATTCGAACCTTTTTACAAATTTGAATTTTTCGAGGCATTTACCATTAGGTGATTTATACGAATCATTCATTTTTCTTTCATGGAGTTTGTCCATTATTCATATGGTTACATATTTAAAAAAACACAAAAACCATTTAAGTGCAATAACTGCGCCAATGCTAAAAATAGTTTATGCAGAAAACAATGAACAATTTTTATAAGAAAACAGTGAACAGTTTTAATTAATGCAAAAAATGAATTTTATGAATGCGGTAAGCAGCTTCGAATATACAGTAAACATGATGTGTAGAGAGAAAATTTTATTAACGTAGAAACAGATTTTATCAATGCAGAAAAACAAATTCGATTATTATGAAATTTAAACATGAAAAAGTATTTAGATTTGGTTTTTAAATTTAGAAAACACGATTTCACTAGGTATTTTATGAGAAAACAGTGCACAATTTTTTAAATAGTGAACAGAGAATAATTTACACAGAAAAGAGAGTGAATAATTTTTTAAATAATGCTGAATAGAAAATAATTTTTATGCAAAATACTATAAATAGTTTATGCAGAAAATAGTGAACAATTTTCATGAGAAAACAGTTTTACTTAATGAACAGTTCTACATTCTACTAATTCAAACTTTTTTACAAATTCAAATTTTTCGAGGCATTTACCATTAGGTGATTTATACGAATCATTCATTTTTCTTTCATGGAGTTTGTCCATTATTCATATGGTTACATATTTAAAAAAACACAAAAACCATTTAAGTGCAATAACTGCACCAATGCTAAAAACAGTTTATGTAGAAAATAGTGAACAATTTTTATGAGAAAAAAGTGAACAGTTTTAATTAATGCAAAAAATAGATTTTATGAATGCGGTAAGTAGCTTCGAATATATAGTAAACATGATTTGTAGAGAGAAAATTTTATCAACCTAGAAATAGATTTTATCAATGCAGAAAAACAAATTTGATTATTGTGAAATTTAAACATGAAAAAGCATTCAGATTTGGCTTTTAAATTTAGAAAACACAATTTCACTAGGTGTTTTATGAGAAAATAGCGAACAATTTTTTAAATAGTGAACAGAAAATAATATACGCATAAAAGAGAGTGAACAATTTTTTAAATAATGCTGAACAGAAAATAATTTTATACAGAATGCCAGAAATAGTTTATGCAGAAAACAATGAATAATTTCTATGAGAAAACAGTGAATAGTTTTAATTAATGCAAAAAACAGATTTTATGAATGCAGTAAGTAAATTTGAATATACAGTAAATATGATGTGCAGAGAGCAAATTTTATTAATGTAGAAACAGATTTTATCAATGCAGAAAAATATATTTGATTATTATGAAATTCAAACATGAAAAAGCATTCAGATTTGACGTTTAAATTTAAAAATACAATTTCACTAGGTGTTTTATGAGAAAACAGTGAACAATTTTTTAAACAGTAAACAGAAAATAATTTATGTAGAAAAGAGAGTGAACAATTTCTTAAATAATGCTAAACAGAGAATAATTTTATGCAAAATCGTATAAATAGTTTATACAGAAAATAGTGAATAATTTTTATGAGAAAATAATAAACAATTTTAATTAATGTAGAAATTAAATTCATATTTTGAAATTAAAATCTCTATATTTTACAATACTTCTATTTAAATAAATAAAAACATAAAAAAGCCACTTACTTTTATCTTTATGTTTATTTGTCGATTATCCAAAAAAAAAAAAAAAATTTACACAGTACTCGAGTTTGGTAAACTCGAGTATTATGTAAATTTTTTTATCTCCATTTTATTTATAAAACGTTCTCGAGCCTGACATACTTGAGTATTGTGCATGGAACTCGAGTACCACATAATTTTTTTTAATCGCACAAATTCTAGCTTAGCAGTGCCACGGTGGCAAAATTAAGAGGAACTCAAGTTTCTGAAACTTAAGTTCTTGAAAAAGTGATAGTTCCCTATTTATTTCCGAAACAATATTTTTTTCCTAAAAATTTCAAAAATAAGTGGTATTCGGCCATTTTGGCCCCCAAGAAATAGGTAACCTCAAAAAAGTAGTGGGCTTTTAATTTTGAAGCCAATCTAGTATAAAACGTGGGATCAAAGTCGGTGGGATAAGTCAGTTCATGCTCAATTAATATTATCAAACAACCACCTTGAAGTGGATAAGTGCATATTAATTCCAACTCGTTGATAATTCCCACCTCCTATTTAGATAGCCTCAAAATTGGCAATAGTAACGAGGGAAAAGTTAACGGAAGTATTGATTTGTGTAATATTTTTAGAAATTTTTTATTACAGAGTTTTTTTATATTTTTGAAGAAAGTAATATTATAGAAAATGGTCTATACTCCGTAGTAATAATAAGTAATGCTACCTTTACAGGACTCATGATAGTAATGACAAGTAATGCTATGTTAACAATAATTTTTTTTTTAAGAAATAATTACAACATGCTGCTAATCCGAACCGAACCAAATCGTACGGCTTGACCGAATTAACCGGAAATCGTCTATTAAACCGGTTCTTTTAAGCTCAAAAACCGGCATACATGAAAAACTTAGTGAACTGTGCGAATCGCGGTTGAACCACCCGGGTTTAAAAACCGTGGACGGTTATCACGGTTTCACAGGTTCAGTTGATTCAAAGTTTTTTTTTTTTTTTTTGGTACTTACCGGTCAGCCATTGTTGAAGCTTCAACCTCGGACCTTGAGATCGCACCAACATTTCTTCTTATTCTTCTTCTCAGTCTCACTCGCCTATTCTCTCTCTGCATTTCATACGACTGCCGTTTCTGCATTTTATCTTCTCTGTGTTGTTTTCGTTGGTTGTTTCTGCATTTTCCTCTCATCCTGCGTTTTTTCTTATGCACTCTAGAGTCTTCTAGTGTACTTTGAAGATGACGACAACTTGCTTTCTGTCACACGCTAAAACATGCTGTCAACCATTCTTTTTTAAACTTTATTGAGTTTAAGCAATTTTTTAATTGTTTGTCCGGTACATCTTCTGGCTGTTGCTTATTTTTTATTTTTAAAATTTAAATAAATGCATGCTGTCAATGTGTCATTCACTCCTTTTAAAATTTTATTGGGCTTTGTTCTTTATTTTATTAATTTTTAATGCTTGATACGGTCACCCTTCTAGCTTTTATTTATTTTTTATGTTTAAAATTTTCATAAATGGTTGAATGTTCAAATGGGCTTTAGCCTAAAACAATTTAATGGGTAGTCAAATGGGCTTGAGCATGACTCAAGATAATTTACACATAACCTCCCATAAAAAAAAAAATTAAAAGAGTAAAATATTGAGCATTAACAAAAAATGATTTAGGTTTGCTTAAGATTTAATATTTTTTATTTGCCTTATGAAAGTTATGATATAAAAAAGACATTTGAAAAATAGATCTTTATATTTATTTGGACTATTTTAGTTCATTTTTCTACTTTTATTAATTTAATATATTTATTTATATTTTAAATAATTATTAAATTAATTATGACATCATTACGGTTCGACCCCAGTTCGACCTCGATCCAACCTTAAAAACCTTGAACCTCTCTATTTTACGGTTCATTGAACGGTCCGGGTTTTAAAACCTTGCTAACCCCGCCGCTTAAACCATTTCTCCCCTAGACTCCCAAGCACTTTGTGCATGGAGAAGTGTCAATTCAGCTACAAGACTTTTGGCATGTTAATAATATTTTTATAACAAATTTTAAGTGACAAGTTATTATTAGTTATAATCTTAGTTTACCATTGACATCACTTTTTTGGTACTAGCCACATAAAATTTGTTATAAAAATATTGTAAATATAACATTACTAGTATTGATAATAAAAATTGAATAATATTAATTTGGGGCTGTCATCGCAAAACTAAAAAGGTGGTTGAAAGAAAAAAAAAGTAATAAAAAGAAAGGAAAAAAAAAAAGTAATGCTAGAGATACAAATTTTTTTACAAAAAATTTTACAAACAGCTTAAGTAGTAAGTAGTTATTGGTAAATGAAAAAGTGATGTTAGTTGTGAGTCTATATGAAAACCAGTAAGAAGTTGCCACAACAACATTTTGTAAAAATGTTATAAAATAATTTGTAGTTGTAACATTACTCATCTGAAAAGAAAAGAATAAGAAAAATCCTTACCGTTATTTGTCCACAATTTTGTATACAAATTGTCCCATGCTAGTAATGTAAAAGAACAAGGACGCTGATTGCAGCATTCTATTATCTTCTCTCTTTGTGCTTGAGTTGTTGAGCAAGATTTGATCAACTTAAAAGAGTACGCTTAGAGCTCTGTAATTCAACTGATTGACATCTCGTGGTGTTTCCAATATATCTAGGATTTAAATTCCATAAAAACAAAAAAATTAAAAAAAATATATACTTGAAAGAGAATGATCTATCATCTATATAATGTAATGTGTGATCATTTTAAATTGCAGTTCCAGGGTTCTAAAATCAACTAAACACCAATTGTTTATGTGGATTAGTTTGGTCCCCTCAAGATTGGCTTTAGAGCAAGCACAATCTCTTAGACTAAGTTGCTCTTGGTGTTGCTGTAAGGGGTTACAAAGGAAGCCTTGTAAATTGTAATGATCATGCACTTGCGACAAATTCAGCTCACAGGAAGCATATGCTTAAGATTACAAAAATTGTTTCATGTTGCAGTACTTGGCGGATTCAATAGAATTTCACGAGGTGCTAATCAAGGCACTAGGAGGGTCCACAATCCAATTGACTATGATATTGGTAAAGCTCTCCGTCCAAGCTATGGTGGATTCATAGATCCAAAGAATTCTAATCATACAGTAGCATTAGAAGAGCCTTTTCCTGCCCTATCAAAAAGACTCTCCTGAAAAATAAAAAGCTCTCTCTGGGCTATGTTCCAAAGAGAATCTATTAACCATTGTCTTTTTCTCTTCTTTTCTTGTCTTTCTTGCATGCCGTTATCATATAGCCAAACAAATAATACTGATAGCTAGATGCCTATATTTACATACATTACTAGGAAGATAGTAATGCATATGTAGTGTATATTACATACATTACAGTATAGGGGCAATGTAGAAAGCCTCCCTTGTTATCACATTTGACTTACATAAAAGGAATATAAACAATTAATGAGTAGAAGAAAATCTTGGGTTTGAAGAATCCTTGAGCTATGGAAAACAAAGGAAAGAGTTTGTCAATTAAGTTCAAGCAGCATACATCTTGTCATGCTTTCCAAACGTAGATGATCTTACAACATATCTATCCCAAAATAGCATAGTAAATAGTTTGCTACAAGAGCAATTAAACATGATATATGAAAAAAAAAAAAAAAAAAAAGTAAGAAAGAAAAACAATAAGACTTAGGAGATTTTAAAACAAATTACTCAAACATATAGACATATATTGACCTGGCTTAAGAGAGATCCGTTAGGAGAATAGATCATGAAGTTTTCCTCCTGTGGATGCTTACAGGTCCAATTTCATAACTGAATGTAAGTGCGCATAGTATATTATAGTTAGATTTAATATCAATGACCCGAGGAAAAAAGTAGGTCCAACTTCCACAAAATCCCTGGCTATCAAAATGGCTAAAAAAAAATTTTTAGGACAAAAATGTTAATAATAGTGTCATGGCATTGTACAGCGAATGTATTAAAATGGAGGAACTTAAATTTCCAGTCCAGCAATAAGAACATCCAAGGACACACCCAATGATGAATAACTGTAAAGAGTTCTCACCGGAAAAGTGAGCTGCACTAAAGATGACTGAGCTTATGAAGATTGCTCGCTGCCATTTCATTGTGGCTGAAATTGATCTCAACAGAAACCCTCTGTAAACAGTTTCTTCCAAAAGGGGAGTTGTAATACAGTAAACAAGGAAACAAGTTGCTTTTGAAATGTTGCTGCTTTGGAGGATCTCCTTCAATACAGGGTTGTTCACAGCCTGCGTGCAAATGTCATAAGAGAAGTTACTTGAAAGAAAGCTGCATTTCCAAAAATTCAGAGCTCCAAGTCCTGTAAAATCCCAGCCTCCACTGATTTACATATCTCTTTTAATGCGATATTTAGGAACAAATAAATATGGAGGAAATAAAACCCCCTAATTGCCCCTCCCAAAAAATAAAACTAGAAACTCAACAAAACGATGCAAGAGGTGAGAATTTATGAGTTCCTTCTAAAGCAATAAGGTGTTGTATGCATACACCAAAGCCTTGAAGCATATTACCCAAGCAAATGCCCTAAGATGAAGTTCTATGACAAGAAATCAAGAACTCTTTTAGCCCACTCTATAGATTGAAGTATAGATGCCACCAAACTCATCACTCTTTTTCCTTATTCCATAATATATAATGAGGTAAAATTTAAAAAACTGTGGAAATCAAACAACTTCTTTTTGTTCTAGCATTTGGATAGAATATAAAGCCTTAGAAATTAACCCATAACCAGGAATGGTGATCAGGTGATCCTTCACCATCCAGCTTCCAAAATAATATAAATTCCAGATTAAAAAATAATAATTCAGATTTTTTATGAGTGTAAATTCTCCAACCTTTGCAACTCTTGAGCAGCATGGCTGAATTCCAAAGATGCAATTACAATGTTCATTTGAAGAGGCTAAAGAAAAAATAAAATTACAGGCATAAGATACCTTAGAAAATACTATCTAAATTTGATGTGAGACCCACTTGGGGAATTTCCAGTTAACAAGTTATGTCTGATAGTCTATCTTTTCTATAAGGTTATATGTTGATGTTTTAGTTAACCCATGTTCTGTAGGTTTCAGGAGTCAAGAATGTCTGTTAACTTCTAGATTTTGAGAGTAGACGCAATAATGTGGTCTGGTCTCAGGTCCGATGGACTATAACTTTTATTTCAAGTCCTAGTCTATGTTAGAATCAGAAGTGCCAATTACCTAATTGCGTCAATCCAATCTATCAAATCTTCAATTAAAAAAAGGTGCAGACAGCAGCTCAGAAGCTCCTTTTGAGGGTGTGGTTGAATTCTTTGACAGAGTATATGAGTGATTGCTTAAGAAACATATGAATGATTGTTGAGACTTTTATCCTAAATTGCTTCTTCATCTTCTTCTTGAAAGCATTTCTTTTTAACTGCTTGCAAAACAGATGTGAGTTGCTACTTAATGCATCAGCCTGGAAAATTCTAATTGTTCAATTAAACCTATAAAATTTTCTTTAATTGATCCCCAAGGTGTAGCAGAATTGGCTAGGCACCACAGCTCATGAAGCTGAAGTTGCTCTGAAAACCTCTTCTACATGCTTTAGTTGTCTGAAGAACTATGCACATCATAATACAAGTTGTACAACCTATAATTCTCAATGAAATTTTCATCATCTGAAATTTTTTATCAAGCTCTATGCAAAGAAGACAACCACTTCAACTACCAAAACTCATCTTCAATCAATTCCTAAGTATACTAACACTCTAACTGGCTCACTGTATCTTTATCCAGTTTTCCAATAATAAACATGTATGCATTTTTTTTTTGATACGAACATGTATGCATTAGGCAAATGAGAAAGCAATTCCTCAGCTGTTTGACATAAATATCGCAAAAATCTTGGGATCATATTAGTCTTTTATTCATTCAAAAGATTAGCTTACTCAACAACTATAGATAATCTCATGAACAAAAAGGAAAAAACTAATCTCAAGATTTGGTGTGGATCAGCAGAAAACTGTAATGCACCAACCTTGGGCCCAATCAATCTGTCGGCAAGGATTGATGTAATGAAAACCAACAGAAAGAGAAACCCACATCCTAGTACTGCTGCCAACAACCAGTTCCGCTCTTTTGATAACTTGTTAGCTTTAAAGAAGTTTATAAACTTATATTGTGGCTTAGCAGTCCACTGTAGTAGAAACAGAGTCCCAATGAGCTCTAGAATTTGAACTGCAAGCAGTGATAATATCTGCAAGGGGGTCAAACATCAGTCATCAGTGAGTAAATTCATTATCAGAATCACAGGTAATAGTGAGGGTTTGAACAAACAAGTGCAGCAAAAAGCAACTTGGGATTCTTAATTTGAACACAATGTGCAAGAATGTAATCAGAAAAAGAGTCCACAAAAGAGTTAGACTGATGCACTCAGCATCATCATTGAAGAAAAGAGAGAAAAAAAAAAATTAAATGAAGAATTTTCCTTCATGAGATAAAAAAAATTAGGTTGCACAGTGCCCAGATTACCACACCATATTGCTTAGCTTCTTGTTTTATCTGAGTCTCCACATTATAGAGCAAGAGGCATGAAAAGTGAAAACAAGACTCATTGCCTTTAAGTAATCAATCATTGTCCCTTTTACAAAAAAAACAGCAAGGGTTTGGCAAGTACTTGATCACATGGTGTGTCGTTAGCCTTAATTGCAGATGCCAATTCAAACTTGTCCAATTTCAAACAATATAAGCCCCCATCCAAAAGCACCTTCCAAGCTAGATAAGTTGCATTTTATGAGAAACAAAGAGAGTTTTATATACTAAAAGAAAATAAAATAACAATGATTGGTTATTTTGTTTCTTGACTTTTGCCCCATCAGTATATCCCCAATGTTCTCGGGTTGGCTAGTTTCTTTTTAATAACATTTTTTTTTGTTACTTATCAAAAAAAAAAAAAAAACAAAACAAAACAAAGCCACAATGATGATTGGTTTCCTTTGTAAATCACTTTTCATCATTTTCTTCTCTCCTATTTCATTGTTTACAGTAACCAAACAGAGTGTAATAAACGGCAACTATTGATCAGAAAGATCAAGTGCACTCACTTCAGTCTGTGGATCCAGATGAGGTTCATGCAAAATCTCAGCAACCACAGACAATCCTCCAAAACTCAAAGGAATGTGCAAAATAAACATATAAAAAGCCATGGTGCTCCATATACTCCCACTATCCCATGGAATATCTGTTGACAGTGCCGAGAAGCCCTACAATCAAGGATCACAAAAGACCCCATCCCCGTATTAGTAACAAAATACACATAATTGAAAATGGTAGTTAATGCATGCTAATTATTCAGCGTGTATGTCACTATCACCTTTTCTGTATTGCTTATGTAATTGCCCCTAAAAAAAAGTAATTGAAAACACTTAAACCCCCATTTCACATTCACTATATATATAGCCTATAATTTTTTTTTTTTTTTAATAACAGAAAAACCTTGGCAACCAAAGTCTTGCACACCCATTTCTGAAACACCCATGTCTGTATTTTAGTATGTCAGAATTGTTAGTATTACTTATCAATTAATGTAGAAAAAAAATAATCTTTAACAAAATTTCGGATAAACCCAGAATATGATACGAATGTAATTAAATTAAGATAAAGCAAGTAGTAATTTAGAATCAACCTGGGGAGAGGCTTCATGGGTGTTTTCATTTTCGGTGCAATAACACTGGAAAGAAGCTTTGGATCTTAGCTTGAGTTTGCATTCCGAGGAACAGAGAAGAACACTTGAAGATGGATATAAAGTTGGGTTTTTGCTAAACTCTTGGCTTAATTTAGGCGGTGTAGGATAAACAGGATAGCATTGTAAGTGTAACAATATCATTTCACTCAAGACGCTTCCCTCAGCTACTCATTCTACAGCGTTAGAATGGCCCTTTTATCTGGTCATCTGCTTTTATCTCCTTTTACCTCTGTCTAGTCTCTCCCCTTCGAACTTCGGCTTTTCGGCAGCCAAAAACGTAAAAAATAAAAATACAAAATAAGCTTTTTATAGAACTTGAAAATGGAAAGAAGATCCTATCCAAAAAAAAAGAAAAAGAAAAAGAAAAGAAAGAGGAAATTACGAAGGACCAAAGAGGAATGGAAATATTCCCAAAATTAACGACCATACTAAATTTAGGCTTATATACAAATTGTACCATCTATTGACTGAAAGTCTGAAATTCATTTCTTTTTTTTGGTAATCTACTGAAATTCATTTCGTGCCTTCAGTTCCTTAAATTTCAAATATATTCGATTCATGTCTTTGTGAGAGATTTAAAAAAAAAAAATTTATTAGTTAATTGCATAATTAATAGTAATTTTTTTAATGGAATTAGATGAAAAATTTAACTTGAATAACTTTAAAATTTAGAAGACTCAATTGAAATGAAAATAAAGTTTGAGTACTAAAATGAATTTCAGTTAAGATTAGAATTTGAACTTTGCATTTTAAGCTAAATTTATTTGTGAAATTTTGACCCAGACCATATATGATGACCCGTACTTTTAGGTAGGAAACTTTTTGGTGGATTCGGAGAGAAAACACATGGATCCTACCACTTATTTTCGTTTCTCTCTTTCCAACCAAACAACCACTTAAAATGCTATCTCTTCACTTTTCTTTCCTAAATTTTCCATCCTCCCTAAAATTTCTCCAAACAAACAGACCCTTATACTTGAGTCGAACTTGAACCTGTTGCTAGATCTGTAATATATTTGTGACTTGAATTAGGTTTCACGCTATATGTATATGTAAGAAAGAATGCAATTAAACTAAAACAATCCTTATCAAAAGCACTGTTGGTAAATACTGGGGGTTTAAACTTTGTGTTTTTTATAAAAAGATAACAAAAAGGTTTTGAAGAAAACAAAGTCTATATTTAGAAATCATTTGTAAAGAAAATTAAAACAAAGGGAGCAGCAATTTATTTGGGAAAAAGGTTTTGAAACCCCAATTATAAAACATGAGAAAGGATTGATTTAGAAAAAATGGTTTTCATGGGTTTTCTTTTGAAAATGGGAGCTTTAACGTAAAAATCCATGGTTTTTATTCATCTTTGAAGAACGTAAGAAACTGCCTTAACTTCAGTAGAAGTTGCAACAACTCAAGCAGAAGCTGAAACAACTCCAGCAATTAACACGTCCAAAAGTGACATCATCAACCCATTAATGTCCAATCCTAGCAGCTTGCTGCCATACCCAAAGAAGCAAGGGTCCTACAAAAGAAATCATATCATTTTAAACTAAGATTCTTACCCTCCAGCTACGGTACCAGAAATAGGAAGATCTCATAAAAGTTATCCATTTTTAGCCAAACCCATGAATTTAATACAGAATATTTTCTCCAGCAAAAGACCTCACACAGCTGACATCATCCAGTTGTGTCAAGACAACTACTGCTGTAAAGCTGTCAGCTGCAACAGCTACTATTGTACTGTTGTGTCAGCTGCTATACAACTGCAGCAGCAGCCTTAAAGTTTCAAACTTTCTTCTTTTGACTAAAAACCAAAAACCCACTAATGAAATCACTTACTTTGTCAAAGAATTTTCCTTATTTGCTAAATTTCCCTTCAACTAATTCTAATCTAATGACATACTTGGCTCTATATAAAGAGAATCAAGCTACACACTAACACACCCACTATCCATCTCTCTCTCACTCTCTTATTCTAAAACTTCATCATTTTGCTGCCTATAAACATATCTTCATCTCCTTCTCCATGTCTCTCACAAAATCTTTCTCCTTTGAAGACAACATAACCCATGACATAACACAAAAAACCATTCTAGCACCTGCTATAATCTCAAGTATTTACTATATTTAACTTCAATATCTCTCATACTTCCCTATATTCTATAAACACATTCCTCACAAAATATCCATACATACTTCTCATATATCTTTAAACTCCATGTCTCACAAAGTATATATATACAAGATCCATATTCAACAAAGTTTCTACATATACTTCCCATACATATTACAAACACCATTTCTCACAAAACATATATATTTCTTTTCATCTTCGTATGCCTTAAAAGACATCAAACACTCTTCCAAGAACATATTGCAAAAGTCCTTTCTCATGGAAGGCATATGAACATTAAAGACTAAAAGTCCTTCTCCTAGAAGGCACAATGATTTCATATTAAAGCCATTCTCATGAAAGACATAAAATTTCTAATACTAAAAGTATTTCTTATGAAAGACAATATCACTCATATTTGACTAAAAACTAAAAAAGTATTACATGGGGAAAATCATTTAAGTGCATGATAAAGAGGATAAACTTAAACAACTTATGCACACGACTGGATATATTTTCTCTCCCTCCAGTTGCACCTATTTTTCTCCTTCAATTGTGAAGTCACCATGAAAAGACTCATAATATCACATTGTACCGTTAGACTCATTTTATCATGATGGAAGACAATATCACTCATATTTGACTAAAAACCAAAAGAGTATTACATAGGGAAAATCATTTAAGTGCATGATAAAGAGGATAAACGTAACCAACCTATGCACACGGCTGGACATATTTTCTCTCCCTCCAGTTGCACCCATTTTTCTCCTTCAATTGTGAAGTCACCATGAAAGAACTCATAATATCACATTGTACTGTTAGACTCATTTTATCATGCTACTAAAATGTTATAAGTCGACTGATATTATACGATTAGAGCCACAAACTATGAAGATAAGTCATTATATTTTTATCTCCAAAATTATACTATTGAGTATATTTTAATTCATTATCATTGTACCGCTGGACTCATATTATTATGCCGCTAGAATGCTATCAGCTCACTAATGTTATACAGCTGGAGCCACAAATCAAATAAAGAGTAAAGTGATGCTATACAGCTGGAGTCAGAAACATAAAAGATAAGTCAATGTTTTCTCCATCTCTGAAATTACATCATTAAGTATATGTTAACTCATTATTATTGTACCGTTGGATGCAAGTTACTTTAATATCATCTCACTATTTTATAAAACATGAACTCACTAATACTTCATTAATGAACATATGTATTAATAAATTGATCTACCATCGCTAGGCATATTATTCGGACATAAACCGCCGATGGACATTTATTATTTGGACATAAATCACCGTTGGACATATATTACTTGGACATTAACCACTGTTGGATATGTAATATTTGGACATAAATCACAACTGGATATGTATTATTTGGACATAAACCATCATTGGACATACATTATTTGGACATAAACCATTGTTGGACATACCTTATTATATTGAACATTAACTATACCACAACTGGATATGAACTATTGGACTCATCCCATTACTAGACATATGACAATTAATTACTATCTAATATTGGACATCACTTAACACACATAACAATAATGTTCAACTCGTCATTTAATCAAAGCTATTTAACTAAACATATTATTTATTTATTTCAACCATTATCATGATTCTTAGACTTTGAGCTTCATCTATTTTGTAGGCTTGAAAATGCATCGGAAGCCATTGGTCTACGTGGTCTAATGTAGACTTTTGGATTGAACTCCCTAAAACAAATTCGAGTCAAGCAAAGTCATCCCTCCAGCGGAAGACACGTAGCTACGTGCAAAAACAGCCCCCAACAAATATACTATTTAATAACTTTTCTTTGAATTAATATTTTGAAAATTATACTATTAGATTACATGTTTCCTACGTTCTTAACACACTTACACACATACTAAATTTTGTGTCAATCGGATGTTATTTGCTATTTGATTTAGAAATCTATCTCTTATGCACAGTATTAAATATATACAAAAACATAAAATTTAAATATTTGATCAATGACATGGTTATTGATCTTAAATCATCTTGCAATTTTGTTAGCAGAGTATAAGAAGAAAATCTAATTCAACAGTGAATTTGTTTAAAATTTCCATATGGGTAAATTACAATTTACCGACCTATGGTTTGGCCAATATTTAAGTTGTCTACCAGTGGTTTGAAATTTGACACTTTACTCACTTGAGGTCTGTCCCATTAGAGTTTCGTAACCTACCTCCTCACTTTCTTTGTTATAAACATGAAAAACATAACAAAATTAGTGCGACGATCAACAATGAAGTGAGGCAAACGAAAACAAGATCAAAATGTGGCATTTGTATATATATAAAAAATTATGCCTTCTCAAAAACATCAATAGAATACTGAATCTTAACAAATCATCCTTAATTCCTTTAATAACTCTGCTTGGTTCTCAAGAGAATCAATCACCTTGAACCATTGAAACCCAAATTTTGCAACTTAGAATTAGAAACGACCATAAACACATCTCAGTTACTCAATTCAAAGTCCCACTCAAATTTTCCACACACCTATTGAACAAACTTCTAAATGAACAAAGATAAACCTAGAATTCAAAATTGAATTTTGTTCCTTTTCCCACACTTTCCCAGCAACAATCAACTTAAACCATTAATTCCTAAATTCCACAACTTAAAAACCACCTTAACACATCTTAATTATAAAGGCCAACTCATATTTTCCACAACCCCCACTAAAAAAAAAACAAAAATATCCAAATACCAAAACGATCAAAATACCCAAATTATAGCATGCAAAACCATTCAATCAAGCCCAAAGCAAAGAATTTTCACTCCTCCTTGTACTGTTACGGTCTCCAAAGACTAAACAAATAAAAACCCAAAATTTAAAATTCAATTTCATTCATTTTCCTACACTTTCCTAGCAACCAAACAAGGGAGGAAAAAGTTTGGAAGGCCAGAGAGAGAGACCTTGGAGCAAAGGTGAGAAGAAGTGGTCAGATTATCTCATACTGTGGTTCAATGGAGCTCAACTGTGGGTCTAGACTTTGGATTGTGGGAGAGAGAGAGAGAGAGATTAGGGCCTAGTTTTTTGACCCACTCTCTACAAATTTATTCTATTGGGCTCACTAGGCCAAAATCCCATACATCTTGGGCTTGGGCTGCAAACCGTGTCTCTACAACTGTAGTTATAAAATTTGGATATAAAATTTACTTTTTTTATTTGGTGGAAAAAAACCATCCAATTGGGTGTATTGTAGACTTATTATTATTTTTATTTAGTTTTAACCAAAAAAAAAAATACTCCTATTTTTATTTAGTTTATTTTGAAAAAGAACTTTCATCATTACTTTAGATTTAAGAGTGAAACCAAACCATATTTTAACCAAAACTAGTCAGGGCGGCACGTGCAAGGCACATGCTAGCCATGGGGAAAAAAAGTAGTGATTAGGATCAATTTTAGATTTTATTTATATCACAAAATAAAGATATAAATCATTTAATTTTTAAAATATATAGAGATTTACATTAATCAAAAGAGACATTAATTTTAAGAATTTTGATAATTATGTCATAAAAAGTTAATCTCATTCGTATAAGATCATGACAAATCCCAGTCCAATATTTTATTATTTTATTTTGACCTATAACTTACACCTCAATAGTTGTGAATGTATTGTAATAATAACAAAATGTCACGACATTTTCAATTGTGCTAGATTTTGGTATAATATTTTATTATTTTATTTTGACCCATAAGGAATTGACGCATGCGTCACAACATTTTCATAATATCTCTATGTATACATTGTACTTAATTGCAATGTAAATTTATATTGTAGATGTCATGACCCAAACCTATACTTCAGGATTTAGAGCATGACCGACATGTTAATATCAATTTTACCCCAATACTAACACAAATCAACCTAAACTGAAGGGGCTTATCAAGAATTGTTTCTTGAATTCCTGTTTATTTTCATGCATTAAAGCCACAATATACAAAAATGATGAAAACCTTGAAATTTCATTTCCTTTGAACTTAGAAGATTACCACCTGGTTGAAACTTAGGGTATTCGTGTAAATATTACATAGCTAAACGTTTAGCAAAACTCTTATTACAAACCTAACCTCAAAGACATACAACTGGAGTTCAAAACAAACTAAAATACTAAATTACATCTGTGCTCAAGAATCAAGTACATCTTGATTCTTCCTATACAACAAAAGAGCTAAATTACTATACAACAAAAACTCTACATTCTAACAAACGAGAATCATGAAATCCTTGCCACCTCTAACCCTCTCGCTGCTTTCAGGAAAGAACCTGTGCACTAAAATATAATAAGGTGAGCTGCAAAGCCGAGTAAGGTTTTAAGCTTCATGGGCCTTTAATAAGAATGCATGTAAATCAAATATTTTATGGATATGCCAGCTTTGATAATATAACTTCATACTATTCATGTTGTTCTTAAAATAACATATGAACTTTCAAATAAAATACTTCATTTTCCTTTCATATAATAATAAAATGACATAATAAGAAACGTAAACATAATTCCGTTATCTTATTTTTAAAAAGCCTATAAAATGTTTCATTATAAACTTCTTTTCATGAGAGCTTTTACTTTTTCATAATGCATTTAAACAAAATCATTTTCTCATGATCAATAACATAATATAGTTGTTCATAACATATTGGTTAGTCCATATCTGATAAGTCTGTACTTGGTGCATGTGCATAACAGAGAAGGCCTCATCATATTTGGGTGTCCTTGTGTGTATGATATTGTCCTCTTTGGGAGGCCTGGTGGCACATCCCCTAAAGGTTTTATTCCTCCCCGCTGTCCGTACACATTGGGGAAGAAGCTTTATTCATATTAGAGTTATGGGCATTCTAATTTCCTCCACCTAAAATGGTTAAACAGATAACATTTCCCATGGAAAGCCAGTAATTAACCTTTACTAGCTGAGTTCAGATCACCAGAGGACATAACTCGAAAAATTTCCATACTTATACCTTATACTGATATTTCTTATTTGTATAATATTCCACAATAGTAGCATATCTATCTCATTCTTTAAAAATTATGTTCGTGACATAGATAATGGCATCAATATGCTAAAATTATCTTGTATATAAGATTGAACAACTTACAAACATATATTTTACTTAAATCATGCTTACATGTAATATCTTTAATTAAAAGATTTTAATGCATTCTAGTTTTCTAAACAATTTTAATACTTATCAAATGCACATGTTACTTATCCCTTACCTGAAAACAGTAGGCGAGAGAGTTGTACAAAAGGAGCTCAAGTGTCCGTGTTCTTGTTCTCATCACCTAAATGAAAAACCAAAACTTATTATTGACTAACTCTTCCTAATATATAAAATTATACCTCAATCACAATCTAACCCTCCAACTCAAGAAAATCCTTACTTCCCATCACACAAGTTTCCCCCAAAGCACATGATACCATCATCCAACACATTACCTACCCAACCATAGAGAAACCAAGGCATAAAATTTACATATGATCCAAACATACCAAAGGATGAGCATATTAAATTATAGCTCAAAACATTCACCCTAGCTTGAGAATTAAATCCACAAAGTCAGGTGTAGCATATGTTGTTCACTACTCATTCCAGCAGCGTATGCCCCATTTGTAAAATACAAAATGGGCTGTTCAAACACATCCAAATGTCATGAAATTTTACAAGACTACTCCCCTGTATGTCCAGTATATACCATAAACATTTCGTAGTCAAAGCATAAAACCATGATTTATTAAAAATCATACAAGACAACGTGTTCAAATCTGTCCTGGCAGAAACTCATGCAACTTAGAAATTAAGCCATTATTTTTATACTGATCCAAATGCTATGAAACCACTTCCACAACAACCATACGTGTCTTAGGCTTCATATAAACTATTCCTAGCATCCTAATTCACAAAATATGATTTAATACATAATTTTATTGTTGTGAACATCAAATCTGTCATAGTGACAACTTTAGCACATGTTCTTTCTAAAATCATCAACAAATAGCAATTAGCCTTCATTTCATTTGGGTATTTTTATACCTATACAATACATATTAAAATACCCTAATAAGCATCCAATAGACCATAACACCATCAAACTTTCAAATTACTAAAATAGAATCACAAGTTCAGCTTCTAAAATCAGAACAGAGGATAAAGAACTGAAAATAAACAAAACAATTATACTATCAAAACACCCAAAATCATATGAGGTTTAATTTACTTACCCACAACTTTGAAGCTGAAATATTAGGGCTAACTGTTTAATTTCTTCTTTAAAGAAACTAGAATTTTCTGTGAGAAAGTAAGGGAGAGATGTTGCCGTGTAAGAAGGCACTACAACAAATATGACTTTTTTCAAAGGTCAAAACCCTTAAAAAAAAGTATTAAAAATCTTGAAAAAAAATTATTTTAAGAGTCCAATTGACCCTTGATAACCTTCGAAACATATACCATTGAAAAGGAAATTTTGAAGGCCTTCGTGGCCTTCAAAACAAGTGCTCTAATCTTATTTGAGGGTCAAGAGACCCTTAAATAACATTTTACCAAAGTTTAAAAGATTTATATTTACAACCCTTGATAAATAAGGTTATTTAAGGGGTCTCTTGACCCTCAAAATAAAATTTTATTTTATTTAAAAAAAAAAAAAAACCACAATCATGCACAATATATATATACACACAAAAATTCACAATTATTGAGATGATATACTATGATATTGATGTATAGCAAAAGTGGTATATTGCTACAATTTACACTTTCTTTGATCTCTAAACTCAAACCTACAAATTATTGTCAATTATTGTTTAAGAGAAAAGATATCAACAACCACACTTTGTACAAAGACCAAATCTATCTAAGAGTTAAAAGTTTTGATACATTTTATTCTTCATCATCATCATCTCCAAAGCCAGAAGTTATCAACTAGTACAATTGACATTTCAGCCATTATGGGTGCCCTCAAGTTTCTGAAAAAGAGAGAATGATACCAAAAGTTTGTCAATTTCCCAGCAAATATATCTACACACCTTTCGTGGGAGTGTTTGACTTGGTAAAGCAACCAGATGCAAATGGCTAGCAAAAGACATATCTGTATTGCATGCTTCACCTTGAAGCCTTTTGACCTCTGATTTCTACTAGGTGATTGTTTCAACATAGTTGATTCTTGAAAATATGTCTACCAAATATCAGCAGAAAGTGGGGAGCCCAATCTACATGACTAGGAAGGCCAAATTATAAGGAAATAAGCAGAAAAGAAGTTATCCACTCTAAATAGGCAAAGTCCATAAAATAATAAAGCCTAAATTTCAACTTGATTCCTGCACCAAATCCCTTATCCCAATGATAAGTTGGCGGACTTAGATCCAGACAAACTGCTCCATATGTCTAATTTCAGAACATATTGAAACAAAGATTTGAAAGAATGTATTGTTTTTGAAAGGAAAAGAATATAGGTCTAATTTTGATCAATTTATCTTGCAAGAGATTTCTTACCAGCTCCTTTTGCCATAGCATCCTCAACAATAGTAATTGATACTTTAGCACCTTCTATTTTGAGCATTACTAGTGTCCATACTAGAAGATTCAACCATTGGATTAATCTTGTCCCAGCCATTCTATGCATATCAAAATTTAGTGATCAAAATGCAGTAAATATTGAAGAAAACTAAGATTACACAGAGGAGAAAATAGATCAAATCATTGCTTTCAAAATTTTCTATTAAGTATAAGTAAATTGATCAACAAGTAGCTATATGACTTCTCGAAGCTTAATGACTTTGTCCCATGCATAATTTCCAAATAGGTAATAGAATCAAAATAGTGAAAAAATACTTACTTGAGTTATTTAACAAAACCAAAACCCAATTGCATCAAACCTTTTAAGAAAAAAAATCCTTTAAAGGTTCTACTTATATTAAAAGTCAACAATAACAAATTGCACATCTTCATAATCCTTATTACTGCTATTTTCATTAGCATTTGTGCTGGAAATCAGTGTCTCAGACACCAGAGGAGGAGGAGGTCTAGCAATTACTGGTTGCTCTTGGCTCTTGGAAACAGACCTCCGAGGAGCATAAGTTGGGGCAGAAAAAACAAGTCCGAAACCTCAACTCTGAATTAATACCTAAGGACATGCCACACTAGTACTTTCATGGTCCACTAAATAAAGGCGGCCCAATCCTCCAAACAGAGAGACATTCAACCCCACAAGGCATGGGGCCTTGTACCATAGTCTTCTATCTTAAGGTCTGGAAACTCAACTCTAAATCAATACCTAAGGAAATGCCACACTTTCATGGTCACTCATATAAAGGCTGCCCAGAGTCCAGTCCTCCAACCAGAGAGCTTGAGGAGACTTACTGTCTAGTGTCAGATATTACTCATCACATGAATGGCACTAATAGCTTATAATAAGCATGCCTTAATCAAAAAAGAAAAACTTATAATAAGCATGTCTAAGGGGATCTTTATTCAATGAAAATTCTTAAAAGTGCAGTATCTTACAATTGAAAATGTGTGAAGAAAACACTCATAGGAGCATTTCATTCTTCGTAGGTGCCGCTTATGTTCCTTTTTGACTGCTTGGTTGAACATATCTCACAAGTAACATGTTGGTGGTTGGACTGGATGTGAGCTTTAAGGCATTGATCAATGTTCATTAACAATATCATACATACAATTTGGCCCGCAGCAAAGTACCTCCACTGAATCTAGTTTAACTACACTTGTCAGAGTTTGCAATAGATAAGATTTCAAAAATTTAGGACATTTTTTTTTTTTTTCAAGAACAATGTTAGCAGATCATCTACAATACCAACTAAAGAAGGATATCTAGAAGCAAAGCAACTTGCTATGTGATTTCTCATGCTTTTGCAGTTTTGATGCAAATTTGAAAACCATTCCACACCCTATTCGTGTCATGCATGTTACCTTGAAAAGAAACTTCAAGGCCACAGTTTTCTTTGTGCTAAAGAAGATGAAGATGTAGATGCAGAGTCAAGTGGTCATTTCTTCAATAGCTGGAATGACAATCATCAACTGGACAATGGACAAGTGTGTTTAACAAATATACATATATACATACATACACACACACACACACACACACATATATATATATAACTCACAGCTATTGTAAGGAGGTTAACATTCCAAGTTGCATAGGTAATGTTCCATTGAAATTGTTTGAGCTAAAACTTCTGTAACATTATAGAAAGTTGATTCCAAAAAGGGTTAACAAAAAGAAATCATAAATAAAGGGAAAATATTAAACCCACTATCTTTCAACTAAAGTATTTTAGGATAAACATTTGAGCAGAGCAATCATATCATAAGAAGGCAACCAATGTAATTTATAATACAATATAAACCAAAAGAAACAAGTTCTTGCAGTTTCCTTGGACACTACATCTATTGAATGAATCTCAACCACAAGAGAGCCCGATTAATCACAAATCTAAAACCAAAATCAATCCTAGCTTGGCCAAGCCAATTTTATTAATTCCTTTCGCATCAGCCTGCTAAATTAATTGAATATAGAATTACAATAAGACTAATTTATATTAAAAATTTGCAAAAAGACTTAGAATTTTCACTAACCTATATGAAATGATTGAAATGTTGAATTGAATTGTAACAATAACATCAGTACTCCATCTATAGCTGGTTGAAATGTTGAATTGTAAAAATACTCAGCTACAAAAGTAAAGTTTAAAATCACACACCAAAATTGAACCCTAATTTCCATAGTCAATCAATAAAAACAAAGATTGAGGCACAGCACAATGCACAATATTCAATCACTACGACTGCGTTATGTATGATCAAGATACGAACTTAATTTTTACAACAAAAAAAAAAAATACCATCGGAAGATTCGTCGGAGGTGGTAACAGAGAGAGTATGACAGTTCTCGTCGACGCTGCTGTCCTTGTCGGAAAATTCCTTCCTCTAATCAGAGATTCCTCACATTCTGGTGATTCATCTTCGCACATAGAGAAAATGGGATCTACTTTGAAAGCGAGCGCGAGAGAGAGAAAGAGCAATCAAAGGAAAAAAAGGAAAAATAAATGAAAGAGAATAAGACAGGGAGGACCTAAATACTCTGAAATTTTCATACAAAATTTTTCAGTCTTGCGTAGAAATAAATTAGTCTTTATGTTATACAGTATTTTTTCGAGGGGTACTGGGAAATCTACAAATTTTAGAGCGAAAACTCACGTTGGTGTGCCCGCCATTTTTTTCAGCACTTATTTCAAGGGTTATATGGTGACTTATTTTGAAGGTTCTCAGTAAGCCTAGTAATAGTCACCCGCCATTTTTTTTCAGCACTTATTTCAAGGGTTATATGTTGATTTATTTTGAAGTTTCTCAGTAAGTCTAGTAATAGTCACCTGCGTGTTATTTAGTGTTTATTTGGACAAATTTTAATAAACCCTTGAAAAATAAGGGTTGAAATAGGTCCACTTTTTTGTAGTGAGGGAAGAAGAAAGAAGAGAAGAAAGAAGCAAATGAAAGATGAACAAAGATATTTCTGGTTCAGCCAAAGAAGATAAGAAGAGTGGACCTTGGGGTGTTGACCGTAGGTTTGAGAAAAATGACTCAAGAGAGCTTCCTAGCTCTTTCCGTAAGAGAAAAGAGGGCGAAGTGTGGTGACTTTTCTGATATGTGTGTGTGTACCCTGAAAAATAAGGGGGGGATTGCTTCTTGGATATTCTAGTGTCTTGAGAAAAGTCAAGGAAGAATTGAAGTGGCTCTTGGTGATTGCATGGCCGACCAAGTCTTGGCCCTTTTTGTTTGTCCACATGAATGATGCTTTAGTATTACTTGTGTTGAATTCTCATTGGTTGCATGTGGGTGGAATTTCTACTATCACATCTCATGCATTATATGTCTAATTAAAACACCAACTATGCATCATACTAAGTATATATTTATAATACAACCAGTCATTTCAATTATTTATAATCTTTACAAAATCAAAGCTTCATGCACTTAAAAGTAATTAAGATAATAACATGCATATAAACCCATAAAATTAATTATGCAATTAAGTTAGGGTGTTATAGTAGACACAAAAAAATTAGTAAATTTTGTACACATTTACAAAATTTGTACAATATTTACCATTTTTTGTGCAAATGTGTATAATATTAACCACTTTTGTGAATTTACAATGTAAACTTGCATTGCAAGTACAAAGTAAACATATAAAGATCTTAAAAGAACAAAAAAAAAAAACAAAAAACAAAAAACAAAAACAAAAACAAAGCTCAAATCAATTGGCATACTTGAAGGGGGGAAAAAAAGAAAAAAAAGAAAAGAGAAAGTGCACCTCACTAATTGAATAAACCAAAAAAATACTATTCACGAGCCTTTGGCTCTTTTTATATAGTTAATAGATATGCTAGCTTACATAAATATTTAAAAAAAAAAAAAAAACTTTAGGCACTATAGAAATTAATGTTAAAATGTTGTGAACTTAGCATTTTTTTTATTTGATCTATAAGAAACTGAGATCTTAACAATTGTGAAAATATTGTGATAACAATAAGTATTATAACATTTTCTCAAAACATTTATTTTTAGTTGTGGTTGGTCACAGTCTCATATTTTATTATTTTATTTTGACTTGTAAGAAATTGACACGTCAATAATTGTGAAAATATTGTGAAATTTGTTATGTCAGTATAATAATATATATACCAGCTTACATAAATATTTAAAAGAAAAAAAAAACACAAACTGATTACTAAGGGTACGTTTGGTACACTGAATGAGGATTACGATAGGAATTGTAATCTTTATTACTAGTAATAAAGTATGTTGTAATGTAATAACTATACATATTCATTAGTTTGGTTGTAACTTATAACATTAGAATGAAACTTAACTTTTATTTTAAGAAATATCTTACTCATACAATTATATCTCTTTAAAAATTATTTTTTTAAAATTTAAGAGAGATATGTGCTATTTTTTATGATTTTTAACTTTTATAATTGTTAGACGTATATGGAAAATTTGTTTATTTAGAAATATATTAAGTATAAAAATTATTGCATTTACTAAAGAATAACTAATACCACATTTTAAAGAGGAATAGTTATTTCTCATTTTGAAAAATAGCTATTCATAAGGAATGACTATTCCTTGTAATAAAAACATAACCAAACTAAAGAATAACTAAACCATAGGAATAACTATTATATTACAACGCTTATTACAGTCTACCAAACGTGCCCTAAAAAAAAAAAAAAAACTTTAGGCACTATAGCTACCATGCCAATTGAATAAACTAAAAACACTACACAATAAGTGTTGTAACATTTTCTTAAAACATTTATTTTTAGTTGTGGTTGGTCACAATCTCATATTTTATTATTTTATTTCAGCTTGTAAGAAATTGACACGTCAATAATTGTGAAAATATTGTGAAATTTATTGTGTCAGTATAACAATATATATACCAGCTTACATAAATATTTAAAAGAAAAAAAAAAACACAAACCGATTACTAAAAGAAAAAAAAAAACTTTTAGGCACTGTAGCTATCGTGCTAGTTGAATAAACCAAAAGCAATGCACAATAAGTGTTGCAACATTTTCTCAAAACATTTATTTTTAGTTGTGACTGGTTACAGTCTCATATTTTATTATTTTATTTTGACTTGTAAGAAATTGACACGTCAATAATTGTGAAAATATTGTGAAATTTGTTGTGTTAGTATAAAATTATATATACCAGCTTACATAAATATTAAAAAAAAAAAAACACAAACTGATTACTGAAAAAAAAAAAAAAAAAACTTTAGGCACTGTAGCTACCATGCCAGTTGAATAAACCTAAAGCACTGCACAATAAGTGTTGTAACATTTTCTTAAAACATTTATTTTTAGTTGTGATTGGTCACAGTCTTATATTTTATTATTTTATTTCGACTTGTAAGAAATTGACACGTCAATAATTGTAAAAATATTGTGAAATTTGTTGTGTCAGTATAACAATATATATACCACCTTACATAAATATTAAAAAAAAAAAAAAACACAAACCGATTACTGAAAAAAAAATGTAACTAGTTACTGTTCAAAACTTGGGAAAAAAAAAGTGGCTCAAGAAACAAAGCACTGTAGCTACAGTGCTTTAACGCATTCGTGCACGTCAATAATTGTAAAATTTGTTACGACAGTATAACAATATAACATAAATATTTAAAAGGAAAAAAAAAAAAAAAAACAAAGAAAGTAGCTATGCACTGTAATTACTGTTCAAAACTGGGAAAAAAAAAGAAAAAAAAGTGGCACACGAAACTAAAGCAGTGTAGCTCGCGCTTTTGTATATATAGATATAGAAAAAGAAACCAAAGCATATGAATCGAAAGTTGAAACGGAACAAAGGAAGAAAAAAGAAGGGCTTAGCAAAAAAAGGAAGAAAAAAGAAGGCTGAAACTCATCAATGTCGTCGAGTGTGGTCATAGCGGAACTGCATAGAAACTCCAGCAATGGGGCCAAAGTGGTGGATGAGATTGTGAAATTGGAGAGAGAGATATTTCCCAAACACGAACCACTTGTTAGATCCTTTGATGATGAGATGAGAAAGAAGAACTCTGGATTGCTTTACGTGGAGGTCGATGGTGAAGTTGTAGCCTATGTCATGTATTCTTGGTCTTCTTCCTTATACGCTTCCATCACCAACCTCGCAGGTTCCCAACACTTTTTCCTTCTTTCAATTTTACAAAGTTTTCATCGTATGAAATTTGATAATTTCAATATATTGTTTCTTTTATCGATTGGTTCTGTTCTTTGAATATGAAATTGATGACCTTTAGAGACCCATATGCTAAAACTGTCTGAAATTCATGATTTTTATCCGTGTCTGAATAGTTGAAGTGGTAAAGTTTTGTGTCCCCTATTGTGGGGTTGTGAGTTGGTGAAACTTCAAATATGCTTGTCACCCATTTGATGAAAGTACCAAAACAGAATAAAGGCCAAAATACATTGTTGGTCTCTAACTTTAGCTCATGAGCAATTTTACTTCTTGGCAAACTTAAAGTGATTGCTTGTAATCCCCAAAAATTTAAGGTGATCAGTTTTAGCCCCTAACAAACTCAAAGTGATCGCATTTAGTTCCCGTAAAGTGATGATGAGTCAACTTTTAATTTGACCACATCATCTAAGTACTAAAACCAATCACTATAAACTCTAGGAACTAAATTTGCTCATAGGTTGAATTTTAGGGACAAGGAGTATATTTAAGCCAAGAATAAAAGAAATGAGAATAAAATATGTGCTCGCATGCACCCCTTCGTCCTTCGAACTGGTTTATTCAGTGGAAATGAGACTGATTTGGCAAGCCCTTAAATTCCTAAATTGGTGAAACTATTTATTATTGTTCAGGTTTTTGTCTTTATTGAAGATGACCTATTTTCTTAAATTTGGGTGTTCTTTTTGATTGAAAACAAACTCAGTGAAGGAGAATTTTCGGAAGCTAGGATATGGAGAGGCATTGTTGAAAGCAGCAATTCAAAAATGTAGAACCAGAAATGTTCACCGTATAACACTTCATGTTGATCCGTTGAGGACTCCTGCTATGAAGCTTTACAAGAAATATGATTTCCAAGTTGATAACTTGATAGAAGGTTACTACTCTTCTGGTAGAAATGCCTATAGAATGTACTTGGATTTTGATGCTGATTAGTGAAATAGAGATCAAAACCTGGTCCAAAGTTTTGCAGCAATTTTCTTAATTTAATATTTTGTAGCCCTTCAAAAAAAAAAAAAAAAAAACATTTAGTAGCCGCATTTTGAGATTGCTGAACAGGATCATTCAATGAATCTCAATGCGATATTGAAGGTTGTGATGTGATGAGAAGTGTCGGATAAATGAAGTAAATACTCTGTTTTCTGTAACTGTAGTTCTTATTGTCTTTAAGAAATCAATGTATTTGCCTGTCAACATGCATTCATGTTGCAAGCTTGGGCTTGCCTGCATAATGCAACTAGAAGTTTAGGTTAGCTTCTTGATTGCCCCCATTCTGTGCTTGTTTGCGTGTCTGTGTGCAAAAGAAAAAAAAGGGGTTGTTTGCTAGAAATTACGAACTCTTTATTTAGGGTGTTATACCCATGTCATACCGGTGTCATATCGGTATCATATTCGTCATGTCATGTTATAATTTTTCAAAAATTGCTTGTATTGCCGTGTCATACTTGTACCTATATCCATGTCCGTGCTTCCTAGGTTATTTATTCTATAAACTCCTATGTCTTCATAATGGTCACATGACTTGCATACAGATCCGAATTTAATGCTACCTTGCTACCATTTCAGGAGCATGAAATCAGGTTCACTTGTGCAATTGATTAAAAAAGACAAAAAGAACTCATGCTAATTTGTACATAACAGTCGTATAGACTTTTTTGAGCATTGAATTGTCTGTATACAAATATTTGAGCCGAGAAGTACTAGTGAATCCAAGATTTGTAAAATCTTAAAACAAGGCATTTTGATGAAAGGAAAAAGAGATTCAGTGACAAGATTATCCAGTGTTTTGTCACTTTATGGATATCTTCTTAAGTGATGTGTTAATTACACAGGTGTAAAAATTTAGTTCCTTGTTAAGCCACTCCAATTGAATATATCAGCGCATGTACTGTACATGTGCGCATGGTGTGTTTGCATAATAATTCCCCTTATGTTATGTTGTGTATTTGCTGAAACATAGCTATCATGACTTCTGAGAAGACTAATGGACTGTTTGGATTGAGGGGGAGAAAGGGAGAGTAAAGTAGAGTAGAGTAGATTTAGCACAAAATTAGCTTATTTTTAGTCAACTCTACTTTACTCCTCCTTCCCCCCTCCATCCAAACAGGCCATAATAGTTCCAAAACATAGACAATTTCATCGTCTTATTCTCACATAAAGTGCATTATTCGTCTGCCTCAACACAAGAATAGCATGACTGCACATGTTGATAATTTACTTCCAGTAGTATTTCTTAGCTGAGAATTGGGGAGGTTCTTTTTTTTTTTTTTGCTAGGAACTTGAAGTAGATGGGGTTTGAACAAAAGACAAAATTTCAAGTTAACACAAGAAAATTTGTAGTTCTAGCCGTACAAATTTGCTCAAATTTCCCCTGTTTAGGAGCATATGATGATAATCTTTTGGAAAAGTAATCAGGATGTCATTTTATTGAG
The DNA here is from genome assembly GCA_023736055.1 of Quercus glauca. Taxonomy (NCBI): domain Eukaryota; kingdom Viridiplantae; phylum Streptophyta; class Magnoliopsida; order Fagales; family Fagaceae; genus Quercus; species Quercus glauca. Next base: position 29,433,263 of record CM043322.1, read on the forward strand.
AAAAATATAGGAAGATAATATGCAAGCAAAATGCATTTGAAATATTGTCCGGAATGAAATTGTATTATCACTGTACCTTTCGTTGTAGTTTGGCTGACAAGTCAAGAACTCATTAGTTGGGAGATGGCATTCTCTGTCCAAATAGTTTTTAATAAAAATAGTGAAACAATAATTTCAATAAAAATATCAGATTTAATAAATTTTGATGTTTTAATCCTCTAGAGTTGTGAAAACTAAACTCAAAACAAGCCTTTTTAGTTTTTGAAAACTCCACAAGCATGAAAAAGAATTAAATGTAAAAAAATTTCCTTTAAAAAAAAAGCCTTTAAAATATTGTCCGGAATGAAATTGTATTATCACCGTACCTTTCGCTGTAGTTTGTTTGATAAGTCAAGAACTCATTGACTGAGAGATGGCATTCTCTGTCCAAAATAGTTTTTAATAAAAATAGTGAAACAATAATTTCAATAAAAATATCATATTTAATAAATTTTGATGTTTTAATCCTCTAGAGTCGTGAAAACTAAACTCAAAACAGACCTTTTTAGTTTTTGAAAACTCCACAAGCATGAAAAAGAATTAAATATAAAAAATTTTCCTTTAAAAAAAAACTTTAAAATATTGTCCAAAATGAAATTGTATTATCACCGTACCTTTCGCTATAGTTTGGCTGACAAGTCAAGAACTCATCGGCTGAGAGATGGCATTCTCTGTCCAAAATAGTTTTTAATAAAAATAGTGAAATAATAATTTCAATAAAAATATCAGTTATAATAAATTTTGATGTTTTAATGCTCTAGACTAGAGTCGTGAAAACTCCACTCAAAACAGGCCTTTTTAGTTTTCGAAAACTCCACAAGCGTGAAAAAGGATTAAATGTAAAAAATTTTCCTTTTAAAAAAAAAAATTTATTTTAGTTTGAAATGTTGCTGCCCAGGATCGAACTGGAGACCTTCAGTGTGTAAGACTGACGTGATAACCACTACACCACAGCAACGTTGATGCTATGTAAAACCAATATGTTTAATTTATCAAGGGTAAGATAGGTTAAATAAACTGAAAATGAAAATATTCGCTCAGACAAAAACACTTCGAAAAAACAAAATTAAAATTAAAATTAAAATTGTGTAAAAATCATTTCTCTAAAAATAATTCCTTAAAATTCGGGTACATTAAACCAGAATATTTTTTGGAATCATTAGTGTTATTGGTGAATTGGGTTTGGGCAGAAAATGGGTAGATTGGTGAGGAGCTGCATGCAATCGATACTGAAGCTTGTGAATTCATTGATTGGGATGGTTGGGATGGCCATGATTTTGTATGCTCTATGGATGATTAGGGTTTGGCAGAGGCACATGGCTGACTTGCCTTTTGGTGGTGGCTCTGATTATCCAGTTTCATGGTATGAATTTTATTTTTCCTGGGTCTTTGTTTTTTTTGGTTGGTTTTGAAATATTGCATTTTGGGTTTGTTTGCTTATTGAGAAAATGTGGGAAAGGAAAAGATATATTGACCCTTTGTGGCTGAGAAATTTTGTGCTTTGCAATAAGAGATGCATTTTAGTTGCTTCTTTATTGTTTAGCATTTTTTTTCTCTTCTCAGTTATCTCTTTATTTCATCTTCCATATAGTTGTTCAGAGAAGAGGAGGAAACATAAATAAAAATGGAATTTGGTGGTTAATTGGTCTTTCCTAGATCATATACTAGTTTAGTAGGCTCAGAAAATTTGTGACCCCTTTCTGTTTCTATAGGTCCTTCACAATCAAGAAGGGGGCCTTGAATTGACATTTGCTTGTCTTTTGTTAACCACTACTATCTAATTGTTTTTACTCTTCTAAGGATTTGTAACAGTTTACAGTTGCTTTTGGTTGGAATTTGCTTACCTATTAGTTAGTTTTCTTGTAAATCAATTAAAGAAAAAGGATTAAAAAATATTAAAGGAAGATTCTTGCCCCATAGAATAATGTTTTCTTAGGTTGTGTTTGGTTGTCGTGAATTTAAAATTTTCAAGAATTTAAACTGCTTCTTTTGTATGAACTGCAGGTTCATTTACACTTTCCTTGGCCTTGGGGTCACTTTATTTGTGATCACATGCACAGGTCACATTGCTGCAGAAACTGCTAGCGGTTGTTGCCTTTATTTGGTATCCTTTTCTTGAATGAATTATGTTGAATATTGACGTTCCAACTTTTCTCCTCTTCCTAAAGTAAATGTAGAGCTAGGATTTACATTACAAAGTCTTTTACTTGTGTTTAGAATATATTGTTCACTATAACATCAACTATTTAAGTAACATGTTTAAGTATTTTAATCCTCAAACTTGAAAGCCTCAGTAATTTGCAATGAATTCATTTCTGTATAGGACAGTTGGATTCTGTTTTCAAGTTGGGAGTGTTATTAGTATGATCAATCTTGGTTGGCTAAATTTTAGTAGTTCCGTCTGTTCTTAGAAAAACCATAGTTGATCCTATAATTCAACCTTGATTGCTGTATTATTATAGAACCAGATTGTTCCATTTCTTTTCTTATTGTAATATAATTCTTAATAGTCTGTATTTGTTTCATACATTTTTGTGTTGTGCTTGCGAGTTTCAAAGTCAGAATTTCAATTGAACTTAATTAATATTATTAATTTGGGTTGACATGCATATCTGACTGTACAATTGTTTTATCTGTCCATTTAATATTAGGATTGATCTTTTCACAATAACCTTATTTTGAATCCTTAGTCATTGTTGCACCTAGTGCATGATACTCTGACTTTTGCAAGGTCTGGAAGGTAATTGATTGGCAGCTTTAACAAA